>CM067891.1:13717124-14917124 GCA_034621355.1 Mycalesis mineus | reverse complement strand
GGGCATCTGACGTTGACCGTACTCCGGGTCCATTCCTTTGCTACTGGTCACGCTGGGGGCACCACCAAGTCGTTCCACGGAATGATATCGGTCGTTAAGTCTCGATTGAGACAGTCCTAAATCAGCCAACTTCGTGGGTTGCGGCGCAGGGTTATCCCCTAGCAAATTATCCAAAGATCTACTTCGCACTTTATCGGAAGTCTGTTCGAAGTACCGCTCGTTCAAAGCTGATTCCCGTGATAAGATGTCGTGGGATATTTTCCTGGAGTAGTCATTGCTCTGTTTGGTTAGTGTACGGGATTCTTCTGGCTCCTTCCACGTACTTTCGGACGTCGCTTCCATCTTCCAGTTGTAATCTGACATGTTTTCGTCGATGGACTCTTGGAGTATTCGTTGTATGCTCGGTGATCGTGACTTTGGTGGTTCGGGTGGCGGAACCTAGTAACAGTATTATTGTATATTACTATTAACTATAATATGACAATTATGCTAAATTGAAATGAGCATCTAAATATTTGCCGCAATTTTCACATATGATTTCATGGAGTGAAATGTGAATCTCTAAAATTAGGGATCGCCCCTACATTCGTTCAGGAATCGTTGAAAGTTAAACATTGAAGACGTCATTGGACTATATCGAAAGTACAAATTTTTTAGGAACAAAAATGTTAGCGCCTCTGGTAAAAAATTATTTGTTTTACTTTGGTAATGGTAAAAATACCAGGAAAATGTAGTAGACAAGCTAAGAGCTTACCTGTGGCCTCAAGGTGCGCTCGGTGTCCACAGAGGAGGCTCGTGGCGGCGGCGCGGGCGGCGCCAGGCGGGCGGCGGACGCTCGCAGAGGCTCGCTGCGTGCATTGGCCAGCGCCGACCAAGTTTCTACCTCGCCCACCGCGTCTAGAGCGTACTCGCAACCCGCCCATTCTGTCATACAATATTTATGGATCATTTAAACATACTGAAATTTTTCGAGTAACATTTAAAAAGTTTACAACTTTGATGCACTGTGTCTATCAGAACGCGCCACTACCTGTTAGTTGTCCGTTATGTTCCAGTGTGAGCGACCAGCCGCTGGCGTTGCGGGCGATGCCAGCCGCGGACAGCGCGCTGGCGGCAGCGCGCTCGCACGTCGTCCACGACTCCACGCACACCGTGTGCACCGTGTCTGTTACAATGATTAACGTTTATGTACATATTAACATAATATATACCACGTGTCAGTAAAGTCCGTGAAGCATTGCTGGTTAGATTGGTATATTTATTTATTTATTTAACATAGAAATAGGTTAACTATTTTCTTAGTTTTAAGAACTGACTACCCTAGCTAAATTTTAATGTGGTTATCTTTAACACAGAGTTAACGATAACCACAGTAGGGTGTAAGGAACATGTTAACGAAAACTTTGTGAAGAGGTTCTACTTCATTATATGATTATAATGAATAGCACTTATGTCTAACCATCGTATAGTCTAAGCGGCAGGGCCGGGCGCGCACTCTCGGCCGCGGCACGCCACTCGAGCAGCGTGGGCGGCGCGCGGCGCGGCACGGCGCACACGCGCGCGGCGCCTGCCTCCGCGCCGCACACCAGCCGCAGCAGCCGCGCGCGCTCCGACCCGCTCGTGCGCTCCGATATCAGACGGACTAGATACCTGGGAAAGTTCACTTAATATTAGTATTTGAACCAGGTCTGATAGTCCAAAGAAGTAATCTTTGTAAGAGTGGCAATCCATAGGCAAACTTTGTTGCAAAGAAAATTTTAACGGTCTCTAGCAAAGAGTTGCCACGAAGTGCCTGGGGAGTAGGGAAATCATTACTCATGACATCGGGTCGTAAAAATGTAAGGGAAAATAAAAAGTAACAAGAGTTCGAAAGTTGGTTAGGATTCATTAGAAATCATTTGATATTGGCCCTTTAATGAGTAAAGTGAATTATGTAGTATGTGATTTTCTTCTTAAGTATAGAAAAAAAGTACAATGTTTTACGTCATAACTATAACAACGGCTCTATACTCCGAATGGCGTTGAATCCGCGAAAGTTGCTAAGAGTAAAGCTGTAGAAAGAAATAAAGAAAAATATTTATTTATCAAAAACACCAGTAATACAAATAAAATACAACAAAATACAATAAAATGCAGGATGTGAAAGTGATGTGATTCCAAATAGGACCTCACTCAGCATTTAGCAGTGCCATTCAGGACACCGCGCTGGTCTTCCGTGAAGCCCGTCAGATGAGGTGACGTCTGGACATTATAATAATATCAATCATAATATATAAATGAGTTACATTATGTTAAAATTATATAAATATAAGAAATAATAAATAGAGTGTATATATTAGGAGAAGTAAACATGAACAATACATAAATAAGAAAAGATTAGACAAATATGAACTAGGAATAAAAGTTGTACATGTCAAGCAACAAAATGAAAAATAAAAATAAAATAAAACAAAATAAAAATAGGATCCATAAGTTAATTTTTCTGAAATTGCAAGAAGTGTTCTCTTAGTTCTTTTAGACAAACTACTATACCTATAAATAATAAGTTTCTTCAAATTAACATTGCCAGTATTGCCAACCGAAGAAATATGGAAGTAGGAATGAGACTTACGCAGTGGATTGCAAATACATCGGTAAAAGAGACAGATAATAGCATGTCTACTCCTTTGCTCATAGCGACTTTTGAGGGTTCAACGACCTTTATTGCCAATCTATATAGTTCGGAGTATAGGTAAGCTGTATGTATAAGCCATATTACCAATCATGAGAGGCTACATACTTGTGTAAAGCCGGTCCAGGTTGGAAGGCAGCGAGACAGTGGGCCAACAGCTTCATGACCCTGGGCCCTGCGTCTCCTCCCGCCTGGTTGCAGAGTTGTACCAGGATCTCGTCCCGGAGGCCACGGGAAGATAGGCCACGAGAGGCTATGTAGTCTGCTAACACCTAGAGCAAGGGAATATTTATTTATTTTCTTTAAATTGATTGGAAAATTATCAACTATACACAGAAGACACTACTTTAGTAGGGCATGGAATTCCAATTTCGAGGAATGATACCAGACTTTAAGTCAGCCATTTAATCATAACCTGATGAAGATGATAAATCTCGAAGTGTTATTATTTTACCTTTTGCCGGGCTTCGTTTCCTGCAGCGGACTCGTCGCACCATCTCAAAATTAATTTAAAAACTGCGACAGCATCGTTGAAGTCTTGATCCCTAAAAACATATAACGATATTTTATTTTATTTAAGTATAAGTAAAATATTTACAATTGAATAAATAAAAAATTTAATGCTTAAACACTACAAAATTAGGCGTCATAAATTATTCTTAATGTAATCTTTCCCTTCCTCTTTTAAAATCCCCTTCTATTTATTATAGAACAGAGGAAGCCTAAGCCCCGCAGAAGTTCCTAAAAGTACCCATATCCACCAGTGATCGTCCATCAGCCAATTTATTGATTCATTTTGATGAACTAGCGTCACAGTTGTGTCACCGTCTAGCCCCGTCTGCTGTGTGGCGATCTCATCATAATGACGATGAACGGAATTCTCACCGAACTGCAGCTTTAGACAGGAAGGGTTTAGTGATGGGATGTTTCTTGGGGCTGAGTTGACCTCCGTCCGCAAAGTACACCGAGCTGAACTTGGAGAAAGCGAACTGTTGTAGATCTCTGGGCAACTGAATACGCTCCTCTTCCGCGTGCACCTCACCAGACACCTACACATATAGAGGCGCTTAGTAAACAGCACAAAGAAAATTTTCTCAATACAATATAATTCTCTTTGGGCAATATTATTACACAAAAGCGAAAGTTTGTGAGTGTGTATGTTTGTTACTTGTTTATGTAAACTGCTTAATGGAT
Organism: Mycalesis mineus; assembly: GCA_034621355.1. Classification (NCBI taxonomy): domain Eukaryota; kingdom Metazoa; phylum Arthropoda; class Insecta; order Lepidoptera; family Nymphalidae; genus Mycalesis; species Mycalesis mineus. Next base: position 14,913,259 of record CM067891.1, on the reverse strand, counting down.
TCTGATGAAATTTCACAATAATATATAGCTTACATATTAGTGTACCACGTAGGCCTCATTTCCCCACGGGAACGACAACAACGCGAGTGAAACCGCGGGCGTCCTTTACTATTTAAAAACTCCTAAATAGTTGAAACAATTTTGATGTAGAGTTCAGAAACTTAATTTAGTCATCAACCAGTATTGCTGTTTCAATTGACAGCCATTAAAATTAACATTGAAAGTACATGTAAAGTAGGTATTTTATGTGTTTTTACCATGCTTAGTAGTGTTGCTCTATTAGAGCCGAAATACATGTTATTTTCGAAATATATGAAATTACATTGCTCTCTTGGCCATTTAGTACTATACTATAATAATGCGTGCCCGTAATCTCACACCATAGAAGATTGATTCTCAAAAGTTAAAGCATATCTGCTTATCACTTTAAAGGGTAAATTATCAAATGGTTGAGTTGGTTCATTTTCTATAACTCATTATGTTAATGTGGAAATTGTGCCAAAATTATTCGATGTCTTTCTTACTTTAGATATATTTTTGTCGGTGTGCGGCGGTTGCCATTCGTCGATCTTGGACAGTATGAAGGCCAACTCCGCTGGTACTTCTAACACTTGTAGGCTTTCTGCTTTAGCTTTTTGTTCTGCTGCCCGCCGTCTGAAAACGCAAAAAGCATTAATAAAAATGTAATATAGTACATAATGAGAAAAAAATGTTCAATAGAGTTGTAATTCATTAATTCAAGTTAAAATATGAATACGATGACCACTATTTAAGAAGTCGCTGAATAACTTAGCGACGATAATGCGAGTAATGTTTGGAGTAATTGGCAAAGTACAATGTACGGACATAGTTCAACAAGTCGCAATGTCATGAGCTAATTTAAATGGACGTTCTGTTCACAAGGATTCCACCGCATTAACTATAGAGTTGGTCGACGCCTTTTACAGAATGTGCATAAAATAAATATTATGTATTTCCTCTGGGACAGGACATCATATATAATGAAATTTAAAATAATGAGCTTTTTTATTCATAACAAGTTGGCCCTTGTCTGCAATCACACCTGATGGTAAGTGATGACGCAATCTGAGATGGAAGCGGGCTAATTTGTTAGGGGGTAGCCGAATGCGCACCAGCGCCTGCGCGCGCACCACTCCACGCTTCACCACCACGAAGCGCTGCCGCTGACGTGTACCCTTCCACAACGACTGGATGCAAATACTTACTTGGCTGCAGCCTTTTGCGCCTCCTGCCGCCTCCTCATCTGCTCCTTCAAGGCCTTGGTCCTGGCGCGCGCTCTTCTGCCCCGCACCAGCGCCTGCGCGCGCACCACTCCACGCTTCACCACCAGGAAGCGCTGCCGCTGACGTGTGCCCTTCCACCATGATTGAATCCGGATGGCCGACTCGCGCATTTGATAGTAATGTTTCCTGTATAAAAATAAAACTTAGTTAATAATGAAGTAGTCCTATGTTATTCCTAAAGCGGCACTGTATAATGTCTACACGCAGCAAGACATTAAGTCAGTCAGTCAATCAGTGATACTGTTATGATTTCGCCATACAACGGGTCGGTATGGAAACGCGACACTGGTGCGGCGAAGCCCTTATAACAAATGTGTTAATATAGAAAACTTCATACAAAACGTCAGCATACATTGGCAGGGATGACGAAATGAAACAAGCGCTATATAATCCGCAATACCTAGTTAATACATAATACATTATAATTAAATAGTTCGCGCAAGAGTCTCTTCGCCGTACCATGCTACATGGCAACACATTTAAGCACATAGTCGTCAGTTACCTAGCCAAGTATCCTCTAATGCGCGCCTGCAGCAGTGTGGCGGCGGCGCGCAGCTTATCAGCTCGGCCTCTTTCTAAAGCACGATGCAACGCCTCCCGCACGAACACCCGCGCGGCACCCAACTGGAAGTCGGCGCCCACTGCAAACGTACAAATTAATCATCATTATTATACGCCACTGGACATCCTCTCCTGGAGACTTTATTCGATTATTTGCCACAGCCTTCCAAGGGTCCAAAGCGTAGTCGGTGCGAGGGCTGGATGAATGCAAGAAGCAAACGACTCTCTAAGGGTATCCAGTGAGACTTGGAAATCGGCTTAGAGGAATAGAAATCATCTATCAGGACTTCATTCAAGAAAGAATTTTTCCTTCGCTGGCGAAGTAAACGCCTTCAGATCATATCGGATTCGACTCTAGCACAGCTTGTGATCCGACGCATATCTGTATTCGTAACATAAGCTTTCTTAATATTATAGTACGCGCCAAGCTTCTAGTCCGCTTTTAAGTTGCAAAAGTATCTAACATCACAGGGTCGCGGTAATAACTATTTATAACCGACGAAAAAAAACAGGAGGTTCTCAATTCGACACGTATATATTTTTTTTTATGTATGACCACGCATAACTTTCTACAGAGTTGTCCGATTTTGATAATTCTTTTTTTATTAGAAAGGGCAAGGGCCTTTCCAAGATGGTCCTATACAACCACCGACCTCATAGATATACTTTTTACAAATTAAAGCAACTAAATGCAATTATTTAATTTTTGCAAATTAAAGCAACTAAATGACACAGTTATTTTTTACTTTTCAGTGCATTTTGAGTCGGTTCTATTTTTTGTTAAAAATTTTTGTACTACAAAATTAATCTTGGCTCTGCGCAGGCACCGAGTCGTGTTCAGTATGTCGATTCTTGAAAAAATAAAGTCAGTTTAGAAGCTGTACAACGGTTGCAAAGCGGATGTAACAGAAGTAGGTATTCTCCAATGACATTTTGGCATATTGGACTGACAGTCGAACTGAAGGTGGGACGATCTCAGGGATGTAAGCGAGATTTTCGTACATCGTTTTTCAATAATCGACGTACAGAGCTGACTAGAAGTTTGACTTGACTTATTGAAGACAAGAGTGTATTACAACATGTGATTAAAATTCAAAAAGTTACAAAAATGTTACTCACTCAACACCATTGCTTTGTAATCACTACTTTGCTTCTTAACATTTTTCCATTTCATTTTCTTTATGAGCTTGAACATTTTCGATTGCCTACTGCTGTACGACTGATACAAGAGAATGGAGAAAATGATCGATTCCGATAAGAGATCTAATAGAACCTTTCGATAATTACTATCAAAATTATTTCGATACAGTAATTGTTTAGGTCATTATGTCAACGCTATCATATAATATGTAATTATGTTATCGATAAGATAATATAATCTAAAGGGTTTCATTTGTAACTTCCTAATATTTGTTTATTTTGGATACTGTATTCAACAAATGCATACAATTAGTTTCTATGGTAACTAACGTCGCAAAATATTATAGTGCGTATTTCTCATATTTTTGTCATACCATGTATCTTTATGTGTAATTGTGTTTCAAGTGTTTTTGGATTAATACAGTGTGTAAGTTTGTTTATTTTTCCAGAACTTAGTATATAAACAAGTTTAAAATTTGGAATATTTTTTTATCGACTACAAATTGGCCCTTGACTGCTATTACACCTGATGTTAAGTGATGCTTGTCTAGGATGGAAGCGGGCTAACTTGTTAAGAGTGGGACGAAAATCCACACACCTTTTGGTTTCTACACGACATCGTACCGGAACGCTAAATCGCTTGGCTATACGTCTTTGTCGGTAGGGTGGTAACTAGCCATGGCGAAAGCCTCCCACCAGCCAGATCAAGACAAATTAAGAAAATCTCAATCTGCCCCACCGGGAATCGAACCCAGGACCTCCGTCTTATAAATCCACCGCGCATATCATTGCGCCACGGAGGTCGTCCAAATTTCCCTGACACTGACAAACTTATACGTCAGAAATTGTTTTTATCATAATAAGACAGAGCTGATATCTTCGGTTTTTCTTATCTGATCTTCATCATTTATAACTAAGAATCATGTTTTCTTGTCAAAAAACAACGTCGCTCCTAACATTAAAACCGTTTCCAAGGACAGTCTACAACTCCTTGGATCACCTGTCCTTGATGAAGCCATCCCTCCCTTTCTTAATAATTCGATTTCCAAATTCAACGACTATTCAGATCGCCTCCTTAAAATTAGCAGTCACTCTGCTCTTTTTATATTAAAATTCTGTTTGTTCATTCCAAAATTCACGTATTTGCTCCGCTGCTGCCCTATATGGAAACACCATTATTTAATTCAGCCGATCGATCAGCTTGTGAAAACCCAAGTTGAATCCATTTTGAATGTACAAATGAATGAACAGGCATGGACTCAAGCTACACTACCGATAAGGTATGGTGGCTTGGGTACTCGCAAAATTTCCAGTGTTGCTCTTCCGTCATTCTTGGCCTCAGTTCATAGCACTTCCGATCTCGTAGGTAAAATCCTGAAAGCCTCCCCGGCTACAAACTACGAGATTGCATGCTTGGATGAGGCCAAGAATGCCTGGTTAGCTGGACCGATTCAAAATTTCCCGACCCAACCAAAGCTACAAAAGGCTTGGGACACCATTATGTCAGAGTCTACCCTTAAGTCTCTTATAGACAGTGCGACAGGTAGAGACCGGGCGAGACTCCTGGCATCCTCTAGGCCAGAGTCAGGTCACTGGCTCCACGCCTATCCCTCACCCAACACTGGTACCCTGATAGACCCGGAGTCCCTACGTATTGCCGCTGCTCTCCGGCTCGGAACTGCGCTGTGCATTGAGCACGACTGTTACTCTTGCGGTGCCCGCGTAGACCGCTTCGGCCACCACGGACTCACCTGCTCATCGGGCGCCGGCCGCTTTTCCCGCCATTCCGCACTTAATGACATCCTGAGAAGGGCACTCGTCAGTGCTAATGTTCCCGCCGTTCTGGAACCCCAGATAGTGCGTGACGATGGCAAGCGCCCTGACGGGATGTCATTAATTCCCTGGAGTATGGGGCGTGCGCTGGTATGGGACGCGACATGTGCCGATACTTTAGCGGCGTCCTATGTTAATTCGACCTCTGGACGTGCCGGAGCGGCGGCGGACGCCCGAGAGCATCAAAAAACATTAAAATACAGTTGTCTCGGCACTCAGTATGAGTTCTTTCCATTTGGAGTCGAGACACTGGGTCCATGGGGCAGAAGCGCTCAGGTGCTTCATAAAGAATTGAGTAGGCGCCTCAGGGAGGCAACGGGCGACCCTCGGGCAGGCAGCTTTCTCGCGCAACGAATATCTATCGCAATTCAGCGCGGAAATGCTGCCTGCGTGATGGGCACCCTACCAAAAGGACAAAATTTAGAATTATGCTTATAGTTAAGTTAATTAGTTAGTTATTATAATTATTCTGTTTTTTTTTTATATATATAATTTTCGTGCCTTTATTGTTAATATATTTCATTTGTAGTACCGCATTTTGGTTCTTTCCATTTCACAAATAAATGCCGACACAAACATATATGCCAGACACCTATAATTTTAACTGTTCACTACAAGGCCAGTTCTCCCTCCTTATAGAAGAGAGATGGAGCTCAGACCCACTACGCTGCTCCAATGTGGGTTTATGTATCTTATAATACCGGTGAAATATCTGACACACTACAAATTAATGGGGTCATATTATTGAGTATATATTGATTTATGATAATGAACTATTGCTCGTTCATACAGCGCCTACGTATTAGAAAAGTAATTATTCGCTGTCGAGGAAATCCGATCTGTTCAATGAATAACGCCTACTGTTCAAAAATACAATGCGGCGATTTACAGACATAATGGTAAATAAGTTGTAATAAAACAGATATAAAAAGTCTAAGTTTGTTAATGGTTAAGCCAAAACATTTTTTGTTTTTTTATTGAGAAAGAATACAATAAGGAACTTAAGCTAACTTATCCTAATAACTATACAAATCATGCCCACGTGGAATGGTGGCAAGAATACTGCCACCATTCCAGTTGGATAGCCAGACCTTCGTTCACCAGTTGAGGCAATTAGGCGCGGTGAAATATTACGGAAATATGGTTAAGCCTATACATCTATCTATACTAAAGCCAAACTCGATTGAGAATGCTTGTCAACAAACAAAATAAAAATGGAGGTAGTCTCTAGTCATTTTACATCTATTTTTTTTTTTAAACTTGTTAATGACGAATTAATGAACATAAATTAGATTACTAAGCTTAAAACTAATCAATATATTCAATATCTTTTAAATAGCATTTTATAAAAAAACAAAACATAGTTTTAAATTTATGGGACATAAAATGTGTTGCATTTTCTACCTTCATTTTAAATTTGTTTGTTGACAAGCATTCTCAATCGAGTTTGGCTTTAGTATATAATTGTGTTTATTTTTTACCGAGAGACTTGGCCTTTTTTATTCTCTACAAGTCATCCCTCGTCCTCGATTACTTATTTTTGAACTTGATTTGTACTTCACAAAGCATGAAAAAACATTAAAATAAGCACACCTGATGGTTAATAATAAAGCGATTTAGATGGTAGCGGGTCAACTTGTTAGGAGTAAGATGAAATCACGACATTCAGTGGAATATATCAATCGAACCCAGGACCTCCGCTAAATAATCCACCGAGCATCCTGATGCGCCACGGAAGCCGTCACAAGTCTGAGGTCTTACGTCTTTAACACAGGCCAAAAATAATCTTTTTCATTATAATTATAATAAAATACAAAATACATCCCCTCTCCTGTAAGGAGGGAGGCCTGGACCTGTAGTGAGCCGTTAATAGGCTGATAATGACGATGACATACCTGCTCCCGTTGGCGGCATCTCGGTTAATATGGTATTGCATATCTCTCGGTATGGTGTGGAACGCGGTGGCATGGATTTTAGAAGGTACCTAGAAAAAATGTGAGTAAATTTTACATACATGCAATTTTGTAAAGTACAGACATTAATAAACAGTAACAGATTATAAAGATGTCGACACATGCATGGGATACGATGCTAATAGTATAAGTAAAGGTGGCGCGTCACAGATTTAAAAATTATTTCATGGATTTCTGTTTAGTCAGAAATTGCCATTCAATCTTAAAAATTGTTATCAGTAAGATATTCCACAAAATGTGCTGACTGATAACAAAAGTTGATGGAACATGCATTGGCACAAAGAGAGATGAATATCTTACTATTGCACGGATTCACGGTGCGGGTGCCATGTCCATCGTGAGGCTGAGGGAAAAACGCCGAACAGCTCAACAAGTACTATACGTTTGCTTTTTTCGAAAAAAGGAAAATATCTGGATGTGGAAATAGATAAATCATTTGAGATTTTATACTGTTATTAATACGTGACTATTAATTTAAACCAATCAGGCTCAAGATTGTTTAGACGTCTGGATTCTTACCGATATCTGTCAACGAAGTTCTGGAAGGGTATCCGTATAGGGTAGCCCATCTGCCTGATCTTGATAGTGTCGAGCATGCCGGTGTAGCGCAGCTGGGCCAGCACGCACGGCATGTCGAACTTCATCGCCGTCTTGTCCGTGTTGGGCTTGATGCAGCGCACGAACCAGGGGTTGCAGCGGGACATGGACTCCAGCAGTTGGTGAAGACTGTCTGAGAATCTGCATCGAAAAAGTTACTAAATCAGTATAATTGTAACTGTCTTGTTGATTCAGTCACAGCAAACAGCCTGTATAGTTTTTAAGCACGAGGTTCTGCGCTTGAATTCTTAGTTCTAAGTTGGACTTTAAGATTATTAGTTAGAAATTGTGTCTGCCCGAAGTAGAGAAAACTGGTAGTATTATAACCCCGTATCTCGGAGTGCATGTTAACCTGGTTCCGGTCACTATCATTCTAATTCAGCTAACCTACCGCAAAGCAGCATAGTCAGTCTGAGCTCCATATCTCCACTTCTATATTGAAGAAGGCCTGGCACTGCTATAATTAGCGTTCAGGCACTACAGTGTCAAACGAATGAGCCCAGACTTAGAGAAGCGTTAATTCAGACGCGGAACCGTTTGGAAATCCCTACAAAGCGTTATGTCAAATAAAATGTTATCGACATAGCTAGAGTCATAAAGCTGAAGTTCTAAGGAACGAAACCCACTTAGAAGAAGCGATGGACCAAGGTTTTAATATGTAGGAATGCAACACCATCATCAGATTGCTTTTACGTTAACCAACGGTAATGCAAACTAATGTTTATTTTCGTACGACAAAGGTATGCAGGAATCGATAAAGCATGCAAATGTCAGGTGCTGTTACCTCGCATTCGCATACCAAGTAACACACAACTTTACTGACCTTAGAAATGGTGTGTGCCAATATCAATTTAAAAATCGTTTTGGTAAACATTTGTTTAACGACCTCCGTAGCGCAGTGGTATGCGCGGTAGATTAGTACGGAGGTCCTGGGTTCGATTCCCGGCGGGGCAGATTGAGATTTTTCTTAATTTGTCTTGGTCTGGCTGGTGGGAGGCTTGCCACCCTACCGACAAAGACGTATCGCCAAGCGATTTAGCGTTCCGGTACGATGTCGTGTAGAAACCGAAAGGGGTGTGGATTTTCGTCCCACTCCTAACAAGTTAGCCCGCTTCCATATTAGACTGTATCATCACTTAACATCAGGCGTGATAGCAGTCAAGGGTCAACTTGCAGTCGATAACCTTACTTAAAAAATATTTGCACATGGGTCGTCATTTTGGTGGTATAAAGTGTAAATGGAGGTTAGGAAGGAACGAGACTTTTGTCTTAAAGACTCTTAAGTTGGACTAATCAAAAAACAGAGACATCGAGAAAGAATTTCAGAGCCAACCTAACTAGTACAACACTAATACACTGGATGGCATATTTTCTGGACAGTAATGCACAGTTAATGTCGATTCTTGAAAAACAATACATCATACGAACATTTCGTCGATCATCCCACCTTTCAGTTCGACTTTTTTCGACTTTGGTGATACTGACCTGGCAGCAACTGTAGGTGTTCTAGGTTTCATTGTAACAAATCTTCCATTAGCACCCCTGGGAAGAGTCTTGTTCATATCATGCTGTGCGCGGAGCTGCACCGACATCTCAGCCACCAGAGGCACTTCGCTGCTGCACAACAGCTCTAACACATCAGCCCGAAGTGCGTCACGGTTCTTGTCTAGGAAACCTTCGACGTTGTACCAAACTTGTCCGGCGTAATGTTTTATCTAGAAGAAAATAAAAATTAATAATTATTAAAATCAAATTAAAACTTATTTGCTAGTATTCTAGAAAACCTCTGTGGCGCAGTGGCATGCGCAGTAGATTCCCAGCAGGTCTGATTTAAAATTTCTAAATTGGTCCAGGTATTGCCGACAAAGACATGTACCTCCAAGCGATCAACGTTCTGGTATGATTTCGTGTAGAAACCGAAAGGGGTGTGGATATCATCCTACTCCTAACAAGTTAGCCTGCTTACATCTTAGACTGCATACCCATCAGGTAAGATTGCAGACAAGGTCTAACATGGAGTGAATAAAAAGTCACGAGATACTTGAAAAAACAAATGGGTTTAGGTTGTCTCAGGAATATCTTTGGGTGTATATTATGTATAGCATATGTACTAGATATATCTTTTCAAAAGTTTGTTGTTGGTACAACTTACCCCAAATTCATTAGCTCCTAATCTAGGTCTAGAGTACAACTCGTTGAGAGCGTGATTGTAATGGCACTTTTCAAGGAACGATACGTCGGACGCCCGTGGGAAGTTGCTTTCATCGTCCAACAGGTGCAGAATACCCACTGGCTTCTTGCTTAGCAGTTGTATTACTAAAAATTAAACGTAGAGGTTAACTACTAACAAACAAATAATATATTTCATAAGACAGCAATAAACACGAACCTGGCGAGTTATCGTTCCACGTGAGGTTGGACCACTCCAACCTTTCTTTTTGGTATTCTTGCTGCTCCAATTTAAAGATATGCTTATTGAAATAATGCTGTAGAGTTTCGTTAGCGTAATTTATACAGAGTTGCTCGAAGGAATTCTCTTCCAAGTCTTCGAAGCCGAAGATATCGAGGAGAGATATTCGGTGAGCGTCGTGTAATCCAGCGCGATGGACTATCGAATTTATTCGAAGGACTAGCCAGCTGAATAGCGAGGAGTAAAGCGCTTTAGCGAAAGCATCTCTTGCGTCTAACGCTTGATCTATCGGCAATGGAGACCGCATGCGCTCCGCTCGCGCCGCTGTCACTCTCGTTGTGAGCGCTCTGGCCAACTCTTCCGCAGGTACTTTGAGTAAATGTGCCGCCCAGCGCACTTCCGCGCCTCCGCCTAGTTGGACACCCTCTTGTCCGTGCCTTAACTGTCTTCTATGAAAATAAACGTTGCCTAAATGTAAAACGGCTGCTAAAACCTTTATAATGTCCTCGCGTTCAGCGTCTCCGATACCGAGAACTTGCATCGCTCCGCACAACGCTGACCAATCCGCCCCTGCGCCGGCGCCACCAGAATCACCGCCTTGGTTTAAATAAAAATAATGCTCGGCCGTCAATAAGCCTCTAGATTTCCGTTGCTCTTCATCTAACCCCGCTAATAGTTCATAAAAAACATGATAATTCCGTTCACCGGGCGATTGGGTGACGATGCGTGATTTTTCTAATAAATAATGTGCGACCCTCGCACCGGCTAGCGCGCCATCTTTAAAGTAAAGTTCCAGTAATTTACCGAATCGACTAGAGTTATGATTTTTTGGTGTTCTGGCGTTCCCGAAAGCCTCGAGTAAGGGCGCGGCTTCGAGAATCTGTTCCGAAACGGGGGCTCTGCCAGGCGGAGCGGGTGCCACCGCGGCCAGGAATTGGACAGCTAACTTTGTTGACTCTGTTTTGCCAGCCCCAGATTCCCCGGAAATTAGAATGGCTTGAGGATACGGCAGCGAGCTTCGCGCGGCGGCTGCTATCGCGAACAGATGTGGAGGCAGATCCCCTAGTGCCTCGGCAGCGTGATATCTAAAATACACAAGAATACACTCTTGAAATAGTATTTTGCAACAAGTGTGTTTGTTTGTTGAATTATTTATATCATTAACTTAACTAGTTTCGAGCCTCGTAATCATAACTCATCATGCAGTGTTGAATTGTTGATTGCATGACCGGTTTCACGTTTGTAAATACTTAAGCGTGTCTCACAATAGTCGTGGAGTTACACAACTACTTTCTCACCTTCTGGCGGTTTGTAGGCCGTACAGCGCATCTACTGGCCTGTAAGGGTTGACGGCTACGAGGATGGAGCCCGCGTAAGTGTATATGAGGCCTTGCTCGTATCGGAGCTTCAGGTTCCAGAGCAGGGCGGCTTCGTGCAGGTCGTGAAGGCGCGTCATGTCTTCGACGCCGGTGGGTCCGAGCTCCTCGCGCGGCCATACTGGATCCCCTTCCTCCTCGCCGTTACCCATTTGTAGGGCGAAGGTTTGGGGCTGGACGAGACAAAACAGATTTATTTAATTTCTAATGAAATTATAGACTTAAGCAAGAAAGAATCTATTAGAATTGTTTGATCTCGTTCCCCCATCATCGTTCTATCATAGAACTGCCAGACATCGCAGAGATCTATACCGTTACGTAGTAGATATTCCTAGGAGGCATACTAAGAGCGATTCGGTTCCTAATTCCTCATACTGCAAAAAATTGGAAAGCCCTTCCAGCCATTTTAACCTAGCACTTATAATACGGGTATCTTTATGTCAAGAGTGAATAGGCATCTTCTAGGTAAGCGTGTACCACCGTAGGCTGCATCATCGCTTGCCATCAGCCGTGATTGCATTTAAGTGCTAGCCTTGCATTAAAAATAAGTATGAATTAAGTTGACATGACTAATGTTCCTCTCTCTTAACTGCAATTAAAAGTGAACTCGTCTGTACGAGTATAAATTGTAAGTAGCAATATTCTAAAATTAATTTAATAATTTTAAATGTCAGTTCGCTTTATGAACGGCGATTGATACATAATTTAGACAGTAGATATTAAATTGAAAGTCACTCAGATCTCTGTACATATTATGTTGAATGCATCTATTGAAAACCGAAATTACCTATGAAATGAATACGGTTATTTATGTGTTAAGATTTATATCGGCTCGCCACATAGCATACGAACATAACCTCAACCGGTAACACCAGAATATATTGGACATGTTTGACAACTTTCCGCTCTTAAGACCATCATTGACCCTTTATAATATTAAAGTTCATATTTATTATAAACAGGCTTCGGCTGAAGATTCTCTTTTTATCGTAAATATTTAAATGAGTATTACTTCCTCGTATTTCTTTTAACTTGTCTAGAGTTTATGGTACAAATTATCGTATACTTATATATATTTACATAAGTAAATCTCATTTCTCTTATATACAAGTATATTGACCACATCATTTTGACATAATAACTACTCTTTTTTTCTTCTAAGTAAGCGAAAAGCTTGTCCTCGGAGTTGGTACGAGAAGAGCGTGTGGAGATCAAATGCAAGAACTCCAAGAACTGAGGCCAGTCTTTGACGTTTGAGCTACTGTGGCATATTGTATAACTCTGATCTGCCTAAAACGCTTTACGCAAGCACCCATACGGAGCTTCTGTAAAGGTGTCATAGGTAATTATAAATTTTATTAAGACTATGGTACAGCGTATACCTGCGGTGAAATATGCGCGCACGCGCATCCTTTTGTAACTTCGTATCCCCAGCCACGTGCCTGGTTTGTCTTAAGGATAATCTGCCTCTGGCTGTTATAGTATGAGTATATATATTATTTAAACATTTTCCAACATATTGGTGTTAACCTATAATAAAGTTGGAAAATGTTAATAATAAATCCTGAAGGCGATGACTGCATAACAATAACTTATAGCAGCGTAACGTAATACCCAGTGACTTAGTTGTTATAACGAAACAACGCCGGCGTCTGGCACCGAACTGCAGCCAGATGGAAAATTATTACGTCCCGTACTTGCGTATGACATAACATAACTTAGTGCCGTGCTACTCAGACTAATGGAAAACTATAGACGGTGAATGCACATCGCCAGTGATGGCGAATTACGAATGGGGGTCATCCAGCAAGTTTACATTTGTGAGTATTATTAGTAGAGTGGGTGCGTTTACTTTTCTTGCAACAGTCGTGTGCCTAATCCTGCACACGTCCGTTGCGTTAACACTAATAAAGTTTAAAATATCTTATATTTTTAAGAATTAAAATAAATAAATAGAAGAAGTTAACATTGATACACACAAAAGCAAATAGAGATTTCAACGCAGAGCAGAATTTTGCGAAGCTCATTCAAAACAGTTCGCTATCGAATAATTTCTACATGCATGAATGAATAATAGCGATGCATTATAACGTAACAAGTAAACATTTGGTACACTCATACTAGTCCAGAGTCGGTACGTCAATAATAATTTATTTGTGAAGTGTCCGTCTATTTTTATTTAGTCAGAAGCACACAATTGTATCAGTCCATCAAGCTCACAACTAAAAGGATTTCGCTGTCGGAGTCGTTCTAATTTTGCATTTTACATTCCGATGCGCACCGTCTTTCGCAATTATATTTATAAATTAATGCATAAAAGGTAATGGATTGCACCAGTGGCGATGTGTTTGCTAAAGTCGATGACGTAATGAATCCTGCAACTTATAATTTGTGGTCGTTATTACGTTGCCCGGCCGGAGTCGGTCAAGTGAATAGGTAACTAAGCAGTTATAATTTTATCTATAGGTACTGTTATGTGACCCTCTAGGCAGTGGAATAGAGTTTGGACAGAGCTTTCATTAATATTTTCTGTTTTGTTCATTAGTAGACTTGAAAAGAAGATTTTGTATTCAATATTAATGTGAGTTTTCGTGAACTAGATTCACAGTTTTACACGCTTATATTCCTGTCCTGTGGGAGTGTGGGAATAAAAGCTACCATTACTTAAACCGATCTCTGTGCCTCATTTCATCCAGATCCAGATTCTAGCATGATTTTGTAATATGGATCCATACAGCCATACATACTCTTTATAATATAATACTTTTTCAAATTACTTATAATGTTCTTAAATGTATTTCTTTAGGCTGAGAAACGTTCTTACTATTTCTATAATGTATTTTCTATAAGGTGTTTTACATGTTAGGGGCCGCTGTAATAATTTAACCATTAACTAAATTGCACGCTTCTTTATCCCATATTATGGGAATAAAAAAACGATAAGCAAAATTTTAATAAAAAGTGAAACCTTCATTTATATTCCAAAATCTCGTAACTAACTATGTAGATTTTTTACCCGAATGACATATTTTTTTATGAATTATTTAGACATATAATTTTTATATATTATTTATACGCTAAAATTTATCATTAACGTATCTATATTAAATATTCGATGCCCCTTGGACGCGTCCTTCCAGCTTCTGTTATCCCTACCACCAATAATGTGGATATTTTTATGTCAAGAGTGAATAGGCATTTTCTAGGCAAGCGCGTACCACCGTAGGCTGCATCATCCCTTACCGCGTGGTGATTGCAGGCAAGTGCTAGCATATAGCATTTAAAAAATTCAAGATGTTCAGATTACACATACATTACACATCAGAACATCCAAGCACATGTCTCTCAGAAGTGGGATTGACAGCTGCCGACGCTTCTTTCGGCTTCCGTATTTAGCTCGCGTGCTGCGCTTCAGAATCGGTGTCACCATTGTGTTCAGGTTCTTTCTCTTCTGCCTTCGTACTGCTGATGAAGTGACGTATTCTGATGGTGATGATTCTGGAGAAGAGCGCGGTGTTGGTGCGAAGCGTACACGCATCGGAGTAGGAAGTCAATGTAGAATGTTTAGCAAGTGTTTATTCATATATAGGACGGTATATTAAAATATAGAATTTCTTTTAGTTATACAGGCATGCGCCATTCAAATTCAGCTTTTGAAGTGATTTAAGGGTGGGTAAACAGCTTCATTACGTAATGCTGTACGGCGCCAATCTCTCTGGCTTCCCTTAACTCACGCATACGGCAGCGGTAGACAGCTTTTCTCCGTATCTCTTCTCTCGGGTGTCCCGAGACGCACACGTTTTTATTTTTAACTAGAGGACACCCGCGGTTTCGCTCCCGTAGTTCTGGTTCCAGTGTGTTTGTGAAAAAATAACAATATCCATCCATACATACAAACTTTCCCTTTTATAATATTAGTAAGGATTCAAGAATTTTGGTTAATATTACAAAAAATAATTAATAGAGTGAGTCAGATCTTGAGAGCCACTTATGGAGTTTTGCGGGTATATTTAAAATATCAATCACGCCTCTCCTTATGGGAATAACTTTTCGACTGACCTATTCGTTAATTGCGATGCTGAAAATGCGGCAATACAATCCAGTTTTTTAAATGTACAATTTTAGCTAAATACGAGATTACAGCAAACAATAATTATTAGCAGTTTTTGTCAGCTGTAACATAAATTTAACGTCTGAAATATGTTGCGGCTTGTGTGAAAGTGAATGTAACGAGCGTCTCACATAGATCACGCTGGAATGTGTTACTTTTTCACAAGCGTCAGATTTTTAATATTTTGTTGCTGTAACTGAATCAATTATAGCAAACATAACTTTCCACTTGCTGTTAAAGCCACTCGGCGCAAATATAATTAGGTACATATGATATTAATCGTGTATCCAACACGATTAATCCAAACTTTGCGCTTGTAATAATTTTGTATATTGACACTATGCACTAGAATTGCCAACCGTCCTGTTTTCCCAGGGGTATGTCCTGCTTTTTTGGGTGTCCAGGGCTGTCCTGGATAGTTTATATGTATAGAGTATTAAGGGTTTTTGATTTAATTTTCGCGCGCAACTAATCGTTTGGTCACTTTATTCAGGGTATATAACATTTAGGTAATGCATTAAATTTATTCCGGTATTTCTATATTCAAATCCTGAATTTCAAAGTTTGCAGATGGTACCAGTACATATCTCATGAAACAGAATATAGTTACACTTCTTATATTACACACAGTTACTGATAAGATTTTTTCCATTTTTAGCACTCAAAACCGCGAAAACATTGCAAAAATATATATAAAAGATTAAGCATTCTAAGACAAGGTTATGTAATGCGGAATATGAGAAAGCTACACAAAATTGTCTAAGTTCAATGAGAGTAGTATCACGATGGCCAAGTTAATTATTATTTGGTCTCTCTTGAACCGATAGTACCCAAATTCTTCATTCGAAGTTATGAACGCCGGACGACGATTTCAAATGTCACATTGCACTTTTTAAATCTTTATTCTTTCTCGTAGGTAAAAAGCAAATTTATATACACTATACATCACATTGGACGTTTTTAATTATGATTTGTTTTCTAAATTTTGCACAGAGTTACGATCTTTTTAACTAAATTGCAATTAAAATAGTAAAAGCTCGTGATGTAACCGCAAAGCACCATGCAGTGCAACTAACTGCTGGCCACATACTCGTACGATAACTCGTAGTAAGGTGGCCAACAACGGGCTCAGGTTAACGGCACCCGTCCTGCCTACCGACTGGACTTTCTAAGTATTATTACTAAGTAGAGTTTAATGATTAGCTAGAACTTAGGCGCAATTAACCGGCCATCTGTGCTGTTTCAAAATTGAAAAAGGTAAGCCAAATACATAAGTCTACTAAATTATCCTTATTATTATTTTAAAAGCAAAAGTTTGTATAGATGGATGAATGTTTGTTGCTCTTTCGTGCAAAAACTACTAAATGGATTCTGATGAATCTTCACAATAATATAGCTTACATATCGGAATAACACATATATTACATTTTATCCCAAAATTCCCACGGGAACGAGAACTACGCGGGTGAAACCGCGTGCTTTTCGTTACTAAACTATAGTTTAGCGATCGAAACGATATAAATGAAATTAATCATTCTTGAAAAACTGACAACATTTTTGTTTTCAAATACCAGTACTTTGTTTACTTTTATTCTTTTAATAAAATTGCCAAGCTAAACAATTTAATAGCTCCGGTCTAATTTATTCTCTTTTTTAATTTATTTCTTGGGAACAGTGTTTTAGGTCGACAATCTCTCTATATATAATATATAAAATGGTACTATACTCGTAGATAGTGACAGAGACGAATTAAGAACTAGCTCTCGAAGCTATCGTAGTCGTTAAAAATATAATTACAGAATCAACTTACTTGACCAATTGTACAGCTTTTTATTATACGCAACCCTACAATGAAAGTAATTTAAAGTGTTACCATTGTAATATACGTTTTGTATCTAAAATAGACAATAAAATTTCACTGAGCAGTTAGTTGAGTTGTTTTGTACTCGGTGCTCAATTCTCTGTATCGACATTCCTGAGGTGCGACCTTGCGTGCTTGTGTTACGCACCTAAGAACAAGCAGCCGATACACCAAACGTTGCGAATTCTAATAATTTATACGCATATATTATTTGTTTCTACTTTAATGCTGTATTAAAACTGCGCATCTTATAATATTTCTAATCCTTTTAAGTGTGACGACAGAATACATTATGTAGTAGGTATGACTACAATGTCAATGTTTTTTTATATATAAAATTGTTATTATAAAAACAAAAAACCCGACTGCATAGAAGTTATGAACTGAAAAGAGAAAAACAAGGATCACTGCATGAACATGCAAGCGGGGACAAAATACTTTATTTTCTGCGGGGAAAGAAAGATCTACCTAAACTACGTTTGTCCCCGCCTGCAGCACCATAAAGTATTTAAAATTTTATATAGATATAGTGATCCTTGTTTTTCTCTTTTCAGTTCATAACTTCTATGCAGTCGGGTTTTTTGTTTTTATAATAATAATTTTATTTGAGACTCTTATGTTTTAGTTTATGGTATAGAAATGATACGGTACACTTTTTGCAATTTTTTGTTAAAACGGCAATATAAACATGATATGATGTTTATAACATGATATTTATATTTTTGAAATGGTCTTTTTACGACCTTTCATTTGATACCCATATTGCTAAGATAAGAGAAAGAAATACACACATCCCCCCTTTTTTCCCCCATTTACAGCTACCATTTTGAAAATTTATATAGCCTATGTCACTACTACAATTTTAACGAATTCAACGACACCTCACCTGTCAAAATCCGTTCAGTCGTTGAGGCTGTAGCGCGTGCCGAAGAAATGGACATACATACATACATACGCTCGAAAAACATAACCCTCTACTTAACTCGCTGGCACCGACTTCATATCTATGAAGTCGGTGCCAGCAGTTTTTGCATTCTAAGTAATGTCCTTAAAGTAGAAACCTTGGCATAGTTCTTTTTTACTTTTCAGTGCGTTTTGAGTCGGTTCTATTTTTTGTTAAAAATTTTCATTTCTTACTTTTTAGTGATTTAACGCCACGTAACGTACTATACTGCCACAGTATATAATACGGCACTAGTAGCCAAAAAGCTACCGATACCGAGACAAAAACCGAAATCGCTGTAAGCGTGCCTCCAAAATTTGAAGAGTTCCTTCAATTTCCCCAGGATATCATCATCAGATCCTACCATGACGACAATGGGACCACCTAGGATGTATGCTCTTGCTAATATAAAAAGAATTATCAAAATCGTACGACTCTGTAAAAAGTTATGCGTGGTCATACATAAAAAAAAAATATACGTGTCGAATTGAGAACCTCCTCCGTTTTTTTTCGTCGGTTAAAAAAGTAGCCTATGTCCTTTCTTAGGGTCTAATCTATCTCTGTACCAATAATTAAAATCGGTTCAGGTAGTTTAGGTGTGACTGTGTAGCGAACAGTCAGGGTTGCTTTAGCATTTATAATATTAGTATAGATGACCGACATTATCTTCGCAGAATTTATGACTAATTTGAGGGCCCAACTAGTCGTATATACTGTGTTAGGAATCAGTACGACAATGGTGCAACAGGCAGGAATCGAACTCACGACCATGTAGACCATCGACTATGAGAGGTTTAAAACAATGCTGCTGAGGCGTGCTAACCACAATAAATTTAAAAACGTATGGCTAAATAATTGAAGGTTTCAATACGATATACATAGTAGGTACAGGTTAATTACAGCTTCTATCGCTTCCATTTGCGACTGTATCATCACTAACCATCAGCTGAGATGGCAGTCAAGCGTTAACTAGACAGATTAAAAAAATGATCGTAATAAAGATGAATGGGCTTATAAAATGCGGAGACATCAGCCAAGCGAGCGGTTGGCGCGCGGAAAATGTCGGACTCAACTCTCTAGCAACATTCCTGTGCTACGCTCTTGCGTTACGCGTCCGAACCAGTGTAAGCCTACGTACACACCGAATATACTCGATTTGTATTCATACATAAATTTGTATTCATATTATAAATGCGGAAGTGACTCTTCTGGGATACTAAAAGTTATCTACAGGGGCCGGCCTCTTTAAACGAGAGTATGGATGATGAATGCGGGTTGGCGGGCTTGAGGTGATAATGATCACTATCAGATCATGTTGTGTTCCTTAATCCATGGCAGCGCAGACGTGAAAGCGGCATCCGACAGCCGCCCCTTGCACCTTGACCGGTTAATAGAATTATCTACGATTTTTTATAATTGTATTTCTGTATTTACGTGACTCATATGTCATGTTCATATCTATACGCAGTTTTTGTCTAGAAACAAAATTGAGGACTTTTCTGAGTGTGACTGAAGTTATTGCTTATTTTATGCAACACTAAGATGATTTTTTAATGCCCAGGACCGGCGGCTTCACGTGCTCTCTGAGGCACGGTACAGCACCACCAATACCAAAACTGGGTTGAGAATATTTACTAAGAATTACTTTGAAGTGGGAAAAACTTAATAGCCCAAACCGAGGAGGATTCGAAGGCAAGCATACTAGAGGAAGCCCGCGGTTTCACCCGCGTGGTTCCCGTTCCTGTAAAAAATTCGGAATTAAAAGTAGCCTACGTGTTTATCCACGGTGTCAGCTAACTCCATAACTCTATCGCTCCAGCCGGATAGTCGTGCAAAAATAACAAACACACACACTCACAAACTTTCGCCTTTGTAATAGCAGAATGATTCTAGAGAAAAAAACTAGAAAAAAGTTCATTTAAAGTACCGACTCAACTAGTGTAACAACTGGTATCTTCCCTGTTATAATGTAAACTAGGTGTAATATGAGAATTTTGTGCGTGGTCGGGAAGACACCAATGTTAGCAGACTGGAGTCCCCGTATCACTACGGTAACCCCAGCCGTCTGTCTGTGTACTGTGGGAAAAGAGCTTATTTAAAATAAAACCATACACCTCTGAGCGATAATTAGTTCATTACTATCTAAATTTACTCTATTTAAGGACATAGGTTATGAAAGCCACTGTAACCGCGTGTCACAGTAGTATAAACAAAAATATATATAAAACTTAATTTACCCGTTGTACATAAAAATAAAAAGAATGGATTCAGGCGGAATGCACACGCTTTATATATATAGATATAAAAAGAAAACAATATATTAATTACATCCGGGGCTTCATCCCAAGATTTGCCTCAGCTAGGTCGAGTGCTCATTGTAAACCAACGCACAACTAATTATTTAATGGTCAAAGAATTTGACACCTTTACATTAATAAATCACTTATATATAATGCGTGCACAACACCTAACTTGCCAATATCGCTTAGCAAAAAAACTAATCCTAACTTGCCAATATCGCTTAGCACAATAAGTAATCCTAACTTGCCAATATCGCTGAGCACAAAAGTTAATCCTAACTTGCCAATATCGCTGAGCACAAAAGTTAATCCTAACTTGCCAATATCGCTTAGCACAAAAACTAATCCTAACTTGCCAATATCGCTTAGTACAAAAACTAATGGTCAGTGGGAATTACCACAAATCAAAATCAATTATTTCTAACCTAAAACGCTTAGCACAACCACATAATATTTCAGAAAGATTAAACAACGTGATACAAAATTAAATAATACGATAACCTCCCTTGTTCCATAGGGTCTCGTTGGGTTTTCATCGACACGGCCGGAAATACAGCGTGTCACGTGTTGACCCGGCATACGTTGTTTTACTATATTTCATTCGCATAAACGCAGCTTTATGCTTATGGCGATCGCTTGAGAAATGTTTGATTAACTTACTTTCTTTATTGATTTTAAAAGTCACGTATATTCACGTAATGAAATGATTGTCTTATTAACTTATCATTTCATAATATCATGTAACTTAGTATAGAATTCTTCTTAGTTTTTACCATTAAACACAGCATGTTCCTGCCTACTTGCTAAGAGTTGTAAATTTAACTTTACACGCAACTGTAAACTATATGTTCGCGCCCTAAATATAGTTTTAACAATAGTGACAGGATTATCCAAGGAACGTTTCATCTTATGATTGTATCATCGTTGTGTTTGTAAACGCTAAAGTTGACGAAAGCGTTGACGAGCAGCACTTCGACGGCGCGGTACAACTCCTACGGTTCCCCGGGCAGCGTCAACTGTGCGGGGAGCTAGTTACCTGGCCGTTGACGACAGCGCTGACGATCAGCACCTTGGCGGCGAGCTGCAGCTCCACCAGCTCGCAGGGCTGCGTCAACTGTGCGGGGAGCTAGTTACCTGGCCGTTGACGACAGCGCTGACGAGCAGCACCTTGGCAGCCCGGTGCAGCTCCACCAGCTCGCCGGGCAGCGGGGCGGGCGCGCCGGCCGGCTGGAACCACACCGCCGCGCCCTCCGACCACTCCGAGAGCCCCGCCATGCTGCGAGACAAAAACACTTTGTTACATCACCAATTTTTTTAAATTGAAGGATAACTTATAAAGAACGAATGTACGAGTATGGTTCAGGGACTTCTGCTAATTTTTTTTCGTGAGCCAAATATTTTGGTTTTAGAAGTACCTAATGTAGCCGGTGATATACAACCTAGTACTGTCTACCTTAACTTAATAAGATCTCTGGTTCATGTCCAGGAGACAATAGGTTACAGGGTACGTTTCTCGATTGTATGCCCTGCGAGATAATTCTCTCTATTTAACTTAATCCTAAAAATGAATATTATAATCACAGCTATCATGTGTAGCCGACAACAGTGTTCCGTTATTTCTTTAACCGCTTGATTTTTTCATTTAGTCATATCAATACCCATTTTATTATAAAGGATTTGAGAAATTGTTAACAATTGGTAAAAATAAAAACACAGGTTTCAATTTTTTAAAACACTTTAATAATGTTTATTCATAATTGTAACTCTATTAGTTCTATACTATAAATATATTGGGGCGACCAACGCCGTTGGTGGCATTCCACAGCCACACGACGGGGCTGGGCAAGGAGACGGGGCGAAGCAGATTGGCGGCGGCGGAGGCGGCTGCAGACAGAACGGTTCTGGTGGCGGAGGCTGGATGCACAGCGGTGGTGGCGGAGGCGGCTGCACGCAAATCGGAGGCAACGGAGGAGGCTGCACCGTCAGAGGACCAGGAGCAGGTGGCTGCACGTAGATAGTATCGGGGCAAGGAGGCTGGATGGTGATAGGACAAGGAGCTGGCGGTTGGACGTACAACGGAGGAGGCTGGGGCGGTTGGATCACTAGCGGAGCAGGCGCTGGCGGCTGCACAGGCACCGGGGGAAGCGGAGGTGGCTGCACCACCACCGGCGGTGGTGCAGGCACCTGAACCATGATTGGCGGCAGCTCAATCATAAATGGACCGGGACACGGTAGTTCGATAAGAATCGGATCGGGCGTTGGAGGATTCACATATATCACCGGAGGAGCTGGTGGGGTCACGCACAACGGGGGCAATGGAGGCGGGTTGACGCACATGGGTGGTGAAGGAGGAGGGGTCACAGTAATCGGCGGTAGAGGCGGAGGAGTCACACACATAGGGGGTAGAGGTGGAGGTGAAACCGTTATCGGCGGGGGTAGAGGCACCTCTATCATCAAGGGCGGCAGCGGGGGAGGGGAGACGCATATCGGCGGGGGCGTGGGCAGCGATATGTATATAGGACTCGCAGGCGCGGGCGGCGCTATGCAGTTGCACGGCGGGTAGGACGACGGGTATGGCGACGCATAATACTGGCCCTGGACCGCCGACTGGAAACAATACACAACATTCAATTACATGTAGATGAAACCTACATAATACTGTTTGCTGTATAATAAAAATTTAAATTTTTTTAAAAAAATTTAAATTTTTTTTAATCGTTACAAGTTAGCGTTTGACTGCAGTCACACCTGGTAAGTAAGTGATGATACTATCTAAGATTTAAGCGGGCCAACTTGTCAAAAGTAGGTTCTTCGGTTTCGGTTTCTTCGCCGCTGCCGGAAACCGAACCCAGGACCTTCGTCATACAAATCCATCGCGCATACCAGTGCGCCACGGAGCCCATCAAAGATGATTAATTATGTAAATAAAAATATCACTTCTCTAATGCAAATATAATTTGTAGACTAATACAACTGTTAATGAAGGTGCAATGAATGAATCATGTAACAATTGTCTGCCAAAAAAGGCGGCTATTGATGACAATGCCTGCCATTTATGGTTAACATATTTTCGATAGAGATGACTCGATCGACGCATAATGTGTTATAGGGCATTAGTGGGAAACTCAGGTTTCACCGTATGCCCTTTACCTTAACTTAATTGAGGTTATGTCAGGTGATGTTTAACGTTACGTGATCTCCGATAGATATCACAACTACTTTACATTACTATCTACTTTATCATTTCAGTGGTTCGAACAACTGATGGACGTTGGGTCCCCTCCCCCAAACCCTCCTCTAAGTGGACTGACGACATAAGCGTGTCGCAGGGAGCCGCTGGGCACAGGCAGTTCAGGATCATTGTTTGAAGTCCCTAAAAAAAGGCTTATGTCCGGCAGTAGTCGTTCATCGACTTTTAAAGTTGATGATGATTTAGTTTATTAATTATTTTCTTTTCTTTTCTTTATACTGGACTTGTGTTGTGGACTTTATGACCTGACGCCACAGAGACCGTGGCATAAGGAGGATTATTTATATAGATAACAAATCCAAATATTACTTATGTTCTAAAATACCTGAAAATATCTCTCTAAGCTGAATGTTGTTGTAGCTTTTTGTATTTAAAAATTAATAAAACACAGGATAATATTAACTAACAGTAACTTATTTCCGATAAATCTATACATAATCATTTAGAAATAAGGCTAATCGCTTATTTAACAGTTACATCCTGTATAATGTGAAACTTAGTGGATAGATGCAAGGCCGAATTTTTGTACGTGTTAAATAAGTAATACTGATTAGTATTTGAGGCCAATTTGCGAAAGCATTCAGCCAGCAAGTAATATATAAAGTCAATAACATTGATTTGAGCCTTTTAGATCGTCAATCCAGCACCTTGCCTAAATAAGTCCCCAACGTCCATGGGCATTTATAGCGTTCTAGTACGTTGTCGTGTAGAAACCGAAAGGAGTGTGATTTCATTACCCAAAATATCTTTATTCAGTGAAATCTTTATGATTATCTCCAATCTTCCTCCTTTCAAATTTTCGATAGAGATGAGTCTATCGACGCAAAATGTGTTATAGGGCATCAGGGGGAAACTCAGGTTTCACCGTATGCCCTTTACCTTATTGGATGGTCCAGCTTCCATCTTAAATTGCATCATCACGCACCATCGGGTGTGATTGAAGTCGAGGGCTTAATTGTATTGAATAAAAATAAATAAAACAACGATGGATGTGCATTGTGCACTGCACCTTTCGAAGGGATATCTCGGTTTCGATAATCGGTCTCGCTTATATCGGTTATCAATTCTGAGGCTATAAATTAAACTAATTATAACAGAAAAGTATACTCACACAAAGCAAGCCCGCTATAAACACCAAGTAGGTTGTCACCTCCATGTGTGAGAGATATAACATGCCCCTAGCACCTCAACAACCTTATTATATACCGACACATTGCCCCAACGGTCATAACGAAACAAAACAATGATTTACAAATACAACAGGAATGCAACGTCGATGGTTTCGGTTGCATTCAAAAATGCAACTAAGCAAAACTTGCGATAAACACGTACGCGATAACGAGAAACTGTTATTTATATATCAAATACTCTGATTACAATAATAAGTATTTTGTAGAGCAAGGCATTGTGAAAGGCCAGACAGTGTGTCGGCGCGACAAGGTGTCTCTTAGACACATTGATGGCCGTATGGCGCAGTGGGTAGAGGCCCTGTTTTCTGCATTCCAGCCCGAATCGATTCGATTTGTGATGAGCATGGATGTTTATCAGTGTCTATTTATTTATCTAGCGAATGTCAGCGACTTCGCCCGAGTCGAATTAATATAAATAAGATTACGAAATTAACAATAGCCCAAGTTACTCCTTACAAGTTATTATATTTGCTCCTATTTGTTGCAGCACGATGTTATATAGCCTAAAGCTTTCCTCGATAAATGGACTATGTAACACAAGAAGTATTTTTCAATTCGAACTAGTAAGTTCCTGATATAAGCGCGTTTCAACAAACAAACAAACTCTTCAGCTTTATAATATTGTTATACTTTAAGATTATAGGTATAAGACTATTCGTCAATTATTATTTTTTAATTTCCATAACACAAACTACGCTTTCTTTAGAGTTAAATGGCGATGTGTGTGTTGTTGTATCATATTTATTTATTTATATTATCGACAGTTTTAGTCGAAGAGGATTTCCGCTCTATTAGACATAACAGAGGATAAACGGAAGGGTGCATTTATGTGTGTAATATACCGGAATATGTTGCGTAGGTGCGCTATGGCTTCTGAGTTCAAGGGATTCATATTAATAGTTGATCAGAGTCAATCTTTTTTAAATTTATAAACACTAATAAAAATCTGCTCTTCCGCTTGCGGGGTTCCAGATTGCCCAAGCAACCGGCGACCAGGGCTCCAGAATGAGGAACCTCCTCGTAATACGCGCCGTTTCAAGGACGACTGCCTTCTGTATCCGATCCTCGATCCAACAGCCAAGCAAAAGCCTCTTAAGATATTGATTGAAGCTTCTCGCAAAAAGACCATAGATTGAAGACTATCAGAACAATAATAGTTGACTTAACATTAAATTATATTGAACTAGCTGACCCGGCAAACGTTGTTTTGCATTAAAAATTGAAAAATAAATTTATATGAAAATTAGATAGTAGCCGATTTTCAGACCTGCTGAATACGCATACAAAATTTGGTGAAAAATCGGTAAAGCCGTTTCGGAGGAGTACGGTAACAAACATTGTGACAGGGAAATATTATATATTAGATATAATTACTATTATTACATTAATTACTTACGTAACAGATTACCTAAGTTTTTTTTATTTAATGTCAAGCAACATTACTTTACTTTTAAATCAATTTATGTCACAGTTATAAGAACGTGCTGTAAATAATAGAGCTCTAAATAATAATAGTGTATTTTCTAATTAATACTTACTTTAGTAATAGACTAGCTTGTTTCTACATGAATTAAAAATATGCCTACTTCTCCATGGATTTGCGTTCCAAGCAATCAAACTCTTATCAAATTACCGTCACATTTCCCATATCCCCACTTAAAAACGGCAATAAAACTCAGCGAATTTCTAAATATACACCGGCAGTTGCATATATCCGAAGCTTATTGACCTTAACATTAATATTTAAAAGTAAAATCAGTTATCTCGATTCTAAAACGACCCAAAAAAAGTTCATTGAATCCGGTAAACAATCGCAACAGACGCTTCCGTCCGGCAAAAGGGAACTGTGGACGCACTTTTAATGAATACCAATATATGATGGTGGCGAATAAGAAAGCGTCAATGTAGTTCAAGGTTTGATATACTCGCGTTGTCTTTTTGTCGAGCCGGGTTATAATTCCATTAGTATTCTACGTACGTGGTACGGCTTTCTAAACGCGTGCGGCGTTCCGAATACATTATCTGCGCGTTCGTGTCTTTTGGTTAAGGACCTTATCATAGACTGATGTTATAGTGTGTGTTTTGTAGAGATTGATAAAGGAGAATGCCAGGACTTTACCCCACTAATAAAAACATATTCTAATAAATATGTATATATATAATAAAAAAATGGGTAAAGAGTGTAAATTAAAAGGAAATAGTTTAATTACTTTTTTTTATTCTAACAGTAAAAATGGCTTATTGTAAAACATTTATATAATAATAGAATATTTTTAGTATATTTACAATTTGTGTTCTTTCTGGGTTAGGATCTGGCATTCTCCTTTTGTTGATCTATCTTGTATAATAGCTAGAAAGTTCTGTTTAATTCGACAGACATCCAGCCACGTCTCATTTTCAGCAGCGTGCATAAAGCGTGTATAAAGTCACTGCCTTCCCTAAGGACACTTTCCTCCTCCGTGAGTCGTGACCGCCTCCATTTATGATCTTCCTTACGATGTTACGCCATCCACTTCTATTACCGGCCGTTTGAAGAGCGTCATACATCGAGGAGTCGAGTGTGGTGCGGATCTGGTCAGACCAACGCATCGGGCTACGCCCACGCGGCCTTTCTCTTTCCACTTTGCCAGTGACTACTAGTTTCTCTAGATTATCTCCGTCTTTCCTGGCAATGTGTCCAAAGTACTCCAGTACACGCTTGAGGCAGATAGTGGAGAGCCTTGATTTAATCTTAAGCTTAGCAAGTAAGGACACTTTACGGTCCAGTGTTGGAGAAGGAATTGTCCATTTTGTGTAGTTCATACCCTAGTTACAGACCTTGTGTACGCCACTACTGCTCATTTTCACTAAAATTCTTCGCACTGGTTTTTTGATCTAACGTTGTACGTATGAATTATCTTTTAAGATTTATCAGACATACCCATAATATGATTCGAATATCAATAATTGGAAAAGGGCTACATTTTTTTTATTCATTACAAGTTAGCCCTTGACTGCTAACACTCCTGATGGCAAGTGATGAAGTAATTTAAGATGGTAGCTTACTAACTTGTTAGGTGCAGGATGATTCCACACCCATTTCTGTCTACACGACATCATACCGGAACGGTAAATCGCTTGACGGTACTTCTTTGTCGATAGGGTGGTAACTAGTCACGGCCAGCTAGATCTGGACCGGAGTTTAGAAAATCCCCACCTTAGACGGGAATTTTTTTTATCGACTACAAGTTTTCTCTTGACTGCTATCACACCTGATGTTAAGTGATGATACAGTTTAAGATGGAAGCGGGCTAACTTGTTTGGAGTGGGACGAAAATCTACACCCCTTTCGGTTTCTACACGACAACGTACCGGAACGTTAAATCGCTTGGCGATACGTCTTTGTCGGTAGGGTAGTAACTAGCCTCGGCGAAAGCCTCCCACCAGCCAGACCAAGACAACTTAAGAAAAATCTCAATCTACCCCGCCGGGAATTGAACCCAGGACTTCCGTCTTATAAATTCACTGTAAATATTTTTACAAACGTTTTATGCCTACGTAAAGATATTTCCTTGCAGCGGTATTTTGATAAGTCACAATTAGTTTTGGTGAGGATTATATTGAAAAACAAAAT
This sequence comes from Mycalesis mineus, assembly GCA_034621355.1. NCBI lineage: Eukaryota > Metazoa > Arthropoda > Insecta > Lepidoptera > Nymphalidae > Mycalesis > Mycalesis mineus. The sequence goes on along the minus strand of CM067891.1, from coordinate 14,884,797 downwards.
GTAACAAGATTCAGCTCCCCGCTGGGAGTGTTTACTACACAGTGTTCATTCACTTCTGTTCATGCCTGAGTGCGTAGTCAGCCACAAAACCATTGACTCTACTTTTGATATATTTTTCCCGTTATCGATGTTTATAAAGATGATTGCCAAAAAGACAAAAATATACAACGGTCTGGAAATTTCAGAACTTTTATAATTGTATAATATTAACAAGGCGTACGTTCCTGGACCAAATCCAGGAAATTTTGATTAAAGGCCAGGTCAAAAGTACCTTAAAACGACGTACTTGTATGAAAGGTTAAATGAAATTGGATGAAGCGAGAGAGACAAGTAGAAAGACGTGGTCTCTGCCTACCCCTGAGACAAACATGAGATGTGTAAGTAAGAAGTTTCTTCTGCCACAAACCTCACAATTAGCAAAAATATATCCATCACCTACAACTAATACAATGTATGCGCGGTGGATTTATAAGACGGAGGTCCTGGGTTCGACGATTCCCGGCGGGGCAGATTGAGATTTTTTTTAATTTGTCTTGGTCTGGCTGGTGGGAGGTTGTCGCTGTGGCTAGTTACCACCCTACCGGCAAACACGTACCGCCGATTTAGTGTTCTTGTACGAGGTCGTGTAGAAACCGAAAGGGGTGTGGATTGTCATCCTTTTCCTAACAAGATAGCCCGCTTTCATCTTAGACAGCATCTTCACTTAACATCAGGTGTGATAGCAGTCAAGGGCCAACTAGTAGTCAATAAAAAAAGTCTATATATAAAAATAGTCAATAAATAGAATACAGGCGGCATTTCCGTGTTAGACAGCCAGGCTGATCGTTTTCGCAAAGACGAGCCATTCTCATTACTAAGGTTGAGTGCGAAATTATTGAATAATGTCCAGTTCGTTTCACTGCATGTTACCTACATAGGATATTTGTTATCACCGAAAAAAATCGCGGTTGGAATCTATTAGCCTCATTTCCTTTAATTATAAGACTATTTTGCAACAAATTCTCACACGTGGGAACTAAGTAATATTTATTGGACTTAATTTTATTGTAATTGAATTGTGTATAGCAGAAATATTCACTTACAATAGAACAACTGACTTGTTATTCATCGTACTAATAATATTTTAATAATTAGTATACTTTTTTTCTCTCGTTTACATTTATTTACATATTTTTAAAAAAATTTTAACAATGTTTTAAGTAATACAAAAATATATATAAAAACACTATTAAAAATTTATAAAAAAATCTTCTATAGTATACTTATCATTAAAGAGCCAGTTCGTATCCGACCGTGGACGAGACATAGACGACAACTGCAGAGCGGCACTTTGTTCTCACATCATCATTACCACGGCCCACTACAGGGCCAGGGCCCCCTCCTTTCAGGAGAGGTGATATGAAGCCTAGACCCACGTTGCTCCAAAGCGGGTTGGCAGACTCAGAGTGATAATGTTTCATTCATTAACGATGTGGCTAGTGTAAGATTTTACCGCGTCGATATCGAGAACGGTAAACGCAAATATATTACACTGACACTCACCCATTTGAGTTTTCTCTCGATACTGCCAGGGGCGCTGCTTCAATTCCATATAAAATTTACCTTTACGCGAATGTGAAGCTTTAGATTTGTTTTGGTGAAAGCTCACACTAGGCACTCAGATGTTGATGACAGTGACCGGGATCACAGGCTTAATGTCTCCATAGAAACAACAGAAAATAGGTGTGTCCCAGGGATATGTCTGCAGTTGTCTGCGGTCAGCTACCAACTTGCACCTTTATCCAGAAAACCGTCGTGACTCGAGAGTGGGAACTAGCAGCTTCACATTTCCTCTTTCTATGACTGTTTCGTAACGAACTCCCATACGTGTGAACTAAGTAATAAATATCTAACTTTAAACAAGCCTCGTATAGCCTTCGCTAATAAATGACGTACATATATCCACGAGCAATTACTATTAGGCAACCATTACAGCCATGTAATAACCGTTAAATTTGCCTAAACCGATTAGCGTAGTTGTTCATAAAATCGAAAGTGAAAACAGTTAGTTAATTAAAGCCGAGTTAAAGTTAATCAAATGACTCACTATTTTAATCCTCAGTGTAGAAAAAAAACTGTTAAAGACGATTTGTTTCCAGTTATTCCGAAGTCAATAAGTAACGCGTTAGAAAATAATATTTCAAACGATAGTAAAGCCTGACTAGAAAAAAAATTGTGTGTGTGTGTGTGCCACGTTGTGGAAAAAAGGAATTAATTTATTCCAGTGTACTATATACTTTTTTTTATTCTGTAAGGCTAGCGTTTGGCTAATATGTAAGCGAAGATACAGCCTACGGTGGAACGCGCTTGCCTAGGAGGTGCCTATTAACTCTTCACTTGAACATACCCACATTGTAGGTGGTAGAGAAAACAAAAACTGGAAGGGCATTTCATAATTTCGCAGTTCGAATCAGGAACGAGGAACCAAAACGTTTTGTACGAGTCCGTGGGATATCGACTAGGTACGTACGGATGCAGACTATACTACGGTGTCTGGCAGTCCTATGATGAAAATGAGAGGCGGGAACTAGATCGAAAAGTTCCTAAACACTCTGCAAAATATAGTATATACTGTAGAAAACCGACAGACAAGTAATTTTCCGGCGATGTTCTAGTGTTGGAAATTTTGCATTGCATAGCGCCTCTTTCAACTCATACAAAAGTCTAGGCTGACTACGAGAAGTATACAAGTTACTATAGCATTGCTGCCATCATTTTATTCCGTAGATTATTATCAACATATTAAATCAAGAATGATTAGTATTAAGGTAGATTAGTATCTATAGATTAGTAATAATACCTTGATATTCATGGATAGAGATAGTTCTCTATCCATGAATATCAAATTATAAATTTGATCTATACCATTACTTACTGATAGAAATTGTCACACGATTGTGTGTATTGGTATCGAAGGTGTTCCATGCAAGACAACTCATATGTGAGTAAAGATTATTTTGAGTGTGAATTTAGCAATTTAAGAAGACAAAGCGCTCAATCTGTTATAATTATAGGTGCAATTAAAAAATCAACAATATGTAGTGGGTGAGAATAATATAGTTGCATAAGAGAGTCTTCAGTGTGGGATCGGGGCCAGAGCTCGGATCCGTGTCAACGGAACAATGAAGATAGTACGAGACGCAACAAATGGAAATACTAGACATTATTTGCAGCATTTCGAACTTTAATACAAACGTGATAAGGACTTAGTTATTTGCATTAGTTACCTATCGTATTTCTTGACCTTTGCTATGCCTGAAAGGTTCGAATGTGTGTCGGTTATTATCATAGTTTTGCATGTAACTGTCACATTCTGTAGCCGTGCTTTTTTCCTAATACTATTTTTACCGAGTCATTATTGCAGTGAACTCGCAAATCCACAGTCATAGAAATGTCTGTTGTTAATTCTCTTCGCACGTTCACAGTGACAAGCTTTTTATCAAGATCTTTGTAACTTGCAATGTTGCAGTTTATCAACCTTTTATATTTATACTACATAGAATGTTTATTTATTTATTTAGGTACATTCTTAATAAATACAACTTGATGTTCGCTACTGTCAGCTGTTCCGAACACTGCACATTCCTCTATTAATGAGATTTGATCAGGGATTTCATTATTTCATCATCATCATCATTATCAGCCTATTAATGGCCCACTACAGGGCTAGGCATCCCTCCTTACAGGAGAGGAGATATGAAGCATAGACCCACCACGCTGCTCTAATGCGGGATTCATTTATTAATGATCACTATCAGATGTTGATGACAATGACTGAGACCGATGGATTAACTAGCTCTCCGAGGTACGGGGATGTAACCAAGGTGGGGGTGTGGGCTTGGAATATACTGAAAATGTCATAGAAGAATGAAAAACTCAGAATTATTCCGTGATCCAACCCAAGCTTCGAACCATCGATCTTGTGATCGAAGCTAGGCTAACCACTAGACCAACGAGGTAGATGCATTATTTTATATAAATAGTTAATGTAATCAATATAATATGGTCATGCCTATGACAAGATATCACTTTACGGGCCGAAGGGCGTTTCAATGCCTACTCTGCGCTTGTTAACCTTGAAATTTAACTTCAATTGACAATCGGTAGAGAGATATAGAGCTCTGCAGCGTGACAGAATTTGTCGCCAACAATTAAATCTTTAGGTAAGTTTTGTATGTAATAATAGAGATTTATGAGGCGAGGGTGAATAAAAATGTTGAAAGGGAAGGCCTAGGCGAATGTTCCCGGATCAAATACAGGACAGAATGGCCAGTTCAAGAGTACCCTAATCCGACGAACTTGTATGAAAGGATCAATGATAGTGAAAGAAGGTAAGCAAGTATGTAAGGCCCGTGGCAATTGAAAGGATGTAGTTCCTGTCTATTCCTATAGGAATGAGGCGTAATGTTATGTATGCATGTATATAGGATTTTAATGGGGCGAAAGAATTTAAATTTATATGTAAGATCACGGACATTACAAATCCGTATAAAAATCTCAAGTTGAAGATAGTAGAACAAATGGTACCAAGAAATGCTTCTCAGATTTGTAGCTTTGTAGAATCACACAATATAAAAGAGAGAGTTTGTGAGTTTTTTTTTTTATCGACTACAAGATGGCCCTTGACTGCTATCATACCTGATGTTAAGTGATGATGCAATCTAAGATGGAAACGAGCTAACTTGTTAGGAGTGGGATGAAATCCACACCGCTATCGGTTTCTACACGACATCGTACCGGAACGCTAAATCGCTTGGCGGTACGTCTTTGTCGGTAGGGTGGTAACTAGCGACGGCGAAAGCCTCCCACCAGCCAGACCAAGACAAATTAAGAAAAATCTCAATGTGCCCCGCCGGGAATCGAACCCAGGACCTCCGTCTTATAAATCAACCGCGCATACCACTGCGCCACGGAGGTCGTGAAAAGTGTATGTTTGTAACTCCTTCAAGCCTGCAAGCCTGACCTGGCTGAAATTTGGAATGGAAATAGATTAATTGGAAATAAAACAGGCTAATTTTTATCCCGATAAACCTACGGAAACGGGAACTACGTGGGTGAACCTACAGGTTACCGTTTCTATCTACCTGCAGGTTACAGGTACCTACAGGCAAAGCCTAATAATTAAAAAAAAAACATTCTTGAAATTCCATTAACTTCTAAAGCTAATGGAGTTTCAAGATTGGTCAAGGAAGTGTAATTATAAATCATACTTCAGCTACGCAATACAAAGGTCAACAAGGTGGATCTTTGAGAACGAATGCTGTTAAATAACAAACGCCCGAGCACTCGGCTCTTACATAAACTGAGTTTTTGCGCAACAACTACAAAAATGTTAAACCTTGAATTAAAATCTTAAAAGGCTTTTATTATTTGTGTTTCGTTTTTCGGATATACTTTTTATGTATACATTTTGCTTTAAAATAAAAATGTATGACGGCGTGATTTATAATTGCTATTCCTTACTAATAATATAATGGCGAAAGTTTGTATGGCACGTCTAGGTGGAAGTTTGTTACTCTTTTCTACTGAATGGATTTTGATTCACAGATTCGAAATTATCAGGGCAACGAGGACTAAGCGGATTAAACCGCAGGCTTGTCTAGTATACCAATACATACTACTAAGATTATTTTGATAACCCAATACAGTCTCATGCCTCCCTCCTTATAGAATGGGGATATTAGCTGAGACTATGCAGCTTCACCGTGGGTGGGTGGGCATAGAGTGCTAATGTTTGACCCTTTAAGGATCACAATCAGATGTCGATGTCCTTTTTAACCGACAAAAAAAACGGAGGAGGTTCTCAGTTCTACACGTATATATTTTTTTATGTATGACCACGATAACTTTTTACAGAGTTGTTCGATTTTGAAAATTCTTTTTTTATTAAAAAGGGCACACTTCCAAGTTGGTCCCATTGTCATCCAAGATGGTGCCAGCCAAGGTTTCTACCTTAAGGACCTAGAGCGTGCAAACTGCTTTACTACGTTAAATAAATGTTCCTTAAACTTGCTGGCACCGACTTCATAGATATGCTTAAGTAAATTAAAGCAACTAAATGACGCAGTTATTTTTTACTTTTAAGTGCGTCTTGAGTCGGTTGTATTTAATGTTAAAAAATTTTTCAAGGTACGCCTCCATTGCAGCCCTATGAAGTTTTGCGAGATTTATAACTTCGACACAATAATTCCTATAACAATTTTAACCTTTTCATATTATTTCACCGTTGAAAAACGGGAACGATATTTAGATTTGTTACTTAGGTGTAGCAATTTATGTGCAATCAAATTACCACTATTGTCTGTACGGTGAAGGCGACGTTAATCTTAATCGGGAAGGTTTTAAATTGGCCTTAGTAGTGTGTGAATGTTTAGCTTGAACGTGGAGCGAATTAATAAAGTGATTTATTACAATGGGCGGGTTAATATGGCGGAAAATCGTCGCGCGGCAAACAATGGTTTGTCACCGAACAGGAAAGCGCTCGATTTCCGATCCACTGCCTCGGCATAACCTGCTCAATTGTATCTAGTTACGGAAATTATAAGCTAATTTGTACTCGTGATTATTATGTTTTTTAATCATGTAGATTATCGATCATAATTACTCTAGGACTCCATGTCACTTAGCTCAGCGATGTGGAGAACTACTCAATCTAATCTATGCGTCAAAGAGCCAAGTTACTCGTACCGACATGCCCAACGAGTCCCAAAACAGCTGATAGACGTCGGGTCGTCATTTCAACAACTTTTATACAAGTTTCTAAAATGGCGACAGTGAACCGCAAAGCGCAGTATTGGTTGGCCCCAATTATATAGAGTAATAACATCAGGACATCCAGTGTCGCAGGGAGCCGCTGGCGGGAAGGGAAGGGTCTTTGTGTTGAAGTCCTTAAAACATGTACTGGCTGTGAAGAGGAAAATAACGAATAATTGATTCACACAAAAAACTGACTGAATAACTGGCAATTCTAGCCTGTCCCGATAAAGATACATTGGGTGTTTCAATATATAGCAAAAATATAATGCCGTTTTTTAAGCAAGCTTATATTTTTCATTTTTGAAGAAAAAAAATTTTTTAAATGAATACACGGCCCTAATTCAAAGAGAGGACGCTAACAAAAATGGTTTGAAAACTGAATCGACAAAAAGTTAATTTACCGTTGTCTAAATTAAATTATTTCCGATTCTTCGGACGACAAAGGCCAGTTTTTACCGAGTAGAGTAACGTGAATGGCCCGTTATAGAGCGACGCGTGTTCTGAAATTAAGCGTGAAGTCGACGTGATTTGCTCGACTGCGACAGAGTTCTAGTCTAGACTTGTCTATGATAGCATTAAAGGTTAGAGATTCTCATAAACGTTGCTAATTCTTACACAGATTTGTGTCAATAAAGCTTTGCAGCACTAATTAAAGTAATATTTATATACTCATACCAAACGTAAAGTTTCTTCTACAATATATTTTATTTTATTGAATAGCGTAATGAGTACTCCAACTTGGATCATGGAACACGTTGTGGTTGACAGTGAAAAAACCTTTAGAGTAAGTTTTTACTAGAGTTGCCACTATAACAGACTGCGACAAAGTAATTTGACTAAAAGTGTGCATGAGAAATCCCATCCATTTTGATTATTTTAACATAACTTCTTAATTTTGGTGGTTAATAGCACAAATGTAAGGTTATGTTTCAACAAACCTAAGAATACAGTAATGTACCATGTCTATAAGTGCAAGAAATACCTTAACATTACAGCTATCTCGCAACAGTTTTCACTTCACAAATTAAAATTTCGCCATAATAACAAAATGACACAAAGTTTTTTTGACTGTGTTCTAAGTTGGTCATGAAAACTCTGATAAAAACAAAAACGTTTCGTCGTGCTCAGTCACTCTTTAAAGGTTTAATGTGTCTACGTCTCATTCGTTCACCGTGTTCTTTCATATCAACTCTACGTCTTACTATGATAGCTCTGTTCACCCTACTCTAATTTTCAACACATAGACAACGCAAAGGCATGCAACCGCGCGTGTTTTACTTTTAGCAGACAACCAAAGCTCTCTTTTAATTGTTCGAAATGTGTACGAAGGTCTGAGTCAGTCTCTTTGACGCGAATTCTCAATGTATACGTTCTAAGTGTACTCTGGTTTCGTAATGGCACTCCAGTAATGTCAATGCGACACAACCAGTTCTAACAGGCATCAGTTGCGGAGCCGTTGCGACATCGGCTTGTTAAATTAATTATTTCGTCTATGGTTTTGATTGCGCGGCCGCTAGCGTAGTGTGCATAATTTCGAGGATATTTTGAAAAAGAGAAACGTTGTCGAAGTCACAAATATATTGAGCTGAGCTTAGAGCAAAACAAAAATAAATTAATTTTTATGCACACAAAAATATAAAAGTTTAAAACATACATATACATGCATACATACATAATATTCCCAAAGGGGTAAGCAGAGACTACATCCTTCCATTTGCCATGATCCTTGCATACTTCCTTAGCTTCCACTCTCATTTATCCTTTCATACTTCGTCGGTTGAGGACCTACTCTTGACCTGGCTATATTTTAAAATGCCCTGAAATTGCTCAAGAAAGATTCGCCTAGGCCTTCCACTTCCAACATTTCTACTCTCGCCTCATAAATATAAAAAATAAATAAAAAACAGTAACAAAAAAGTTAAGTATATAACAGCAGTAGTAGGTAAAGCGTAAAATCTAAAGCGGGCTTTGCTGGAGATACTCGTAATTAGTCTGAATCGAAATAAGCCGCAATTAAAGAGAGTCATCAAGGAAAACGTAGTAAAAGTGGTAAAAAAGTGGTAATAAGTCTTTAATAAATATATATATATATACATACATAATATTTTTTTATTTCTATGATCCAAACAGAGAACAATCATAATGCCAATAAACGTCGAGTCGCAGTCATAATATTAATACGTACAATGTTAACGGCACATTGTTGGGACGCTCCCACGTCCATTGTTCCTCGCGACATCCTACACACTTCGATGGAATACTCGTGCGTATGCTGGTGTATAAGCAATTGATAATTCACTATAATCCTTGAACAGATTGCCTTTTCTTTTTTTAATCCTTACTTATATTATAACAGCGAAAGTTTGTATGTATTGATGGACGTTTGTTACTTTTTCACGCAAAAACTATTCAGTGGATTTTGATGAAACTTCACAATAATATAGCTTACTTATCGGAATAACACATAGGCCACATTTTATTCAGACATTTCCACAAGAACTAGAACTATGTGAGTGAAACCGCGGGCGTCCTCTAGTATTCAGTAACAGAAAAACTGACAGACGTTTGAATACCTGATTAAATGGCTATGTATGGTGTGATGAGTTAGTCGATTCTCCACTCCGACATCTTCAAACAGGTCGCAGGGAGTAGGAAGGAGAGAGTGTCGCTGGGTAGAGGAGATTAGACTCTGGTAATGATAAGAAAATATGACTACTACTACTATCTATATATATAAGTACCTACTTGTTTCATACATTTTTACCTACATACATACATCCTCATTCCGATAGCGGTAGGCAGGGACTACATCCTTTCATTTTCCACAGTCCTTGCATACTTCCTTAGCTTCTTCCACTCTTATTAATTTTTTCATACAAGTTCGTCGGTTTAGGCCGTATTTTAGGCCGTGTCCTGGCCGTATTTTAAAATGTCCTGAATTTGGTCCATGAACATTCGCTCTCGCCTCATCTCTTTTGTTAATCTTCGTTCATCCGTACATCCATCCATCCATCTAAGCATCCCTTTTTCAATTTTACTCACTTCTTCATTTGACTTGAGATCAGAAAAACAAAAACCGGATTCAACATAGACGAAATCGCGTACGAATCCTAGTTCAACACAAAATATGCTTAAAATATAAACGATCAGCTGTTTATACAGCAGTTAACATTACCAAGGTAACTTTTACTGTGTTGTCATAACTCAAGGTTCACTGTTCCGAATGAGACAAATCGGTCTTAACCTCTACGGTCTTTTTGTAGAATCATGTTCACACACTTCACGCCTCTGACCGTGTCCCATTAAACGAAAGATTCTTTTTGTAATACAGAATTGTGTAGTAAATGAAGAGTGACGTTGTCTATTTACTAAACACAATATTCTAATGAAAATTAAATATGGCGGTGGAAGGTTTTATGGAGTTATAGAAGTCAATTGGCAGTTCAAACTTGCGCAAACTTTTTATTGGAAGTATCGCCAATCGATTTAGCATTCTGGTACGATATCGTGCAACCGAAAGGTGTATCGATTTCATCCTACTCCTAACAAGTTAGGCCGCTTTCATGATCACTTACCATCAGATGAGATTGCAATTAAGGGCTAACTTGTAGCAAATAAATATAAAGTACATAGCTTAATTAACATACTTTTGTTCTTTATATTAATCTGTTACTGTTTACCTACTTAGGTACCTACTTTTATTTTCAGCAAACTGGTTTATAAAGTATTACGTTACGGTACTTAGCCTCGAAAACTAGAAATTTTTTGGCAGTCTAGTTAGTTTCTTAGAGACCAAAACACTAAAAATCATCGTAAATAATAATATAAAATATGCTGAAAATGATATAATCCATTATAGTGTTCCTATGCATCAAAATGTTGATTGTAGTTGAGCAATAAAAATATGTTGTTGAATGAAACAACCGAATGCCTTTCCATCACCTTTGATAAATAAATGTACCTTTTCTGATGGACAAAGATTCTTGGAGGTGAAGTGCTCTGATAAATTTGGTTGTAAATTAAAAAATACAAATTGTAATATTTGTTTTAAACAATCGATTACTAAGTTCTTTGCCGGCTCTTCTCGTCAGAATCAGTCTTTCGAACTGGTGGTAGAGTCACGCACTGACGGTTTTGACTTTTTAAATGTGCTTGTAGGTATAGATTAGCCTACTTGAAATAATGAATATTAATTTGAATATGCAAATATTTTATTATATAAATCTGAAAAGTTTGTTTGCTTGTTTATTTACGCTAATCTCAGATTTTATTCCGCTAGTTATTAAATTAAGTTCCTCAACAAATTTTAACTCATTGGTTATAAACTGCACCAAATACTTAGGTCCTCAAATCCAAAATTTAAATCATGAATTAAATTTTTTTACCGGCAAAATTTTAATTCAGCTTCTATAATCGGCAGGTAGTTAAATTCCAAAAGGAAGGTTTGAACGTATAATTAATAAACATCATGGTTCAGTGTAAACGAAGTCGTGGCATTCCGTTTGTTGTCTTAAATCGTCACTACTTTGATGTTTCCCAGTTTGTGCAATAAAAATTAATAAAAAGCCAGTGATGTTACGGGTACAAAGTGACGATGTACCACAAACATGCTTTCATAGAACGCAAGTGGCAACAAAACCTCATTCAGGAAGGACAGTTGCGTAAAGAATACAAAAACGGTGTTATTCTCATTGTTCGCATCGAAAGTACGTTTGGATTTCCAGTAAGAGTTTGTCACACGTCTGTAAAGTTTGAACAACCGGTGCATGGACACTACAGTTGTGTTTTAGGCCCAGGGTTCATGTTTTTAATTTGGATACCTGCCCTCCGAGTCGGTGGTAGAGTAACTATAAATAGTCTTAGCATGACATTTTAAAACTTGTAAGCTAAGCCTACATGAAATAAAGTAATTTTTAAATAGCTGGTGAGATATATTATACATAAATATTTATAATATATAGATAAACACCCAGACACTGGAAAACATCCATGCTCATCACACAAATATTTTCCAGATGTGGGAATCGATTCCACGGCCTAGGACGCAGAAGCAGGGTCACTACCCATTGCGCCACTCGGCCGCCGTTAAGTGTGTGTGTGCAATAAAGATTTTATTCTTCTTCTTCTTCTTCGACCTGTTTAATTACTAGCTAATGGTAATAATTAACTAATTTATCCATACAGTTGACAGCCCTACGAATAAACGTCAAACGAGGCGTATTTCTTTATATTCCGCGAACTGAGACTCGTATGTGCCAAGAAAGAAAGTTGTTTGTCGCGCCCTCCATCCTCATATTATACTATATTATATACTTAACTATTCTTAGGAAATGCGGAACAATATGCTATTAAACTATATATAATGTGTTTGTAAGTGCGTAAACAAAGATTTATTACTATGAATACAATAAAATAGGTTTCCTAAAGAAATGTCCCAGATAGTTACAGAATCATTAGTTGAGCAATTTAGAAATAATAAGTAGGTATCGTTTATTACGTTACCTACTTAAACTTTATTATAAGCTTACTTAAGTTACCACCACCTAATGCTAAAAAAGTCCAAAATTATTTAATTTGAAAATCGAACGAAATTGAGATTTTTAAAACTTCTGAATTATAAATAAACACATAGCTATGCTAGAGAAGGATGAGGGATAATTATTTAAAAATAATGTCTCTATAGACAAACAAGATGTGACCGAGCGTAGTTTCCAAACTTCGTTCTACTTAGTTTATGTAGGATATTAAATAATATTTTTCGTTATCGATGACTTTTGGCCTGACACTATAAAAATGTAAATAATTTACATACATTAATGATTTAATATCTACCGCTTTGATATTATGCAAGGATTGCGAAGAGCTGCAAATTAATTTAGTGTCAAATAGATTAGTGGGTTAAATTAAAATATGTACACACAAGTTCAACTTGAAATTTTATAGAGTAGGAAAGGCTTCGTAATTTCGGCAACCATACCGTCAGAAAACACAATGCTAAACTTATGACAGATACTAACGTGTGCCAGCGACTTCGTCCGAGCGGAATTTATATAAATAAGATTACGAAATTAAAAGTAGCCAAATTACTTCTTATAATTTATAATATTATATTAGGCTTCAAAGATGAATAATTTTCCCCGCTTTTTCCATATTTTCCACTGATTCTTCGCTCCTATTGGTTGCAGCGTGATATTGCACACTTATAGCCTTTAAGTCTTGCTCGATAAATGGACAATCCAACACAAAAAATTAAAAAAAAAATAGAACTGACTCAAAACGCACTAAAAAGTAAAAATAACTGTGTCATTTAGTTGCTTTAATTTACTTAAGCATATCTAAGAAGAAAGAGACATAGATGTAGGATTCTAAACAACAGATAAATTGTATTATTTTACGCCCACATTTTCGTAATTTGATAAACTTACCGATCTCACGCGTAAAATAATAAGTAAGCAATAACTAAACGTCATGTGCGCTCTGATTGGTTGAATAAATCCAATCAGAGAGTCTATGGATATCCGTTAGTTTATAAATTTATCACGAGATGTCGTATATTGATAAATTTGGGCGTAAAGTAATACAATTTATCTCTCGTTTAAAATCCTACGGATTGCGGATTTTGTTATCTTCCAGTGACATATATATGTATAAATTGACAAAAGAACAAATTGTCAGTCGTCACCTTGCAATTATATCGTCTAGCGGCTAGTTAGAGACGCTTTATTGCACTATTCTTCTGCAGATAAATGTAATGGTTCTTTTAATGTTATATTATAGCTATTATAATTTTATAAAAGGTAGACAAAACTATTCAAATTAGAAAATGGCAGATGTTCTCGCACTTTCTATTCGGTCGTTACCAACTGCGTAACTTTTTTTCTATTATATTGTAACGACTTATTACGTAGAACTTCTGAACCGGTAAAAGTATACAACACCACGATCATTGTTTATCAAGTTACGCAATTGGGGCTTGTTAAGGAGCTGGCAATTAATTTGCGAAGTTTTAATGATGACTATAAAAGCCTAATGAGCCGACATTGGCTTGTGTTTTGAGCCAGAGAATCAAGAGTTTGATGTCGGTTCGAATAATTACAACTCAATTAAGAAAGAGGTCAAATTAGAAAATATCCATAAGTCTGACTTTAACGTTTTAAATTAGAATTCTATCATTTACCTATCCAATTAATTGATTAATTACATAAACAAAATAAAGGGCATTTTCAATGCCTATAAATGAAACATCAAACACATTTTTCTCTCAGAAATATAATAAATTTTAAATTAGCTCATACGCCACTTAGAAAATCCGCTTTGTCTTATTGTTTATAATTTGTGAGCTTCTAGAGACTTAATTGTCACTGTGAATTTTTTACTATTACGGATTAAAATAATAGTAATAAATTCACACTAAAATACGTTCGAGCCGTGATATTACATTCTGTAAAAATATAGAAAATATGTATACAGTATTAAGCATTTATTACTTAGATAAAGTATAGTTAAGTGGTAATATAAAATAAACAATATACCTATACGTAGTTATAATTATACCTACAGCGGTTTTTATCATTCACAGAATCGCACTTGAAAAAATGATAATAAAGTTGGTAGACTGCGAATGGATGCCTTTATTTATGAATTCTGTTTTGCTTTCTACATCGTTTAATTAGTGATAACTTTTACTAGTTGTCTGTGTTTTGGCATTCAAACTATTTTATCTTTGTCTAGTTTCATTTATAAATCTATATAATACTACCTGACTCGGCAAACGTTGTTTTGCATTAAAAATTTAAAAAGAAAATTTAGATGAAAATTAGATAGTAGCCGTTTTTCAGACCTGCTAAATACGCACACATAAATTGGTTAAAATCGGTAAAGCCGTTTCGGAGGAGTACGGTAACTAACATTTTGACAGGAAAATTTTATATATTAGATATTCTAAGGTTCGTCTGTTTAATGGTCACTATACAAAGCTTTAGAACTATTTAGGTACTGTGTTTTACCGACTGGGCCGAATAAGATTTCCTTAATTATTTCGGCTTCGATCGTTGCTAGTTACCATCGTGCCAAAAAAAGACGAACTGCTAAGCGCTTTAGCGTTCCGTTACGATGTCGCGTAGAAACCGAAAAGGGTGTGGATTTTATATTACTCGTAACAAGTATTTTCAAACTTTCGCCTTATAATATTAGTGTGATTTCGGGCATAAGACAGCGCGTATTGAATGTCGTGTTCCTCACAAGTGCACTCTAGGCCTACAACGGTGCTTTTTTGTGATTGGTTCTTTTTTACTTAAGACCAGGCGAACTTGACAATTAATAAAACATAATCAATATACCATAGAGAACACAGAGAGTCTCCGAGTTACAAAGTATTGAATCAGATGATTTTTTCCGTTTTCACTTGATCAATTTACCTGTCCCACTTTGGATCGAAAAGGGCCGCAGGTTGAAAACGAAATTATACGTAAAATTGCACCGTAGTGTGAAAGGTGACATTTCGTTAACAAGTTTTAAAATGTTAATGTTGTCAATAAAATATCATCTCTCTCAATAATCTTTTCAATATTGGTTATCTGGAAGAGATGGCTCATTAGCGATAAGACCGCCAATCGTACATTTTATTTTTTTAGGTTTTTTATAAGTTTCTTTATTTGATGTACAATAAAGAATTTTTCATTTATTTATTCATTCAATCCATCTCTGACGCGGTATACCACATTAAAAAATGATTAAATGACTCTGACTAACTGACAGATTAATTTTAGTAAACTTGAAATTTTGGATAAACAAACCTATCTCCTCTCTTATAAGGAGGGCGGCCTGGCCCTTTAGTGGGTCCTTAATAGGCTGATAATGATGATGATGAAACCTATATTCGTAATGTAGGTTTAACGAACGTATTATAACTGGACAGACTTCCTTTCCTATACAACTAGTGGATCTTGAAGGTTATACCCATCAAGTCACATTACTGTATGTTGATGGGTGAAGATTTCACATAAAAAGTCATTACCAAATGTTACATGACATTGATCAGAGCCAATAGTTTACGTATTCTCCAAGGTCACAACCTAACAACTTATCAAATCTAGGTAGCTGTTGAGAATTTGCTAGGAAGAAGTTTTTTTGTTACTCCCAGATTGAACTTAGCTAACTACTTAATTATTAACAGCGTTGTTAGATGCTCTCACTTATAAAAATAAATCAATCTTGGTTTTGCATTGGATTTGACATTATGAAACTTCCCATTTTTATTTAGTATAATCTAATTTCGGACATTTTTATTGCTATCGTTTATGTTCAAAACTGAAGGAGCAGAAGCAAATCAGTAGAAGAAGCAGACCCTCAAAAACCCGAACGGCTTGGTCGAATAGTCGCCCTATGTTCAATCGACGACAAATTGGCCTAAGTCATAGTCCGCCCATCTCTAAAACTTATCCATCTGATTGAGACGTCTCAGGATTGTATTGAAGTACAGCTTAGGAGAGTAGGTTGCGGTGGACGGTGGACGGTAGCACGTCACGGTGAGTGGCCGCGCAGCGAGACGCGACCGGCGACCGCTGCTACGGTCAAGGTGCGCTCTGCTATAACTATAACTTATCTGAGTACCTTGTGTTAGCCATAGAATAATACTTTTGGCATAGATAGAATAAAATAGCGTTTTATTCTATCTATGCCAATATAATCATACTACTATTATAAAGGCGAAATCGTATAAGTGTGTAAGTTTGTTACTCTTTTACACAAAAACTAGATAATGGATTTTCCTTCTTCTTCACAATAATGTTGCTTACATATTGTAACGAGAAGAAAATTAACACCTCGATCGCTGCTGGTGCCGACATTTAGTGATAGCTAGGTCGATGGGAAGCAGGCAAGGGAGGTTATCGTTTCATTTAATCTTGCATCACGTTGTTTAATCTTTTAAAATATTATGTGGTAGGTTATATGTTATAAAAATAGATTTTTAAAGAATGGCGATGCCTACGGGTTATGTTTTGAAGGTTTCATTCTTACAATGTGCTAATGCTTCGACCATTTACATTGATTAGCTTATGCTAAGCGATATTGGCTAGAATAATAAATGTTAAAGAGTTAGGTGATGTACACGCAACACGCATTATATATAAATGTTCCATTATTGAGAAGGTGGTAAACCAGCTCCTTTCCCACAATACACAGACAAAGGGTGGGGTTGCGGGACTCCAGTCTGCTAACATTGGTGTCTTCCCGACCACGCACAAAGTTCACATATTACTCCTAGTTTACATTATAACAAGGAAGATACCAGTTGTTACATAATACTTCGTAGGCTACATTTTATCCTATATATCGATAGACACTCACAAACTTTCGCCTTTATAATAGTAGTATGATAGGAATAGTTGAATAAAAAAACGTATTTTTGCAGTCCTATAATATTTAATATTTTTTAATTTAAACAGACACTTTTGATACTTACGCTCACATACTTTACCCATTTTTTAAACTAAAATTGTATGCATGAAAAACTCCATCACATTTCTTTATAAGAAATAGGGCTACATCGGACACATTTCATATTTCCATACGTTAAGTTTAAATCGCTTCGAGTGATGGTGATAATATTTCCGACTTTTACTTTACAACTAACGGCAGTCAGGCATTTATTTATAAGTAAAATTATTTACTACATTACGCTTTAAAATGGCCCTATACACAAATATATTATTACAAGTATAATCCCAAAAGCACTGACTGACTTATTGACACATCGCGAGAATTCTAACACTATAATACTTTCGATTTACTTGAAATTTAGCAGAGTTACTCATTTACTGTTATATTTCTGTGTAGATGCTTAGGTACTAAAAAAAGATTTCTCGATATTGCCACGGGAATGGAATTTGCACGGGTAAAGCCACTGGGCCCAGCTATTTGTCAATGTTAGGTAAAATTGCATAAGTCGTGACCTCTAAGGAAAATAATATTACAGTAATTATAGTGTAATATTAATGCTGTGGTACGACTTTCGCCACAGTTTAAGAGTTTAGGCTAACTTATAGTGTGTACAGTCGCCGGAGTTCGATGCGTCTCTCTAGCAAATAAAACGGGCCGATGTTTATTGTCAATATTATTGCTTATATTAGCTAGCAATGGGTTACATACACAACGGGAAGCGCTGCGACACGGGCGGACGCATCTGGGCCGATTGTCAATGGAGCGCGAGAAAGCCAGCTTTCGTTTGACATTTCGTCCGCGTGAGACGAGACGAGTGTGACGATGATGTGTCGAGCGTCTGCCACGCAAATTAAAACTTGTTTGACCGAATACTAGGGTTTATTCCAATTCAAATTCGTTTTTTTTTTCTGACTGAGTAATTGTAAACTTCATACAGGACCACGGAGTCGCCGGGGGGTTTGGGGGGCTTTGCCTAAGAGACTCGGACCCCGGTTCAAATATTACAAGCTTTTTTAAGACTATGTGTAACAAAAAAACAAAGAAATTTTAGATTAGAGTGTCTCTACCACAAGACAGGTTATGATGTAAAGATGATAGCAAAAAAACTCAACACTTATAACAAAAATCATTCTTTACTATACATAAATAAAGAAGATTTTTATAATAATAGTCGACGGAGCAATAACAAACGTAGTAATCCTTGAGACAATGCGTATAGTGAGGACAAGGTCACTTTCAAGCCCTGACCACCGCAATCGTTTAGGCCCGCATCCGGAGGGCCAAGAATCGATCCTCCGGATGCGGGACTAAGCTATTTTTGAAGACTTTTTATAAGACGGTCTTGGGTTCGATAAAAAACACTTTCTTAAATATTTAAATAACATTAAGTACGTTATAAAACTAATGTCAATGTATTATTACTATTATTAAATTACTTACAACTACTTTAAAATAAATAATCTCCATATTTTAAATGCAGTAGAGGAAGAGTTGAACAATGGCGGTCACTTCCGACGTGTGGAGGCCTACTTTAATGTCTGCTTTATTTGGATCGAGGCGTGAAGGAATCTTTTGCTATATAAGCCTCTATATGTCTTTTCCTAATATTTTTAATTATATTGTTTTTTGCGAATAAAAATTGTTCTATTTTCCTATTTTTTTTTTATTATTTATTACATTCTCACGACTGCTAATCACACATGATGGTAAGTGATGATGCGATCTAAGATAGAAGCGGGGTAACTTGTTGAGAGTAAGATAATATCTACACCCCTTCGGTACCGGAACGCTAAATCGTTTGGCAGTACGTCTTTGTCGAGGTCTCTTACCGCCTCCATTTATCTTATACATATTTTTAAATACTAGGGTTTTTAAAGATAATAATTTTGAAATTGTAATGATTATTTATTATTTTATCACCACTTATTATTTTTCTAGAACCACTGAAATACTCTTCAACGCTCTGTCTTGTTTTCAAGTTTTGGTTACTTTTAGTTTTAATGTAATTATCTACAACTAACTAACTATATTTAATCCTGATTAAATACTACTGTGAACCTCTGTTATTAGTGATAATACAAATTACACACTTCAAAGTAATTACAACAAGCTTAAACTATACATTGCAGCACGTGATTAACTAAATAGCCAGTTTCACTGTCTTCAACGCAGCTTGAAGGTCGAATAAATATATCCGAAAATCATTACATACATTGCATAGTTATGTTCTTTTTGCGAATCCGCATACATCAGCCGCTATTCACGCTGGCATGATAGTCTGAGCGTGATGACATCATTAGGGGCTCCTTGACTGAGCATTCGTCATGATGCAAGCATAAATACATTGAGTTAGTGTATTATATGACGTACATTTGCTTTGATATTTTATAACTATAAGTTTTTTAATTAATAAGGAAGTGTTAAGCTAATTAATTTTAATTTATTATTATAATGTTCTTACAAAATAATTTACAGTGAATTAATGCCATCTAGATAAATGCTGAGCCTAAAACAAGTTGTTAAAAGTATCATTGCTATTCCCAAATTGAAGCAGACAATCTGTAGTTATTAACGATCTCTAGTCTTTAGACATATTCCAGGGAATCAGCGGCTTTATGGAGCCTAGACTCCTCATGCTGCTTCAATGCGGGTTGGGGGGCGGACTATATATAGCACATGATTGAATATAGATTGGCACGTGATTGAAGGTGCGTTCCAATCTTCCATCTATCCATCCATACTTACAAAATTCCATTTTTCTAACATTAGTAAGGATGCAATTGAGCCGTCTGATAGTCAGCCATCAGCCAACCCACAATTGAAGTATGCCTGCGTGTGCTCTAAAACAAGCGAATTCCTGTTAGATGTTAGCTTGTTGTCATCGACAACCGACGGAGCTGCGAAGTGAGATCAAAAGGCAATTTCGAAGAAATGCGTGCACATACGCTCGGACGTACGTATCGGAGAAATCCGTTACAACACTTTTCTATTATCGGCCGGTGCGCGCTTTCTACTAAATTCATCACGTCAACAACGTTGCACTAATGGCTTCTCCGTTTTACCTCAAACTGATTTTTTTTTGGCGAGCGTATCGCATCTTCGGTAACAAAGTAATTAGCAGAAAGAAAGCGGCCGTCTATAGTCGGCTTTCTATGCATACCATAAAGGGCATTCATTGCTCGCTTGTTGCGAAATGTATGCATAAAATATATGTATTAATAATTGTGTGAATAAGAATAGCAAAAAGTATCATAGCCGTCAATCACAACGTATATGAACGCACGTTTTGTTTGTCACTCTCTCCCGTAGGTATATACTACTGGATGGATTTTGGATTTACGAAATATACAGTGTATAATATAAAACGTTAGGCACCCAGGACTGACGTCGAGAATGTCCGCCAGGAATTGAGATTTAAATAAAAATGAATATTATAGGTAGATTATACACCTATACTACAGCCAAACTCGATTGAGAATGCTTGTCAACACAGATTTTGTGCCCAGTAAATTTAAAATTATGTTTTGTTATTTTAAAAAATCCTATTTAATAGATATTGAATATATTAATTAGTTTTAAGCTACTAATCTAATTTATTGTCATGAATTCGTCATTAACTAGTTAATTAAATAAAATAAGTGTAAAATGACTAGTGATTTCTACCTTCATTTTTAATTTGTTTGTTGTCGGCTGGTCTTCTATACTTACTCCCATCTTGGGGAACTAAATTATACTTACATTTGGGAATTTTTGAAATCGTACTTTGGATTTGGAGGAACCCCAAAATCCTGCCTATGGTATAGGAAAAATAATGTCGTGTTTCAATTTTGTCGATTACTGTGTAAATTATTTTCTATGTTATAGAAAGAAATTCGTGGGTCACCTTATTAGATATTATAAGTTTGCTAGAATATGTTCAGATATATATTTATAAGGATTATATAAATAATTATACAATATATTGCTAGGTATTCTGACATTGATAGTCAGTGAACGGACAAAATTTTATTACTGCATACAATTATTACAAAAACGCAATGACTCATCTTTGCGCACGATTATATTCGAATGTGCTGAGCAAGTTTGAATGTTTAGCAAATAATTAAACGAAATACAGTATACAACAAACATAGTTACGAAATATATTACGCTAGATGAGTTGCTGACGTTTAAAACGTGCAATTTTATCACGAGTGTAGTAGGTTTCATGTTTTGAACAGCTGATGATATTATATCCTTCCGGAATTCTACATACCATTGTTTCTGTATACAAATAAAATAAAATAATCTTTATTGCCATGAAAACCATTATACAGTAATTTTACCAGCGGTCTCAACAACAGAGAACCAGAGTCATGGAGACCTTAGACGTTTAAAATTTAAAATGAACTAGATTATTTATATTATTTTCACACAAAAAGAATAAAACAAACCCCTATAAAAAATAAAATCCCAAATCGAATGCTATTTTGTGTTCTTCCTGCTGCTGTCAATTTAATGTAATGGGGTTTTGTTGAAATAGCCACGTAATATAGATCATTTGAAGAGACTAGCGCCTAAGAGACAGGCTCGGCCTAGTTTAGTCGCTAGTGCTCATACTTAGTTGTATACAAAAATTTGTCTGATATTTGTAAGTTCATAGTTTTAAGTACCTATTTGTTGTCTGGTGTCAATAAATACATTTTTATTTATTTATTATTTTATTTTGGGTTACAGTTTTTGTATATTTGCGGCGAACCGCAGTCTCCCCCGCGTAGATCCCGTTCCGTAGGACGGACATCAGTTCTTGGTGTGCGTGTAATGAATAATACTAAAGTTCAAGTTAAGCAAGTGTTTAATTTTTTTGAGATATCGTAATGAGTCTGACAGTCAGTAGTATTTCGGTTTTCAAATACATTTACTGTTTGGCGGTAGAAATTAGTGCTTCACAAATATCTCTAACACCTAAATAGTTTACTTTAATCAATATAAATTAGTTAAATAACTAAAGTTTCGGCCTCCCTCCAGCCAGATCTGGACCAATTTAGAAAATTTTAATCAACGCAGCAGGGACTCGTACCCAGAACCTCCGTCTTATAAATTTACTGTGCATACGACTGCGCCACGGTGGCCGTCAAAGTGCCTCGTAATGTGTCGAAGTGCCTATAGTATTTAGGTACTCTTGGAGTAGCCATATTGTAAATTCTTTTCCTTTTATCTCAATATCGATGATAGACAGAATAATAAGTGTGATTCTCGAAAGTGCCATGCTATACGTAGTTACATCGCTTGATCGCTCAGCCGTTGTTTATCTTAGTAAATAATAGCATTCCTCATCAATTTCATTGCCCACTTAGCTATCGTGAGCGTAGTGTGTGCCGTGGGCCGTGACCTTTGCATAGCTGTCAGGGTAGGGTTATAATGGAAGATGAATCATACAATTATCTTTGATTGTCGATGGATTTATTTCTTGTTTTATTTTTTAATTATTTGAGCCGGATTCTGGTTTGTGTAGCCTTAGGTCAAATGTCACTGTGTTTCTATTTTAGTGACAATAATCGTATTTTCATTTTGTATTCATTCTGTAAATTTTTCACGATGTAGTTGCACAGAGGTACCTTAAAAAAAAGACTACCAGACTAATTATCAGCCCATTAAACGGCCCACTACAGGGTCAGGCGTCCACGAGCGAAAACCCACCACGCAGCTCCAATGCGGGTTGGTGATAATGTTTCATGTGTTAAGTATAGTTTACTTATACTACTTTTTTATTAATCTATCTTTTAGTGGGAGACGCAAGGAAATAACTCTGACGTAACTCAGCAGCAGGCGGACTGCATTTCTTAATATATTGACATAGAGTAAAAATAAAATTTATTTTTCTAATATTTGAAGATTGTGACAGCGCAGTAGTACAAGAGTACAAACTACGTAGTGTACAACAGTACACTACATAGGACAAGATCACACAACACAATTTTATTAGTATTTATTACATTTAACTTTTATGAGCATTTTTAAAAATTGAAATAAATAAATGATAGAAAACATGATGTTAAAAAATATTTGCAAGTACCACTACAAAATATTATATAAGAGTTTAAACAGAGTCAGTATTTATAAGACGTCGACTGTCGATATTATTAGTTTCGTAAAAAAATCTATACGCGTATTTTTTATTATAATATATAAAACATAGTCAAATTAATTTAAACTGAGTCCCGGATTATACAATAGTAGCTACTGAATCTATATATTGTAGTTACTATGTATTGCCTAATTACGATTTTTCGGATTAGGAACCGCTGACGCGTTGAAGTCTTTCGTAGGCGATACCCCGTAGTCACTTACCAAACGCGCTGATGAGCTCTTAAGACATCAAAAACTTAATTAATTAATCAATTTGTATAAATTTGATGGACATTAATTAGCACAATTACGAAATGTTACATAATTGCACTGATAATAAAGTTGGGTGAAAGTTTATTTCCTTTTAAGTCATTTGAAGGCTAAACAGAATTGGGTGTAATTTTATATTATTCACAAGCTTCAAACTGTTTCAAGACCTTCAACGATATTATTTTGACTCTTTCATCAAGATTTGCCTTATCGTCCAATAGGTTAGTCGAATATTAGACAAATTATTCTCCTAACAATATCATAAAATTTTATATTAGTCGGCCTATTTTCAACCGACTTGTCGACTAGTCGGCCAAAGTTAAGTACCTATATATATTTAGTAGATATTTTTATTTAAATATTTTTGATTACAGTATCGATTATATAGTGACCTTTAATAAAATAAATTAAAATATTTTCAAGGTACAGGATTGGACATTTTTATTATAAATAATAAATTTATATTTAAACTAGCAAACGCCGATGACTTCGTCCGCGAGAAATTGCGTTTTGTTATAGTTTGACAAAAAGTAGACCCTAGACTATCTCTGTGCCAAATTTCATTCATCATTAAATCGGTTCAGTTAGTTAGGCGCGAATGCTTAATACACCGAAAGATTTACTTTCGCATTTATGATATTAGTAGATATAGAAGTTAAATTGACAGTTAAATTTAATTACTTTCTATATTCGATACATTAGTCATTTTTAATAAGGCTTTAACTATTGATCATAATCAATGGTAAGATTCCAGCCATACCGAAGTATCATAAAATGAGTAATGGTTGAAAAACGTGACCTGCTAAGTTTTATTACTTCGGATGCTGTCGACGTAAGCACTAGTAGGTAGACGATAAGGTAGGTATTGTTCACGAGTGGATAAACTACACGTACCTATGTAGTGTGGAGGTCATACCACTGTAAATAAAATCAATTAGTGAAGGTCTATAAAAATATTAAATTTTATTGGACCATCAAAATCTTTTTGTTTCCTTTTTAAAATCCCGACTTTTTATCTAATACCTTTTTAATTACTTTTACCCTTTACGACGTCGATGTTTTTATATAAAACATCGACATCGTAAATTTACAGACTTACATACCATCACACTTTATTCTCATAGGGGCAGGCAGAGACCATGTTTTCCCACTTGCCACGATCGTTCATATCTCTCGCTTCTTCCAATTCTATTAACCTTTGATACAAGAACGTCGGTTTAGTGTACTTTTGACCTGGCCTAAACGTGATGATATGTATGTACGTACTAAAAAAATTGCGACATCTATAACAGCTCCTACTATAGATTTGCAAAAATATGTCGCCAGTTTTTGCTTCACTGTTCTTTCATATTTTTATTTTCGGCGAACTGTTATTCGCCAAACAGGTTGGTCCTTTTAAAACCGGAACACGCACTGTCACTTTTTGCTGAATGTTTAGGTTACTTGTTACCTTACCTATCTGAATCTTTCGAATGACCTCCGCCAACTGATAGTTCACTGTACGTATGATATACTTGAAATGATTTGATTTATCTTTGATTTTATCCGCTTAAGAGAGGAGTTTTTAGTAGCAATTAGGTAAACGTATTGGGGGTTGGTTGGGTAAACGTATATTGGGTTGTTGGGAAATGGACAATTTTTTTAAGCTGGAAAATGCGTTTACGCCTCCCTCCCGGAAACAGAGTGGCCATAGCTGCGCCGTTTCCGGAGGGGTATGTGGGACTCGTGGGATCTGTAATACCCACTAAAAACCAGCGATGTTACCTGTCGCATATCCTCGCGTCACCTGGTGATTGGGTCCCGAGGGTATCGTGAATCTTCCGCAACTCAGCGAGCGAGGAATGGGCAAATAAACCAACCTGAAGATATTTTTCAAACAGGTCAGTAGAATGCGAAAAGATTTTTCATCTTAAGTCGTTGGGTAAATGTCTTTTTTAATGGTTTTTGCATTTTTAAAGCCTTTTTTAAATTCTTACATGCCCAAAAATCATAATGTACAAGTACTCTTCTTTGCCTTGAGGATAGCCCTAACCAATGTCGAAATCAATCCGTATCCGAAACCCGTATTATCCCGGTAATGTTTCAAATAATCTATGAAGCTACTCACTAGTATAGCTATATTAAATACACAACTAAGGAAATATAGTTTTATGTGATATAGCTATATTCTGTTATTGTTTTACAAATCATCCTATGCTCTATAGAGCCAGACTAAAGTTTTTGTACAGTTCATTATTTCTTATTTTCCCCCTTCTTCAACTAACCATGAAGTTCGAACCTGCGACTTATCGTTTTTAATCCACGCCAAGTTACCGTTAAGCTCTTCAGGTTCGCAATTGTCAGCAAATCAGACCAACCGTTTCTAATCGTTAATTAAATTCTTGGTGTGCGTTTACATAAATTCTTACTTCGTAGGCCTAAGTAGGGATAACTACTTGATAATCTAGGTCAAAACTAAGTAGGTACCAGTAAAATTTTAATGAAGGTAGGCACTCAATCATTTATTTAAATTTAGTAATGAAATATATTATGCATCAACTCAAATGGCGGTATAATTTTACGTGCGTAACATATTCTACGCTACATTTTTCAAATATTTTCGAACTAAGCTTCGTAAGTAGGCGATATATCTACCTGTTAAATCCAGTTTAGGTATATAGGTACCTATTAAGATCGTGCAAACCGAGGAGAACATTAGCTGGTCTCAAGTGACAAATATAAAAACTAAGTTAACACTAGTCTAGCAAAGACTAGTTCCAATACAAGGATTTCCAGGAGCAAAAACCACAACGTCACCAAACACGTACGCTAAGATTTAATAAGGTATAGGTATAACTTACAGGTAAATAGACCCGGTCTGCCTTCGAACCTCCGTCAGCTACGCTTCATAACACAAATCTTTGCACACAAAACAACACAATCCGACACTTAACAACAAACACTTGTTGTGTTGTGTTGTGTGTTTTAACACATATTTTCGTAATCCGAGACGCAGTGCGTTGCAGTCACAACACTGCCGAATGAAAGACTGGTTGATTTGTGTGACGTTGTACGGTTGTGTTGAGCCTTAGCGCGAGCGCACCGCATTCCACTAGTTGTATTCTCTCTCTTTCTTGCATAAATAAAATTCGTTGACTAGAAGGAGACGCGTTACATACATTGAACACTGTATAGGTAGGTAGCCCCGTTATTCATACACACTAAACACAGGTAAACTGATTATGGCGGTCATTGAAAACTGTAGAACTATAAATTCGCCAATCAATTGAGCTAAATAATGAAAATATCTACTGTCTTCATGGTTTAATTTTGTGTGGCCAGTAGTGCAATGGTGTAAACTAGATCTTAGATAGAGTCAAGGGTTCCGAGTTCGAGTCTTGGAAATTTTGTGCTGGTTCAGGAAAGCTTCCATTTTGGCTTCTTAAAAGTCATCAGTTATGCATACCATATAATAAACAAGGTGCTGATGTCGCTTCAAGTACATTCAATAAACTGTCGTAGTAAACCTCTTCGTGACCTCAACCATCGTAAATTTTAAAACTTTGCAGTTTTTCCTGTTGCTATTACTCACTTTTGTATGCTTCGTTGACCAAACTCCGAGCTTAGAGTACCTTAAAAACCGACTTCAAAACGCACTTGAAAAAAAATAAAATCGCGTCATTGAGTTACTTTAATTTACTTAACCTATATCTATAAAAAATATGAACCGCACTTTTGAAAGTTCTCCTCGATTGCTCCAAGATCCCATCATCCGTAACATAATGGCTACGGGTCAATTTTAGAAGTATATCTTTCTAAAAAAATTAATAATTATCAAAATCGGGCAATTCTGTAAAAAAAATATGCATAAAAGTAATATAGGTCTCGATTTGAGAATCTCCTCCGTTTTTTCGTGGCTTAAAAAAATGTAGTAATTATAATGTAAAAATAATTCAAAACAATGTTTGATTTTATTAAATAAAGAATATATGGTGATATGACACTTTAATTCAAATTCGCTAATTTCAAGTAGGCTTTTTTTATACTGGGAAATGCATTTACGCAACCGGAGGCTACGCAGAACAGAACTGCGCAGTCTCCGCCCGGGTATGTCAGTATGTGAGATATTTCAAGTACCTAGGCCTTACCTATATAGTACCTTATGTTTCCAAGGATTTTGGAAACATGTTAGACTATTTGTAGTGACATCGGTAGGGTGGTAACTAGCCACGGCGAAAGCCTCCCAACCAGAGCCAGCAATTTATGCACCCTGTGCCAGCGTGCCTAACTGCGCCCTACAGACTTGTAACTGACTTTAAATAAGGTATTGCTTGTATATGGTCTGGTCATTTCTGCGCCCTGTGCCTGGGCACCACTGGCACTGCCCTAGTTACGGGACTGTTCCCACCAGCCAGACAAAGACAAATTAAGAATATCTCAATCTGCCCCGCCGGTAAACTCAGGACATTCGTCTTAAAAAATCCACCGCGCATGCCATTGCGCTACGGAGGCCGTCAAATTATGTACCTACCTTTTAAGACATCACTATTTGTCTGTCACCTAACTAGAACCATCGGTAATAGTTTGATAGGTGAATGAGTTATTATTACAACTTTGGGAAATAGAATTTTATAAAATGAAGTACTCATGTGAGACATCATTAGTCTCAGGCATTGACATAATACTTATCTACATAGCCATAAAGTAATGCTGGATGTAGAAGTGAGACGGGTATATACAAATTTTTTGCGAATATTGAGACAAAAAATATTATTTTTTGTCTCATTCACCGTGGAGGTATTTTTGGTTGGCCGACTTTAAAGGTGACCAAATAAGGAGCTGTCATAGTGTATTTTTTGCAAACTTTCCTTGATGTTCATTGACTTTAACAGTTTTATCCTTGATAATTAGTGTACTTTTGAGAAAAAGACGCCATTAGTTAAATGTAGTATGATCATTGATAGTTATAATGTGAGGATGCAGTATTTTAGGCTGTAAAAGCCGCACAGAAACAAAGGCAGATGAAGTCACTTTTCATTCGTAATCGTAAATATGCAATAAGTTACTGTTATCTATATACTTAAATAAAACTCTTCCGTTACTGAGTGATGTGCTGACTGACAGACAACGCACAGCCGAAACTACAGACCGTAGAGCTGAAATGTTAGTTAGGGGGAGTAGGGAATCACGGGAGTAGGGACTGTCTGAAATTCTTAATAGATTCATTTGAAATTTTGTTTGTAGGTTCCATCAGTAAAGCAAGTGACTCCTGAGAGAGGATTTTTGAAAATTTTTCCCTCCTAGGGGAAGGAGTGAAAGTTTTAATTTCTTAATGGATTTAATTAAAACTTTGTATATATTTCCAGAGTCGGAATTTTTGGGAATTCCTCCCCCCTTGGGGCAGAAAAGGGCGATAAATTTAAACTGTTTCTTTCTTAATGGATTCACATAAAACTTTGTAGGTATGTTCCACCAGTGAAGCAAGTAAGCACTAAGAGAGGAATTTTGGAAATCCCCCCTCCCCTAGGGGGAGAAAAGGGGGAAAATTGAAACTTTTCATTGCTTAATAGATTCACTTGAAACCTTATATGTATGTTCCACCATTGAAACAAGTGAGCACTGAGACAGGATTTTAATTCACCGATTTGAGCACGCGACCTAAGGTCACGTTAAATCCGTTCTACCATCAGAAAATTGTTCTGAATTACGTCCTGCGCTAGAGAACTCTGATCCCCCCAAGCCTCTTTCAATTTTAATGTAGAATCAGGAAATCCCTAAATGGTCGCTAGCCTCCTGTCTCGAGCCAAAAGATTGCTCTCGCTCTCTGTTGTACCCGGCCTTACACCAGAGTTCTACGATGCCCCGAGCCTAACCGATTTTTATGTGATATCCGTTAATCCACCGATTTTAGCAAGCGACCTATGGTCGCGTTAAAGCCGCTCTACCATCAGGGAATTGTTCTGAAATACGTCCTGCGCAAGAGAACTCTGATGCCCCCATGCCTCTTTAAATTTTAATGATTCACTCTACATTCTGGCCTCCGAAGGCACTACATCAAATGGTGTTAAGTGTATATAGATGCTTTGTAAATAGTTTTTAGCATTACTACTTTTATTTATTCTAATCACTGCAAACTGTGCGAACGAAGTCGCGGGCAACAGCTAGAATGCTATAAAATATATATTAAAAATGTATATTTTTCATATATAATTATGTCGGAGGAATTAGACTAGAGACAGAATAGATTGTTGTAATATTTTATAGATTTTATTGTTACGGAAATGTTACTATCTGTGGAATTAATTATTTATGGTATGTCACGAGTTTGTTAATGGAAGTAATCGAAATAGAACTAATCGTTAATCATTTAATGAGAGATATGAGATAGATGCTTACTTAAAACGTTACACACACAAAGTTAAATTCAATTTGATTTATAACGTATAAATATTGCGAAAACCTCATCTAATAATTTTTAAAGTTAGTATATTGATATGTAGACTCCAATAGGATGTTGCGACTAATCAGAGACGAGATGCCAAACCTAGAGTAGGGTAGCGACGCCATCTTGACTTGAAAAACAGCAGAGGTGTGGGCAGTTTTTGTTTGATAGTTTAAAAAAGTAGTGTAACGAAACGAGGGTTGGTCGAGGTAGACCTTTGTAAAAGCTCTGTAACAAGTGTAGATTGTACAATAAGTAAAAAAGTCGCGTGAACCTACTGCTCTGAATCTTAATAATACTCCAAGAATTATAGAAATTTGCTCCATGTATCAAACCATTGTAAAATTGCAATAAATCTGTTCGTGAAGACAACGACTTTATTTTATGCTTGCAAAATACCCTGATCCCCCACGATAAACTAAGAAACACTAAAGAGATGTCAAGGAGAAAAATTTATAAAAAATTATACATATTAATTTTATAATAAAATGATATTAAATAATAAAAAAAAATCTTTTTCATATTACGAACTATATATACTACTCATATTTCATCACTTAATTAATATTATATAACATAAGCAATTAGGAATGCGCGCGCTGTTTTATCTAAATTCGCGGAACACTTTTTGCAAAATTTTTATTAAATATTATCCAGCTCATCCATCCATGTTTTATAAGTGATATTTGCTTTTTGAATATTTTATCTTTAGAAAATTTTATAATATGTCAATTTCCCAAATATAAGGAATTTTCTTAGTAATAGCAACACTTCAGTTAAGTATTGTTGTTTCATGTGTGGTCACACGGTGACTACATCTATAGGTATTTTATCTAAGGTCCCAAGTCAATTTAGTATAGTCATCTGTGAAATGAGGAGCTTTTTAGTCTGTGCATTATTATGCATTTTAGTCTGTCCTTGCCACAGTGGTGCCACTATTGTGCTGTGCTGTGCTCTTTAGTCTATGTGAGTGTGAATTTATTGTCGGTGAAAGTAGCTGTTTAATAATAACATAAAATATATATTGAAAGGACATTATTTCCTAAAAGGGTAAAAACTAAAATATATAGAATTTGCTCTTCTCATTAAAAAAGTTCACAATAAAACAAATCATCTTAATCATTTTGTAAATTGTAAGTTATTACAGCAATATTATTGTTAAGTTACAGATTTTGTATAAACTCACTATTTTTCTGTACAGTGTCGCAATGCCTAAGGTCCGTCGCAGCCGTAAACCACCTCCAGATGGATGGGAGCTGATTGAACCAACGCTTGAGGAGCTAGAGCAGAAAATGCGTGAAGGTAAGTTATAACTAACCTGCATTTTTTGTTACAAATTGCATCTGTATAAGTACCTACAGTTTAGTTTAAGATTTCTCATCGGGCAGTGGACTTCAAGTAACAGCACATCCAATTTTATTGAAACTTCCAAACATGATTGTTGTAAGTTGCCATTTAGGATATAAACATCCGTCAAGAGTTTAAGCCAGGATGTTTTACTGACACTAGGAACCATGCTCTTCAACCCCGAAACAGCTATGTAGCTGCATAGCTAATTACATGAGTAAAACAGTGAATTTTTATTTATTACAAGTTACCCCTTGATTGTAATTACACCGAGTGGTAAGTGCTGATGCAATCTAACATCCACACTACTTCAGTTTCTACACCATTTCATACCTGAATGCTAAGTTGCTTGGCAGTACATCTTTGTCTGTATAGATAAACTAGATAAACTTTGTTACAAAAGCCCTATAACTCTTAATAATTAGGAAAAACTTCTTATATCAATAGCAATAATACAACCACATTCTTTCTGCCCAGTCCTGGTGTAATATTAGTTATACAAACTGCAACTAAAACCTTATTTCTATACATTTCCAGCTGAAACAGAACCTCACGAAGGGAAAAGAAAACAAGAATCACTTTGGCCAATATTCAAAATACATCATCAGAAATCTCGCTACATATACGATTTGTTCTACAGAAGAAAAGCTATCAGTAGGGAACTTTACCAATACTGTCTGAATGAGAAGATTGCAGACGCAAATCTCATTGCCAAGTGGAAGAAGACAGGTTATGAGAACTTGTGCTGTTTAAGATGCATACAAACAAGGGACACTAACTTTGCTACCAACTGTATATGCCGGGTGCCCAAGAGCAAGTTGGAAGAAGGAAGGATCGTTGAGTGTGTGCATTGTGGATGTAGAGGATGTTCTGGATAAATATATTAATAGGTCAGGGATAACAACCTTATATCACAGCAACATTTCAATATGTATAAGTTATGAATAGGTTTGGTATCTCTGCTTAGTTTTAGAATTTAAAATATTGTAAGTATCTTTAATAAAATAATAAATAGGTTGTAAAACTTCATTATAACATTTTTATGATTTTTTCTAAAGTTTCACAGCCCCGAGGGGTCCCCTGGCAACCGTCAGGCAAATAATGACAGCTGTCATTATAGCTCCGTCGCTACTCGGGTAGCCACGGGCCTCAAAGAAGGTTTGAATGTCAAGCCCACAGGGGCTAATCAAGTATGATGGGTCATTCATTTTCCTCGCAATCCTTACTAAGATTAATTAATGCTAAAGTTTGTATGTATAAAATTATGGATGGATGTTTGTGGCTCTTTCACGCAAAATCTACTATAAATAGATAAAATGAGTCTTGTAAATGGATTATGATGAAACTTCACAATAATTTAGCTTACATATCTGAATAACAGGTCATATTTTATCCCAATTTCCTACAGGAACAAGAACTATGTGGGTCAAACAGAGCATCCTTTAGTAGTTAATATTTTACTCTAACAACCAACTTGAAAGATCACCTAGATAGGCTTATTGCCTTGCGGCTTCACCCATGTAGTTCCCATCTCTGCGGAAATATTGGGATAATAAAAACCAGCATGTAAAACACCGTATGTTTGTGAGCTAAAACAGACATTGTATTATTTACAATTGGACAGCTAGAGGAGCTTCTCACGAACACTACTAAGGCAATTTTTTTTTTTAAATTACAAACAATTAAAATACTTTAAAACAAGGAATCTATTTTGAGGGACTTAATTTTTGTAGTAAATTAAGACTAACTGGTGGAATCACATTTGAGACTAAAGATTCAATTTAGTTGAAGTCCTTTTAAAATGATTAAAATCTTATTTTGTTTGTAATTTTAAATCTAAATCACCTGTGAATGTAAAATAATGGTATATTGGTACAATAAAACAATTGAAATATTATTGACTTTTTTTTATTAAAGAAAAATATTTATTCTTAAACACAATTGTTTTGCTATGCAATTTAGAAGAAACACTCGAAAGTAAAGTAATATGAACAAAATCACCTTTTCTTAATTAAATAATTATAAATCACACATTTTCACATAGCTTACAAAAGTATTGATACATAACAGCATAGGATGTGTAGATATTAACAATTAACATTGTGCAATGCTGGTTTTTTAGCCTATCAGCTGAAAATGTCTCCAATCTTCAACAATTTAATTATAATTAAATATTTAAAGAATACACAAGTTATAGTAGTATAAAAACTATTAAACTTTATATTTAATAATACTTGAGACTCATAGTTTACTAGTAGTGAACACATCCGAAGATTAAGTAACAAAATGTTTGAACTTTCAAACATTATTATTAACTAAACTACATATCTAAGGAAGTGTTGGACATTGTCCTAGTAGACTCACTCAAAGTTTTCTGCACTGAAAATACATGAGTGAATCATTGTGGTCCACATTTAAGTTAATTTCTAAGCTATGTTGATTGTTGTAATACTAAATTTTACAATTAGCTTTAGCACTTTGATTACATTTAACATAATATGAAATTGAAATGATTTAAATGCTTGTGTGATGTGACATAAACACATATTTTGAGAAAATTCTAAAATATGTAATACTAGGAAAACAGTATTGAAAATGTAGTTGTAAAGTATTAATGTAATCTTTGCTTTCAGTCTTTTTCTTGAGCAATTATCACAATTTAATTATTATAAGTAGAAAACAGAGTAATTAACAACAAAACCTATAATTAATTTTGCCTAAATTTACTTCAGTTATATATAAGTGTATCTTATATAACAATGTATTACAAACAAAAACAGATCTCTTTTTGAAATAAAATAATCACAGCCTAAGTAATTTCTTCTTAAAGCAAAATTTATCTTTGATAATTAACTTATTACAATAACTTCTATAATTTATTCTTGAAAATAAATTATTTTACTTAAAATTAAAATTATAACTTTTTTCTTCTGAATTTGTTTCTAACGAAAATTTTTTTTTTTTTTTAAAAAGGAGGTAATCATATCATATTTGATCTCTTTTCTAATTCTTTAGAGACCTCAATAATCAACTCTTTATAAATAAGCGGATTCATATTCTTACCCAGCAAATGTAGTATGAACCAATCGCCAAAGCTAATGCGATAAACAATTTTCGATACAACTCTCCTCTTAACAAATCTAAGTTGGCCCATAATCATTAAGGTACGTAAGGGCGGCATAGATATAATCAGAATACGGTATAAAACCGCCAAAGTTGACAATAATGCGAGGAACACAAGCCAAAACCAGAGGAATACAAAAATTTTTTCATTGACAATGTTCAAGGGCAATATACATAATCTATCTTTAAGTTGCAAAGATCCAGATGGTCCATAGCTCCTGAACCAGCATTTAGTCAGCTTGGGGAAGTATTTGTCCATGGGGTTGACTATATCAAAATCCAGAAAGTCCTTTGGCACTTTTGGAATGTGTGTGAATGCAGTGACAGCTGCTCCATAGTCACGAAAAGCTCCACCCAAGAATTGATCTAGTAAAAATATTTGGCCCACCTGAAACAATTTAAAATTATGTTATAAATTTCCTTAGGACTTATAAATATATTTTCTTATTTGATATCTATACTAATATTATAAATGCAAAAGTAACTCAATCGCGCCTAAACTCCTGAACCAATTTTAATAAAATTTTGTACAGAAATAATCTAGAACCTCAGTAAGGGCATAGGTTACATTTTGACAAACTATCCAAAAACAGATTTTCTCGAGGATGTAGTCGTGGGCGTCCGCTAGTTCTCTATATAGTCTGGTTTAGCATTTTACTAATATGTACCACTAATAGATCAAGACTACTGATGTCTCATAGAAACCAGTTAAAGATGTCACAGCTATATGGTAATGACAATATTTACTTCAAGTATTAGGAAACTATCTTAGACTGTTCAGTTTATTAGAAAAATAAACATAAACAATGGACCGATATGTGAAAGTGGGCGAATTTCATCTCTGTCCTTATCTTCCATAAGCAAAAACCTTATCAGTTTTCGAATTGTTATTTCGATGGCTCAATCATATAATTATACATCAAATGGCATCATCAACTAACATCAGATGAAATTTATTTAGCTGATGGTAGGCTTGTTACCACCGCACTGACAAAGACATACAACCTAGCAATTTAGCATACCTGTACGATGTTGTGCAAATATTATCCTACTCCTAACAAGACTTCCATCTTAGACTGCATCATCACTTACCACCAGGCGTGATTGCAGTCAAGGGCTAACTTGTAAGTAATATAAAAAAGTAGTAAAATGTAAGTGAATTACAAATATTTCCTTACCACATTAACAAGGTTGAGAAGCTCACAGAAAGCATATCGCAAGGCATACATGTTGTGAGTGTAGAGATTGGTGTAGGTGAGATAGTTCACCAGCTCGGAGCGGCGGCTGTCTGCCCAGTCCTTAGGTATCAGGGGATTCGCTGGAAACAAATGTGTATCTAAAGTTTGTTGTACTCTCCATTTTTGATAGTGGTATGCATGGTGGATTTATAAGACAGAGAGCCTGGGTTCAATTCCTGGCTGGGGAGATTGAGATTTTTCTTAATTTGTCTTGGTATGGCTGGTGGGAAGCTTTCGCCGTGGCTAGCCACCACCCTACTGACAACGACGTACCGCCAAGTGATTTGGCGTTCCGTTACAATATCATGTAGAAAACTAAAGGGGTGTGGATTTCATCCTAGAGAGGAGACGAATATCTTAGCATTCCATGGATTCACCGTGCGGGTGCCGGGTCCATCGCGTGGCTGAGAGAAAAACTCCGAACAGAGCCCGAGACTTGTGACACGGGTGTAGGTTTAAGGGTACCCTTAGTGACGCGCGTCAACACTCACCTCTTCTGTTCAAGTTGTTCTCCCTGCCCAGCCAAATTCGGAAGGACCCTACTAGAGCAGCTTTGGACACTTGTTCCAATATGGAGCTTACTGCACTTCTAGTAAGGCCAAGGTCTTTTAGCAGGTTGTAGAGAGACTTCGCTGGTATACCCCTCGCACCCACCTCTACCGCGTATAAACTAACCACATAGCCATTTTTGGTTAGTTCATTAGTAAGGTCATAATATTTATTCACTTTGAATACATGGTCTTTAGGGATGTTTGTTTCCCACGGCACTGTAAGCTCAACAAGTACTATACGTTTGATTTGTTTGGAAAAAAGAAATATGTCCGGTCTAGATGTCGTAATAGCTAAGTCTTCCGGGATTTTATAGTGCTTTTCATATGTGTCCATTAATATAGTCCAGAGCCCAGAATTGAAACGAATTAACAAGTTAACTGCTTCTGTATTGCTTCATCACTTAACATCAGGTCTGATAGCAGGTCAAGGGCAAACTTGTAATCAATATAAAAAATCATCTTGTTGGTCCAGTTGGTTGTTTGTTTTTAGTTAGGCTATGTGGTTCAAGAGGAGGGTTTGAGTCTAAAGTCAGGCTATGAAATAAGCTTTTCTTTCATGGGCTAACGACAATGATGATGATGACAATGAAATTACATAACAGTAAAAATCTACAAACCCAATTCGGATGATAATGCCTTCAATCGACCACCTTCCCAAATCTTCCAGAGGTAGTGTGGCGTATAGAACATAGCGGCCTGCGCCAGGAACACAAAACAAACCCACTGGTAGTAAGTATGCTTTATTTGCTCAGCGTCTATGAACTTATCAGGGCCCACACCTGGATATGCAATGTCCTTGCCTATTGTGCCTAAAAAAATGTTAAGTTACAATAAAAAATGTTAAGTTATAATTGACAATACTGTAGGTTATTCAGCGTCAGAGCCAAAACCCACAATTTATGCTCCCTGTGCCAGCATGCGTTACTGCACCTTACAGACCTGTTGTTTGTATAAAGTCTGCTCATTTCTGCGCCCTGTGCCTGGGCATCGCTGGCACTGCCATAGTTACTGCACTGTTCAATGTTCAAAGTTATGGCAGATTCTTGACTTGATTGCCAGGTTGCCTACAACACTTCTGCTCATAATCTTCAGATTGATAATAAAGATAATATGAAAAATACATGAAAGTTACAGCAGCTCAAAAGTTTAAAAGATCATTTCACACTATGTATAAAAAACTGTAGACTGTCCCCTTGGTCTAGTGGTAGGCTCTAAGTAGCTTTGGTCACAAGGACCTGGTTTCTAAGAAATTTTCAGTAAATAAAATAAATAATAAAAATGTATATACAAAAGTTAAACTAATCAGATTTTATTGAAACAATTAGATTCCTTTAAAATTAAAAACTATAACTGGTATGGTAACCCATTCAGTTACAAATAAAGTCAATGTCACTTAACTTTAATGAACAATAAATCGTAACCTTATCTGATCAGGTATCTACTATTAAGCAATGCATGAAAGAAGCATGTAAAGTGTTAGGAAGTAAAAACTTATTAGTTAAAAAAACTGGTCTTTTGTAACAAAACCAGACATTGGAAGTTTTAATTTTCAAAAAGCTGAAATAGCGAGTAGTAACTCACCAACAAGTCTGCTCCTCAAGGTGTAGGTTCCATATATCCAGCAGTAACTGTTCATAGCTTCTTTATCATGATCCTTGTCGACTTCGCTTATACAGTGCATGGGTTCTCCGAAAAACTGCTTTGTGCTAACGAGTACAGTGAACACCAACAAGATGGATGCTGTCAACATGTAATGCATTCGGAAGACATGGTTGTCCGTGCTCACTTTGTTAATTTTGAAAATTGAACGATAAGGTATAAACAAATCTATCATTGTTATGAATTATTTCCGCGTACAATTACAATAAAATAATTATGACGTTAAGATTGGCAACCGTACACGACGAAAGCGAATGAGATGATCACTAATTCACTAAACTATCTTATTATCTAGATATTTTAAACTACCCTCCAAGAGTAAATAATATTCTGTTTCTTTTAGTCCTAAAATAACTTTTTATATTTTCTGATTACTGAAATTACTGAACCAAAAAATTCAAATTCCTAACTGCTTCAAACTTTTGACATAAAATTAAAATTAACAAAAAGTCAAATTGTTTCTATTTTTCTCTATGATTTTAACCCTTGCACGGGACACATATTTTTTTCTAACCCATTTCCAGCCCCATTTAAATCCCGAGAAAATTGTTGGTGCTTGTGCCTGTTACTTGACATGTAATTAGTATATTAAAAAAAATATTTAAAAATTAATACTTAATCGATGAACTTAAAATACCTAGTTTCGTTAAACCAATAGCATTGTATCTCATTTGTTTCTTCGTTCAACTGAAGTATATATTTTATGACTAATCTAACTGTAGTCAAATGATAAAAAAAACGTTGAACAAGTTTTATATATTTGTTTATTTTAAATCAATACAAATAAATAAATGTAATATTATTGTGGTGCTATATCCCCTCTCCTTTGCTAAGAGAGGTTTCTTCTTGCAGTGGCCATTAAAAGGTTGATAATGATAGGTAAATGTTATTACCGCAAATGTTTAATCATATAAAAAAAGACATCAGTGAGTCAGAAATGGAATTCTATACAACCAAAACTACATTAAAATTATTTATAGCTTCAAATACTTAAAAAAGTATACATCGAACTATACTGAAACTCATGTATTAACAGCGATTATATTATTACAATTTTCATTTCCCTTTTTCAATATGCTACACTCATTAAGTGTAACTTTTATTTCATAATCATGGTCATCACTTAAATAAAATTGAGTCTCTTGTTTAATTGCGATATCTTTATAGCTACTGTCAAAAGCATTGTTTCCGCAATCAATAGGATCGGGTTTAGGATCTGTTACTTCTTTCTTTATTGTCGCACTTTTGTTGATGTCAGGACCAATATTAATGAATACAGCTTCTGGCTTGGCAGCTGCTTCTTCTTTCCATTTCGTATAATTAGTCCATTTTTATCCTAGTTATTGTAGTATTCGACGGAGACTTTTTCAGATCCTTTAAAATGTATTGTAGATTGCAATTAGGACATTAGTTTACTGAGAGTAAAGCCCTTAGTATTTTGAAAGTCAAGGATGCATTGCCTAATTATTTCTTTATTTGAATGATCAGTTATGCGTTTAACTCCCTTACGAACTTTGCCTGGGGTCGTAAAATTATCAGATGTTTTAGCTTCACGCAAAATTCTTTTAATCGTTGACTTAGATATTTGTGTAGCTTCAGAAGTCCTGGCTAAAAGTTCAGATTGGTTTATTTTACAGTTTTGATTTTCAGCTTCTTTTTTCATGCAGTAAACATTGTAAATAATCTTTCTGGACTGTCCTATTATGACTGCATTACGTGCAGTCGTTTTAACATGTTCATTACATAATTCCATTGGTGTTTGAATCAGGAAGAAATGTTTTTATAGTAAAACTAGCTGACCCGGCAAACGTTGCATTAAAAATAAAAAATAAAATTATATGAAAATTAGATAGTAGCCGATTCTCAGACCTGCTGAATATGCATACAAAATGTATTTTTGATTAGTACTCAGACAAATGTATCATTTGCGTTTATTTTTGAGAAAATTATATAAATTTAATAAATTCAATAAAACTGCCTCGTAAATTTGAATACCTAAATCTATGTACATATATATTGTATTTTTTACCTATCTATTCGTAAAAAATATGCATTATATTGTGTATTAAAAAAAATACGTATTGTTTTTTTTCAACAAAGCACGAATTATTATTTCAATTTTAATCGATACTTACTAAAAAAGACTTGGGAATCATTAATCGATATTCACTAGTTCGATACAAAGATTGTCAAATTGTCAATCTCTAAAACGTCAAAATTAGTAAATTGAACAATATCAAATTATTATCAATGGTTTGTTACTGAAAGGCCACAAAGGATTTGATTCCAGGCTGTTAAATAAATAAATAAATAAAAAATATCAATGGTGATCTGTTTTTGGTGGTGAGCACCAACTTCATATATATGCCTAAGTAAACAAAAGCATCAAAACTATACAATTATTTTTTACTTTTTAGTGCGTTTCGAAGTCAGTTTAATTTCATATTATTTTTTAATCTGTTGTTTTGTCTATTCACAAATGTGCTTTGTTAATTCGTATTAGGAGAGATAAATAAAATCAAATTTAATATTAAATCATTTTATTATCTACACAATATTTAATCTCAATTAACATTGTTGTCGTAG
This sequence comes from Mycalesis mineus, assembly GCA_034621355.1. Classification (NCBI taxonomy): domain Eukaryota; kingdom Metazoa; phylum Arthropoda; class Insecta; order Lepidoptera; family Nymphalidae; genus Mycalesis; species Mycalesis mineus. The sequence continues at coordinate 14,844,256 of CM067891.1, read as the reverse complement.
TACATTATTCTAACACACACACAAACAAGCATTTCACACTCAAAATATTCCTATTAGAAGCAAAAGATATTGACACACTGTCAAGATTAAATTGTACCTAATCTCCCAGACTTAAAGGTCGATGTCACCCATACTACTACTACTATAGTTGACGCTTTTTAAACTGAGTCGTCTGACATAATATATATGTCACTGACAGTGTATAATTTATTAAACGCTCTACGCAGTTTTGGATATTCTCTTTAACGAAAATACGTCTGGTAGTGACTCTTGAATACGATTTACTGTAAATCCTCTATAAATTGTTAGGCAACGGTTTTTATCATTATGACCAACTGACTTGAGGATTCAGTTTAAAATGCGTCCAGCGCCCTTACCGGAACGCGAATAAAATAAATTTTTGTACAAACAATATAAGCGACTTTAAAACGAAAGACCTTAGAATCAATTTACTTTGAAGCATATGTATAATAATGTTTCTTGTAAAGTATAGGTCGATAGGGTTACAAAAATTTACTGTATTAAAATAAATTAAGAGTTAAAGGCGCGCTCATTTTGGAGTGAGGTCTTCTGTCCCTTTTCCGCTAAATAAAAATTTGTACAGGTTAGGTATGACGTCACGCCCCTGTAAGGCTGCATCTGTCTAATATTTAAAGTCTTATAACTTGTTGAATTAATTAAATCAACAAGTATTTTGATATCAGTCATCTGCCCTATTGCGAGCCTGAAAAATATCTATAAAATATTCAGTAGGTAGGTAGAAAATTCACTTACATTCACACATAAGCACTATTACCCATTAGACTAATATCACCTGTTTCAATGAATTCATCACGGCACACAATTAGTTAATCACTTAAAACTATAATTATCATATTATTTTAAATAACGTTGTGTAGAGGAACAGTGGAATGTTTGATATAGCGTGCCATGGTGCAGAGAGGAGATAAAACTAAACAGAAGAAAATTTGACAACTTCCCCAAAAGTCGTCATAAGAAGTAATGAAAGATGTAAAAAGAGGAAGAAATAATAGCTGGATGTCGGTGGCATAGGATAAAAAACACATCGCTGGGCATTTACGAACCAAGTCTTATCTCGGCTCTTTTGCGGATATCGACCTGACAGTCGTTATGTGAAGGTAAATGCCTCAGCAATCATACGTTTTAGTCTGGAACTCTATAGGTACTCCCAGACAATCTCTATCACAAAGTAGGATCAGGAATATCACTCTCTTTTGTTTCTTTAGGGCGAAAGAGCGAGCGATATCTCCGGATTAACAGCTATTGATCGCCAAAATGCCATTTTCTAACTCGAGATATACCTATCTTAAGCCGCATCTCAGGTCTACTGGACTACTAAAATAACCCGCTTTGGAAGTTCATAGGTTGACTGCAAAACGACCTCTTTTAGGTTTTGGATCCGGAGATTATTGGTTAAGTTAAGCTGCTGTACTTCCCGGAATGATCTTGCATATAGAGCCCTACAACCGCAAAGATTTCCAGCAATGAACATGCATCAGCTGATAAAAATTGAAAGCTGATATAAAACAAATATGTATTATAGTTTGCTCTTCGCGATATCCGGCATGTACTGGTCGAAGGCCATGTTGCCCAAGGCGAAGATGTTGTCCGGGTCGAGAGCCCTCTTAGCGGCCAGCAGTAAATGTTTCCCCGGCTCGCTCACGGTGGATGTGTACCACTTCTTGCGGAGTTTACCCACTCCGTGGTGGTGGGATATTGAGCCTGGAAAATCAAACATCATTATCAGACAAGAGGAAGTTATTGCATAATGTCAGACAATTCACAAATTTGGGGAATCAGGAGCGTCGCTGTAGTCGGAACATCTAAATAGGGGATAAGCTCGCGCTTGATTACGATTTGATATAATGGTCTAAAATGAAACGCACCTACTTAAAAGTCCAATTGTATTCAAATATGTTTTGAAGTAATCCAAGTTGTGAGAATCACGAAAAACAGATTTCGGAAGTTTCGATAAAGCATTCAAGAGCCTGCCTGCCTATTAAATAAGGCAAAGCGCCTTATGTACCTAAATAACATAACGACAGACTTTTTAACTTAAAACTTTTTAAGGAAACAGGAGATATTGTGGAAGTATGATATACCTAACTGGACTAGATTTCTGACTTTTTCGAAGAAGTAATGAGATCAAATCAGTAGGAGGAAAAGTAGACAGACTAAGAAAATAGACAGTAAATTGTTGCCCGCTTTAGGGTATCTTTTAAGGGTTGCGATAATAAATCAATTATTCAATGAATGTACCGCCACACGCTATGATCTCGTCTCTGGCAGCCTCCTCGATCTCCTCGTACACGCGCACGGGGTCACTGAACCCGACCGTCTTGAAGCCGAAGTAGAAGTATATGCAGCAACCAGCGTCGTAACTGAAATTAATTCGATAACTTTTTAATTTGCCCTTTATGTATGGCTCAAATGTCAAAGTACATTAGTTTCTAACGTTTGATTCATTGATTAGCGGATTCGAATCATGAGGACTAGGGTCTGACTATGTAAGATATGAATATGTTAGTCCATGGATCCACCGTGCGGGCGCAAAGTCTATCGTGTGGCAGAGAGAAAAACGCCGAACAGAGTTCAAGACTTGTGACATAGATGTAGGCTTAAGGGTACCCTTTGTGACCAGTTAACGCCTTCTCTGGTCGATTTGTTCTCCCTGTCCAACCAAATCTGGTAGGATCCTGCTCTTGGGTGGATCTTACTGCAGTTCTAGTCAGGCCAAGGTATTTGGGCAGGTTGTAGAGAATGGAATTCCTCTTTCTTTCACGACTATCTCAATAGTAACTGGTAGTTAGAAGGTTCAAGGAGGGTGCCTTGGTGTTGCGAAACAGTTGCCGTCTCTGTTACTTACGTCTGCGTGAGGCGGCACGAAATGAGATAGTGCACGATGCGGCGAGCGGCACATTCGCTGCGCACGCGCGCCTTGGTGTTGCGGCACAGCGCCAGCGCGCGCTCCCACGACACCGACGTCTCGAACGACTCCGCCACGATGTCGTACCCCAGCGCCAGGTCCTATTATTAAAATATACACCATGTACACCTAATATAATGCTCAAAAACGAAAGAAATAGAGAAACACCTAAAAAAACCGAAATTACTCTTACCCGAATATAAGCAATGACGAATGTGAGTGTATATCCTATCTCTCCATTCTTCGCGCCTCCAGGAACGCCGCCGTACTGCGCGGCGATAGCATTCATCTTCTTCTCACTGTCTGCGACCTGCTCCGCGCTGCCTTCCATCAACAGCGTCACCACGCACAGCTTGAGCGGGTCGAAGCCCTTGATCTTCGTGATATAGAACCGCTTGAGCCCGTCTAGCAACACGCCGCCCCAGGATTGCTCCATCTTCAGGGCGTGCCCAAATCGGAACTGAGAAAAAAGGGATTTGTTTTGCCAACTAGTTTTTGCCTACATAATTGATTGACAGTTATGGAATTTGTGTTGTACACACAATGACCAAGTGGTGAAATGCCCAGAACAAAGAAGAACTGGAAGGTCTATAAATCTTCAATGAGTACCTGTTCACTGTCCACGAGTCGTATGATGGAGTCCGGAGTAAAAGAATTGGGAAGAACTAAAACATGTTTGTAAATCTCTAGTACCTGTTCATTGTCCATCAGTCGTATACTGGAGGGCTGCAGGCGCTGCCTCGCCACCTCTCGCTCGAAGTAAAACCCTGAGTCCCAGTCCGGGAACACGAGTGAACCGTAGCGAACTACTGGCGGCAATGGACGGATTTTCAGCGTTACCTGTAATTATTACGACTAATATAGGTGAAACTCGCACCAAGATTATTGTCCGCTCTAAACACGTGGCCTATGGCGGAAGAATTCAGAAATATACTCGTATCAAAGGGACTACATTTTGACGTATGGTAACTTCAGTATGGATTAGAAGTTTGGTGCGGACGTTTAGGTATATTAATCTTAACTTTTTTTAAGGATTATAAATAATAATAAAATTTTATAGCCATAATCGTCAAGATACTGTCATCGTTCGTTTCCCTATGAAATATCGCACATCCTTAGGAGATACAAATACTTAATGTCCAATGTAGTGAATATAGTCGAGTCAACATTTGCCAAAAATGCAACAGTTGATATTTTGTTATTTATTGCCCATGAAGCTTGTTCTCTCACTCTTATTACCTCAGTGACGACTCCTAAACAGCCCTCAGATCCTAAAATAATATGCTCCCATTCAGGCCCACACGACAGTCGAGGCACGCGACAGCTCTTCTCTATCACGCCTCGAGGAGTCACAACCTGAAAAGAAATATCTAATTTTTAAAATTTGTTTCTAGATCGTTATCGTCTAGCGATTTGGCGTATGACGCTGCGAAGAAAACGATAGGAGTATAGATTAAACTTGCATCTTTTCCAAGTTATCTGGGTGCATTGCCGCGTAACATAAGCTAGCTTGTGTCAACCATATATCTGGTGAAGGTAGAGAGATATTAGACTAATAGTGGTGAAATCGAAAATATTGCTTTCGCCCCGTAGCACCGAATGAGAAAGCGATATTTTCGATGTCAGGTGGCGTTCATTAAAACAGTTACCTTAGTTTGTACTACGAGGTCTTCAATGTTCCCATACGTGTTCTTCTTCATACCACTAGCCCTGGTAGCCACCCAGCCGCCGAGTGTGGAGAACTCGTACGAGTCCGGCTCGTGGCCCACGGTGAACCCTCGTGCACGGATTTCCCTCTCCAGGTCTTGTCCTACTATACCTGCCTGGAAGTAAGAAAAGATTCATTAATATTACCAAAAAGTTGAAAGTAGGTACCTACTATCTGAATATTTTGAAAAATTTGCATACGGTCGATGTATCTGGAGGATTTTTCAAAATGTTTCTAGCGTTTTCAAGAAAAAATTTTAGAAAGTTTTTAAAAGGGCCATAGTTTAAGAATAGTATAAATAGTTTACATTTGCAGACTGCCATTATGATTTCATTTACTTTACTTCCAGTACTAGTCTTCGAAGACAAATTCGTAGAAATAAAAAAAGTTATAAATCAAAGGGTGGTAATAATTTATGTATGTTACAGTAGTAAGTAAATTAATTAAACATGTTTCTGAAGTCGGTACCATCCAAGCTTTGCACTTTAAATAAACGTTCCTCAAGCTTGGATGACACCGACCTTGTTGTGTTTAAATAAATTAAAGTAACAAAATAAAACAATTGTTTATTACTTTTTAGTGCATTTGGAAGTCGATTATATTTTTAATTTAAAAAATTTACAAAGAAGTTGGAATCTGAATGTTTTTTAAACGTAACTAGTGATTGCGCACGCCGAATTTTGAGAGGTGAGGAATTTCAGAGCCGAGCAGCTTTGATAGATAAGGATTTAGAGTAGAAGAAATTATTATGAGGAGGGAAAAGGAGTAGGTTATCTTCTGAACTAAGAGAGCGATAATGAGTGACACGGAGGAAATGAAATCACTGTTTCAGATATATTGGAGCCAGTGACTGGGGCAGTGCCAGCGTTGCACAGGCACAGGGCGCAGAACCTTGAGGGGCGCAGGCGCAGAAATGACCATATACAAGCAATACCTTATTTACGAGTTAGTTACAAGACTGTAGGGTGCAGTTATGCATGCTGGCACAGGGCGCATAGATTGCTGGTTACGCTTCTGATTAGAGTACAGGTCATTATACATAAGGAATCGAATGTGCTTGAGCATTTACCTGAACTCTGGCTAGCAGTTGCTCTTTGTCTAACCACAGTATCGAGTTCATGTCACTGGTGTCCAACACGACAATTGGTCTACTCTCGTTAGCCGGACAAGTGACAGATCCGGACACAGAAGTTCCTCCGCCGAAAGGAATTATCACGAAGTGATGTCGACTTGCACTATTCACTATTTCTTCTACCTAGAAAAGTATACATATTACAAAATAAAGGCGATAAACTCAAGTAAGCAAGGCATGATAAAAATGTAAAATATATTGAAGTTAAACACAGATTTGATGACCTCCATGGTGCACTGGTATGCGCAGTCTATTTATATTATAAGACGGAGTCTTAGGTTGTATTTCCTGCAGGGCCGATTTAATTTTCTTTTATTGGTCTGCCTGGTGTGAGGCTATGGGCGTGGTTAGTTAGCTCCCTGACGGCAAAGACGTACCGCCAAGCGGTTTAGCGTTGCGGTAGGGGTGTGGATGTAGGTACTACTACTACTCCTAACAAGTTAACCCGCGTCCATCTAAGATTGCATCTTCACTGACCATCAGGTGAGATTGAAGTCGAGGGCTTACTTGTAAGAAATAAAAAAGATATTTTAATTTTTCCCTTGCTCTTATAGTTCAGCAGCCGGTTTTAGGTACCTGTTCACTAAGATTACAAGGAACACGGAAGACCACAAACCAAATTATGATATAGATCAGGACATGGGAGTTGGGAAATCTCCATTGAATTCACAACATAATCATAGTATTTTCGCATGATACGATATATAATCTAAAGTAATAAATAACCTTTACATAATTTGGAATCAGAGAAAAATTAAAAGGACGAGTCCTTATTCCAGTTCACAATTTATATTTTAACATAATATTAAAACTCTTTAACATTTGATCCTAAGTATACACATCCGAACTGTCTCGTTGGTCTAGTGGTTAAACTATGTGGCTTCCATTACGAGGTACCTATTGACTTCTAATCCAGGTTGAGGACACCGGAATTATTCTGAGTTTTTCATTCTTCTATGAAATATTCTGTACATTCCAAGCCCGGAGTCAAGAAGTTAGTGGTGTTATACCCCTGTACATCGGAAAGCACGTTAAGCCGTCGGTCTTGGTCGCTATCATCAACATCTGATAGTGATCGTTAATAAATCAAATATTATCTCCCAACCGGCATCGGAGTTGCGTGGTGGGTCTATGCTCCATATGAGGTCTGGCCCTGTAGTGGACTGTACAAGGCTAATAATGATGATACACACCTGTTCATGATTCTCCGGCCACACAACAGCGTCAGGTATCCTCGGGAAACTGTTCTCCCTCAAATGGTAGACGTCATGCAGAGTCTGACCGTGAGCCCTTATGAGTCTATCCATACCGTCTGTGCTTAGTAAGGTTATCTTCTCTAGTTCTTCTTTCACGTTGTTTGGTAGTCTACTTTTGGGAAACGTTGTCGGCAATGGTGGTACTTTTTGCGGCTTCGAAATGTCCACGTCGAAATGTTCCTTTATCCATTGTTTCGCGTACGGTAAATTTTTACCACCTATCAAGTATCTGAAAAGACATTTTTGTTTATATAAGGTATTAAACATTCTGCAATGTCATGTTTGAGACTGGAAAATCCCTCGCAGACCCTAAGTTACTGTTCAGACAAGTGAAGACGTCAAGCCAAGTAGGAGATTCACCGCGCAGGTACAGGGTCCAGCGTGTGGCAGAGAGAAAAGCGCCGAACAGAGTCCCAGACTTTTTCGACGTATTGCCAAGCGGTTCCGTGCTGACTCGGCGGCAAAATCTACTAGGATCTTGCTAAAGCAGCTTTGGTCACTCGTTCTAGAATGGAGCTCACTGCAGTTCTAGTCAGAGTTCATACAATACCACGTATTGTATGAACTCTGACTAGTCGGGGACAGATCTAACCATGTGAGGTAGTTAGTGCGTTATTACCTATATTAGGTACCTATGAATGTGGTTTGTTGTACGTGTGCTGTAGGCATTTTAATGTAGCAGTTAAAGGGTCACCAGAGATCTTGTACAGGCATAGCTCCCTTTGGGCTAGAAGAAAGTGAAAGGATGGATTCCCTTCGGCAGGTATGTGACTCAAAACTTGGCTTAACGTAAAATTCTAACTGCAGGCTTTTGTGGGCTTAGTGAGTACAGTCTTGATGCCTCATGGCTGGAATCTTGGGTGACAATTATAAGCGAGCAGAATATTAAGGAGGTTCAAGAGTTCAAGTAGCTTTGTCATTGAAAATACTTTGGTAATATGTCAAATTAAAATCTATCCTTGTTCCAAAATCTAACAGAATCAAAATCCAAGATTCGTCTGTGAATTCCAGGAGAATAAATGTTCGCGATAGCAACGGATGCGGCAATTTACCGGCCGCCCACAAACATTCGGAACATAACCAGTAATAGCTTGTTAACACCACTATCTTGACCCGCGGATTGTGAGACAAGTGCATAAATTGAGCTCAATACATTCGCCTGCCCCGTTGGTCTAGTGGCTTCGAATCCAGGGTGGGGAAGCCGGAATTATTCTGAGTTTTTCATTCTTCTATGAATATTCAGTACATTCCAAACCTATAAGGAGGGAGGCCTGGCCCTGTAGTGGGCCATTAATAGGCTTATAATGATTGTGATGATGTTCACCTAGCCGCAATTTACGTAGCAAGGAATATTTGTGTTTTTTTTTACCTGGTATCTAAAAGCACTCACAAGTTAGGCTTTTTTTTATTGACTACAAGTTGGCCCTTGACTGCTATCACACCTGATGTTAAGTGATGATGCAGTCTAAGATGGATGCGGGCTAACTTGTTAGGAGTGGGACGAAAATCCACACCCCTTTCGGTTTCTACACGACATCGTACCGGAACGCTTAATTGCTTGGCGATACGTCTTTTTCGGTAGGGTGGTAACCAGCCACGGCGAAAGCCTCCCACCAGCCAGACCAAGACAAGTTAAGAAAAATCTCAATCTGCCCCGCCGGGAATCGAACCCAGGACCTCCGTCTTATAAATCCACCGCGTATATCACTGCGCCACGGAGGTCGTCAAAACTTGTGTATAAACCAACTATAAGATCCTTGTTGTATATTGTCTATTGAGGGAGTAGCGGGCCACAAGCGGCCCATGCCCGTTGCGTTTGGAAGTCCTTACAAAAGGCCAGTTAAGTAGTTGACGTTCATCATGACGTGATGATGATAATGGTAATAATGATCTATAAGCCAACTCGCATTAAAGTAGCATCGTGGGTCCCGAATCCTCCCTCTTATAAGAAGGGAGGCCTGAGGGGTTATTCTGTAACTCGGCTGTTATTAACGAATTCGTCTCTATGTCTATCGTGTTTTTGTCGATGAGACCAATACGAATATACCCTCAGACGCATTCAGAATTTATTTATTAAAGACTTCAACAACTTATTACATACTTCTTACAACTTTAAAAACAATTGTATTGACCATTTAGATATAGCTAGTCAATTATAATAATTTATACACAAATATACAATTGGGCACTTAGTTTTGTTATTAGCATACCTAGATTTAGTAGGCGACTCTTTGTTAGCATATATTGCAGATCCGGGTGGTTTACTGATGCTAACAACTGTGAGTACCTAGCTAAATTGTTTTGTAGACTTGTATGTAAATAATTAATAAATAAAATAAATTGAGATTCATCATCATCATTATCAGCCTATTAACGGCCCACTACAGGGCCTCCCTCCTTACAGGAGAGAGGATATGGAGCGCACACCCACCACGCTGCTCCAATGCGGGTTGGCGGGCTTAGGGTGATAATGTTTTATTTATTAACGATCACTATCTGATGTTGATGATAGTGACCGGGACGGATGGCTTAACGTGCTCTCCGAGGCACGGGGGTGTAACACCATCAACTTCCAGACTCCGGGCTTGGAATGTACTGAACATTTCATAGAAGAATGAAAAAGCTCAGAATTATTCCATGACCCGGGCCTGGGTCTGGGTCGAACCCAGGATCTCGTGATCGAAGCCACATAAGCTAACCGCTAGACCAACAAGGCAGGCAAATTGAGATTAACAAAATTTTTAACAAAAAATAGAACCGACTCAAAACGCACTAAAAAGTAAAAAATAACTGTGTCATTTAGTTGCTTTAATTTACTTAAGCATATCTATGAATTCGGTGCCAGCCAAGTTTAAGGAACATTTATTTTACGTATTAAAGCAGTTTGTGGGTTCTAGGTAACGTCCTTGAAAGTAGAAACCTTGGCTGGCACCGACTCCTAGATATGCTTAAGTAAATTAAAGCAACTAAATGACACAGTTATTTTATACTTTTTAGTGCGTTTTGAGTCGGTTCTATTTTTTGTTAAAAATTTTTATTTCTTACTTTTTAGTGATTTATCGCCACGTACCGTACTCGTACTATACTGTCATAGTATATTATATGGCACTAGTAGCCAAAAAGCTACCGATACCGAGTCAAAAACCAAAATCGCTGTAAGCGTGCCTCCAAAATTTGAAGAGTTCCTTCAATGTCCCCAGGATATCATCAGCAGATCCTAACATGAGGACAATGGGACCACCTTGGATGTATGCCCTTTCTAATAAAAAAAGAATTATCAAAATCGGACAACACTGTAAAAAGTTATGCGTGGTCATACATAAAAAAAAATATATATATATACGTGTCGAATTGAGATCCTCCTCCGTTTTTTTTCGTCGGTTAAAAAAAGATTTATGAGGCGAGGGTGAATAGAAATGTTGGAAGGGAAAGGCTTATGGGAATGTTTCTGGACAAATTCAAACTTTTCAAGAATGGCCAGGTCAAGGGTACCCAAAGGGTAGGGTAAACAATGAACTTGTATGAAAGGATTACTGAGAGTTACAGAAGCGAAGGAAGTATGCAAAGACAGTGTATCACTAAGGTGTATCACCTCGGTGTGTCGATGTCAGTGTGTCGATGAATAGAGATTCACCCAGATCACAAATGTGTATAAAAATCAATTTTTCTATAACTAAATAATGGCATTTTTCAAGGTAAGCAATGAATGCTTTGCCACAGCAATAAACACTAGGTAATATATTATTCAATGGGGAATACCAGTAAACCGTAGCGACTATCGATAACGTTGATAAAGGCCATTCAATTTGATATCGATCAAATATTAAATATTATATTTCATCGATATCAATAAATTCTGTATTGAAGAAAAATGTCTTCATCTAATTTTTGACGACCTCCGTGGCGCAATGGTATGTGCGACGGATTTATAAGACGGAGGACCTGGGTTCAATTCCCGGCGGGGCAGATTGAGATTTTTCTTAATTTGTCTTGGTCTGGCTGGAGGCTTTCGCCTTTTACCACCCTACCGACAAAGACGTATCGCCAAGCGATTTAGCGTTCCGGTACGATGTCGTGTAGAAACCGAAAGGGTTGTGGATTTCGTCCTACTCCCAACGAGTTAGCCCACTTCCATCTTAGATTGCATTATCACTTAACATCAGGTGTGATAGCAGTCAAGGGCCAACTTGTAGTCGACAAAAAAAATACGAGAGTAGTTCAAAGTTTTCTTTATCTATTGTCTGTTTGTTGTGTCTTATCTATGTTACAAGTCTGATTGTACTACAGGACGCCTGCAGTTTCACCCGCGTATTTCCTTTTCTCGTAAACGTTTCATTTTCAAATTTCTATCATTTAATTATTTACAATGCTTTTTAAAATTTTTAACAATGCTTATAAAAATTATAAAAAAAACACTATTAAAAATTTATAAAAAATCCAGTCCGCCTGCTGCAGGGCCCGAGGGTCCAAGCAACCGGTGGTCAGGGCTCCAGAGTGAGGAACCTCCTCACAATACGCGCCGTGCCAAGAATTACCGCCTTCTGCATCCGACCCTTGATGTTGTTTATTTTAAATTATTATTAAAATCCATTCAGTAGTTTTTGTGTTAAAGAGTAACAAACTTCCATACGTATAAACAACCTTTCGCGTTTATAAGATTAGTAAGGATATGCTAGCCCCAGACTCATGAGGAACTCATTTAAGGTACCTAGACGAAAATCATTTTGCGCCCCACATTTAAAGACGCGGGCTAAGTTTGGGAGTAGGGTTGAAGAATATTAAGAAAATAATGACAGTGGCGTGCACAACGTTTATAACTAGGGCAGGAAATATTGGTGCTAACTACACTAAATGGAAAATTCCTTTTCAAAATTGGTTTGTTATGTGTCCTCAGGGTAGGCATTGACTTTATGCATGTATGAAGTACACGCCAGTAATGTAATGAAGTCATAGTATTGAAGGTTAAGGGAATATTTACCTGTTGCCAGTGAAGGTAGCGGTGTCTCCTTGGAGCATGAACATGGAGTCTTTGTACCCCCAGCCATACCATTTCAGAAGATCTTGTCTGTAATGTAATGGTAATATATATTATTATTTGTTTTTAATAAATCGTGCTTTATAAGGTACGTGATAATGCTAAATGTGAGAACCGAATTCCACCAATTCAATATTTAGGTTTCTCATCAAACTCAATATTATTTCAACGGCCCACTACCTACAACAGCGCCAGGACTCTCTTCTTGAGTGATTAGGGAAAGGAACATAGAACCAACACCACGTTGCTTCTAAGCGGGTTAACATAGAGTGACAATCTTCGATTTTTTGTTACGATCACTATGAGATATTTATGAAAATGAGGACAGACGGTTTCACGTGCTCTCCTAGAAAGGGAAGGTGTAACACCAGCCATCACCAACTTCTCATTTGAATTATTACAAGAATACGCCATGATTGGCTTGGTTGGCTAGTACAAAGGGTTAACAGCGCAAAAGCATACGCATTTTGTTTCACAATGGCCTAGCAAAGCCAGAACGACAAGTAACGTTTTCTTTGATTCAATCTACAAATCTTCAAAACCCAAAATAATCAGTTTAAAAATAAAAAATAACCAGTTTCCTATGTGGCTTCTATCACGAGTTGATCCTGAATAGTCACGGAATAATTTTTTGTTCTTCACTGAAATGTTTAGTTCATTCCAAGCCCGGAGTGGAGAAGTTGGTAGTGATACACCCCCGTGCCTCGAAGAGCATGTAAGCCGTCGGTCGCGGTCACTATCATCAACATGTGATAGTGATAAAAAAAGAAACATTTTCTCCCTAAGCCCTCCAAACCGTAATGGAGCAGAGTGGTGGGTCTGCGCTCCCTCCCTCTCCTATAAGGAAGGAGGCCTGTAGGGGGCAGTTAATAAGCTGTTAATGATGATGATGAAATAAGGAAAGAATTTCCTAATCCCACTCAAACAGTCGCATAACGCACGATTTTGAAGAAACTCGTAATCTAATTTTACAGCCGATATGAGTAAGCTGAAATGTCATCAAGTGATAGATAGGCGCGATTAGATTGCAACCGGAACTAAAAGATTCAATATCACAACACTAGTGTGGGCAAACGTTTACCCTTTTTTTTTTATCGACTACAAGCCGGCCCTTGATTGCTATCACACCTGATGTTAAGTGATGACGCAGTCTAAGATGGAAGCGGGCTAACTTGTTAGGAGTGGGACGAAAATCCACACCCCTATCGGTTTCTATACGACATCATACCGGAACGCTAAATCGCTTGGCGGTACGTCTTTGTCGGTAGGGTGGTAACTAGCCACGGCGAAAGCCTCCCACCAGCCAGACCAAGACAAATTAAGAAAAATCTCAATCTGCCCCGCCGGGAATCGAACCCAGGACCTCCGTCTTATAAATCCACCGCGCTTACCACTGCGCCACGAAGGTCCTCCCTTTGGGGAGTTTGATCGCATGTAAACTGTAGTAAGGGCGTTGTTAGATTTATCGTACATACATTGATTTGATACGAGGTAGATATTACTAGAGGTAGAGCCACACGCTAAAAACTACCATGTTTTACGAATAAAAATTAAAATAACAGTTGTTTCTTACTATGGACTGCCTGGTTGGTCCAGGGGTCAGCACGTGTCTCTGGCTTAAGTTACTGGGATGATGGAAACGAACGGTGTGGTGTTAAGGATGTAGTGACTAAAATTGAGAAAAGGATACTTATATGGTTGGGGCAAGTAGTGAGAATGGGTGAAAGGAGATTAAGCAAAGATATTTATGAGGCGAGGGTGAATGGAAATGTTGAAAGGCCTAGGCGAATGTCACTGCACCAAATTCAGGACATTTTAAAATATGGCCAGGTCAAGAGTACCCTACACTGACAAATTTGTATAAGGATTAATGAGACTGTAAGAAACTAAGGAAGTATGCAAGGGCCATCAAATGGAGGGTTGTAGTTTCTAGCTACCGCTATAAGAGTAATGAGCATCAAGTCCTGGGTCGGTCTATTGAGACTTTCTTCCACTTTCTCTCAAGGAGTTTTGAATTTCGTATTTGTAGCACAATCCGCAAGCCGCGGATCTCTTTCATTGTCATTAATTTCTAATACTAAGTGATCGTTAGGGGCCGTTCAAATATTACGTAAGCAGATTTATTACAATTATTTACCCCACAACCCCGCTTGTCAGCAAAAGTATGGAAAGTTCCTACCCCCTCCCCCTATGCTTACGTAAACATTTTTCAATTATAAATTTCATATTTTTTTTAATAATTGTCATTATAATTTTAAAAATTAGAAAATTATTTTAGTGTAGAGATTGGATTTTACTGATACAGTATTCAACATAGAGAATTCACGAATTTTTGCTATTCGTGTAAAAAAATAAATAACTATCGATGACGTAATCATCATCTAGACCCCCCCCCCACCCCCCATGTCATCAAAAATAAGCAATGCACAGACCCCCCCACCCCTCTATAGTGCTTACGTAATACTTGAACGGTCCCTTAAGGAACACATTTTTACGCTTAACCTGCTAACTTGCATTGGAGCAGCGTGGTGTGTCTAAGCACCACATTCCCTCTTATATATACAAGCCCTGTAGTGGACCGTTATTAGTCTGATTATATATAATGTATTTACGCAAGTATTTATGCATGTATGTAGAGTATAGTTGAACTATCGAAATGACAGTAAAAGGTAAACAAAGGAATTTTATATATTGTTATATAAAAGCGGGCAAGTATTATCTCTGTCCTTATCTCTCGTAGGGATAAATCTCAGATTCTCAAGAATGATTCGTTTGTTTTGGATGGCTCAACTAATGATTCCTCAATGAAGAGTGTGCGCACGCGCTAACTCCACAGCAAACAAACTATTGTTTACATATGTTTACACTTAATTTATTATATAAACATTATTGTTTTACTCTCAAACATTATGACCGTCAATATGTAGATTTATTACTTTGCTAAATAAACTTCTTTAATTTATGTTATTACTAGAGGACGCCTGCAGTTTCACCCGTATAGTTTTTGATCCCATAGGAATATCGGAATAAAATGTGGCTTATGAGTTATTTTGATATGTAAGCTATTTTATTGTAACACACAGTGCGTGATGACCTACGGATACGAATCTTGGTCGCTGACTACGGGCTTCATAAGAATGCTCAAAGTCACTCAGCGGGCGATGGAAAGAGCAATGCTCGGAGTATCTCTGCGTGATCGAATCAGAAATGAGGAGATCCGCAGAAGAACCAAAGTAACCGACATAGCTCAGCGAGTCGCAGAACTGAAGTGGCAATGGGCGGGGCACGTAGTTCGAACAGCTGATGGACGTTGGGGGCCCAAGGTGGTAGATTGGCGACCCCGCACCGGAAAGCGCAGCGTTGGTCGACCCCCAACCAGGTGGACTGACGACATCAAACGTGTCGCAGGGAGCCGCTGGCAACAGGCGGCTCCCTGCCCGGCTCGGGATCGTTGTGTTTGGAAGTCCGTAAAAAAGGCCTATGTCCAGCAGTGGACGTCTACAGGCTGATAATGATGAAGATGATGATGATTATTGTAAAGTTTCATCAAAATCCATTTAGTTCCGTATTCAGTTTTTGCGTTAAAGAGTAACAATCATCCATCCATACTTACAAACTTTCGTGTTCATAGTATTATTAATAGGAAGTAAGAATTTTATTTACTGTAATTTATTGTTCTTAGTTATTTCTTCGCAAAAACTTGAAAACAACTTGATCTTGATCGACTTAAATGTTTTGTATACTTGATCTTTAGTTCAATTTTTTTTTAACTTCTAGGTATATGTACTTTGTGATACTTTGAGAAAGTGATTCTAAAAAAATGATCTGGCTGAGTTTGTTGTAGGCTCATTTTGGACCAAGGCGTGTTTGGAAACCTCGTAGCTTTAATTTTAAGTTTCTGTCCACTTCACTTTTAAATTATGTAAAAAATATTTATTAACGATTCAGAATAATCTCAACGGTTTTAGATCGGTTTTTAGTCTCAAAGATATAGAACGTAATTGGACTCCACTTGATTTTATTTTAAGTTCGCTACTAACCCTCTGCTAAATGTACGGTTTGGAAAATTTCTAAGAAGAAAGAAAAACGCAGCATTAATCTGAAGTCGAACTCAAGACTAGAGCAACTAGACCAACAAAACATATGATACGAACCACTAGTGGATGCCAGCGACTTCGTCCGCGTGGAATTATAAAATAAGCAGCAGCAATTAAATTTTTAAAATAATAATTTTAAAATTTAGTATGGATTTTTTTAAATAATTAATTAAATCGAAAATTGAATTTTTTAATTAAAATAATTATTTTATACACAAACTTGTGTAAACAATATCGAAATATATCAGTTAATAAGAATTATATAAACCTGTATATAGTCACCAATATATATATATATAGTACTATTTACCTATCGCGTCGTATAAAAACGTTATCACTGCGCGTCGCGTTATCTCAGTATCAGTGTAACCTATATTCCCACCTGTGATTTCGGACACTTGATAACTTGGCTTTTAATAGATTTGATGGAAAGTTTTGATTAATATTCAAAAATATATTTGAGACCTTTTTAGAGCGATTTTCTTGTTCTAAAGATAGAAAGCTTGTGTTTTTTCTAGTTTGTTATATTTTTTTATTAACTACAAGTCAGCCCTTGACTGTCATCACACATGAAGTGATGATCCAATATCAGATAATAGTGGGATATCTCGTTAGGAGTATTATAAAAATCCTCTTTCGGTGTAAATACGACATCGTACCGGAACGCTAAATCGCATCGCGTATTTGGCATTTTGAATATATTTTGCTTAAAAATATTAAATATTATATGATTTATAGTTTTATTTTCTTTTTCTATTTTTATGCAATTTCCCGTCTTACAAATCTTCTTTAATGCTAATAGATGTATTGTAATGTATACGAGTTCTTGTGTAATTTTACTTCTATTTCCATGTTCTACTTGTAATTCAATGAAACAATAGTGATGTACTTGTATAGTGTTTACCAGTGCCATAACTAGGGCCGTGCCATCGGTGCCCAGGTAAAGCGCGCAGAAATGACCTGACCATATACAAACAATACCTTATTTAGAGTCAGTTGCAAATCTGTAGGGCGCATTTACGCACGCTGGCACAGGGCGCAATAAAAGCTGCTTACGGCACTGCTTTAAAGTACTAACTCTGACAGCTATGTCGGTTACTTTAGTTCTTTGCGAATAACTTCATTCAGGACTTTATCCCTCAAAGAAACTTCGAGCATAGCTCTCTCCATAGCACATTCAGCGATTTGAAGTTTGTGGACCAGCCTTGCTGTCAGTGACCACGTCTAGGCACTGTAAGTCATGAGGGGTAGGACGCATTAATCAAAGACCTATGTCTTTAGACATATCCACTATTATTCATACCGATTGACAAAAATGCATTTTGAACAATTTTACAAAGCGGTGTAAACTGCGGCCATTAAAATACTTGCAAAATTTTCCGTGTCATCCGAAATGGGATACAAATCTTCTTTAATGCTAATAGATGTATTGTAATGTATACGAGTTCCTGTGTAATTTTACTTCTATTTCCATGTTCTACTTGTAATTCAATGAAACAATAGTGATGTACTTGTATAGTGTTTACCAGTGCCATAACTAGGGCCGTGCCATCGGTGCCCAGGTAAAGCGCGCAGAAATGACCAGACCATATACAAACAATACCTTATTTAGAGTCAGTTGCAAATCTGTAGGGCGCATTTACGCACGCTGGCACAGGGCGCAATAAAAGCTGCTTACGGCATTGCTTTAAAGTACTAACTCTGACAGCTATGTCGGTTACTTTAGTTCTTTGCGAATTACTTCATTCTGGACTTTATCCCTCTAAGAAACTTCGAGCATAGCCCTCTCCATAGCACATTCAGCGATTTGAAGTTTGTGGACCAGCCTTGCTGACAGTGTCCTCGTCTAGGCACTGTAAGTCATGAGGGGTAGGACGCATTAATCAAAGACCTTTGTCTTTAGACATATCCACTATTATTCACACCGATTGACAAAAATGCATTTTGATCAATTTCGCAAAGCGGTGTAAACTGCGGCCATGAAAATACTTGAAAAAATTTCCGTGTCATCCGAAATGGGATACAAATCTTCTTTGTAATGCTAATAGATGTATTGTAATGTATACGTGTTCTATTTGACTTCTATTACCACGTTCTACTTGTAATTCAATGAAACAATAGTGACGTACTGGTGCAGTGTTTACAGATTCACGATCTATTTACACTAGTGTTAAACGCTGAGATTTATCTGACTCCGATATGTTTACTGAGCTTAACATTTTGTTTATATTCATTTAAGAGGTGAATGAGTTGTTTCAATCCTTACTAATATTATAAAGGTGAAAGTTTGTATGTATGTATGTTCGTTGCTGTTGCATGCCAAAACTACTGAATGGATTTTGATGAAACTTCACAAAAATACAGCTTCTACATAAAAATAATATAGGCTACTTTTTATGCCGAAATTTTTACGGGAATGGGAACCACGCGGGTGCAATATGATGGCAGTCAAGTTAGCCCTTGACTGCGATCATACGTGATGATGCAGTCTAAGATGCAAACGGGCTAACTTGCTAGGAGTAGGTTGAAAGCTACACCCCAGAGGGTTCTAGAAAAGATCGCTTGGCTTCAAAAATATTTTTTCTTTCATAATATTATATAGGAAGTATTTTCGCTCATATGAACATGCAGCTTCTGTCCTGCAATTCTGTTTCTTTTATAATTACATGATGGAGCAGCTGTCGAAGTACCTACCTCAAAATCAAGATATAGGTATTTTAAGCATCGTCTCTATTAGATATGACGACTAGTTTTAAAAATCTGTGTAATATTCTTCGGGAGTAATTATTAACAAAAAAATAATATTTAACCTAATTGACTCTCTTGGCTTGGAGCTTCAACCCACCATGCTGCCATAATGCAGGCTGGTGGGTTCAGGGTAGTTCATATATATATATTCATATGTATATAATATAATAGGTACCATTATAGTGGTAATGATCAAGTTGTACTGCTTAATGTGTTCTCTGAGGAATTGAAGACTGTTACAGAGAAGTTGTTGGAAAAAGAAAAATTCGATATTTCATACCACGACCCAGGACACGCAACCAGGACCTTATAATATGAAGCCGCAGATAGGTACTAAGCAAATTTTATTTATTAAAATGATTTTAGTTTATGACGTGTTATAAATTAGATTATTTTGGCGGGAATAAATTGTAGAGTTTGCATACATAACTAAACCGTAAACAGCGTGATATTTTTAGAATATGTAAGCCAGATAATTATAGTTATCCTGAAACTAGAGCAGGTCACCACATCGAGCGATTTTAATTGTTCCTAAACGAGCTCTACATTTTTTGTTATAGTAATTGGTACGCATAATTAGTACAAATTATTTAATAATCCATAATTTAGTACTGTTACTTCGGCTTATATTTAATTAATAGAAATAATATACGCACCGTTGTCTAGGAATAACACTTTTAACTTTAATAATTGTTTCGTAATTATTTTTCACATCTGCGCTTCTATTTTTATTTTTATCACTGAAACTGTTAGTTTTTTCACTGTTTACTGTTTTACGTTTATTGTTTTCATCGCCTGCTGTATTTTGTAACATGTTTTTAGCATTCGTCACTAAGCCGGGTGACATTTTTAGTAGCGGACACCGAATATAGATTTATGTCGGGGAACATTTGCTGCGATTTTGTAAATCGCGCAGCCTGCCGCGCATGTCTGAAAATTGTGTCGGTAAAGCAGTTTGCGAAGAGTAGCGACAACTGTACCACATTTTCGTAACTAATAGGAGGAGGTTCATCAAATAGTTTTACAGGTCGCTACTAGATGGCAGTCGTGAATGAATGATAAAATGATACATTATCATTTTATGATGAAAATGATACATTATCATTTTATCATTCATTCACTGCAATTATTTTTTTAATACGTCTGTGTTTCACGGACGTGACATCAAACTTTTTTTAGCGATAAAGAAATATTCTATTTTGTGTTGCCAGAATTGAAATGTATTAATTACTATGTAACTACTTATCAACGTAACATGTAACTAGTTATCAAATTAATATGTAACTACTTATCAACGTAACAGCCAAAAAAGTAGTTATTAATTATTATTTTCATATTAAAAGGTATACTTATGTATTTGCTATGCTACAACAATAGACAGGTTATTAGCGTCATCAATATTTTAACTTATTTTAACTAAGTATTAAGTATCTTTATATCTTAAATGCATATTTAGACGCGGGAATTTTCTTCCGAAATCTGTTTCCTGGTTCTTACAACTTGAACATCTATAATAAAAGTGTGAACAGGCAGGCAACCAAGCGTATTCCACCTTAGCCACCACAATGGTCATTGTCAAGCGCGAGTAAGATTTTTAGGTCATAAATAAAATAATGAAAGTGATACTGTAGGATTACTTTTATTAAAATGTTGTACAAGTACATTTTACATAATATAAAATTACTTAAACAAATTACAAAATACTACTAATTATATAAAAGTACGATTACATTGACTTTTTCGATCCATCATCCTCTGTTACACTTATAGAGGTTTTATAAAGCTTTAATAAAAAAAATCTAATAGGTACAAGTAATTTATAAACACTAACTTGACCAGTTAAGTAAATGCATTTCAGAGACTCGGTATTCCAAAATAGAGACGCTACCGAAATATACCTTGAGTCCACGCCACAACTCAAGTCCGGTGCTGAAAGTTGGAACTATAAAATATGATTGCGGTTTAATTGGTATTAAGATACAAAAATCAGTGACATGTAAAGTTACGGGAATATAATATTGAAGTCATTGGTGGGCGTAATATATAAAATGTGCCATATTGACATAGAGATCGACAGATGGTACTGACGTCGCGTGCCGAAGTAATAGTCTAAGATCCGAACTAAAATCGACCTTCACCGAACTGATAATAGAATGAAATATATTTCATGACAAATTTAGTATATTAGAATATATATTAAAAATAGGTTGCCCAAAAAAATCCTGGACAAACTATTTTTTATTATTTTTTAAAAAATAATTTTTACACTCTAGTAAACAGTAAGCGTTATTTTGCACTAAAAGTAAAAAATAACTGTGTAATTTAGTTGCTTTAATTTACTGAAGCATATCTATGAAGTCGGTGCCAGCCAAGTTTAAGGAACATTTATTTTACGTAGTAAAGCAGTTTGTGGGTTCTAGGTAACGTCCTTGAAAGTAGAAACCTTGGCTGGCACCGACTCCTAGATATGCTTAAGTAAATTAAAGCAACTAAAATACACAGTTATTTTTTACTTTTTTAAAAAAAATATATATATATACGTGTCGAATTGAGAACCTCCTCCGTTTTTTTTCGTCGGTTAAAAAAAATAATAAATTCAATTGTCAATATAAATATTTGTATAAATTTTGATAAATATTTATTGATTTAGCTGATTTTATATGGTGTCATATTTTAGTATTATATTTAATATATATCATTTATATTTATTGAATTTATTATTTTTTTACAACTCAGAAATAAGTTGCTTCAAAATAACACTCACTGTTTACTAGAATATAAAAATTATTTTTTAAAAATAATAAAAAATAGTCTGTCCAGGATTTTTTTAGGCAACCTATTTTCAATATATTTTCTAATATACTAAATTTGTCATGAAATATATTTCATCCTATTATCAGTTCGGTGAAGGTCGATCTTAGTTCGGATCTTCTACTATAATGTTTACAGTAGGTACTTTTCGAGTTCGGTTAAAACAATTACAAGTCTTTTTCACGAGTGATTTTTACTAGTTTAAAAGCATGTGAAGAGTTTTACAATAAAGAGTCAAATACGAGTATACGTTGCTGTATACGAGTGAGAGGTTCATTTATTACCAAGTATTATTTTAATTCGCGATTGTGGAGCCACATCTATCGGACTTGAGTACGAGTAGAGGCGTGGACTGCGCAGTGTTTATCTAATATTTTCGAATCCTATTAAATTATTAAAAGTTTCCGTGTTACTAGCTAAAAAAGGTATTTAGTAAGAGATTTTCTCCGTCTCTATTCTGAAAGTACATGGAACGTTATTCTATTTGTGGCATCATGTCCTTAACTCTACATAATAATTTAAATTCGTGATGCAGTCTTAATAAAATATCTAAGCACCTATCGATTACTTAGCCTACTTAAGCATAGCGTTTATTTACAGAAGTTCATGCTTCATAATGGTTCAAGAGGTTGTAGGAAATTTAGAGTGAAACGGACGCTTGGAGGCGAAAATATTGTTATATACGACATACATAAAACACGCATCATTCCCATAGGGGTAGGCAGAGACTACATCCTTCCATCTGCAACGGTCCTCGCATACTTCCTTAGCTTCTTCTCATTAATCCTCTCAGACAGTTAAGGGTACTCTTGAAATGGCCATACTTTAAAATGTCCTGAATTTGCTCCAGGTACATTCGAGGCTTTCAACATTCCATTCACCCTCGCCTTATAATTTTAATTACTTAATCTGCTTTTAATTCTCTCTAAATGTCAACCATCTAAGCATCTCTCTCAATTTTACTACATAACATGTGGCATTGTAATAGTTATGTCGTAAGAAATATTCAGCCATTCATTAAACATCAAAAACTACCTACGGCCTCTTGGAACTTATTAAAACACATTTTTTAAAAATTAATTAAGTCTGCTTATTTATAGTATTATGCATTTATATATCATCATAATAATTAATAAGAATTTATTAATACAATTATTATTTATTTTATTAGTATGGGAGTAGACATTATGAAATAGGCACATTGATAAATTTTATGCCAGTTAATTAAAAATAAACTCTCCGATTAATTTTCACCCGAACCAGGAAAAAACCTGGATTGAGGGTGCCACAAGCACTCTTTAGCAGTTTGTGCATAGTAATTCATTAGAAAAAATTAAGGCCATAAAGGACTTGACTCCAGGCCATTAAATATTTTAAAAAAATCCTTTTTATCCGCAACATGGCGAGGTTCTTATTTTTCCGGTCAGGCTTTTATAGTCGTAAGTATTTATCGACACTAATTCTTAATACGTACTAAGAATATAATAAGGCTTTTGAATATTACATAGAAAGCGACATGATTATTCATGCAAAAAAGGAAACGTTAGACAAATTTTGTTTAACCTCCAATCAAATAAGTAGATCACTCTAATTATAATGATTCGTAGTTTTTATATAAACAGTGCTTTTTTATGACAGAGCGTAACTTAGTGTATTCGTTTGTACATAAATCCGTTAAAAGTTTTTTAAAAGACAATCAGCAATGTGTTTTAAATAATGACACTCCATTACGCCAACATTTGACAGGATTGAGATCGGGAAGAACATTTACATCAAGCGAGCGAGCATACTAACTGAGAATAAGTTATTGGCGAACGCATTCAGTACAAACTCCAGCACTATCATACTCTCATTTGATGTAAACGCGCCTTTCTTTACATTTGGTAGAATATATTTTGTGAATCTGCTAGCAAATAGATAATCATTATTTAAAAAAATGTTGTTGTTTATATATGATATGTATTATTATTTGTTTATGTATTGTGTAGAGATGAATTTAAAATCGTCTTGCCTTTTTAGGAATGGATGTGCAAGAAGTATTATATATCTGTCAGATATTAGAAATAAATATTACTGTTAAAAGTAACCGAGATCCTATTTATTCAAATAATTGCAAATTCAAGAATCTGATTACATTCTGGTTTTTAAAATATCATATTTTATTACTGTATTTATAAAAGTTTTAAGTTAAATCAGATGAAAAATTATGGAAGTAATCTGTGGTATTCAGCGGCATTCTTGTCCTTTTCGATTACGTAGAAGGACTTAGGTTTACCATTGCCAGAGAAATATTTCCTGAAGGAGGACTTTTTGGACGGCACGTAATACGCCAATGCGTCGATCGAGTTCGGATGTTTCGGCCACGTGGGAGTGCTTTCAACGTTGATGACGTCATCGTCGAATCTTGCTTGCGGACGATTCTTGGCAAGCTTCTGTATCACTGGTAGGTTCCAGTGGTATACTCGGGCGGGTTTGCCGTTGCTCTTCATCTGTAGAGGCAGTGTTCTGGCCGCAGCGGGCGCTGGGTTAGGATGGCTGTAGTAATTCATGTTCGGCGGCAATTTTATGACGTACATTCTCGAGTCACCGGTTGCGTGTCTTCTACCTTGTTCGGCTAAGCGTTTCCTGTGGTGAGCGGCGGGTATCCTCAGCTTCTTGAGACCGAGAGAGCTGAGCAGCTCGTGTGTTGTTGGCTCTTTCCTTTCCAGGGTTTGGTTCTCGTCGGGAGACGATGCGGGCGCGGCGCATACGGCTGCTGCGGCGAGCAGCAGTGTTGCTAATCTGGAAAGATGAAAAAGAATACGTAAATCAAAGAGTCCAACTTAAGTGTTACATAGTTTCGTCGGATCTAGTTAAAAGCATAATCTAAGTCGTGTTTAAAATAAGGCATGATCTTGGAAACTTTTTTAATAAAAAAGGAAAATAAATATGTGATTATTTACCAGTTTCTACCTGCTTATGTTTTATCGTAAAATAAAAAAAAAGTAGGTCTGCTAACATAGACGTATGTTACTATAATAGAATAATGCTTAATTTACAAGGTTTTATATATCTACTAAAAACATTTATAGTGATTTATGTCACGTACATAATATTTTGCTGACAGAACAGTATTGATGATGACATGTGATAAAAAAGAAGCGTGTTTGTTTAATTACGGAAGACCTTAATACTTTGAATAATTTTTAACTTAATTAATTATTTCTCTTGCCATAAGCATTTCTTCGCCAATTGAGTCGTCAGAAATAATTCGGGACGGTAGCAAAAGACCTGTATGTCAATTCTTGCAAAAAAAACGTTAGTTTCAAAGCGGATGTTCAACAGTTGTAAAGCGGATATAACAGAAATCGGAATTCTCCAATGGCATTTTGATATATTGGATTGACAGTCGAACAGAAGGTGGGATCATCGACGAGATGTAAGCAAGATATTAGTACGATGTATTTTTTCAAGAATTGAAAAACTGATGGATTGACGATGGTTCCCTGGGAAGTGGGACGGGCCATAATGTGGGACGCTACTGACACATTGGCTCCGTGTCAAATCAGGGAGACATAATCAATCACATATGTTCCTTTTGCTGTGGAGACCCTTGGGCCTTGGAGTCTGCAGTGCCAATAAATTCTTCCGTAATATTTCACCGCGCCTAATTGCCTCAACTGCGACAATATTTTCACCATAACTGGTTGTCTTTTTACGCAAAAGGTTAGCCTGACTAACCAACGCGGAAATGCAGCCAGTATTCTTGCCACCATTCCACGTGGGCATGATTTGTAAAGTTATTGGGATAAGTTTCTTATTTTATTCTTTCTCAATAAAAAAATATTAATTATGTATTGTTTCCTATATCAACTTTACAACTAGGTACATCTAATCTATTTACAACTAGAGGGAGATATAATTGCAAGTTGTTCTGATCCTGTTTGTTCCGTGTAGGTGTGTATAAAGTAAGCAGTAAAAGGATAATAATAAAGTGTGTTCAGTGCTGTAATGTACCAGTTCTTGATTAGAGCACTTCGTCTTCCGTGTACGATTATACGGCGCTTGTTTACCATCGGATACTAGCATGCAATAAAAACCAGATTGAAAACTTGAACCATGCACTTCCACTCTATCTATTTAAATAACATTTCATTGGAAAATTTTGTTTTATGGGTAGTTTCCTGTGAACCTGTGCTTTTCGATGGTTTTGTTTAATTGGTAATTATGATCTGCCTTCCGAAGTGCTTGTAAAACAACCTACTTGAAATAAATGATTATGAATTTGTTGGGATTGATAAGTGACAGTTTAGTCATTCGTTGGTTCAGCGGTTAGTCAATAAAGCTTCGGATCACGGAGTCCATGGTTCGAATCCCGGAAAGCCCGGAATTAAAAAGTTGGGTGTTACATCCCCGTGCCTCGGAGAGCATGTTAATTAAGCTGTCACTTTTGTTCATAATCATTAACATCTAATGGTCGTAAAAAAAATCAAAATATTATCACCCAAAATCCACCAACCGCATTGGACCAGCGCGGTGGGTCTATGTTCCATATATCCGATTTTGTAAAGAGTGAGGTCCGATCTTTAAAGTTCGTGGTTAAAATTGGCTGCTATTAATGGACCTCGTTATTCGATGTCACTTAGGCTGCCCTTGCACCTTGAGACAGCTACGAAACTCATACTGTCGAGTCATAAAAACGTCGTTACAGATTAGAGCAAAAGATCCTATAAATTCTCAAGATGGAATAAGCTGGCAATTGCAGCTGGAAACTTCTTATCTTTTTAATCTTAAGCATGCACTTTTAAATGCCAGGATTTAAATATATAATTGTTTTAACTACATACATCGAACGCACAGAAAATAGTTAATTCTTTAGCACAATCTGAGAAAAGTGAGATAGGTAATTAAGTTTTTACACTTAATTTGCTCTACTTAAGCAATTATTCTATTTCTACCCACGTCGCTGAGATACTTGTTGGCCCAAGAGCCTGCGACGGCCAGACCTTCCTTATTTTATAAAAGTTGAAATTTTCTCTGTACATGCCTCCTATACAGGTAAGAACGACCTGCGACTATAGAGTGTGGGTTGTGGTTACTTGGGCAGGTAACAGGTAGTAAAGGTGTATAAAATAGTACTTAAAATTTGTTAGAGTATAAAG
Organism: Mycalesis mineus; assembly: GCA_034621355.1. Lineage (NCBI taxonomy): Eukaryota > Metazoa > Arthropoda > Insecta > Lepidoptera > Nymphalidae > Mycalesis > Mycalesis mineus. Next base: position 14,817,381 of record CM067891.1, on the reverse strand, counting down.
CTCAATTTTTTTATATTTTCTTCGGGATAACTGTAGAAATCTCGTCACTCATTGCCGGACACTTATGACAGTTACTACCCCTTGCCAGACACCTCTAAACTTTGATAAATTACAATTATACTTTCGTTATAGTATAAAAGCTAAATTTTATATATGTTACTTGGGGGCCTATAAAAAGATGTTACCTCAATAGCCGGACAGTTTTCATGGTTTTTACATCTCGCCAGACACATCGAAAGTGCACTGTAGGTGCGAGCACGAATGTTTAGTCCATTACTATTTTTTAAGATATCTAATAAAAAATAATTTTATTACGTTCATAGCCATGTTGTATAAAGTAAAAAATATTAGTTTAACATCATCAAAATATAATTAAAAGTATGATTACAGGTAAAAAAAATATTTAAACTTGTTTTATTTTATTTAATTTAAACATTCTCGTCGGTGTTTTCATTTTCTCCAGTCGATGGCATGATCGTCCTCAACATCACCATCATCGTCAGTTTCTGAAAGAAAAATAAGCAAGTTTATACAGTTATGAATAGTTAAAAAAATTTGTATCATAATTTGTTATAATAATTATTGTATACCTGATTGAGTTTTGAGCCAACCACTAACATAACTCAGTAGTTGATCCCCTTCAAACCATTTGAACTGGTATGTGTCAAAATTTAGCAACTTCTTTCGGTCAAAAGCTTCGTTTACATAGGAGACTGTGTACGAGTCGATGAACACTTGAACTCTAGCGGCATCAACAGCAATTACATTAGGGGTATTGTAGGGTTGTAGACATTGCATATAAATCTCTGATATTAAAGATGTTTTGTTGATCATTTAAATTTTCAATTAATTCGTTGTTACCGAAGTTCTTGAAAGCTTCCTGGTACTCTCCTTTTCTGTAGAGCGCAGGATTAAAATCACAACCTGTGATGGCATGTAATCCAGGTAAGCTCTGACAAATTAACAGTCCCAACTCTGCATGTATTTTGGTTAGGTCCACATACCTTAAATTATTGCCAGTGCCTGTAAGCATGCAAACAACCGAATCACTTTTAAGGTGATGCATGCTATAGCCGCAATATCGGTATCAGCAATTCTTATTAGTATTTCTGCTGGAAAGTTGATGTTACATGCATGATAGGAAGCAGATACCAAGATAGTATACCTTGGTATCTGCTTCCTCGTGTGCTGACCTTCTTCATCAATCCTTGAGACAACTTTATCGGAATTATCAACAGTGAAAGAATGACACTTTCTGTAATTGATGTATATTGTTTTGTTGCCAATAAATGGCACCACTTCATCAGTAGCCCAATGTGAAATAAAAAAATTAACTAAAGCTTCTTTGAAATTTAAATTTTTCAACTCTTTCGCGAATTCACTTGGTCGAATTTGTTCGGGCCCAGTTATAGAGTATTCCAATTGCGCGGATTCTAACCGTTAGGAATGCTCAAAATCTTTGATCAATGGAGTAAAGTACTGATCAAAAAACACATCAATTCTCGAAGCTCGAAATTGAGTAGACATTTGCAACAATTTTTTTGAAATATTTGAACAGTTGTTACCTCGCGATCGTATCTACAGTAGACTTTCAATGTGTCTGGCAAGATATAAAAACCATGAAAACTGTCTGGCTATTGAGGTAACATCTTTTTATAGGCCCCCAAGTAACATATATAAAATTTAGCTTTTATACTATAACGAAAGTATAATTGTAATTTATCAAAGTTTAGGGGTGTCTGGCAAGGGGTAGCAACTGTCATAAGTGTCCGGCAATGAGTGACGAGATTTCTACAGTTATCCCGAAGAAAATATAAAAAAATTGAGCTTTATACTCTAACAAATTTTCAGTACTATTTTATACACCTTTACTACCTGTTACCTGCCCAAGTAACCACAACCCACACTCTATAGTCGCAGGTCGTTCTTACCTGTATAGGAGGCATGTACAGAGAAAATTTCAACTTTTATAAAATAACGAAGGTCTGGCTGTCATGGGCTCTTGCTCTATGTGGCAAGTTTAAGATTAGCATTCTATGTTTAATGTGCGTTTGCAATAAAAACACAATAGCTTGTTTTTCAATTATATAAATCGTTGGGATTCCAAGGATGACAATTAGGTACTTAAAACGGAATTTTTGTCGGAGAATTTTTGGAGTAGACTTGGTTAATTTATATCTTTTAGCTTTTTATCGTGGCTTCTGAAAGGTTAATTAAAATGTTATTAAATTATCCTTGTTAGCATTTTAGCAAAAGCGAAATTATATACTTCAGTTTTATTTATTTATTAGATATATATAAAAATTTCCTGTCACAATGTTAGTTATCGCACTCCTCCGAAACGGCTTTACCGATTTTTACCAAATTTTGTATGCGTATTCAGCAGGTCTGAATCGGCTACATCTAATTTTCATCTAAATTTTTTTTTAATTTTAAATGCAAAACAACGTTTGCCGGGTCAGCTAGTTAGATATAGATTTTTACGGTCTCTGGCGCAGTGGTATACGCAGTGTACCTATTTTTGAGACGGCGGTCCTGGGTTCTCGTCTGAACTGATTAAGATTTTATAAATTGGTCCTCGTCTGGCTGGTAGGAGGTTTTGGCCGTGGCTAGTTACTACCCTACCGACAAAGATGTACCGCCAAGCGATTTACCGTTCCGGTACTATGTCGTGTAACAACAAGTTAGCCCGCTTCCATCTTATATTGTATCATTATTTACCATTAGGTTTGACTGCGGTAAAAAATATATAAGTAGGCAGTACGGGCTTATGGTTAATCCGACCAAGTCCAAAGCAATTATTGTTGGCAGTCCTGGTTTTATCTCAAGGGTTGATTGGGTTAATCTTCCTCGTATTTCTTATAATGGTATTACTATACCTTACTGTGACTCAGTTAAAAACCTTGGGATACATTTGGATAAGGAGTTATCGTGGTGTGTGCATGTCAAGGAGTTGAGTAGAAAGACGTTTGCAACCTTGAGTTCCTTACGACGTCTTAAATCTATTCTCCCAATTCCGACCAAAGTTATGTTAGCACACTCTCTTCTTCTTTCTGTTCTCGATTATGCTGACGCAAGCTATCTTAATTTAACTGAGGACCAGCTAGATAAACTTGAGCGACTTCAAAATCTCGCTATACGGTTCATATTTGGCTTACGCAAATATGACCACATTTCTGAATTTCGTCATAAACTCAAGTGGCTTCCCATTCGTCGTCGCCGGGATCTGCACGTACTTTCACTTCTGTACTGTGTACTATTTAATAAAAGCTCTCCACCATATTTAAAGGAGAAGTTCACATTTTTGGGAGAGCAATCCGATTTAAGATCATGTCGTGCCCTTACTTTGCGCATGCCGGTACATAGGAGTAAGTTCTATAAACATTCGTTTGCTGTGCATGCAATTCGGCTATGGAACGCTCTCCCACTGGACATACGACGGTCAAAATCACTGGACACTTTTAAAAAAGCTGTTAAGTCATACTATCTCAAGTGCGAGTAAGTACTTTTGATGACTTATTGGTTTGTATTTCCTGTGTGTCTCATTATGTATGTATTAGTTTATCTTATGATATTTATTTTAATGTTTATTGTGTTATTTATGTAATTTATTGTGTATTAGTATGTAATTATTTGAATGTATGTATCTTATTAAATTACACCACCTGCAGCTTATTACTGTTATTTTCCTAAGCCCAAGGTTGCCTGGAAGAAATCGCTATTAAGCGATAAGGCCGCCTTTTGTACATACTTCCTCCATAATATTGTTTCTGTATGTGTTTTTTTTTTTATGTTATCTTATGTGGTGTACAAATAAAGAATAAATAAATAAAAATAAATATAAGGTATAGAATAAATAAAAAATCTGTTAATGAAGCTTTCTTCATAAACCGGCAAGTATCGCCATATTATGCACTTGCTAAGTACTATGCATCTCAATGCATGCATACTTTGCATATGCATGCGAGTTTCAATTACGGAGTTATGCTCAGTTTATGTTTTGACAAACTCAAACGCTTTACGAACGGAATGCCGCGGGACATTCATTAAAGGTACTAGCACACTGAGCTCTAAGAACTGATTTAGATCCAATTTTACTAATAAGGATATCATTCTAATAGTTAACCGCTTTGCCAAATGACCTTCGTGTTAATTAGTTCAATTAAATAAGTATACGTATCTAATGGTGAATGCTATTTTTTCCTAATTCTGATAGAGGGATGTACTTAAGTTTAAGCACTCATTTTGCATTTCTAATAAATTCATTGCCTGCATTTTATAGTTGTCGTCTGCATCATGTTTTAGATAGAATTTTACTATATCTCGGTCATTCTGTTTCTTTCTTCACCCAATCCGGCTCTATTTATCTGTGGCTCATTTTTGTGTTCTGACACTTAACATCAGGTCAGGTGGATGTATTTCGACAGTCATAAAAAAAATTATATATAATTTAAGGTGTCCATAAAATACCTAGAATTATTTTAATTTATCTAAAATAATAAAATTCTAATATGTCTGTTTAGGTGGTTTGCAAAACCGCCAATAGATGGCGTGTTTTAGTTAAGATGAGACGCCACGGCTCTCTGAATTTGTGTGACATTTGCCATTAAAAGAAAAGAAAAATACGTAACATTATAGTTCTTTTTCTACAATATAACAATTCTTAAGCGCAAAAATGACATTATTCAGTAAACTGTACTGAATGTTTATCAATGTTTCATTATTTAATGTGCCAATGAGGTTTCATATTATCCCTCGGTATACCACAAGCCTTAGCACCATAACTTCATAGAGTATGCTAATTGCGCCGAAGACACAACATTGCAATGGGGACACGACATCGCCGCCTGTTTGTCTTCTCTGCCTCCGAGGTAGACAAACAACTTGAACAGATAGCACTCAATATATGGACATACACCTAACACGCCACACAAGTTTCAACCTTGTTGCATAGATTCTAGAGTTAAAATGCAATGTGCTGTGTCAAACGAAGCCCATTGTTCCTGTTTTAAGATGAAAGCCTTTTGAGAATGCATCTATTTACATGTTTGAACTGTTCAAAGTTTTCCCAGAGACTAGATGTAGCTTTGCGTTTTATTTGTATCCACTGTTTTTTAAATGGCGTTCCGAGGTGGACGGTTTTTTGATCGACTTTTAAAGGATATCTAAGCCAAACTCGATTGAGAATGCTTGTCAACAAACAAACTAAAAACTAGTCATTTTACTCCTAATTTTTTTAGTTAACTTGTTAATGACGAATTCATGACAATAAATTACATTAGTAAGCTTAAAAATAATTAATATTTTAAATAAGATTTTATAAACAAACAAAACATAATTTTAAATTTATTTGGCATAAAATGTGTTGCTTTTTATACCTTCATTTTAAATTTGTTTGTTGACAAGCATTCTCAATCGAGTGTAGCTTTAGTATATTCACATGTATATAGTCTATTAATAAAAATATATAGATTAGTGCAATAGAAACATTTATTTTTAAAGCCTTATTTATATATCGTAGTCAGTTATTTGCTTTGATTTGTCACGGTTTTAGCTTCTTCCACTCTCATTAATTCGTCGTCATAAGTTCGTCGGTAAAGGGTACTCTTGACCTCACCATTTTTTAAAATGTCCTGAATTTGATCCAGGAACATTCGGCTAGGCCTTCCTTTACCAACTTTCTATTCACCCTCGCCTCATAAATCTCTTTTGACAATCTTTTCTCTATATGCCCAAACCCTCAAAGCAATCTCTTTCTCAATTTTAATCACTACATCTTTTACACCACACCGTTCTCTTAATGAAATTATATCTGAAACCTAATTGGGAACTCCTTTTTTATGTCCGTTAAAAAAGAACGGCATTCCAAGAGGTAATATATAATGTGGCTAATTACCTTATTGGGTTGGGCTAGCGCGCATCACATTAGCGTTACTTAGCACGTCATCTGTGCAGACGCAATAATTAGAGGCGACAGAACACCGTTATTATCTGCACGCAATACGCATGCGCTTTTATCAATTTCCCAACCATAAACAATAATTATCATGTAGAGTAGAGTGTATACAATGTTATTTGTATACAATGTGTCCATAATGTATACAATTAGTTGCCCGTTCATACGGAACGTGTATGGTAAATTTTTGTTCTCACGTCTATTTCCCATGTTGAAAAGTCTTAATTCCCATAAACTAACGCGTTTCATATGCTATGTGCTTATCTAATATGTATACATAATTTCAATTCATTTATAACAAGCGGTGCCCCGCGGCTTCACCCGCGTACTTCCCGTAGAGTATTCGGATAAAAATAGGCTATGTGCTATACCAGACGATAATCCATCTCTTTGCTATATACTTTCAGATACGCTCACCCGTTAAGCCTTTGTTGAGTAATAAATTGAAATAAAATTGATGTTAAGTTTTCTTAAGTTTCCTAATTTTCTTGATATTTTTCTTTCATAAGAAAACCTTTTGTAAAGTTGAGTAAACTGATTGACAGTAGGCTTTAAAAAGTGTTAATTTGACTGCATAATAACTACACTTGCACCTAATATGAAGTCCTTTGACCTTTGAGCTATTGATGCCTTTGATTTCAATATATATAGATGTATACTTTGTTTATAATAAGTACAGGAGGATGATAATAAAGGTTCTCACGCCACTTCGCCAGTAACCGTTAAGCATAAAGCCTACACCGCTCAATGTATGGAGAGCTCTCGCAGGGAATTGTATTGACTAATCTGACATCAATTGCACGCAAGCACCGGCCCAGGGTATTATTCTAACATATTAGTCACCTGCGGTATAATTTACGCGAACCTCGTTAATCTGTAATCCATTTTAAAGGCATGATTAAAGGGCCTTCGAAACAACCTATAGTAAAATAATTTTTTAACAGACGTAAACAAACAGAGGAGGATCTCAATTAGACACGCATATTTTTTTAATGTATGACCAGGCATAACTAATAGGCGAGAGCGCCCGCAGATTTACCCGCATAGTTCTCGTTCCCGTGGGAATTTCAGGATAAAATGTAGTTTTTCTGTTATTCTGATATGTGAGCTATTTAAATGTAAAGTTTTATCAAAATCCATTCATGAGTTTTTGCGTGAAAGAGTAACAAACATCCATCCCTCCAAACAACAACACTAACAACTTTCGCCTCTATAATATTAAGTAAGAATTTTGCAAGATTTCGAGTTCACGGGAAGTATCCTGTAGGTTTTGATTCCCATGCGAGTGTCATTAATTTGCGAAAAATTTTGTATCTTTTGACGTGCCAACGTCTTATAATTCGATAGAGCCGACTGCACGCACGAAAAAACATGACTCATGCGGCGTTACCTCGCTTTGAGGCGTTCCATGTAAGACTTGAAGTGCAAGCGAGAGCGCGGAACGAGCGACAGAGAAGCACAATCGGCCTTTGCGTTCGGCAGCGTTCGACATCCGTCTATTAAATATAATTATTAAATATATTAATTTTAAATTAAAAATTAATATATTTATTATAAATTTAAAATATAAGTTTATAAAATCAAAATCAATTATTTTATTAATTTAAATTAATATTTATAAAAATATACTTAAACTAAAAATTTTAATAACCAATTAAATGCTACCATTCCATTAGTATTTTCTTAAGACTTTGTCACGTTCAACTATCGTCAGTAAAGCGACTTTACAGACAACCAATTTTTTTCTCGCATTCATCAGCGGTAGCGTAGCTCCTCCATACTATTTTGATTGCTAGAAGAAATTTTTTCCACAGTTCCAAGAGACAGTAGACTTGAGTATTTGATATACAGCTTGATACCTCCACGCGTTCCAGACAAAAACCTTGACAGGCTGACAGGTGGACAGACAACAAAGTGATCCTATAAGGATTTCGTTTCATCTTTTTGGGGTACTGAACCCTGAAAACTAAAAATAGAAGAACAACTCAAAGGCGCTCCTGTGTCGCTGTAGCAACTAATTCGAGCGCAATAAAAGAAGGTGGAATGTGGAAAATTACCACAAATCCTCACAGCCGGCTATTTACGTAAGACTAGCCAAGAATACGAAATTATAGAACCTGCGGTCTGAGGAACGACGACCGGCGCGACTTGCACAGTAAAAAGTGCAAAAGAAGCAGTAATTCACTGAATTAAATGAAGCCATTAAAGTGTCGTATTCACCTGTTTTATTATGCTCTTTCATGGTAGAAATCCTTTCGTTATTCATTGGGATCCGAGTTTATATTAAAAACTTCGCTTAAATTCATGAATTTTTTTACACAAATATAATCGTAGATTTATTTGAAGTAGGTAATATCACTACGTTAATATAAAAGTGCTACCGAGTCATACAAGTAGTAGTGGGGCGATTTTTTTTTATTCATGACAAGTTAGCCCTTGATTGCTGTCACACCAGATGGTAAGTGATGATCTAAAATGAAAGCAGGCTAACTTGTTAGGAGTTAGAATAAATTCGGCGGCTAAAATGGTGGTATGTCTTTTTTCGGTAGAGTGGTAAATAGCCGAAGCTTCCCAGCTAGACCCAGCTGGACCAATTTAGAAAACCTTAATCAGCCCATCCGGGAATCGAACCCAGGACCTCAGTCCTATAAATACACTGCACGTACCACTGCGCCACGGATGCCGGCCAATTACTATTCTACTACTCGATATATAACAATCAAATTGTTAAATCGGATTTTTTTTTTTTTATCGACTACAAGTTGGTCCTTGACTGCTATCACACCTGATGTTAAGTGATGAAGCAGTCTAAGATGGAAGCGGGCTAACTTGTTAGGAGTGGGACGAAAATCCACACCCCTTTCGGTTTCTACACGACATCGTACCGGAACGCTAAATCGTTTGGCGATACGTCTTTGTCGTTAGGGTGGTAACAAGCCACGGCGAAAGCCTCCCACCAGCCAACCACGGCGAAAGCCTCCCACCAGCCAAACTCAAACGCTTTACGGATACCAAAGTATACAGAATTTTAGTCTCTCAAAACTCAGAATGGTTTTCACAGTAAAGATAAACGAATCCCGGTTACTATCATCAACATCTGATAGTGATCGTTAACAAAATAATAACATTATCACCACCCACCAACCCGCATTTGAGCAGCGAGGTGGGTCTACGCTTCATGTCCCATATACTACAAGGCTTATAATAATGATGCAAAAGATAGATCGAAATCCATTTTGGGATATGGATACCATAGTCCATCTTATCTTGCAATAATCGATTTACTGTATTTCTACATAGGAGGTAATGCGTGTACGACAGTTAGATTTAGGTATACTTGGCTATATAAGTCACAATAAGTAAGCGTCTAATCTTCACAGCACCGTATTTACGACAAACCATGGTGAGAATAAAACTTAAACGCCAGTCAGGAATTGTAAATTAAGAACCTGCTTTCGTAGGACCGTTGACCTGAGTTGCGGTTATAAAAAACCACTTGCTTGCTACTGAATCTAAGGTATCCTATTTATATGAAGTCTTTATTACCGACTATAATTTTTATATTATTTAATTGCATCTAATAGGGGTGTGCATTTAAAAGAGTATGAAATGTTTGCATTTAAAACTTGTGAGACAGTAATTTAGTACACTCGAACAATGTAGGTCAACAATGTTTGTAGGTTTATCGGTCATAGACCAAAAAACTCATGTACACAAACTTGCTTCTCGGAAGCAACCGGAGCATCTTAAAGATATACTCGTAATATGGAATCTACTGCCATTCTCAGAACGTAGAAAAATCTTTCCTATTTTTGGCAATTCTCTTGAATTGTGGGTAATTGAGTCCGGTCCACTCTCTTATGTCATTCAATCATTTCAGCCTTTGACGACCAGGTGCTCTCTTTGCCCTGTATCATTCCTTACAAGATTTACCTTGACAAGGAAGCCTGAGCTCCCCTTTGTAGGTGTTCAAAGAAACTCAATTTCCTCATCAAGAAAATGGATGATGAGTTCTCCCTTCATTTGTTCCAGTACCAGTATTAGATGTGAAGCTGTTCCAAGAGACCTTAAATATTCCCATGTTATATTGCAAAGTTATTATTTTAGCGAAAAATATCAAAATAAACATTTCACTGTCACCTGCTTCTATTTATATAAAAAAGAAGTTTCACGGTGACCGAACTCGTCACTTAGCGTAAATACAAAAATAAATTGTAAGCTAAGAACCTGCGGGAGGGTTGACCACCGTGGAGGTTGTATAAAAAAATCCTGCCGCAATAAATGAAGCTATAAAAGTATCTTATTGCCTACCATGGTTTTATTGATAATGCAAACTTTCATTTGCCCTTTCAATAAAACCATTTATATACATGTTTGGTTACTCTTTCATGGTCTTTAAAAGGGTTTAATTTGCTTAATGGATATCAGAATTCAATCGGTATGGATAACGAGTTGGGTTCTTGCTTTTTTTTTCTGTGCATCTCAAATAGGGTTCTTACTTTGACTATTTCAGTCGATTATTTTTGCGATGTCCTCTCGAAAATAGGTAGGCATGAAAATAGGTATTATACCTAATATAAGTATGATTGTTTAAGTGTACAATTTTTAATTAAGCTATTAAATTAACAAGTTACGCTATTATATTTATTTAGATTACATTTTAACGTATCTATACATTAAAAAAACTTACAATTTTTTAAATTGACAAGTCATTACTTGTATAACATAGATTAAGTAGAATAAATAAGAAATGGATTGAGTATTCATTATTTTCTTTTTCTATTTAGTCTACAGTCTATTCCCAAAAGCAAAATGGCGGCCATATAGCCCGGTGTTTCGGAAAGCTGGCGACAATATGCAAGTACGGTGCGTTGACCGCGCCTCTGACCCGAAGACGAGGCCATGCGGTCACCGTATAGACGCCCACTAATAGGGCTCACGTTTAGAGGGAAATATGATTTGGACACCAATTGTATAATCATACTTTATTAGTTAAACTAGTACTCGGTTTATAAGAGTTGTAGGTAGATTATAATACGGCTTATAATAACTCTACTTTATCTCATGCAATAATATTTTTAAGCAAAAGAAAGACTAATTAGTTTCCTTCCTGTCAAGTGACAATTTGTTTTCGTTATCCTTTCCCGCAGGGTACACCGTACAGCCTGCATCATATCTTCAGTGTCTTCAAAATTTCATGTCCAATTTCATTGTTAAGGCATATAGTCTTAGTATGTCTTTAATCTGTCAAGTATAAATTAAATAAACAAATAATCGAAATTGTACCATCGTACGCTTGTGTAATAAAATTAATGTTAAAGTTCCATAGAGCATGTAGAGCTAGGTCTATTAAGTACATACCTAACGAAAAAAAGTATAGTGCGAAAGCATGCACCTCGTGCCCAAAGCGGGTTTGATGATTGGTACGAGGTATATAGTTTTGAATTTACTATGACCTTAGTATTTCCACTGCGAACGAAACGGATTCAGTAATGAATTTCTATCTCCCAAAAGTAGGTAATACATATTTGTATTTCTACTCAAAAATATTTTAGCAGAAACGTATTGAGCAAGCAGAAAGAGTCAAAATGAACTCGCCCAAGATGTATCTTAAGTACCGAGTTCTTTATTGTCATTTATCATAGATTGCGGCCTACCTATTTATCTTCGTTTTTTTTTATCGACTACGAGTTGGCCCCTGACTGCTATCACACCTGATGTTAAGTGATGATGCAGTCTAAAATGGAAGCGGGCTAATTTGTTAGGAGTAGGATGAAATCCACACCCCTTCGGTTTCTACACGACATCGCACCGGAACGCTAAATCGCTTGGCGGTACGTCTTTGTCGGTAGGGTGGTAACTAGCCACGGCAAAAGCCAGCCACCAGCCAAACCAAGACAAATAAGAAAAATTTCAATCTGCCCCGCCGGGAATCGAACGCAGGACCTCCGTGTTATAATCCACCGCGCATACCACTGCGCCACGGAGGTCGTCAAAATATCTACAGATAGACATAGTCGTATGTAGACAACAATGTAGCTGTAGCGATATTGGATATTTTTAATGAATTATCATCTTGAACAAAATAAATATGCAAATTAATTATAATTCGATGAGACATCATTAAACGATTAATTTAAATGAACAAATGCATGTTAAATACGGTTTGTTGAGTGATCTCTACTCACGCGTATCCGACGATTAATGAGCTATTATAATAATAATTAATTAGAGCTAATTGAAACATCGGCTGTTCATTGATTTTAATCAATACTGAAATCACAATCCATACAAATTGGCTTGGCATGATTGTTTTATTGAAGTAATTTTATTTATTACAGGCGCAATCGAGGTTCTTTCTCGTGCTAAGTTGTCTCGGCAGTTAGTCAAGTTACTTCGAAGAGCTGATGCCTGTTTTTAAGAGGGGGTTTAAAGCTTACACTCGCCTTGCTTTGAAGGAGAGAACAAAGCTGTGCACTACTAGGTTGTTATAAATTAGCTGACGATGTTTTTTTATTCATTACAAGTTAGCCCTTGACTGCAATTACACCTGATGGTAAGTGATGATGCAATCTAAGATGAAAGCGGGCTAACTTGTTAACCTTACGGTTTCTGCACGACAGCGATAGCTAAATCGCTTGGCGGAACGTCTTTGTAAGTAGGGTGGTAACTAGCCACGACCGAACTCTCCCTCCAGCCATACCTACCTGGACTAATTAAAAAAATATTGATTGGCCCAGCTGGGAATCCAACCCAGCACCTGTTTTATAAATCCACTGTGTATACCGCTACGCCACAGTGGTCGTTTATTATGTCGTTTCAATGTTTCAACTATTATTTAAATTAAAAAAAACATCGTCTTAAAAAATGCAGTATGCACAATTTTGCATGATAGTCATATATAGGTACGAAAGACGAATATTAGATTCTTTAAAAGAAACACACGAGTTAGGAACACGAATTTCGTTTTAGGAGACATCACGCGAAGAAGACACGCATGTCGGGCTGACGGCGGCTCTCAATACGGAGAACATGTCGAACTCTCAAAGCGCACAACTTCTACCACTAGATCGCGTTTATTCAAATGATTACAGTTCGTAATTTTATATGTAACAAGATGGAAGCGGTCTAGCCGCAAAATAACCGTACTCTACAGACAAGTGATAGCACTATAATATATAGCCCATGACACTCCCGGATCATGTAGCATTGTACTAGTGAAATAATATTGTAAATTAGATCAGTAGTTTCGAAGATTACCCCCAACAAACCCATTTACACTTACAAACTTTACCTCTTTATATTATGAATATAGATATAGACCAGCCGTGGCCTGCAGTTTTTTTTTTATTTTTTTTTATCGACTACAAGTTGGCCCTTGACTACGATCACACCTGATGTTAAGTTAACTGCGTAGATCCGAGATCGAGACTCCTTTCTTAGTAATTGTCTATATCGCTAAATAAGTAATTAGTATGCCTTATAAACTAAACAATAATAACACAAAATTTTTTTAACTAAAAATAGAACCGACTCAAAACGCCCTAAAAAGTAAAAAATAACTGTGTCATTTAGTTGCTTTAATTTACTTAGGCATATCTATGAATTCGGTGCCAGCAAGTTTAAGGAACATTTATTTAACGTAGTAAAGCAGTTTGTAGCTTCTAGGTAACGACCTTAAAGTAGAAACCTTGGCTGGCGCCTTTCAAATTTTGAATAACATGATGACTATGAGACCATCTTGGAAGTGTGCCCTTTCTAATAGAAAAAGAATTATCTAAATCGGAGAAGTCTGTAAAAAGTTATGCGTGGTCATACATAAAAAAATATATACGTGTCGAATTGAGTACGGTTAAAAATTATATCAATCTTCGAGATCAAGATACTAAACAAGCATACCTTTATACCTACTGAGTACAGAGAATTCAACCAACAATTTCACTTTCAAGATCACTTTCATACTTGTTAATTTTTAAATAATTTACGAGGCACGTTTTTCATTATAAGACGAGCAAGTATCACTTATGTGATAAATCTTGTCTTTCGCCACATCCGTTTAAAAGTTAATATATTGAGCGGCGCTGAACGATCATTTCAAATTGCTTGTAATCGATTTTAAAATGTCAAGTGCGTGGATACACTCTAGATGGCGAGTGAGATATTTTGATATCATCCTTCTACATAGGCCAGGGAGAAGTTTATTCGTTTTCACTTAGTTTCCTACTCATGACATTTTTAAAATCTTAGAGAGACGAATATCTTAGCATTCCAGAGATTTACCGTGCGGGTGCCGGGTCCATCGCGTGGCTGAGAGAAAAACTCCGAACAGAGCCCGAGACTTGTGACACGGGTGTAGGTTTAAAAGAGTACTCTTAGTGACGCGCGTCAACACTCATTTCCTCTGTTCAAGTTATTCTCCCTGCCCAGCCAAATTCGGAAGGACCCTACTAGAGCAGCTTTGGACACTCGTTCCAATATGGATCTTACTGCAGTTCTAGTAAGGCCAAGGTCTTTTAGCAGGTTATAGAGAGACTTCGCTGGTATTTCTCTCGCACCCACTTCTACCGCGTATAAACGAACCATATAGCCATTTAAACATTTATTTTAAAGGAATTAGTTTTACTCGTATTTAGCTTCCAAGATTTGACTCAGACTCGGAAATTTAAAAGAAACATGCTGTTATTCTTATTTTGCACCTCCTGCCGGAATTTTTGCTAAGCTAGGAATTCTAAGACTGGCACATTGAAATTTAGCGAAAAGCAACGCAGCAAAATTATATTTTGCTCCCTTTTTAGAACAAAGTCCGACACCGAGATTTTTTAAACATAAATTTCCAGCAATTTAAGGGGACTCTAATCTTAGACCTTTTGATTAGTCGCCGAACTTATAATATGTTGGACTTTTAGGTCGGATAAAGAAAAGTGTCAATTATTCATTAAAATTTAACAATCATCGCTGATTGTATAATGATTAAAAAATCATCACAAAAACGCAGCAACGAGCCTAATAAATCCAATTAAATCATTTCAAGTCTGGTATTTATTGAGTGTCGGTACATTTTTTTCGGTAATCAAACGCTCGGTATTAATTAATGATTGTTGAACATGCGAAACACGTTGATTATATCTTACTTAGTTGTATATACTGATACCATTACGGATTTTGTGCCACTTATTTAGAGCTACGACGATTAAAACGACAGATTAAAAAGTATAAGATAATACTTTTTTAATTATTAAAAAAGTTATTACAAGTGGGTATTTAAATAATTTAACGAATGCAGTGAAGAAGATAGTGAACGAAAATACGGAGTAGTATCTACTTGTTCATACAGCTATCTTATATTAGAGGAGGCTCGATGTTATTTTCGTGCCCGTGGGAATTTCGGGATAAAATGTGGCTTAGGCGGTATTTTGATATGTAAGCTCTATTATTGTGAAGTTTCATAATCCATATACATATATATATCGTCTTTATAATTATTTTGTCGTACTATTCATCGTGCATTTATTCTATGTCTTATGAATTCTGTGATATTAAATAAAACTCGTTAAGAGAAGAACTACCACCACCATTCTTATTCCTGCTGCCAAGCAGCATTGCGGTGTTCCTGCCTAAATATGGTTGCCTGTAATTACACCAACTTCATTTATTTTGGCAAAAACAGTCATTACAAGTAAAAAGTTTTACATCAAAGAAAAAATACATGTGTAACAATAGACAATACATTGCCGAAGATTTGTACATAAAAAAAGGGAAAGATATGTTATTTATGTGATAACAGCATTAATAAGATATAATGTTAGTAAGAAATAATATAATATTAGCAAGAAAGAAAAAAAAAGAAAAGAAAACAACGATAATGTGTATATTTATACAATGTTCTCGTACCAATATGTGTTAAGAAACAACTAAAGGTATTTCTTCAAACATTTCTTTTTACTATTACTTATTGAGGTTGAGCATAAGTCAAAATCAAAAAAATCATTATTATAAAGTTTCATTGCACGATTAACGTAACAGTTGCGTGAGTATTTTTGAAAAAAAAAAGATGGTAAAAATAAGTTAAGTTTACGGTTGTGGCGAACGGGGAATTCATATGGCTAAGGTTGAAGAAAGCAGGGCAGTACATAGTATGACGATGTCTGAGCATTTTAATGGCCTAAGCCCGCCAAATAACATCGGAGAAGCAGGGTCTATTCCATACCCGCTCTCTTAATAGGCCCTGAACGAAGTGTTTAAAATAGGCTGCCAATTTGTATGCTGATTGATGATTCCAAAACAGGAACAGAATACTCTAACGCAGGGCTTAAAATAGTTACCTATATCTGACATGAAATCTCGTCTAGTCAAGTCATGAGTCAAGTTGTCAGTTAAGTCGATACGTGGCCAGAACTACACCTGTTCTATGCACGCTGCACATAACTCCGGGATAAGATAAAGATTGCCAACGGCTTGTCCGCTCGTTAGATCGATTTCAGTTCCGACAGATTGATAAGATCTTTATAACTTGGTTGCTTTTAACTGTCCAGTTTTACAAGCTTTTTATTTAACTTTCGATGTTTTGAGATAGGGGAATGGTGCAGTAAGTTATAATGACCCTGCCTTAGGACACTAGTTTCGCTCCGCTAAACGAAACGAGACTTTTCTTACTCAAAGAACCGTGCATACTGTTTAAAGGTGTTTGTGAAATGGATGTTTACCTGTATCTGAGTTTTACTATAATAATAGAAGGATTAGAATAAGGAAATTAATTAATCTGGGTTTTGAAAATGTTTTAAAAATACTGACGTAGAGTTATCGTGTTAATACAATTACACCCTTAACTGATCTGGAATTTATAACCATCGCGATTCGCGCTCGGCATTCCGGGGGCTCTGACATGCCCATCGATTAGGAATACGTTTCATCCTCCTTATTCTTATTTTTGATTTATGTTTTTCGATATTTCTTGTTTCGTCAATTTGAATAATGTCTATATAAGAAGATGGTTCGACGGCCGCGGGAACTAAATGCTATATCGGCACAATAGCGGAACAATCTTAATTGATTCATCATAATCACATCAGCTGATTTATGTCCACTGCTAGACATAGGCCTTTTTAGGGACTTCCAAACAATTCTGTAGCCAGCGGCTCTCTGCGACATATTTAATGTCGTCAGTCCATCTCGATGAGGTCGACCAACATTGCGCTTTTTAGCGCCTTAGAATTGATTGACAAAACGTAAATTATGGCGAACGAAGTCACGGGCAAAAGGTAGTGTATCGTATAAATAGAGCGTCATCACGCAATCTGCAGTCCCCACTCATCCTGCACAGTAATTAGTAGCTAGCTGCACAATTCCTGCATACCAGATTATAGACCGCCGAGTCACATACGAGTACATGTGGTTCTAATCTCAAGTATAGGCTTTATGCCATTTACCGGTACTTCTTCACGACAAACATGTGTTTGCATATCTTGGTTGATTACCTAGTATGTGTTAAAATAGATAATTAATGAAAACCTTTGGTGGTTTGGTGGTTTTTTTAACCCCATGTAAAGATATTATATAACGTCATTAGGACTAATTTAAATGTTATGACGTTTTTACGGCCGAGTGGCGCAGTGGGTAGTGACCCTGCTTCTGCGTCCAAGTCCTAGGCTGTGGGTTCGATTCCCATGTCTGGAAAAAATATTTGTGTTATGAGCATGGATATTTTCTAGTGTCAGTGTTTATCTATTTATTATAAGTATTTATGTATAAAATATATATAAAATATTCATCAGTTATCATAGTACCCATAACACAAGCTACCTACGCTTAATTTGGGGCTATATAGCGATATGTGTAATTGTCCTATAACATTTTATAACTTTACAGTGTGATGAGGAATTATTGTGTGTTAGAGTGAGAGAAGGGAAGCTTTCCTACCGCTGCCGTATGAATGAAAGAAAAAGGAATGCCAGACAGACACAAACCGTAACGCGTTACGTAACGAAGCGGTTTAGTCCCTGGGAAATTATCCCTTTTAAAATGAAGCATTGATTTATTTAGAACTCCAGATAAGCATATGCATAGGTAATCGTCGAATCATTATAATGCATTATATTGAACAGGAAATGACTGTCGCTTATGTAAATAAGATTACTTGGTATATGTGCTAGACATTGGCATACCACACAGCCATTCCAGGTCGAAGAAAGTCAGGTTGCAGTTTTAATAAAAAAATTTTAACAAAAAATAGAACCGACTCAAAACGCACTAAAAAGTAAAAAATAACTGTCATTTAGTAGCTTTAATTTATCTAAGCATATCTATGAAGTCGGTGCCAGCAAGTTTAAGAAACATTTATTTAACATAGTAAAGCAGTTTGTGAGTTCTAGGTAATGTCCTTAAAGTAGAAACATTGGCTGGCACCGACTCCTAGATATGCTTAAGTAAATTAAAGCAACTAAATGACACAGTTATTTTTTACTTTTTAGTGCGTTTTGAGTCGGTTCTATTTTTGTTAAAAATTTTCATTTCTTACTTTTTAGTTATTTATCGCCACGTAAAGTACTCGTACTATACTGTCATAATATATTATATGGCACTTGTAGTCAAAAAGCTACCGATATCGATATAAAAACCGAAATCGCTGTAAGCGTGCCTCCAAAATTTAAAGAGTTCCTTCAATTTCTCCAGGATATCATGATCAGATCCTAACATGATGACAATGGAACCTTGGAAGTATGCTCCTTATAATAAAAAAAGAATTATCAAAATCGGACAACTCTGTTCAAGTTATGCGTGGTCATACATAAAAAAAAATATATACGTGTCGAATTGAGAACCTCCTGTTTTTTTTTGTCGGTTAAAAAATATGATACTTAATCACAGAATTTCAAAATACCTATATACATTAGCCTATTACCGGTCCACTACAGGGCCAGGCCTCCCTCCTTATAGGAGAGGGGATATGGAGCGTACACCCACCACGCTGCTCCAATGCTTAGGGCTTAGGACTCGAACCCAGGACCTCATGATCGATGCCACATACGCTAATTGATCACTAGACCAACGAGGCAGACAACTACATACATACATAATTTTAAATTGATTTTTCACGATTTTATTTTATAATATATACTAAAGCCAAACTCGCTTGAGAATGCTTGTCAACAAACAAATTAAAAGTGAAGGTAGAAATCACTAGTCATTTTACACCTATTTTTTTAATCATCTAGTTAATGACGAATTCATGACAATAAATTAGATTAGTAAGCTTAAAACTAATTAATATATTTAAAATCTTTTAAATAAGATTTTTAAAATAACAAAACATAATTTTAAATTTATTAGGCATAAAATGTGTTGCCTTTTCTACCTTCATTTTAAATTTGTTTGTTGACAAGCATTCCCAATCGAGTTTGGCTTTGGTATATGTATTTTTTTTTGGATGGCCACATATACCTAGGGGACATGTTAACAAAAATTTAAACATGCAGTACATGGACTTTGAATTATAATTTATATTTTAAATACGTTACTACTATTAGATAAAGGTTAACCAATAGCTACCAAATATAGTAAACACCGTCATATTCCGTCCAACGTTTTTCCGCCATAAAAAAGAATTATAATAAAAAGATCACATTATAAAAATACATGTTTCCCGTTACAATTTTTTATAAAAGGTAGATTGTGTAATAGCTAGGCTCTAAGTTTCACACGCCTCGAGTGAACTGTACTTACCTATGGCAATTGGCATTAGTTACTAGGTACATATTTATATAGAGGTCGCAAGCTGCCTGAGTGGGGGCTCAGGTAGCTCATCCATCACCTAGAGCGACCTGGGAGGAATAAAAGAGGCACAAGCTGAGATGAGCCGTAAGGGTAGAGTGTAAGGGAGGCACCGGTATGTAATTCTCACGAGAGCCCGGGGTCTCTGAATATGCACTGAGGATGGTCACCGAGGGGGTTTTAGTGGGTAAAAATCCCACATAACCCGACCTCTCCCCACAAGAGGTTGGGTATCTCTAGGAGATTTCCCCCCCGTCAACAAAAAAAAAAAAGGTACATATTTATAAAACCAAGTTCCAACAACTTAATGGATTTTTATTTCACCGATGATATGTAGAGCTAGAGCGGTCGATAAGGAAAGATTAAATCCTATTAATGTTATTAAGGCAAACGTTTGTAAGTATGGATAGATGATTACTCTTTCACGCAAATATGTTACTCTTTCACGCAAAAACTACTGAACGGAATTTGATGAAATTTCACAGTAATATAGCTTACATATCAGAATGACATGTAGGCTACATTTTATCCTGAAATTCCCAAGGGAACGAGAACGCGGGTGAGACCGCAGGCATTCTCTAGTATTGAAAAATTTGACAAGGCTTCGTATAAATTTGTCAAAATGTGAAGATAATTACTGGAAGTCAAGTTTGAAGTTACTTAAAAATTTTCATTAAAAATACGTTGAAAATGCTACTATACTTACGCCTTTTGTCTATCAAAGTTTGAAAACTAAATAGAATAGAAATAGTTATATCTATTACTTGTTTACTGATTCAATAATTCCGTGATAAGTAGTTTGAGTATATTTATTTATTGTTTATTTATTTATACATCATAACGAAGAAAAACATAGAACAGATACATAAAATGCAATAAGTAGAGCTGCTTCAAAAGGCGGACTTATCGCTTTACAATGTTTTCTTTCAGGCAACCTAAGGAAAACATTTGGGCACTAGAAAATATATGTTTTTAAGGATACCTCTGTTTCTTTCTTCACGACAGACAAAACATATAGGCATATTATACTCTACTAGCAAGTGCAAAGCCGAGGCGGTAACTAGTTATGAAATAAATATGAAACTTGTTCCCATGTCGCGGCTATTGGCATTCCGCCATCACGGCGTTTAATTATCATCTCCCAGTGGGTCACTAACGGCCCAAGGAACCAAGGGACAAGGTGACAAGGTGCAACGACCCCCCGCCAATGCGAATAGTTCGACAGGCACTTAACACATGTCTACAAATTATGCGTTGACCGCCGCTAGTGTGGATTTAACCTTAAAAGCTCGTGTGTGTGGGGACAAAGCTGTTTAGCGATAGGCTTGTTTGTGTTTTCATAGATTCAATCGTTAGCTTTAAGCATTTTCTAAAAAACGCGATGTACCCGTATCTTTGCACATGAATGTTGGAATATTGCTAACGTCGTATGACCACCTCCTTTCAGCCCTCAGACGCACATCCTTAAAGTCCATAATTATTCTCCTCATATTCTTCTCCTCAATTTTTTTTGTTTTTTGTGTAAGAGAGATGCTTCGACTTTTGTCTGCGTGCAGCGTTCGGTATGCAAACGTGAATAGGAGTTCCCAGCTATGTACACTATTGTGGAGTAAAATATTTTCTATTGTTTTTTGGAGTGATAATGATACAGCATGACGCGATCTCCGTGGGATGAGTCTTATTATTGGAGTTGAGTTCTTAATGTTACTCAGAGTTTCCCATAGGATGATAACACATGTTGAGCTCGAGTCGTATGTAGCTCCAATAATTGTCGTTGTGCTTGCTTGCTTATGGTTTTTACCTTTGTGGATTAAGGACGGCTTTGTTCTTGAAATAACGGGGATGAGGACATAACTCACAACGCACGCAGTCCTGTGACATATTACCTAGAGTAGAGCTTTAACCTGGGAAATGTGGCTTGGCGTAAAATTATAAATAAAATTAAATATACATAACATAGCTATTTAAAAAAAATATTAAATTATACGTAAAGAAATTTTAAAAATTTAAATTAAAAATAGCACAAATTATATTAAAAACACTTTCAAAACTATAATATCTGCACTATTGTAATTCTTTCGCATTCAATTCGCAACAACAGCAACATTCGCAAATCACATTTTTCCACACAATAGAGTTTCCCGCTGAGCAAATATTATATAATAGTCCTCACACATTTATTCGCATTGCACAATTATATAATGCCCGCGGACTCCATTCCGCGTTTCGAAATATTTTTGTCCCGGCCCGTTTATCCCGCGTAATAAATACTTCAGGTAGAAAGTTCGGGATAAATAAAAATTATGATGATGATAGCAAGTCTAGTAGATGTACTTGCTCTTTTGCTGGCAAGCCGCTGCGAACGTTTGGTGCTTAGATTCCCTATCACGTATGTTTGACGTATTATATCTGTGGTTAGCCAGACGCTTTCAGTGCTAGAATCATAAACGTCCTGCAGAGGTAATAAACTCTTAGGCTGGCAAGCCGCAGCGAACGTTCGGTGCTAGATTCCCTATTACATATGTCTGACATATTCTGTCTGTGGTTAGTCGCTAAGACCTTTCGGTGCTAGACTCTCTAGAAGATGCTTGCGATTGATATTCTCTTACATTCGCAAGACGCCGTGCATGCTCAAATGAAGTCTCTCCTATTCGGCATACAGTGGTCGCTCTTGTCTGAGATGTATGTCTAGATAGTTGAGATTCATTCACATTCTGATGTTATTTCATCAGAACAATACGATTACTTTAAATAATCAAACGGTTGTCCTTATTAGAAATTTTAATAAAAAAGTTGAATAGGAAATACCTTGATTGAAGAAATTAGTAAATTTAGTAGAACAAAAAAACGAAGTTGTTGAGAAAACAAAGAAATAAATGTATAACCTATATCGACATGCAACGGCCGGGCGGTGCGCACCGCACGTTTTATATTTACCCGACTGCGTCAGAAGGAGGGTTATGTTTTTCGAGCGTATGTATGTATGTATGTATGTATGTATGTATGTATGTCCATTTCTTCGGCACGCGCTACAGCCTAAACGGCTAAACGGATTTTGACATGTGAGGTGTCGTTGAATTTGTCAGAATTGTGGTAGTGACATAGGCTATATAAATTTTCAAAATGGCGGCTGTAAATGGGGGAAAAAAGGGGGGATGTGTGTATTTTTTTCTCTTCTCTTAGCAATATGGTTACGATTGAAAGGTCGTAAAAAGACCATTTCAAAAATATAAATATCATATCATTTTCATATTACTTTTTTAACAAAAAATGGCAAAAAGTGTACTAAGTGTACGGTCTCATTTCTATACCATAAACTAAAACCAAAAATTCTCAAATAAAATTATTATTATAAAAACAAAAATCCCAACTGCTTAGAAGTTATGAACTGAAAACAGAAAAACAAGGATCACTATATCTGTATAAAATTCTAAATACTTTATGGTGGTGCAGGCGGGGACAAACGTAGTTTTGGTAGATCTTTCTTTCCCCGCAGGCTAAAGTATTTTGTCCCTGTTTGCAGCACCATAAAGTATTTAGAATTTTGTACAGATATAGTGATCCTTGTTTTTCTCTTTTCGGTTCATAACTTCTAAGCAGTCGGGATTTTTGTTTTTATAATAATAATTTTATTTGCTAATATCTTTGAAGATATTTGTTTAAACTGCATAGAGTAAAACACACAAATATTTTACATTAAGTTTCCGTTATAACAAAAATAGTTATAAAGATATAGATTAATATCATACAGGCTAAATAAGCTTCACAAAAATTAATTAGTTTTAATCCTCACTTTAAACAGAAAAAGCAGTTATTGTGAGTTATCTGTAGAAGATAGGCATATGCTATCGCGGACTTTTTTACAGATTTTGATACGTTCTTTAATATTGTAGTTCAATGTTTTGTTCTCAATAGTTTTCGCAGAGTACGCGATTAAAGCATTTTTTTTACAACTTTGATTACATAATTCAAATTTAAGTATAGATGCGTAATTAACTTTGGAAATTTTTATAGCTTATGACACTCTACAATGACATAGCTTTCTATTGGTGAATTAATTTGGAAATTGGTTCAGTAAATCCAGAGATTACCCCTTACAATGTCACAAGATCACAAACTCACAAAGTCACAAACTCTTCCTCTTTATAATATTAGTATAGATACATTATTTCCTTGTCAAAATTTGATTTTGAGAGCAGAGCTGCATTAAAGGTATGGAGGTCTCAATTGCAGGTATATCAGTTGTTTCGACTAAACGGACAGACTCCGCTGAATTATTATATTTATTATATATATTTTCATTATAAAAGTTATTCTTTAAGAACTGATAAGAAAGAATAATGAAAATATATATAAATTTAATAATATTATTAATAGAATTTAATAATATTATTAATAGCCCACGTGGGCATCATTTGGAAAAAAATAAAATTGACCTGACACTTGTCACGTCTTTTTTCACTTGTTCAAATTCATAGTATTGACAACATGTCTGGTTGTAGGATTAAATTGATATATTAAATTACTAATCTCGTAAAAAGTTAAGAAGGCACCTATCGACAGATTAGTTATTACTCTCATACATGCAAACGATAAAGCCTTTTCCGTTACATAAGTGTTTACGTAAAATACTCAGTAACAAATAATCAGATGTAATAAGAGTACAAACTAGTATTGCGTGGTTGCGAACCTAACGCATGGCATCCGAAGAATGTCCAAATAATTCACTATCGCAAATCGAAAGATGTGAGAGGGATAAACTTTCCTTTAAAAGCTTGTTAGGTACAGACCACGTGAAACTAGATACTATGAATATTGTCTGCGATATTCAGTCGCAACGTAAAATTGTACCCAATACATAGTAAAATCACGTTTAAAAATTACGGGTGCTATTGACAGAGTACCTAGGAACGTATTGATCTTTTTTCAAAGTGCCTGTTTATTCCTTCTTAGCTTTTCTTAAACAGAAATAATACAAAGGTATATTTCAAATTTAATGACATACCTACAACCTGGATGGACTTAGTCTAAGCCTACCCCTATGGGAATGAGGCGTATGTTATTTATGGATATAATAAAATAAAGGTTTTTATACAAACTTATTTATTTTCCCTGTGAGTCTACTCTATCAATTCACTCAATTATTATCTTTTACAGTTTATGTGCTTAGCAAACCTTTTATTACTAGGTATTTTAAGAATGTGATTTTAATTTAGCGTACAAAATTAAATCAAATGTTTTTTTTTCATCACGTTGACTGTAATAAAGAATACGATTTAAGCTGACATTTTCATGCCGTAATTAAGACGGAGGTAAGATAAAACGGTGCGGATTAAAAAATTGTGGTGGTTTTATTCAGATTTGAATTTTTGCCGACGCGCACTTAATATTTCAAAACTGTTGTATGTGCTTTCTTCCTGATAAAGGCCGACTGCCGTAGGCTCCATGCAGGACCTCATCGGGAGGTGGTTAAAGAAGCATATCGTATAGTATGTCAGTTTACGCAGTTACGGCGTTATATGTGCTTTGGCCCTTAGGTCCACAGATTGTGTTACCGACTTTATCGTCTATCTACTTCAAACAGGGACGCCTACGTAAACCCAGTGGTGTTATTCTCTAACGCGCTTCAACGTTCATCCGACGATAAAATGAATTAATCATATTAATTAGCGTAATCTTGAGATTCGATATCTTATTAAGGTTTTATTGTTAAAGAATCTGTTATTGAAGATGTTTGTCTGGCATTGATCGGGCGTAGTTGGCTGTAGCAATTTGATGACAATGCATATGCATAGTTAGTTATAATAGAAGGCTATGCTTTTTTTATTGACTACAAGTTGGCCCTTGACTGCTATCACACCTGATGTCAAGTGATGATGCAGTCTAAGATGGAAGCGGGCTAACTTGTTAGGAGTGGGACGAAAATCCACACCCCTTTCGGTTTCTACACGACATCGTACCGGAACGCTAAATCGCTTGGCGATACGTCTTTGTCGCTCAAAAGTAATTAATCGACATCAAATTGAATCGACCTTCATTTTCACACAGGCTTTTTGAAAGCCCAACTGCACTGTTTTTGCCGACCACTTTCAGAGGAATCTGCCCTCTAAATGTAGATACTCGTACTAATAGTTAAACTTTACTTTTTAACGGTGCTAAATAAATAAAACCTACTTTTAAGTACATATTGAAGTACTTTATTTAAGTAATTATTATTATTATTATTAGTCACAGAGTATCATATAGTATGTTTTTTTCAGATTTTGAGATTGATACTTCCGTGCCTTGCAATATTTAAGTGTATAATTTATCAGAATTGCTAAAATAAAATAGAAGTCAAAAGCTTTCTAATCTAGGTAAACCAATAATTTCAAGTAGGTACCTATTTGCACATCTACTTACTCACTTTCTATCAACTGGCAAAAAGTTCTGTGTTTATATGTCAATTGTCACACGTTTCAACCTCGATTAAAGGTCAACGATGAGGCTCGTCTTAGAGAATATGTCTTGTACGACAAAATACTGTCTGCACTAAGATCATTAGCCTTTAGAAGACGTATTATGCAGAACGCTTACAAGTTTACATATTTATGAAATTGTAATGAACTTGTATGGCGAGATCCAAGTGTAGCTTAGATACTTGTAGGTTATTGAAATTCCTTTACGTAGTAGTATTTAGTACATTGTAGTGTAGTACATTTATTAGTATCCTAGGTCCTTTTGCCATGAATAGTAGAAAGTTATTTTTGTTTTTTTATCATCGATATAGCGAACCGAGCCTTATTTGTTGAGGGGTTTTTATGTGTCCCTTAAATAGCTTAATATTTTGATACGCATAGTTGCCTGGTAGGTCCAAGAATGCCTATGTGGTTTCGTCAGTACGTTCGAGTTTATTTTTCTTCCAAGTCTATTTCTAAGTTTTACCTTCATTTTTTTTAATTAGTCCCAAGTAACCCGAATTGGATATTGGTAGTGTTTACACCCCATGCTTCGAAGAGCACGTTAAACCGTCGAGCCCGGTCATTGTCAATAACATAATTAATTAAATTATTATTAAATTAAATATTCAAGGCGCTGGTATTTACGCGACGCTACCTGGTGCCAATTCTGTGCAGAGATAGTCGTCAAATACCTGTGCTAGTTACGTTTCAATACATCGTTTATCAGTACCGGGTAGGATAGGTTGGAATCGTGACATGTGTACTTATCGCAACATTTGCTTGCTACAGACTCGCCGACACGGACTCTGAGTAGTTTGTTGGCGTACGCATTTGAAAAATTATCTCTCAATTTATATCTCTTCTCATCTCAGTATTTGCTTATCTAAATTACACTTACGAGTAAGTCATTTACTAAATTTACATCCAAACATAAAACATGAATTTTTTTATTTGTAACTTTTCATGAATGTCTGCCGAAAGATTTTCACTCACTTAATCTAAAGACACGAAGAAAACTTCGTGCCGCACGAAATTGATTTGAGTATGCTTAATTTCTCAAGTTTTTCACCCACTTACGGTGGGATACCCATAATTCCTTTCCTTTGATTTAGTCAGTGCTCGGATGCATTAAACTTAAATAATATTTTAGTCTAAAGGAAACAGTTTGATTCACAGGACAAAAAAGAGCTAGCTGGCGCTCGCTAGGTTTGATTTAAAAAAAGACTCGCGGCATAAACCCGCTTGGTTCCTATAAGCTAGGCATTGCCATTTGTAGAGCTACTATCAAAATAAATCCATGTTCCTACACTGTTTTGGCACTTGGTATCGCTTCGGTATGCATCGTTTGGCGTATGTCGTATTGAATGTGATGAATTCTTAATTCCACCGGCGATATCGGTCTTGATAAACTGGAAAGATATGTTTATTTGCTGCGAATGTTTCGAATGCAGATTTTATCAGTACAGGGTATTATTAACATTTACAGGCACATTGTACAGAACAATGCAGACTATAACAGGAGTTTTGGTTATGATAGGCATTATGAAAGCTTATCCAATGGATATTAGATACTTAAGTATAACTAAAATGTTACATAATATATATATATATATATATATATATATATATATATATATATATATATATATATATATATATATATATATATATATATATATATATAGTTATTTTTAACCGACGAAAAAAACGGAGGAGGTTCTCACTTCGACACGTATATTTTTTTGTATATGTATGACCACGCATAACTTTTTACAGAGTTTTCCGATTTTGATAATTCTTTTTTTATTAGAAAGGGCATACTTCCAAGGTGGTCTCATTGTCATCATGTTAGGATCTGATGATGATATCTTGGGGAAATTGAAGGAAAAATTCAAAATTTGGAGGCACACTTGCAGCGATTTCGGTTTTTGTGTAAGTATCAGTCACTTTTTGGCTACAAGTGCCGTATAATATACTATGACAGTATAGTACGAGTACTTTACGTGGCGATAAATCACTAAAAAGTAAGAAATAAACATTTTTAACAAAATATAGAACCAACTCAAAACGCACTAAAAAGTAAAAGCCAAGCTTAAGGAACATTTATTTTACGTAGTAAAGCAGTTTATGGGTTCTAGGTAACGTCCTTAAATTAAAAACCTTGGCTGGCACCGACTTCATAGATATGCTTAAGTAAATTAAAGCAACTAAGTGACACAGTTATTTTTTACTTTTTAGTGCGTTTTTAGTCGGTTCTATTTTATGTTAAAAAAATTTTAAGTTAGTAGTTTTATCTGTTGTGTATACTTTTAAACATAAGAATTATACTCAACACATCATCAAACGAGATCATTACTAGGACGATTACAATACGAGCAAGTCGAGACTTCAAAGTGCTTGCTTCTGCGATCCTTTGACGTCCCAAACAGGACGCAGGCGACTCCTCAGTTTTACTGGACATTTTGAGTACTTCTTAACCATCGAGTTACCTACACACATACATACCTCCACTGCATGCTCCGACTGGGATGCGTAAATGCATTTCCAATTTGATAAAAAATCTCTCATATGCCTCAAATTACATTGGTGACCATGCCCTTCACTGTTATACAACATCGACAACTCCTTATATGGGTGGCAAAAAATAATCCAAAAAGAACTAGGTAAACTTTTATCTACGCAAAAATAATACTCGCAACTGACATCGCTATTATTTATTAAAAATGTTTAATAATAATCAAGCCCCTATCCGTCGATCTGTATATTTCTAGACTATTTTTATTTTCGTCTCCTGAATATTGCATGAACGTTCGTGACGGCTGCATTGTGTGGCGCAGTTCTCATGCAGTTATATTTAGAAACATTATAAGAAATGCAAACTGGTACACACACCGTCTCGTCTTACCGTTTGACAAAAACGTTGAAAAGTTTCCTTCAAGAATTTCCTTTGCTGGTATTGCTTTTAGTTTACCTTATAAGCTGGTTTTGTAACACAAAAAATTCACATAAATGTAACTCTTTGCAAGTTAAAATCAACACTAATCAACCATCATCATCATCCAAAGTAACAAGTGGCAATTCCCATATAAAATTATTGCATTCCTTCAGTTTTGTTGGTTCTTTAAGTTTCCCCTACTTTTTTGAAAACCACCATTGCTTGGTAAAATATCAACGAGACTAATCAATCTACGGATACTGACGAATAGTCATTGATTTTCAACCGACATAAAAATTGGAGGCGCTGTGTGCGACCTATACGAATTAAAGAACCGCAAAGTTTTTAAAAACTTCTTATGCAAAGATTGAGTAGATTTTAAAAGGCGGATCATTGTAATAAATAATTTCATAAATTCTCTATTTTTCTTCCATTATGAGAGAATGATATTACCTACAATTTCATGCAAAAAGTACTGAAAGAAATTTTAGATTTTTTAAAATTAAATACAAGTTAGTCCATGACTGCAATCACACCTGGTGGCAAGTGATGATGCAAGAGAATAATGATGAGTGATAACATGAAAGCGAGCTAACTTATTAGGAGTAATATTAAATCCATACCCCTTTCGGTTTCTACACGACATCGTATCGGAACGCTAAAACTGGAAAACTAAATGGACTTTATATTTTATGAAAAAGTTGGTCTGCAAATATTTTTTCATATTCTTTCGGTATAATTTTTCTCGGGTAGGGCAGATATTCTTTCTACTCATCATATTAATATCGCCGCACATAAGAATAATAGCGAGCGGAATTGTACCAACGTAAATTGTACATGACTTACGAAGTGAAACATGATCGTTGGCAGAGATATCGTTGTTTTATGAAGTCTGGCTTATTATTGCCCTGTCTAGATGTCTGGCAGATAGCAGATAATACTATACGCTTACAGCGCATCCCGCCGCGCCGGGCCAACAAGCTAAGTGGCTTAAAAGTAGAGCTGGACCTTGCTTGATTAAGGGTTCAAATGAAGCAGAAGTTCGTTACATAATTAACATACTTTCTACTTACTTTTACTATAACAGCTCTTGGTCTATCTTACACAACCTCAGTCAGTATAAATACCCTAGTCTTAACGTAACGGAATTAGGAACATGTTATGTTATAAAGAACTATAAATAAATAGTTAAATTAGATAATATTGAAATAGAGAAACAGCTATACGTGGTTACTGTAGGAGTATGCCTCACTAGTTTCAGGCATATAAGGGTCATGAATTGGAAGAAGTTTAAAAAAGGAGAAGAGAGAATAACCTACATGGCTGGTATGAAGAAATGTAATGTGGTTCCATGCCAACCTTGGAGTCCAGAGGAGGTCGTTTTATTCTGTGCAAGTTAGACATAAGCTGCTGAAAAGCAGAAATCCGATGGGATTTTTCCTTTTCTCTCAAGAAAAATCATGAAAGTCATGAATAGTAAAAAGGACACGTAACGCGGCGTAACCAAACGGCGGGAGATTTTTACTAAATTTTATAAGGTGTTTGAAACAGAGCTCTGATTAAAGTACAATATGACGGAATTATGTCATCCAAAATCTTGGATTATATTAAGTTGCACTTCTCGTAATTCATTTGAATTAAGTACTATTAGAGCTTTATATTAATTTAGTTTTTATATCGACCCTACATCGCCGTAGAATACACAAGAAAATAAAAATAACAAACCCGACTGCGAAAGTAAACTCATATGACAACTAGTATTTAATGCCCTGTAATAAATAGAGGAAAGTTATATGAAAACTTGTTACAAAAACCAACTAGATATATATTAATATTGATAGTCTACGAAGGTTAGTAATTTTAATGACCGTAATTAATATTAAAGCTTGAAGTGAATTAAAAGGAAGTCATAATAAATTTTATGCATTTACATTAGCTTTTACACTAGCACGGAATGAGATAGTTATTTTATCTCCATGATAGTTGTTTTATCAAGTATCATAAAGGCTACATTCACACGACACTGGCAGTTGGTCGGACAATCATTAAGCTTTCTTTGACTCGGCTATTAAACTACTTTATACTACCCACGTTTATATTTAATAGATCAAAATAACTTTTTTGTTTTAATTAACTGTAGTCATCTGTCGGTCTTCTTTGTTTTTAACCCCCGACGCAAAAACGACGGGGTGTTATAAGTTTGACGTGTCTGTGTAAATGTGTATGTCTGTCTGTGGCATCGTAACTCCCAAACGGATGATCCGATTTTAATGCGGTTTTTTTTGTTTGAAAGGTATATCAGTCGAGAGTGTTCTTAGCTATGTTTGGTGGAAATCTGTACAGGTTCTCAAGGTCATCAGGTCGTTTGTTAGGTGTGATAGAAATGTTACACGCTCAGTTTGCTTGAAAGCATGTGTAATCTGACATTTGAAACACTTATGTCTTTGGAACCACTGAGCTGGTCTGATCATAAGGCTCGAAGGTAGGAGACGTAACCCTGGTCTATCTTTTCTGTAAACCCATCGAGTTTGGGCTCGTTGTTTTTGTTGTCTTGACTGGTTCTTTTCATGTTTCTAATTTGGATCGGGGGTTTCTTAAATTTTTAATTTAATGTTTTTAATTTCAATGAAACTTCTTTAAAGAGAAACGGATAAATAGCAGATTAGATAGCGTTGGATTATTGGCTTATCCACTCTTAACACTGTCTTTATAACTATTTAGAGGATACTGTTCTTAAAGATATATGAAAAATATAACAATCATTTAAAATCGTTTTAATACGGTCACCTTATCTTATTACGATTTTTATGTTTACTACCCGAAGGTAGGGTATGTAAACACCAGGTCCAAGAGTCTTTCTCCTTTCATAATTATTTTATTTTCACTAAAGATAAACTTAACCTCAACTTAGCAGAGCAAGTGTGCTCGCGCGAGCCCAATAAATGAACAATTCCATTATATACACAATTAAAAAACTTTTTTTTTATTCTACGATAATTTATCTGATTTTTGACAATTTCGCGTCTCGGCAAGCGGAGAGTAGGGCGTCCTCCAACTAGATGGAGCGACGATATCCGGAGGGTGGCTGGCACCGACTGGATGCAGAAAGCCTGTAATAGACTGGGCTGGCGCTGCTTGAAGGACTTTGATGTCCAACAGTGGATGCATGATGGCTGATGATGATGATGATGATAATGATGATGATGAAGAAGTTACGAATCAAAGCTGAGCTTATTAAAAAAACCGAAGTCTTAGATTAACTTGGCGATCTAATATAAAACTATGTATTTCTAAATGCGTTAGAGAAATCATCAAAAATAATAGTAGGCTTTGAAATGGGACAGTTTATGTTTTCCGTTCCAGTAACTTAATTATATGTAACGGAATGGCGTACTTCATTAATTAATTACAATTAATGGAAAATGTAGCCTATTTTCGTATTATAACCCAGCAAAGAGTATGCAAGTGTAAAATAATAACTCTTCTCTTTGCAAAGTTCAAGTCATGAATAATGCAAAATACCATTTTAATGGTCAGGAATGACTCATTAAAGCAGAATGCGTAATGTTTACCACTTGGACTCTATTACCTTTTAGTTTATTTTTACCCTGAGGCCTTTGTAAGTACCCATCCCATAGTCATTGAGGCATGAAAGCCGTATACATCTAGTTCTGAATCACGAACGCGACATTTTAGTATTTAACGATGATATGGTACGACTAAATGAGTCCATGAAAAAACGCCAAGTAATTTATTAGCCAATGTCATGGTTTATTTCAATTTATTACTGCAGCTTTTTGTAAAAAAATATGATGGGTTGGGTATGCTTGCAGCTTTCAATTTAATGAGCCTGTTATAGTAGTACTTTTTGTCCTGTTTTGATTATAACAAATTGAATAGTCAAAGAATAAGTAAACAGGTATTTGTATATGAAAAGAATATTATTTTCTACATTACTTAGTTCTTACTTATTAGAATTAAGTTCGGTCTATGGGAATTTCTAAAGGAATTATGTTATGAAATTTCGTTATTTTTTAAGGGCCTTGAAGGATGTCCTTTGCTTGAGATGTCTTTCGTTAAACAGCTTTGCCGAAGCCAGTTTTTATTGGGAGATTTTGCAGAATGTTTTAACTGGAATAATTTTACCTGAAACAAAGAAATAAAAAATTATTAAAAAGTGAATCTTACTTTCAGCACTTAAATTTGAAAAGGTTTAATTATTTCAGTGACTCTTTAGCTGTGTGAATGATCTACACCTAACTTCTTTTCATTTATTTTAAATTAGGCTTCAATTATTTTATGGAATCTATATTAATTATCTATAGTTAGGTTTTTGTTTATTTGAAGACCTTAGAATTGTTCCATGGGAAATAGGATCCCTTTGTTAACAATACCAGCTTTGTTCTATCAAAGTCAACCTATTTTTATTCAGTTAAATTTTTATGATTATTTTGAATCGTCAATACGTTGGATTAAGTAAAAGTAATAGTGATAATTAATTTCTACTTTATTTGTCAACGAACTTTATCAATAAACAATATTCGGAAAGATTTTGCCTTTCTCTATTTTCTTTAGATTTGCCTCTCTTTCTCTCTTTTCGGGCGAAAGTTTCATTTTAAAGTCTGTATATTTTTTGATGCTACTAACCTGCCGTTAAACAGCCTACTATATCTGTACTCAATGTTACCATTCTTATTACGGCCATATTTTCTCTACTACTTTTTGTAATACGATCATTTAAAGGTTGTTATTTAAACTGCGCATGGTAATTTATCTCCGCTTTTATCGCTCACTTAGTGCTCGCTTATTTAATATATCTTTGCCTACAGTTAATAGACTATGCATGTTAATATTTGCACTTTAGTCGTGCATCCAGTGATTGCATATTTGGTTAAATATATAAATATAAATAATAATAGAACTAAATTAATTATTCACATGGTGATTCGGTAATCCTATTTGGCTTCATATTGCCCGCAGTTAATAAATGTAATTTAGTAGCGGAATTTTTCGCATCACACCTGCGCGTGCGCATGCCATCTCCTGCGCCGCGTAACCAAATTCGATAGGAAAACGGTAACAAGAATTACGTGCCAGATACTCATCTAACATGATTAGGCTTTCACCAATATCAAGAATAGTTTTCAATTATACCCGCGAGTCGTGAGTCTGGGAAATCGATGAACAATTTTAATACTTTGTATAACGGAATGTGCAACGAAGAACCTACGAGAACCTAGAACAATATCAGTTGCATATTGGGTTCTTAATGTCAAAAATATTTTTTCTGGTAGGGTATTTCTATTTATTGAAAATATTTCCAAATAAATGAAACCGAAATGTCTGTTTGTAATTTCAAATTAACACAGTAGTTTCATTAAAATATGCATATGATATGTAGAGAGAATGGATGAAAGAAGATTTACAAGGCGAGGGTGAAAGGTATTGTTGAAAGAGGATAGCCTCAACGAATGTTCCTGGACCAAATTCAGGACTTTTAATAGAATGGTCAGGTCAAGAGTACCCTAAACCGACGAACTTGTGGATTACTGAGAGTGGAATTAGCTAAGGAAGTAGGCAAAGATCACAAATTGAAGGATATAGTCTCTGCCTACACCTAAGCAAATGACGCGTGATATTTTTATATGTAAATATGCATATAAAAATATCTACTACGACTTTGTTTTTTCTTGTCTATGATACGATATTACCAGTCGGATGGAGATTCTTTTATATATGAAAGCCAGATTCATATGTTTATTTATATGCCAATATTTCTACGGGAACGGAAACAAGGTTTGTTTTGCTGTCAAGTTTGCTATATAATTTTAGTTATATCTGGAAAATATTTGTGTGATGAGCATGGATATTTTCAAGTGTCTGGGTGTTTATCTATATTATAAGTATTTATATATAATATATATGAAATATTCATCAGTTATCATAGTACCCATAACACAAGGTACCTACGAGTACGCTTACTTTGGGGCTATTTAGCGATGTGTGTAATTGTGCTATATTTATTTATTTATTTAGTTAAAATTTAAAAACAAAACAATCCGGTAAAGTTCTAAGCAAATGAGGCTTAGGGATTATTCCTCAGCTGGACGAGCGCAGAAATTAAATACCCGATGTAGCGTTAAATGACCTATTAAGAAAATCTCAATCGGTCCTGCAGGTAATCGAACCCAGTACCGCCGTCTTATAAATCCATCGCGCCAAGAGACGGAGAATATCTACTTAATAAAACAAATGCATTAAGAGTTTATTTATGTATATATTTTATTGTGATTATTAAGAATGGCACAAAAGCGTAATGGATCGAACGGTTTGAATTTAAAACTTAATAATGCTATAAAATGAAGAATTCTATTGCTTGTTCCGTTTATTTTGATTGCGCTTATAAACTTTAATGGGCGTGCTACGGTACATTGTAATGTGTCCAATATGTGAAACTGGTGTCGTTAATGACTTGCATAGATGCGCTTTAGCGATTAATAGCTGAATTAATATTAAAAGCCTTTTACACGTCACGTTGTTAAATATATGTGCAGTAGCTGCGATTACGTGGCGTTTAATCTTGCTGCTGACTGCCTCGATGGTCTGGTGGTTAGCCTTTTTGGCATCGATCACCTCAGGGTCAGGTTGTGTAATAAATAGGAGTGATTCTTTCTTTTAAGAAATTTTCAGTAAAATTTAAAGTCTCGAGTGTGGACCCCTATGCTTCGAAGAGCGTGTTGAGCCGTCGCTCCCAGCCACTATCCAGACCATTTGATTGTAATCGTTAATTAATTAAAAACATTATAATCCTAACCAACCAACCCGAATTTGAGAAGCATGGTGAGTCTCTGCTCCATATACCCTCTCCTACTAGTAAAATGACCTGACAATGTATGCCGTTAATGATAAACGACGAATTCGAATCGTTGAGCTACGTCAGTAGTCGTATTCTTGTGATCCTCTTCATTTCTGGTCCAATGACGCAAAGATGCTTCGAGCGTTACGCCTGACTCTGAGCCTTCTTCTAAAGATAACTGTAGGCAAGTCATCAAATGCAGTTCTATGCTTTGTATATAAGTGCATCATGGGTGTACTTACAGGAATCTCATTATGCAATGCAGACTAAGTCAACGTACCGGTCTTTAAAAGTCCCGAGTTCTTTGATTGACTTTTTGTGTACTTTGTACATTATGGAGGCAGTTATGAGATCTTGTTATGCAATATCGTTATGAGGAATTCATTTTTGTGAAAAGTATACGAGTTCGACGTCTGTGCAGGCCTTTTAAGTCGCGAGGGAAATCTTAGTTTCGAAATTAATAGCAATTAAGTTTTCTACGAACGAATTTCTTTTCTGTGAACCTCTACTATTTATGGTCACGTGTTGCAAAAGTTGTACAAGTTACTAAGATCAGAGATACTCCTATCTAATATATCTAGTATTTAAGAGAATCAATATCAAGAAAAAACAGATATCAAGAAAAAGAGATGTGAAAAAATATTTTATAAAATCGATTTTCAAGGCAAAATCTCCATTATTATAAAATAAAGTCCCCCGCCGTGTCTATTTCTCTGTCTGTTGGTGATAAATTCAAAGACTACTGGACAAAATTTCATGCGGTTTTTGCCAATATACTGAATCTTGATGAAGGTTGTAGGATAAACTTTGTTAAGCTATTATGTAGGTAAATTGGCCCAAGTATGACGATAACTTGTAAGAAGTGTCCCAACTTATAATTGAAAACTCTGCTTAATGCCTGTTCAAAAATGAGCAATTCGGTCGATATATAAATTAAAACCCCGTGAGTCCCTTCGTGATAAATTTAAAGAAATAGGAATCCTTACAGTAGCCTGTCAATATATATATAATAACCTAGTCTTTGTCAAACAAAATATAAATATGTATAAACAGAAAAAGGACTTAAACGATTGTCTTCTTAGGAATCGACATCAATTAGTTTTATCAGCGTATCGCCTCCGAAAAGTTCAAAAGTCATTCGTTGGACTGGGTGTACTCTTCTACAACAGGATGCCCAATTCAGTTTTAGATCTGCCATTGCATAAGTTTAAGCAATGTATTAAAACTCACTTACTGAGTCAAGGTTATTATACTATAGATGAATTTTTAAATAACAAAGAGGTTGAGAGGCAATTGGATCAGCTTTCAACTTCACACAAGTAGTAGAATAAATAATTTTATGTAACAAAACAGTTAATATTGTAAAAATTAATAATTTTAAAAGAGCAACTGTTGAGTTTCTTGCCGGCTCTTCTCAACAGGACCTGCCTTACGAGCCGGTGGTAGAGTCACTACAAATAGTCTAATTTGACGTTTCAAAAGTGCTTATAATTGGCCTACTTGAAATAAATGATTTTGAATTTGAATTTGAATTTGTATGTTGTAAATCAGGACCAATTGAAACAATCTCAATCAACCCATCTGGAAATTGAATCCGGAAACTCCGTCTTGTAAATCCACCGCGTATACTAACGCGCCACAGAAAATTTACAATGAATTGAAGCTTCACTAGAAGTGCAGTGCCAAAACTGTACCAACTAGTGACGAAAGAGCTGGCTCGTTTTTTGCGCAAAGGATTATTCAAAGGCTATCCAACGCGGAAATGCAGCCAGTATTCTAGCCACCATTCCACATAGGCATGATTTGTATAGTTATTAAGATTTAAGAAGCTTAAATTCCTTATTGTATTATTTAATTGTTAAAATAATAACCATCTCCACCGTATTAAATAAAGTATAAAATGCTAATAAGTATAATGTGACCACACAATTCTATTGTTGTCGTATTTTCTCACGCGATAACTAGAGCGGAACAGCTCAAACGTAGCTGTTTTTGTCATGATGCTATTATTTTGCCAAAAAACGGAGTCGTAAATCCTCTAAATAGCAGTTAACGTCCTTTCCTGGGAAATTGCCACGAAATAATATTTTCCCGTTTTGGGAAATGACCATTTTAGTTCATTTTAATGAGCACACATAGTCCAATTAAAGATAATAGAATTATTTATCTTAAAGAACACTTTGAATGCTTATTACAAAAATATTTGGGTAAGAATTTTTATAGATTTTATCTCCACGTGGATTCTTAAGGATAATCCTTAAGGACCCTAAACATAACTTTTCGAAGTATTGATCAAAATTAAACAGTTTTTTTGGTGGTGGTTTATTTATTATCTATAGATCCTTGGACATTTATATATAACAAATTTTTTTAAAAGTAGTCAATGTTTTGGAAAAAGCTCACGATAGTTAAAATTTTCCAAACATTATTCAAGAACATGAATAAATAAATTATAGCTCCGGTCATAATTATTGATTATTGAAATAAATTTAAAATAGTACCTCTTTACTCTTCGAGGCAATGTAACAATGTAATCCTTGAAATTCCGTAAATTTCTCCAACAAAACCTTGTTTTCAATTACATCAACATTTCACAGATGATGTAGCGCAATTGTAAAGAAAAACATATAAAGTAAACAGACTAACGATTAAAAGTATCCAATAATCCGTGAAATTCAGAATACGTACCAAGCTTTTTACAATCGACTCTATAACTATCTACTTGTATTTGAGAAATCAATTACCGCGTCGATGAGTGATTTAGAAATCGAAAGAGATAAATGAAGAACCAATTAGATGTTTTTTTTTATGTATTCTATTAATAGCTAAGTATTATTAAGCGGATCGATCAAATGTAATGACACTAACGAGATGGTTGAGTTTTGATATAACGCGAAAGTTGAAGAAGTTTCATTTTATTAATGTTCTTATATCCCGAGATCCTACTGCAAGATTTTGCAGGTATCTGTTTTTCTTTTAGATGATTTTTGAGGGAGTATGCACTGGATTAGAAATAGGTTGCCTATTTGCCGCAAAATTAATTATATTATATTAATTAGCCGCAAATGCATTTTATTCAATTTGTTTGATTAATTTAGTGATATTAAGGGCAATAAATGTTTTCAATCATATGACGTGATAAGTTTTGAAAAAATATTGTTGCCAAGTGTAAGAGTAGTATATTTGGCCTGGTAACCCTAACGTTACTTCTGACTAGGGCTGGCAACGATATTTTTTCAATTATTTCTTTTAAATTACATGAAACTGATTTGAAACACATGTATTTGCATTTTATTTCAGCAATTAATTTTTTTTAAATTGTAAGTTAACAGATAATTGTAGCTAATTTTGGGTAGGAAACCTAATAGGTTAAACCATTGCATAGTCTCTCAACATCCATTTAAAATTAGTTCAATCAAAAAACTGATACCTGAATCGAGCAACGGGATCTTAGACCATAATGCAATTGTAGCGTTTGAGTTTTTGCTGCTGAGCTTAAGCTGGACTTATCGAACTACTTATAATAATAAATATCAGATAGTCAGGCTTAGCATTAGTGTAAAGCTTGGCGAGAACGCGTCGCTCTGGATATATTGGAAACAGATCAACAGGATCGCTTCATTTTTGTTCATTAGCTAATCTTGTTGGGAATCATTTCTATATATACGGTGATACTATGGACACGAGATGTCTTGAAATGCAGACTTTGAACTATCTTCTTTCTTACACGTTTGTCAAATGAGTGATCGTCGGTGCGTGTCAGGTTTTTGTAAACAGTTTTCCTGATGAGATAGATCTCATTAGCTTCGCTAGATCTATCAAGATCTATCAGATAGATTAAATAATCTGAACAAAAAGGGTATTAATTCATCAGCTTGTGCTTCCATAATTGCCTATTTGATCCAGGTCCAGGTAAATAAACAAATTAAATATTTGTTTAGTTACGGATGAGTTTTTTGTTTTCTTAGGTAGGACTATGAAATTATTGGATTTTTTTTATAACCTAGGTGCCTTTTACGACTACAATCTTGCCTTATGGAAAGCGTAGTCAAAGATGAAACCAAATTAACTAATTACTGGTAGTGATTGTTACAGAGTGTTAGAGTGAGTTGATTAGACTGTTCCCGCCAACACACAATGTTGATTAGACTGTTCCCGCCAACACACAATGTGGATCAGCGTGATAAGCTTAATCTCTAAATCCTTTTTTAACCCATAACATAAGCTACCTATACTTACTTTGGGGCTGTATAGCGATGAGTATACTGTCCTATTGTCCTATTTCTTCTGCAAAGTGATGAATTCCCAAACATTCTAGAGGTAGAGCGTACATCTAGTCTATTTAGTACTTTTCAAGGACCAAAGAGGATCAATAGACAATATTGGTTCGATCCTCAAAAATTACCGATTGTGAGAAAATCTCACAAGTGAGTTCAAATTAAACCACAAACGGCTGTCAAATATTGACTCTTGGGTGCTAGGGGTGCGGGTGAGAGTGTAAGTATGTAACCCACTCAAATAGGGCTGTCACAGTGATGAACAAAAGTTTAAGTGATTGGTGTAAAGAGCTAAAATGTTCTGATAATCCTGAATATAAAATAATTCCGCACATCGCCTATTGCATAGACGATCTATGCAATAGGCGATGTGCGGAATATTGTTAAGAACCGAATTTTATAGTCTATTACGTATTATAGTCGTTGGGAAGTTTTAATAAACCAAAGTTGATCGGCGCACTTAAGTAAAATCGCGCAATTATAGCTGCATTTTTTCGAATGTTTAACTGTTAGTTTTACAATGGTTAAGGTAGTAAATACTTGCAATATTTTGTATTTTTAAATACTATTACGGGATTCTTTGATTCTTCTGTACAAATTTGATAAATATTTGTAGCTGATACAGAACCATGAAGTTTTCGTTGTATGACAGATATCATATAATTTAGATAACCTTTTTCGTGGTTTTGTAATGGATAAATTTCGGCAGCCCTGAAGCAGGGTCACCCACGCCAACTGATGTGTGGTCATTCAACTTTGTTTTTATACTTAGACAATGCATTCAAACAAATACCGCACCGCATTTTGCCTCAGTGCATTTCTCGAGCATTGGTTTTGGTTTATATTAACGCTGGTTTGTTGTTTAGAGCCTCACAAAACCACTGATATTGTTCTGTTAATATTAAAATCAACAAAAGTTTCTTTACCCATAAGCATTTCCTTTTATATAATTTTTGTTTTTAATTCTTGTGTCAATATTTT
The DNA here is from genome assembly GCA_034621355.1 of Mycalesis mineus. Lineage (NCBI taxonomy): Eukaryota > Metazoa > Arthropoda > Insecta > Lepidoptera > Nymphalidae > Mycalesis > Mycalesis mineus. The sequence goes on along the minus strand of CM067891.1, from coordinate 14,776,169 downwards.
GGCTTTAGCATTAAACCCTGTGCATTAAATTATAGTTAGTACAGATAGAACATTTCACAAATTATAAAAGCCCAATCATATCATTATAATAGAGTCCTAATGGTCAACTTTAATTTCCAATATAAGCAGATAATACCAAACTGAGCAGTTACATTGGATTAATCTAATGGAAAAGGAGAATGCCAGACACTGTATAGGACTTTAACCCACTAATATAAACATATTGTACGACAATGTATTATGTATCATTTTATTGCATTTTTTTTACTATTTAATATAAATTACATTTAAAAGCTCTAGGACTCGGAGTAGTCAACCTGAGCCTAACATTGGTTATCGTCCATTTCTGTATTGTTGTTCCGTATAGTTGTCACACTTACATGACAATCGCAAAGCTTCATTAAATATATTTTTAAACAGGCTTTACAACCCTGGATACTAGCTTTTAGAGCCCACTTTTGATGAAAATACAATAAAAACGATTTATAAGGCTAGAACCCAGTGCAACAATAAAGATTTAAAAATGCGTAAAGAGTGTAAATTAAAAGGAAATACTTTAATTACTTTTTAAGAGAATTTTATTCCGATGTCCAACAGTAAAAAAGTGGCTTATTGTATTGTATTGTATAATAATAGGATCTTTTTAGTATATTTACAATTTGTGTTCTTTCTGGGTTAGGATCTGGTATACTCCTTTGTACAAGTATCTAAGAGCCACAAAAATATCTTGCTTTTCAACGGAAAACAAACTAAACATTACAAGAAAAAAATCTTGTAATGATTGTTGCCTCTCTACGTACAAATTGAAAACATGAATAATATTTGTGTTTGCCTCTATATGTAAATTGTAAGTGTTCTTAATAAATAAATAAATATTATGTTGGTACACACAACAATTTTTTTGTTAGACTCACAACTATTTTAATATGGAAACAACCAAAGAGCCTATTCTATGAAGCTCATTTGAATAAATGAATATTCTAACTGAATTAATCTCAATCAATCAGAACGCGTTATCACAGGTGATTGATTGTGTTTTTAAACTCTACTGGCACTTTAGCGCCAAGAAAGGCTTGACAATAAAATACGTATAAATATGCACATAGTTAGGCGGACGTTACCCTGTGCCCCAGATATTTTGAAAACGAGTTTTTTGTTAAATCATATCTGCATAAAGTCTTCAAAACACCTACGCTAAGATAATATTTGAAAAGTAGATCTGGTTTTAATAGCTTTTTTATTAAGGCGTTCAAATATTGAATTTGCAATTATGATAAAAACCTCGGTAAATATCTTGTGGATATCTTTGAAGTCCTTTTTACCCGACTGCCAAAAACGTTTGTTTTTTAGTTTTCAATTCACATGGAAAGTAGTAAAGTGACCGGCCAGCTCGGATAGCTAAAGATAGTATCTACGCTTAAAAAACTTTTAAGACCCTTAGAAATATATAGTTTTAATAGTCAACAGTATATTTTAAAAAGCAAGAACAAGAAAGACTTTCTTCAACAGTACTGTCACGAATTTACAAATTCTTTGGCTACACCTCAAGAAATTAACAGTGAAGGGCCAGGTAGAAGGAGGGTTTCCAATTCGATGAACAGACCTAATAAAGGCGGCCACTCAACAAACCATAATGAGTGTCCACGCAACGCCACCGAGCGCCAAAAATGGAGAAACATCGTAGCAGCCACTACCACATTGCCACGAGTGCACGACTGAGAAGAAGAATAAGCAAAGTATCTGAAATCAGTCGTTAATAAAAATAAACTTTTTTACCAAAAAATAGAACCGACTCAAAACGCACTAGAAAGTAAAAAATAACTGTGTCATTTAATTGCTTTAATTTACTTAAGCATATCTATGAAGTCGGTGCCAGCAAGTTTAAGGAACATTTATTTAACGTAGTAAAGTAGTTTGTGGGTTCTAGGTTATATCCTTGAAGTAGAAACCTTGGCTGGCACCGACTCTTAGATATGCTTATGTAAATTAAAGCAACTAAATGAGACAGTTATTTTTTACTTTTTAGTGCGTTTTGAGTCGGTACTATTTTTTGTTAAAAAATGTATTTCTTACTTTTTATTGATTTGTCACCACGTAACGTACTCGTACTATACTGTCATAGTATATTATACGGCACTAGTAGCCAAAAAGCTACCGATACTTACTATACTAAAACCGAAATCGCTGCAAGTATACCTATAAAATTTGAAGAGTTCCTTCAATTTTCCCAGGATATCATCATCAGATCCTAACATGATGAAAATGGGAATCTTGGAAGTGTGCCTTTTGTAATAAAAAAAGAATTATCCAAATCGGACAACTCTGTAAACTGCGTAGTCGTACATAAAAGAAAAGAAAAAAATATATACGTGTCGAACTGAAAATGTCCTCCGTTTTTTTTCGGCGGTTAATGATTATAACTCCGTGAGAACCCTGGAATTATTACATCAGTTTTATATATTTAATTCGTTCTGTAAGTAAAGCTCTATTCTAACTTAACTCATATAAAATTCACTTAACAGTATAAACGTTATAGTGATTGCGTAACTATCATCGTCCACGTCAGACACCGTTATAAGATGGCTGTAAGACATAATCGGAGTCGTTACCACCACAACTGTCGGTTGTGCAATGCAAAGTAACTTTTTCATTGTAACGATTCGAATAATTTGAGCAGTTTGATGGGTATGCAGGAAAACATAAAATTGAATCGGTTTCGGCGCATCGCTGTCATTTCCTGTTAAAGTTTGGTAGTTTTTATTAGTTTTCACTTTGTGTATACGTTAGGATCGTTTTAAACGACGTTATAATGGGTTTAAAATAGACGTGAATTAAAGGTATACTAGAATTTTTTGTACAAATAAATATAACGATTGTAATGATTATTTATTTAATATTTATTGCGGCTGGTGGGAAGCTTTGCAGTGGTACGCGCGGTGGATTTACAACACTAAGGTCCTGAGTTCGATTCTCCGCGAGCATATTGAGATTTTCCTAATTGGCTAGGTACCACCCTACCGATGAAGACGTACTGCCAAGTGATTTAGCGTTCCGATACGATGCACTATAAACAGGATTGGAGTGTGGATTCCATCCGACTCCTAACAAGTTAGCCCGCTTCCATCTTCGATTGCATCACCACCATTACCATCAAATGTGATATATATAACCATATATACTAGCCACGACCGTAGCCTTCCACCGGCCAGATCTGGACCAATTAGAACATCTTAATCAGTTCAGCCGGGAATAAAACATAACTTCGTGTTATAAATCCATTGCGTCACGAAGGCCGTCAAGATATTCTATAATTATGGAGTAAGAATAAGCTCATTATAAGTTAACGATAAATCGACATACTCGGTAGAAACTGTTATATTTCTACAAAGAAAACGTACATAAAAGGACAAAGAATTTAAACACCCCATTAGTTATAATATAACGGCAGAAAGTCAACAATTTCACGCTTTGAAAAATATGATAAATACGCGTTAACCAATCATATATGTGAGAGACTTGATAAGGACAGTCCAGCTTTTTACGAGATGAGATCCGTTAAGAACATTTATATCAAGTTTGTGGAGCGCACATCCATAGCTACATAAAAAGCAACCTTAACAAACTAAGCTTACAGTTTAATATTGAAAGAACATCGCATAGTAGGTTAGACATCTCGCACATACGTTATAGGTATGACAAGAATTTCCCCAGTTTTTCAAGGTCGTCATGACATCTGTGTACGGATGAATGGCGATTACCATTAGCTCGTTCATCCGTATATCCATCCGTTTTTCTTGCAACTTGATAATGCTTGAGGGAAACGGATAATTGACGATTGGCATTCCGATAAGTTAGATAGCAATCGAAATACCGGCTACTGGTTTATTGAAACTAGAATGTACAAGTAAAAAAGGTATAGAATATAAACCAACCGTAAAAACGAATTAATTATGTTCGGAAGTAGTTCAGTTGAAATAATGTTTTAATAGAAACCTCTATTATCTATGGGCAGTATAAAATTTTTTAACAATAAATAGAACCGACTCAAAACGCACTAAAAAGTAAAAAATAACTGTCTCATTTAGTTCCTTTAATTTACTTAAGCATATCTATGAAGTCGGTGCCAGCAAGTTTAAGGAACATTTATTTAACCTAGTAAAGCAGTTTGTGGGTTCTAGGTAATGTTCTTAAAGTGGAAACCTTGGCTGGCACCGACTCCTAGAAATGCTTAAGTAAATTAAAGCAATTAAATGAGACAGTTAATTTTTACTTTTTAGTGCCTTTTGAGTCGGTTCTATTTTTTATTAAAAAAAATTATTTCTTACTTTTTAGTGATTTATCGCCACGTAACGTACTCGTACTATATTATCATAGTATATTATACGACACTTGTAGCGAAAAAGCTACCGATACTTACACAATAACCGAAATCCCTGCAAGTGTGCCTATAAAATTTGAAGAGTTCCCTCAATTTTCCCTGGATATTATCATTAGATCCTAACATGAATGAGACAACAATGGGACCATCTAGGAAGTGTGCCCTTTCTAATAAAAAAGAATTATCAAAATCGAACAACTCTGTAAAAAGTTATGCGTGGTCACACAGAAAAAATAATATACGTGTCGAATTTTGAACCTCCTCCTTTTTTTCGGTCAAAAATAGTGACAATTCACTTATTTAACCAAATAATGTTTTTTTAATTACTAAAAGTTGGCCCTTGACTGCAATAACACCTGACTTTAAATGATGATGCAATCTAAGATCTAACTTGTTAGGAGAAGGATGAAAATCCACTCCCCCTGTCGGTTTGTGCACGACATCGCTAAATCGCTTATCGGTACGTCTTAGCCACTGCCACACCCACCAGTTAGACCAGAACCAATTAAGAAAATCTCAATCGACCTTGCCGGGAATCGAACTCAGTACCTCCGTCTCACAAATCCACTGCGATTACCACTGCGCCACGAAGGCAACCAAAATTCCGTCCATCAATGGTCAGGCTAATTAAAGTTTTCATTAAAATAATGTTTCGTTAAAAATAAAATAAATTATGACTTTTTATCAAAAAACGAAATCACTGAGAGTTTTTAATTAAATTATGAGTTACCGGAATTAGGAGTTAATGAACTCATTCTTATAAATCGTTTTTATAATTCATGGCTGCATTTTTAGATAAAATATTTTTCTTACTCAATTAAAATAAATCACAAAAAAACTCAGAACAATACAAATACATTCCTTTTATGTACTTAATTAAAAATCAAAAAAGATACTATAAATTTGATACACATTCCATCGTATTTAAATCGAAGTTAACAAATTAACTACACATATCAAATTTAAAGTGACCAAAGTAAAAACGTCTACAACATCACAAAACTTGTTAGTTAAGCAATAGAGAGGCCTTTGACCCCACGCCAAAGCAAATACGTTGTTAGCGCGACGTGAAAATCGATGGAACTCATAAAAAATAAACGCACTTACGCAGTCAGACACGTACTCGAGAGCGCAATAATAGACCAGACGTACGTCGAGACCGTTTTGATAGGAAACTATTAGGAGTGTTTCATGACTTACTCGTGTTTTTCATTTCTATTCATTCTGTTTGAATATTCTTTCATCAGTTTTCACTGCTTGCTTTTTTTTAAACTTGCTCGTATATGAATTACGCCATGTATTTGATTATGAAGATGATAGTTTCATATTGACTAGAGTATGCTTGCAGTTTTACCCGCGTAGTTGTCGTTCCCGAGGGAATTATAGGATAAAATGTGGCCTATGTGTTATTCTGATATGTAAGCTATATTATTGTGAACTTTCATCAAAATCCATTTAGTAGTTTTTGCGTGAAAGAGTAACAAACATCCATCCATCCATACAAACTTTCGCTTTTATAATTTCAAAGTTAGAATTAAATGGAAATTAATTGATTTCACATATTCTAGGAAGCAAGTGAAAGGAAGAAAATTTTGGCGAAAAAAGCGTGAAAACTCCTTACCTTTTTCTAAACGGGTGCTAAACCATAGCTTAAAGCTATGGGACCTTCTGCATTATGGTCTTAAGCTTTCATTTTACGACTTCGTCTTTGTTGAGACCCAGGCGATATAGGCTCGGTGTGACGCATTTGATGTAACTTTCAGTAACTTTGTTGCAAATGTATTCGTAGATTTATATTTCTCCTAACCTTGCTTGCACGATGTCTAACTACATTAACAAGAGTTGATTTTCAAAAGTAGAATCAGAATTTAGTTTTCTCGTATGTCGCTTTTTTCAAAAGATTTCATACGCAACCAAGTAACGTTGACAGACGTGTCAGATTGTGAAGTTGGTGTGACTAATTGCAGGCCACTGTATTAAAAACAGATGTTCCCAGCGCCTTCAAGACCGCCGCCGCCACCACCGCCTCGCAACGCTGAGCAATTTGCGGTCAAAAAAATATTTGGGCTTCACGCAATATTGAAATGAATTTTAACAATTTTTTTTGATCTGGTTCATAATTTTAAATTGTTATAAACTACAATTTTCTGACAATACGTTTTCAGAAAAAGGAAATTATTTTTTTATTGCGCACTATCTGGTTAAGTATAACTTCGTCCTAGTAGAATTTTGGTTTTTAGATCAGATTTTTTCTTAAAACCGATGTTAATTTAAGCAAAGCGTTTTATGGCTATTATTTAGGAAGATTTGTTTTTGTATGCACTAGTAAAAATATTTTGTGATACAGGGGAAGGTGTGTGAAATTCAAGTACCAAATAATGCCATACTCTAATTGTAATAATGGTAATAGGGCTATATATAATTGCAGAACGCATGACGCAATTTGAAACGCAACTCCAAACGCACCAAAGAGACTCAATATTCTCATCACATGTAAACCTAACGCAACGTAAAACGTATAAATTGAGGCATGTGTGTAGCCTTTAGTTTAGCTATAAACATTTAGGTAGTAAACGTCAGTCCCGTTGGCCAGTAATGCGTCTTTGTTCAATTTTAGGTTCTAGGCTTTTCCCAGTACTACTTATCACCTCTGTGGCGGTGTTCGAGGAAATAGTTGAACTAATATTACCTACAATGTTTTGAGTTCCAGTAAAGCGCAGTATATTTAGCTTTAGGTAGTTTAGCGTGTTATCGAACGAAATTCTAAAGACAACATCAATGTATCGTAAATATTTTATGAGTTCGACATTTGGGCCCATCGATGGTCCTTTTAGAAGCTTTGTATTTTTGGCTTTGTTGGTTTTAATTTTAATATCTGGACGACAGATCATTTAGTTTTTCACATTTCTTATTTTAAAACCGAAACTTTTTTTAATACTTGATTTATTTATCCAAAGCAATAAATTCGTTTATATAAGTGCTTATTTAACAAAGTCTAACTACTTGAAAAAAGTGAACTTGAGTAAAAATTTCGGAATTTCTTAACGAAAAATAAAACGTTGAACTATAATCCAAGATTTTTTTATTAAATGCGTTTATTTTTAAAATAGATCTTCTTTCCTTTTGATTAATTTGCCTTTTCGACCTGGTTTTACCGTCTGCAGTGTGTTAACATTTCATAACTTTCTTCTTTAACGAGTTCCAAATAACTCCTATTGATTTAGCATAAAATCAATAATCATCTACAGTGTAGTGCCTCTAGAGGTCAATCGTTTATTAGAAAACCAACAAATACTAATATTGAAACTATGATTCACTATCGCGTAGTCATTTCTCACTTTGAAAAGGAGGAGGTTCGAATGTGTCTATTTTTATTTATTTTCACCGATTTCTCTCTCAATAGAATCGATTTATTTTATTTTACTTTCAAATTAAAATTCTAATTAAGATTCTCTGAAAACCACTATGGGAATGAGGCGTGATGATATGTGTCATCATCATCATCATTACCAGCCTATAGACGTCCACTGCTGGACATAGGCCTTTTTTAGGGACTTCCAAACACAACGATCCCGAGCCGCCTGTTGCCAGCGGCTCCCTGCGACACGTTTGATGTCGTCAGTCCACCTGGTTGGGGGTCGACCAACGTTGCGCTTTCCGGTGCGGGGTGGCCAATCTACCACCTTGGGCCCCCAACGTCCGTCAGCTGTTCGAACTACGTGCCCTGCCCATTGCCACTTCAGTTCTGCGACTCGCTGAGCTATGTCGGTTACTTTGGTTCTTCTGCGGATCTCCTCATTTCTGATTCGATCACGCAGAGATACTCCGAGCATTGCTCTTTCCATCGCCCGCTGAGCGACTCTGAGCCTTCTGAAGCCTGCAGTCAGCGACCAAGACTCGGATCCGTAGGTCATCACTGGCAACACATAAATAAGCTACTGTAATACTGGCGGATTCCAGTGAATTGGTTCGCCGTTCGTGAGCATAATTTTTTATATACGTTCAACTTTTTGAAGAATCTGATTCGAATCATCCGTTAGTCATTTTAGGATACATCATTTCTAAATCGATTTACAAAACCATATTGGAATATAATAGAAACAGGCTTCGTGGTTTTTGTGTTAAAAACGACAAATACGGAAAACCAATAGATAAACACTTGACAGCAGCAAATGTCTCGTCCATACACGGTGCAATAAATATTGAATTGTGACCCACATAGCTACAAACACTACGACAGGCGTAACGGTGCTGTAGCGCAACATGATTCACCTGTTGACACTGAGCTTTCTAGACAAAGGCACATACATTGATTTCAAATACTTTAACTTGATCAAGAGCGAAATAAAAGGAAACTGTTTTCAAAATTAAGTTATATTTTCGATGTGTTACAAAATATTTCTATCCATAAATATTTTTTATATCAACATTCTCGTGACACTGAACTTGTAAAATTTTGGAACAAGGTTTTTGCGGCGAATATTACATAAAAAATTATAAGCAATAAGTAATCTATTCAAAACTCTTTTCTTTAAGCGTTTTCCCAGTAGGTGCTCTGTAGCCGGAAAAATGAGCTTTTTGTCCGGTTTCAGTCAGGCGCTCAATTTCTTGACATTACTAGCATTACATTACCATAAAAATTATTTAACCAACCAACTAAAAAGAAAATTCCCAGACTGGAAAACGTGTGTTCAAAACTATTTCATACTAGATGACGCTTACGGTTTTACCCACGTAGTTCCCGTTCCTGAAAACATTTTTGATAAAAATCTAGCCAATGTGTTATTTTAATATATAAGCTATATTATTGTGTGGTTTCATCAATATTCTTTAAGTACTTTTTGCTTGAAACAGCAACAAACATACATACATTCTCATAAACTTTCCCGTTTATATTATTAGTAGTATAACAAACAGAAAGTTAAAAAATACCGAATAAACTATCAAAATAACATGATCTAAAAATACATGACGTAAATACAGACATGTAATAAGAACACAAAATGAAGTGAAAACAACACATTCATAAACGTTTATCACATTTACTATAAACATTAAGAAGTCTATAAACTTCTCAAATATGAATAAAAAATCGCATTCCTCAAACTAAATTGGGTATGAACAGCAAAAAGCTGTTAAGCGATAACAGTTAAGACAAATAGCGTAGATATTAATGCGCCAAAGAGCAGCTCGCGTGTGCTTGGAACCATCAATCAATCTCTAAAGGAAATGAGAGATCGGGCTGGGTTCGCTCAAAAGGCGAATCGACAGGTGAAAAAGGAGCGCCGACACGCGCGTGACATGTTTAATAATGGTAATCTGTGGTAGGTTTGCTACAGATTTACCGCCGTTTCCAATAAACCTTACTGTAATGTGTCGATATCTTACCCAGCAACATTGTCACTTAATTTAATAACCATATGTGTGAAGTACAGTTGTTTTTATAAGTTGTAGGAACTTTACTTTCTCTTATGTAGCTTATGTTATCGTCCAGGTTATAAACCTATCTCCATTTATAATTTAAGCTAAATCGGATCAATAGTTACGGTGTTAAGGAGTAACATACAAATAAGCATACGAACTTTCGCTTTTACAATATAGGGTGCTTGCTATGTGTTAAATAACAGATATTAATATAGGTAGGTAGACCTACATAATATAGGTAGGCTCTGAATGCGTTGGTATTACAACTGCGGCCATGGCTATGGTCGCTAGAAAGGTAAATGCAAAGAAAGCGATACCCAAAGGCAATTAGCGACCTGGGAGGCCTCCTAAGCATCTGGAGCGAGCTTGGCTGGCTGGAATGAGTCAGCGGGAGCCTACACCAAGGGACCCACGCACAACGGCCAACTCTCTGGCCAAGTGCGGAAATACCCAGGAGAAAAGAAGAAGAAGAATAATAGGTAGGTAGAGCCAGTGAAGACATCGCCATTTTATAAAAGCTGAAAGTTTGTTAAATTATGATTAGTAGGTAAACTAATTTAGTCTATTTTTGATCAAGGAATCTAGTACTAGTAAATACGGTGGGCAACTATAAAATCAGTATGGTGGGTCAATGCTCTAAATCACTAATTAACTAAACTACCCTTGCTAATAATAAAAAGGCAAAAGTTTTTAACTATGGATGGGTTGATGTTTGTTGCTCTTTCACGCAAAAACTACTGAATGTATTTTGAAGAAACTTTACAATAATATAGCTTACATATGAGAATAACATATAGGCCACATTTTATGCCGAAAGGACATAGGTAAAAAATGTATGGAAGTCAGCCACAGAGATGCCCAGAAATGATATATATGTCATTAAATAGTACAGATCTTCTATTTAAATAGTAATAAAGTTACTTGTAGTTAAGCAGTCGCTAATAAAAGTTATGAAGGTTGATAAAAGTTGACTTTTCATACTACGACGACGGTCACGTGATTCAGAACACAAGAAATCGATTGAAATTCTTATATTTTTGATATATTTAATTGTGTATTTAAATAAAATGGTTAAATATGAGCATACGTTTGGACAGTCTGGGGCAAATTGGAATATCCTTTCCATGAGAACGACGACGCGGGTGAAACCGCGGACGTCCTCTAGTAAAGATATATGTCTGGCGCTCGTGGGCTATTTAAACACGATGATGAGAATGATGAAGACGACATAAATAAAGAGCAGCCCCATTAATTCAAAACCTCTATCATCAAACAAGTGCGATAGCTCTCAATAGGATATATATAAATCAAAAGCAAGATATATTTCCCGTTGAAAATTCCATAGATAATCGCCATCCCGCTATCTGCACTATAAAGTTCTAATTTTGCTTATCTTGAAACGCAAACTGCATCTAAATTACACCAACCGCATTAATGGTATAAGATCAATTAGACAATTAATTAATAGACGCTACTGTCTTAATCTCGACTAATTAAAGATCAAAACAGTAGCGCGATTGAGATAGTAATAAACGTAAAGTCGAAGTCGGAGAGCTTTTTGTGGTCAGTAATATTAGAATAATGAACTGCCAGCTAAATTCTAAGTAAATATAGACTTATTTTGATGTACAGGGCGAAACTTGAAGACTTTGTTAACTGTGATCATCATACTTACTTTCAAAAACCTTTTTTGAAAATTACTTTTAGTGATTTCAGTACTAGTTAAGTCACGAGGTATTGAGTGTACTAAAAGTCCATAATTATTTCCTCTCATGTAGGAAGGTAGTTACATGATAGGCTGGTAATAATAAATACCTAATTTCTATATATACTACTAAAAAATCACAGTTTAAATTGAACTTTTGAGTATCTTTAATTCTCCCTCTCTTTCTTATTTTAATGTCTCTTGTTTTGAAAAAAATTGGTATCATAATTTGGTTCATAGGTCACAAAAATTATATATGCGTCAAATTAAGAGTCTCCGTTAACTTGCCTGTTAAAAATATTTTTTCACATTAGAGCTTTAAGCTTTTGATGTAAATTATGTATGTCTCTTTTTCACTCGCAGTTGATTAACCGAGACTCTTATACTCAAGAACTCAAAGCCGGTGGAACATGTAAATAAGGTCCGGCGGAAGATTAAAAAAATAGTGTCATCAGCTCTCACTAAGGGCATAGAGTTAAAAAGAGTTACGTGGAACTGTCTGTAATTGTTCAGAGAAAGGAACCGTATCCCGTGTCTGTCGGTACAGTTCCTCGTATAGACTTAAAGTGCATGCGCTGAATTCCTGCATTGTTGAATACTGTTTAGATGTATTAACGAACGTCGTTACACGTCATCGAGGTGATTTCCTTTACTTTACGGTAATAAGGTACATACACAACGCTGTTTAATTAAAAGCTATGTGAGAAATCACGTGTAACAAGCTCTCCTTCTTCAAGTGCCACCTCTACGGAGGTTTGCGATCATTACGGCTATCTTGACTTTAGAGGCAGCAGCATGGAACAACGATCTTGTGCTCATCCCATACCACTCGCGGATATTTTGAGCCAGGGGGTGCGTCGTCTGTCATGTTACTGAAGTTAGAACTTCCAAATTTTTGAACATTCTTCGTCTAACAAGCTGGATTTGTTTATATATTCAGAAAATTTAATATAAGTATTAAGACGACTATTTAAGCAAAGAGCAAAGGCAACTTGGTCAACTTAACAAAACCATCATTACCATTCTTCATAGTCCAGGCCCTTTAGGTTTGATTGATAATTGTGTATTCTAGTTTATGTATTGGTGTATAATTATTCATATGAATGTATGTATATTTACACCAACCGCAGGCTCTTGTATCCGCTTTTCCTAATCATAAAGTTGCCTGGAAGAAATCAAATCTCCAAAGCGATAAGGCCACCATTTGTGTTCTTCGTCTGTCTTTTTATTTCTTACATGTATTGTTGTGTACAGATAAATAAATACAGAATATTGTTCAGCAACTTCTTTCAGTAGTTACACGAATCAGCGCCAATATAATGCTTTGCTTTATATAATAAACATAGTAATCAATCCATGACTAGATTCTATTCCCAGACGTGGATATATTTATATTTTTTAATTGGCACTAAAGACAGGTTCGAGTTAGTAGTTGAGGTAGTTAGCTAGTAAACCTACAGGTTAAAAACGTCAAGTGTTAACTAGTCGATGATAAATATAACCAGATTGATGGCGATGTCAAAGTGAATGAACCAAGAAAAAAGCCTGTCGTCGACTGTCAACTGGTTCATTTGAAAACCTATAAACTGGGGTCATTTAGATTATACTAAACTAGCAGATACCCGCGATTTCACTTACGAGAAAAATAGCAATCTGTCAAGAGCACCAAAAAAATTGAAACTGACTTTTTTTTAGAAAGAATTGCTATAGCCAGTATATTATTTTCTTAAAACATAGGTGTATATCATCGCAAACCTTTTGTAGTTTCAATAAAGAAGAACATATACATACATTGTTTTATTATATTTCAAAGGAATTAGGTACCTAACGTTTTCACATAAAGCTCCTAGACAGCACGAAGCAGCGTTTTAAATTAAGGCTCATAAGCGGCACGACAGATTTTACAATAATCGTCATATTTAAGCCAATTAACCAAAACCTAAAAAAAATTTGTACTAAAACCTTCCACAATAATAACTCTACTTATTAGTAAAAACGTTATCAAAACGCGTTTTGTAGTCGTTTATCGCGAACAGACAGGCAGACAGGCGTAGCGGGGGACTTAGTGATGAACACTATTGGTTTTTTATAAATGTTATTTAGGCTAACGAGTCTATATATTTTGTTCTCCTAATATTTACGATATCTTAGAGAGCTGTATTTTTCTATTCGACACACAGAATGTTCTCCAAATCAATACTTTGTTAACGGTATATACGTATCATTGGCAAATAAATGTAATTCGATCCAATCCATAAACAAGTTAAATTAAATCATTGGCTTTTGCAAAATCGATATATAATCGATTATAGTTTACTATTACTTATCATATAACAAAATAAGATTGTATAGGCAATAACAGCGATCTCGTTATGACCAGTTCGGCTGAAGTTGTTCAATACCTAGTCGCGTTCAGGGTAGAAATAAAGGGGTTGCAGGTCGAGTAATGGACCGATGGATGTTTACAGCTGGCTTCTGTCGTCTTTTAAGGATTGCCAGATTTTGACTGCAATCACACCTGATGGTAAGTGATGATGCAATCTAAGGTGGAAGCGGGGTAACTTGTTAGGAGTAGGATAAAAATCCATACCCTTTTCAATTTCTGCTCAATCGCTAAATTGCTTGGCGGTACGCGTTTGTCAGCAGGGTGGTAGATAACTAGCTACGGCCAAAGCCAATCGGCGCCGCCGGAAATCGAACCTAGGTCCCCCGTCTTATAAAGCCACTGCACATACTGCGCTTTGGAGGTCGTCAAAAATGACGATATTCCCACCTGCGTCTTCGATCACAACTTCGATTCCGAGTTCCATCCATTATTACGGCAGTTACATAATAATACAAGCTATACCTATAATAAAACCTTCATAGTATGGGATTTTAAAAAGTTATAAAGCCACAAGTTCCTAAAAGACCGTTTTTGCAATTAAGGTTAAATATCTGCAAAGTGCGCACATCACGCAACTCAATCCCGTATTCCCGGAATCCCGGCCCACACGCACTCGCTCCTTTAATGAAGTAAACGCGCCGCCAATTAATACATTGCATTGATGATATCTGTTGAAGTTTGAGAAACTGCGTCTATCATTATTGCATTTAAGCCTTCTATGTATGTTTTCCTAGTAATGATGACAATGATAGATTATATTATGGACTTGGGTAAAATATTTGAATCGTTCAAAAACGGACACTACTAATAAAATAATCGTGAACCCAAGTAACTACATTAATTTAATATACAAAATACGAAGTTCGAACCATATGCAAGAACGGAGACGACAAGTAAGCAGTACCACAGAATACATATAGTACATGGTTGTACGAATTGTGCCAAGGCAGCTTGCCTGTGGTGAAAAAGATTCCTCCTCAACCTGACAAAAAGAAGCCATGTCAGAAGATGCTCGAAATTGTTAAAATTTAAATAAATACAGACAGTTTTCAATTACCCCGACTTAAATTTCGATCTAAAAAGGTCTTTAATCAAAGCTAAAAACAATAAACCACTTTATTACAAATAAGTGTACACTAAAACTTTGCAATCAAGCTTTCCACTTTGCGAGAATAAAGTTGTCAAGCGAAACAATACGATGTGAAAACGTTCAAAAACAAAATAAGCGATCTGGAATGAGCGTTTAATCGTCCAGAAATGTTGGAAATAAAAGGAAATTATCTGCAAACGTATCTATTATTCAGGAGCACGCCTTAAATGCCTGCAATCCGCCGCGGTGGCTGGCTTGCGTCCAGCAAGACTCATAAAATATTACTACCTACGACGGTTTTCATTATCCTACGTAATATCAAGCGTGCTTTAAAATCGTAGGACATTTTTTTAATCCGGTTCATAATATTATCATTATAATTTTTTAGTTTTTAATGAAAAGTGTTACCCACACAAATTGCGGCACCGGCGGGATTCGATTTTCTCGCCTTTCTCGATTCTCTGGCAATTCGGGCATTTAGAGCGCCTTACCGCTAGGCCACGATCCCGATGACGCCGGTGCCGAAATTGTGCTTTTGATATTATGTTTTTGATATCCAGGTATACGGCCTGTAATGCCATCTACAGTATGAACAGAAACATGTTACAATACTATTGAAGGCTAATATTGCGAATATATTATTATTATCAGCCTATTAATAGCCTACTATAGGGCTTCCCTCCGTATTGGAGCGGGCTTAGGGTGATAATGTTTCATTTGTTAAAGATTACTATCGAATGTTGATGTTAGATAACAGGACTGACCAACCTCCAGACTCCAGGCTTGGAATGTACAGAAAATTTTATACTTTGAAATATTTAGACTCAGGATTGGGACCCAGGACCTCGTGATCGAAGCCACATAGACTAACCATTAGACCAGCGAGCATATGTTCATAATATATAATTAAAATTTTGCCATTTTCTACAGTTTTCCGTGTCGCACGGAATAATCTTCACTCACATTTCACGTCGACAAAAACCTCTCAATTGCTAATTCATGCATTAAGAGGTTAAACAATAATCATACAGAACATACTTGTGGATACGGCCGAAACCGACCTGAATTAAACCAATTTCTCTTCGGTTGTTGTCCTAGTCCATTATATTTAAATTTATTAATTCCGTCCGACGATTAATTTAATTTTAAAATTAAGTACTTACGCCAAAAATAATTGCTACATGTTCAGGTGATTATGAAAAAAAAATACGGATGGATGATAGAAGCGTTGTATTATCTATTCTACGTCAGACACAGTGCCTCTAAGGCCTCAGATTGATATTACACGCAAGGCAACGCATTGACGGAGGTCTTTTTGGAAGTGTATTATTATAGGAGTCGTAAATTATCCAACGTACGATAGTCTAATGGAAACATACTCCAGAGCTAAGAGACAGGTCTACAGAACAGGCTTACCCTATAATTGGATTGAGAGCTATGATTAAATAACTGAAAAAGACGTTTTATTCAACTGTGATGAACTCAAATTTTAATCAAATTATGGTCTTTACGAGTAGATCGACACCAGACTATTATAAAGCCAAACTCGATTGAGAATGCTTGTCAACAAACAAATTAAAAATGAAGGTAGAAATCACTAGTCATTTTACACCTATAGCTTGGTCAATCCACGATGGCTCGTAGTGTTTTGTTTTTCAAACGCTTACAGTGCAAGTGTGCAATAAAAACTGCAAGAATGTGAGTTCTATTACTACGTAACGAGTAGCAATGTGTGCACACTCACACAAAGTGTCAAGTTAATTATGTCAACAAGAATGTCATGTTTGACTAGCAGTATGCTCTACTTCATTTTAACTCATTTTTTAAAAATGAATATGTCGTGTTGGTCCTGCACAGCAAAATTATATTGTGATATAGGTTAATATATATATCGGAGTATCACCATTCTTCTTGACATCATCTTTAGTGGTTCTTAATCTCTTGGGCGTTTTCTAGGGTTACAAAGACTTTGTCTTCACGAACAGATATATTGCAAGTTCACAATGTTTTGATACATGAAATAGATTTTTATAATTCCTGACGTATTATAAAGATTCAGAACAGTAGTTTATTTACACCCATCTTACTTTACTCCCTAATTTAATTTACTTCTTAAGAACACTTTTACACTGGTCCAACTCGACCAGTGTAAAAGTATATCCTCTCCGCACTCCAGACACAAACTAACTACCCAACTCCTTTATTCCCCTCAAGATGGTGTAAATACTCTACTAGGACTTTTGCGCCTGGTAGGCGCAAAACTCTTTTATTGGTTGGAATATTAAAACAAATCAATCATTCATTCATTTATCAAATCAAATTGAATTTAACTTTGTGTTAAAGTTTTAAGTAAGCACCTATCTCATATCTCACATTAAATGATTAACAATTAGTTCTATTTCGATTACTTTCATAAATAAAAATTGGTTGTCTGTAAAGTCGGTTTACTGACGATAGTTGAATGTGACAATGTCTTAAGAAAATACTGATGGAATGGTAGCATTTAATTATTTATTAAAATTTTTATAAATATTAATTTAAATTAATAAAATAATTGATTTTGATTTTATAAATTTATATTTTAAATTTATAATAAATATATTAATTTTTAATTTAAAATTAATATATTTAATAATTATATTTAATAGACGGATGTTGAACGCTGCCGAACGCAAAGGCCGATTGTCCTTCTTTGTCGCTAGTTCCGCGCTCTCGCTTGCACTTCAAGCCTTACATGGAACGCCTCAAAGCGAGGTAACGACGCATGACGTCATGTTTTTTCGTGCGTGCAGCCGGCTCTATCGAATTACAAGACGTTGTCACGTCAAAAACTCGTGACAGACCAAAAATAATTACATCCACAGACAGTAACATTTCCATAAACAATGACGTCTATTACAATATTACAACAATCTATTCTAAGTCTCTAGTCTAATTCCTTCGACATATATATTAACCCATTTAAAAATATCTTAAAAACACACATACCCACAATCATCTCAGATAGGTACCTAGTATATCTATTTTTCTTTTGTTTAAACAGTTTAATGATTGAGCTCAACTCCACGCTGTCTTGTCTACCATACCCCTAGAGTTTTTGTAAAGCGTGAACCCATGATGTCTATTATTATTTTGATTCATTACAAGTTAGTTTATGTAAACTAAGATGGAAGCGGGCTAACTTGTTAGGAGTAGCATGAAATCTACATTTCTTTAGTTTCTACACGATACAGGAACGCTAAATCGCTTGACGGCACGTCTTTATTAGTAGGATAGTACCAATGACCAAAGCTATTTTGCTAAGCTAATTTGGAAAATCTATATTGGCAGTAACAAACCAATCAAGTGATTTTTGTAGAAAAATTAAAGTCGAGTCGGTCAACCTGAAGGAATGGGCAACGGAACGATTTTTCTGGCTAAATCACATTTAAATATGTAGTTTATCATCATACGATACGTTTTTTTGACATTATAAATATAATATTGGTAAAAAAATTAAGTAGAGCATCATTCCGTTGGGTCATGACACGCAGCGATACAACCTACAATAGCCCGTGTACACCGAGCCGTGGTCGACTCGAGACTGATGTTCGAACTGTACTCCCCGCACCCTTCGGTTTCCCCTCGCGAGAAATAGTGGGGCGCGTCTTAGTGAATTGAACTATCAGTATTTTTTATAATTTAGTAATGTGTTAATGAGGAATTCATGACAATAAATTAGATTAGTAAGTTTAAAACTAATTAATATATTCAATATCTAATAAATATTTTTTTTTAAAATAACAAAACATAATTTTAAATTTATTAGGCATAAAATGTGTTGTATTTTCTACCTTCATTTTAAATTTGTTTGTTGACAAGCATTCTCAATCGAGTTTGGCTTTAGTATACGTTGGAGTGGATATCGATTCATAAATTCACATAAATGAAAGGCCGATTAGCAACCTATCTTAAATTTGGATAAGTGAGAAGAAGCATTTTGTGTCAAAGTGACATTTCAATTTATTTACACGGCATACATACAAAACTACTATAAACAAGGATGTAGATGAGTCTATACATAAACAATAACAAAGAATAAAAAATTAATAAAAGGCCATAGCCAAGATAGAAATATAACTTTAAGTAAGCACAACAACAGATAATAATTATTCCTTACTAATATTAACGCGCAGGTTTGTATGCATGGATGGATGTTCGTTACTGTTTCACGCGAAAACTACTGAACGGATTTTGATGTAACTTCACAATAATATAGCTTACATATCAGAATAACACATAGGCTACATTTTATCCCGAAATTCCCACGGGAATGAGCCGCAGGCGTCCTCTAGTTATTTATGAATTTAAGCGTGAACAGTGGGCTATCCCAACAGGCGGGAATCAAACCTGTGACAAATTGGTGCTGCGTTTGGAGTCCTAACCGTAGAACTATTGATGCTTCAATTCAGTTGGTAATTAAAAAACCAGGTTCTAATTATTTCCTATATTTACTTATCCCGGAATATATTGCAGTAATAACAATGTAACAAAATTGCTGTTATAAATTTTACATGAGGCCTTTATCAAAGTCTGTAATCGAATCCGCACCCAACAAATTGACGGCCGACGCCGTGCGCAGTTCATTATAACATTACTCTTCAATATTACAATATTACACTCCAATTTTATTACACGCGCCTGCAATTTAATGTAAAGTTGGACTTTTTCAATGAGTGACAAGTCTAGATGAAGACGTTACTAACAAGGTTAGAATTTAAACCATTGCGAGTATTTTCCATTTGATTAAAATATAAAGGGCTGAAAGTCACGTCCCTGTTGCTGGAGTTTGGCCGATTAGTTTCTAACCCATACGGAGTCCTTAGTCATTAGTTTGGTTGTTCGTGTAACGCGACGTGAAGCGAACTGACTTATCTCAGGTCATGACTAAGGAGCCCGTATCAGTTTGAAACTAGTCGGAAAAACTCCGACAACAGGGACGTGATTTTGCAACTATTTATATTTTAAGAGTAAGATGCGTATGTTATGCGCCTGCCTCGCTGGTCTAGTAATTCGATAAACGTTCTGTAACTTGTCACGTTATCAAGACAGTTATCTGAGTTTTAAGCCGGATTTTAAAAAGAAAAATGACTCTTCTAACAAATTCTCAACAACAACTGGAATCTGTCAAATCGATGGTTTAACATCTTGTTAGTCAGTTCGATTAGCATTTATCGCTTTAATGGTAAAGCGACAAATGCTAATCTAATAATAGAAGTATGTATTTTAAGACCCCATGGTCCAGTAGTTTGGTAAAGTAGAATGTTGCGTATAGAATCTCCCTCTGAACGACTTCAATATTTTATGGACTAATACGTTGAAAGGGTTCGAGACAGTGATAATGATCTTGTACCGATGGCCACTTGGTTCATGTTTATTAAATCGTACATAACAAAATAACCTTTATTGCAATTAAATAAAGGTCAAAATGGCTTCGTTATATTTTCGTAACTATATTTTTAAGTCTGGACATCTAATTTTAGGAAGTTGTTTATAATACACTTTAGATGGGGTATATCTGCACTGTTGTGAAATTGCAAGCTTTAGAATATTGAATACAATGAAACTATAATTTTTATGTTTTATTTGTGTTTTGTTATTTAAAACTAACAAACTACGAATTATAAATTACTCTTTCAACAGCTATAGAATATTTGGTTGATTAGTGTTCTTTTTTGCTTTCATACGCAAATCTCAGTATTCTAAAAAAATCCCGTGATAAAATATGGCTTATGTGTTATTTTGATATGTAAACTACATTATTGTGAAGTTTCATCAAAATTCATTCAATAGTTTTTACGTTAAGAAGTCAAAGACAAATATTTTTGGGTTATTAAGCATTTTTTGGACTGTAAAAATAAACTTGAAAAAATTAATTATACAAGATAGGAACAAAATCAATATAAAATACAAATTAAAACTAAATTAAATTAAATCTAAAACCTCCTCGACTCCACTGCAATGAGGCATAGTGCCCAGGGTACTGGCAGCATTTCCCCTTTGGATGGCCAAACTAATCCGTTGGCCAAGGTAGCTGCCAGCTCTTTGGTCACCCGTAGACTCGATAGCTCTTTTTGAGATATCGAAAAAAAAATATTAAAAAATATTTTGCTAAATACATTAGCATTTACGAAAAAATAAAGAGTACAAAATTACACACGTATATAATAATAGATACATAGATAATAACGAAAAAGTAATTAGCGTGTATTGTCAAGTATATTTTTCGAAAGTAAAATTAACATCTGTATAAAATTCATCAAAATCGGTTTCATAGTTCAGCCAAAATTACTTTCGGCTTATAATACTAGATTAGAAGTTTGTATGTTATATACATACATCTAATCTAGTAAATAAATACTATGGGATAATACACACATCGCTATAACTACATAGCCCAAAGTAAGTGTAGGTACTTGTGTTATGGGTACTATTATAACTGATGAATATTTTTATATATTGAACATAAATACTTATAATATATAGATAAACACTCAGACACTTGAAAACATCCATGCTCATCATACAAACATTTGTCCAGATGTGGCATTCGAACTCACAGCCTAGGACGCAGAAGCAGGGTCACTACCCATTGCACCACTCAGCCGTCAAATCGCTCATTTAAATCAGATTATAATCTAAGCATAAAGCTTTCCAAATGCTATACAAGCTTCAGCTGTTATTCGATTGTATTGCACCGATATTTCCTCAATAAAATCGACGGAACGCAATCGTACCCGACGTGATCGAATTACACGCAGAGCAATTACCTTGTTCTCACTTGTATGGCTTCATTAATTGTTTATTGGAGTTGCTACTGAGACATTAATGGTATCTACCTTTTACGAATGTTTATAATGAGTAAGGGATTTATTAATTTTCTACTGAGGCGATTCTTTAACGATTGTTTAGTAATATAGTAAATAATTTATTCAATGATTTATCGCGGTAAACAGTAAGTTTACCGAATCGACGAATTCAAGCAAAAAAGTCCTCTGGAGGTATTTGTTAATCATGAGTTTTTCGTAATGATATATTGCAAAATAACACCATCTTCTATTCTACGAATATTTACTGCTAGTAGGACAGAATTGTATTCTAGTAACAATGATTCATTATGACGTTAAAATATAACGTTTCGGTACAGGACTTGACCTCCCTCTTGAATGGAAAGAAGATGGAATTATAGAACTTAGACACTTATACTAGAGCCAAACTCGATTGAGACTGCTTGTCAACAAACAAATTAAAAATGAAGGTAGAAATCACTAGTCAGTTTACACCTAATTTTTTTAGTTAATAAATTAGATTAGTAAACTTAAAACTAATTAATATATTCAATATCATTTGAATAAGATTTTATAAAAATACAAAACGTAATTTTAAATTTATTAGGCTTAAAATGTGTTGCATTTTCTACCATCATTTTAAATTTGTTTGTTGACAAGCATTGTCAATCGAGTTTGGCTTTAGTATAGGTGAGAAGTTTAACTGAGATTCTTAGAAGGAAGAAAATATCAATATTTCATATCCCGGCCCGGGACTCGATCGCACGTCTTCGTGATCCGAATTCCCACAGGCTAACCACTGGACTAACAAGTTCATACATACCAAATAACCAGTGGCGTGTACTTCATAATTGCATAAAGTCACTGTCTACCCTGAGGACACATTAAGAACCAGTATAGAAGAAATAATTTTCTATTTCGTGTAGTTAGTACTTATAATGATTACCCTAGGTATAAACCTTGTGCACGCTATTGCAAATAACACTTATACTAACAACAGTATATTAAAATTTAAACTATTGCGAGTATTATCCATATTGACTCGTACGAGGCCCTTAGTCATAGCTTGCTTGTTCACGCGACGTGAAGCAAACACTTTTTAGCGTTACGGGAACAAGTAAGCTCATAACTAGGACCCCGTTTGGGTTCGATACTATATATATATATAGTATCGAACCCAAACGTTATATATACATACATACATACATACATATAGTTATATATACATACTTCAAAAACAGTGACGTGAGTTTCAGCCGTTTATATTTTATTTTATTTTTTTTATTTAAACATCTTTATTGCAAATAATAAAAGAAACGATGGTGCAATATAAACTTAAGCGCAAAAGGCGACCTAATCACTAGAAGTGATCCCTTCCAGGTAACCTAAATTAACGGACCTTAACATTTGAGTGACGGGGAATTGCAATAAAAACAAAGAAAAATTAATGTACAATTGAAAAGGTTCACTAGTAGATTATATATACATTAAAACATATATTATGCATACAAATTAATAAACATATACCTACATATAAAAAAAATCTAAAATACTAATAAATACATACATAAATATAAATACACATAAATATATATTGTGCTGTTTTTAAATATCGCTAACGATTTTGACCCTCTTTATGTCACCAGGGAGTGCGTTCTATTTTAATAACTGGGTAGTAATTATAATAAACATAAACACCAGTGCATTAGCTCCCTAATAAACAATTTTCACGGAGATTACCGCCTAAACTATTACCCACTATATTACCGTATTACACCAGTTAATAAATCATGCTGACGTGCAATTATTGCAACCGTAATCGGCCTGTTCCCTTCGCACCTTGGCCCGATCTACTCCGTCCAAAGTATTACAGGTGTAATATTGTATTCAAATTGCCCACAACATTCATATAACAACTCATATATTACCGAACTATA
Organism: Mycalesis mineus; assembly: GCA_034621355.1. Classification (NCBI taxonomy): domain Eukaryota; kingdom Metazoa; phylum Arthropoda; class Insecta; order Lepidoptera; family Nymphalidae; genus Mycalesis; species Mycalesis mineus. The sequence continues at coordinate 14,752,422 of CM067891.1, read as the reverse complement.
ACTGTTCTTTGGTCGAATCTTCGGGGAATATTTATTACGTTTCACTACATTTAGCGATTTTTAATTGATTTCAATTACAGAGGCTTTCAGTTTGACCTGTTTGTTTATATGTATCTTTTCAGCCTCGTTAGTATAGTGGTCGATCACGGGGTCTTGGGTTTGATTCCTGGGTCGGGTCACGGAATGATTCTGAGTGTTTCATGCTACTATGTCAGTACATTCCAAGGCCGGGAAGTTCGTGGTGTTACACCCCCGTGCCGCGGGGAGCAGTCGGTCCCTGTCATTATTGTCAATATAAGATAGTGATCGTTAATAAATGAAACATTATCACCCTAAGTCCGCCAACTCCCATTGGAGCAGCGTGGTGGGTGTACGCTCCTTAACCCATCTCTTATAAGGAGGGAGGCCTGGCCCTGTTAATAGGCTGATATTGATGACGATGATTAGTCGACTTAATGCTTAGATTTCTAATGACGCAGTTTTATATATGTACGAGTATCATCATTCATCATTATCAACCTATTAATGGCCCACTACAGGGCCAGGCTTTCCTTGTAGGAGAGGGTATATGGAGCGTACACCCACCACGCTGCTCCATTGCGGATTGGCGGGCTTAGGGTGATAATGTTTCATTTATTAACGATCACTATCAGATGTTGATGATAGTGACCGAGACCGACGGCTTAACGTGCTCTCCGAGGCACGGGGGTGTAACACCGCCAACTTCCCGACTCCAGGCTTGGAATGTGCTGAGAATTTCATAGAAGAATGAAACACTCAGAATTATTCCGTGACCCGACCCAGGATTCGAACCCAGGACCTCGTGATCGAAGCCAGGTAGGCTAACCACTGAACTAACGAGGCAGTCAACGGTGTGTACACCGAGTTGTTATGATTCTTAGAAGTTTGCGTGATATTTTTTGCAATACTCTTGAATATTTTACATACAATTGCGATCATTTTAATAGTTAAATAACTTCTAATAATTTCTTATTATTTGTGCAGTCGTAATATTACGATAGAGCGCATTTATTTACTTATTCGCATTGTTTTTTCTTTAAATATTCAATGTTAAGTTAGCATGGAGGTTCTAATGCACCTTGTGTTAAGTGATGATGCAGTAAAAATATTGTAGGGATACAGTTTATTCTACCGCCTAAGTCTAAGCTCTTTTTCATATCACGAAAACATTCCAGTCCAGACCTGGACTAATTTAGAAAATCTAGATCGGCCTAGCCGGGAATCGAACCCAGGACCTCTGTCTCATAAATCCACTGCGCATACCACTGCGCCATGAATGTCGTCAAATATCGGTTTAATTTTAAGTCGATTATAAGAACTCTTGGTTTTAAGGCAACGTACCGTAAAGGCTCTATACAAAAAAAAAATAATAAAAAATTAAACCACCTTCACAACGCACTAAAAAGTAAAAAATAACTACGTTATTTAGTTACTTAGACTTCATAGATATGCTTAAGAAAATTCAAGTAACTAAATGACGCATTTATTTTTTTTACTTTTCAGTGCGTTTTGAAGTCGGTTTAATTTTTTATAAAATTTTTTTTCATACTTTTTAGTGGTATATTGACAACGAACATACGTAAAACCTACTCATTCTAAACTATGAATACGAATATTCGCCAGCCACTTATAAACTACCGACATCGCTGCAAATGTGCCTATGAAGTATGAAGAGTTCCTTCGATTTAACCAAGATCTCATCATCAGTTCCTAACATGGTGACTATGGGACCATTTTGGAAGTGTACCCTTTCTAATAAAAAAAGAATTTTCAAAATCGGACTATTCCGTGAAAAGTTATGCGTAGTCATGCGTAATAAAATGCCTATCGCAAAAACTACTGAACCAATTTTGATAAAACTTGCAGTATTCTCTAAGTTGCATAATACCTAGTACAACAAAAAAAGAATTACTGAAATAAAATGCCTATCGCAAAAACTACTGAACCAATTTTGATAAAACTTGCAGTATTCTCTAAGTTGAATAATATCTAGTACAACAAAAAAAGAATTACTTAAATCTTTTTCTGACTTCTAATTCCGGAGAAATACGAACACAAACATAAAAATTACCTATCTCAAAAACTACTAAACCGATTTTGATAAAACTTACAGTGTACTCTAAGTTGAACAATAACTAGTACAACAAAAAAGAATAACTTAAATCGGACTTGTAGTTCCGGAGATATGCCTCCACAAACATAAATACATACATACACTTTTGAAATTTGGCATATTTGTCCAGACGCTGATATAGACTAACATATGCGAAAACTGGACAGTTCTGGAAATATTACATACATACGGGCGAATTGATAACCTCCTTTTTTTGAAGTCGGTTAAGAAATACTTAGGTTAAAGATATCATTGTCAAACTTCTTCACAAGGGCTATATTTTTATTTTTTTAGCATTATGGTCAATTACATACAATGCATCTACCAGTTTAAATAACTATATTTAGCTTCTAATCATAATAAAACTGTTTTAATAACCTTTCCTTCTATTTTCCCACAAGAGCGGCACGTTTATGGGAGTCGAGAACCCATTGTTTTGCCTCGACTTGACCACGATCGTTGCGACCACAATACGTTGCTTTATATGGGTTAAAGACACGTACAAAATGCTATAAAAATTCCTCATACACTTTATGAGTTTGTTATATATAGCAGAAGAAAATAGTTTTTTTGCTGAAATTAACTAAATGGCGTTCTAATAGGGTTGTCATTTGTAATTATGAGGGTAAAAGTAATATATTAATTTTATTTTATTGTATTTTATTATTTATCTGTACCAATATTTAAGTTTTTCTCAGACATAATTATTATTAATATTCCAATAAACAATGCTATCTGAATAACAACTTAATTTATATAAAATTAGTATTTTAAAGATGATATTTTTAGAAGATTTGTAAATAAATATTTTTCGCATATTTATTATAATTTTGAGACAAGAATTTTAGTGAAGTTAGTAAGGCTTTTAATATTTCTAATGTTTTCCTGAAATATCCGATATATGGTTAAATAAAGTAATATAAATTTTACTGTCCATAATAAAATAAATTAGAGATATTTAAATTTCAAGAGATGCGTTGGATGGAAATCCGACTCATCTCTTGAAATTTAAATATACCTACAGTTGAAAATTATGGAGCAATTTTTAAAATTTTCGCCGTAATATTTTGGAGTAATGCTAACCTTTATTAAGATTACGCTATTTTCTGGCTTGAACTTTTAAAAACTTTTCTAAATACGCAATCAAATGTGGCAACCCTATCCAACTGACCTTATGAAGTTCTGCATCGTTGGTTGTCCGACGAACTGCCAGCAAAAAACCTTATGGTGCGGTGAAAAAAATCACTCGTTTAATAAATTCTAATATATCGTACTCGTATGCACAACTCGTGATGCAATAGCCGCGTGCGTTCGACGCGAAAGCCACGGCCTTTCTGAAACTACGCGGCGAGCGCGGCTGCTCTTGAACTTGCGACTTGACTCTTGAGTCACTGCGTTTCTGACAGGTTGCAGCAGTCTGCACAGCGCTGCATTTTCCGCGCGGAAACTTCGGCTGCCCGATATTACTTAGTAGTTAACTTAGCAGGATGCAACTCTAATGACCGAAACATAACCAGTGGCGTACACTTCATAAATGCATAAATTCACTTCCACACATTACGAACCAGGTTTGGAGAAGAATTTTACATATTGTGTTGTTGTTGTTGTTGTTGTTTTGCCTCAACTGGTGACCGAAGGGCTGGCTCATTTTTTGCGCAAAGGATTAGCCTGGCTATCCAACGCGGCAATGCAGCCAGTATTCTTGCCACCATTCCACGTGGGCATGATTTGTATAGTTATTAGGATAAGTTAGCTTAAGTTCCTTATTGTATTCTTTCTCAATGTTGTTAGTACCTATTATTTCAGTTATAACCTTGTGTACGGCACTGAACATAAGGTATCGAAGGCAGCAATTTGTCGCATAACGGTCCATTTATTTATACTGTATTTTATGCAAGTCTTAGTATTTTTAACTAAATCTAGATTTCCCTAATTACTGTGATGAAAAATATCCTATGTCCGTCATTGGGTTGCAATGTTTTCTCACCATGATCGGTTCCGCGATTAAGTTATAAATACACAGGTAAGAAACAGTTAAACTTAGGTATTATCTGAAAAAAGAAATTTGTATAATAAGCTCATAAGTAAACTAAATGTAAGAGTGTCTTGCGAGGTTACAGATTTCATCGTTCGAAAACTACGTCCGAGGTATTGTTTCTTTGATCGGGACATAAAATATCCTATATCCAAATCCTGGATGTTTTTTTTTTATTTGAATACAAGTTGGCACTTGACTGCTATCACACCTGATGTCAAGTGATGCAATCTAAGATGGAAGCGGGCTAACTTGTTAGGAGCAAGATGAAATCCTATCGGTTTCTACACGACATGTGTTATATCTCCCTATTTAACCGAAAATATGTAATAACAAACAAACTAATCTTACAGTTACTTATACCTTTACCTCTGTTAGCTTTGGTAAAAGAAATCACTGAAGTAACTTGCGACTTGTAAGGTTTTGAGTCACCGAGTTTTTGACAGGCTGCATTGGTGGCAACACTGCATTTTACGCGCGGAAACTTCGTCTATCCGATATTTAAGCGAGCAAGTCGTTGCTGTTATGGTCGATTTACACTGTCCTCATAAGCTAGTGCCTTTTTTTTATTAATTTCAAGTTAGCCCTTGACTGCAATTTTGTTAGGAGTACGACGAAATCCGCACTCCTTCGGTTTCTACACGACATCGTACCGGAACACTAAATCGCTTGGCAGTACGTCTTTGTCGGTAGGGTGGTAACTAGCCACGGTGAAAGCCTCCCACCAGTTAGACCAATATAAAAAATATCGCAATCTGCCAAGCCGGGAATCGAACCCAGGATCTCCGTCTTATAAATATACCGCTCATACCACTGCGCCACGGAGGCCGTCAAAATGGTCGATTTATATCTACTGTAACTTGTGGTAGCCAGTGACTTGGTGCATGGATTTAGGTTTCTAGTTTTCTATCCTACAAAAGCCACACATACGGTAGCATCTTATGGCTACTTCATACATAACCCTACTAACCCAGTCTCTTTTTGTATTGGTATAATCTAGCGGTTAAAGACGAGCTCGCGATAATAAATAATGATAAGGCAGAAGTAGTATCAATCCAGATACGACGTGGTTTGATGAGATACTCTATATTGGAGTGTGCTGGAAAAAAAAAACGCTAGCAACAATTAGAATAAACTTGACAAAGGACCGATATATGAAAGCGGGCGAGTATAATCTCTGTCTTTATCTCTTGTAAACGAAAATGGTGTCAATTTTCAAGAATGTATCATTTAGTTTTCTTTCGTTCAATGTTTCAACCACACCTACAAACTTAAAATAACTAACTATTAAATTAAAAATTTAAAAAACCCCCGACCCAAATAAAGATTAAACTTTGGTAATTCTTCACCAAAAATATAAATCGGTTCCATCCCATCCCATTTCCAGCATCAGGTCCTCGTCAATAAGAAACATGAAAAGAACCAGTCAAGACAAATTCAACGGACCCAAACTCGATGGGTTTACTAAAAAGGTTTACGTCTCCTACCTTCGAGCCTTATCATCAGACCAGCTCAGTGGTTCCAGAAGACATTAGTGTTTCTAATTTCAGATTACACACATGCTTTCAAGCAAACTGAGCGTGTAACATTTCTATCGCATCCAACAAACGACCTGATGACCTTGAAGACCTGAACGATTTCCACCAAACATAGCTAGGAACACTTTCGACTGATATACCTTTCAAACAAAAAAACCGCATCAAAATCGGATCATCCGTTTGGGAGTTACAATGCCACAGACAGACACATACACATACATTTACACAGACACGTCAAACTTATAACCCCGTCGATTTTGCGTCGGGGGTTAATAATATCAGTACAATGATACACAATAAGTTTTGGTAGAAATATTCATTTCAAAGTTCTTTCAGGGAAGTATGCCCATCATGGTCTATTGCTTTGATGTATTCCGGTCTTAAGTAAATGGTTACTAGTGAAATTACAAATACAGGCTTAACATGTAGGTACGCCTTCGATTGAAGGCACAGGGCAGCATATTATCGGAGGACAAAGTTGTAATATTTTCCAGCGGCATTGCTGCCTAGCCTTAATATATACAATTTGCAAGATCAATTTTGTACGTCCTTATTCAGCGCAAGCAAAAAATCTGCACATTTTCACTAAATCAGCAAATTTATAACGTAGGTACATCATAAGTACAAAATTGATACTTTGTAAACCATATAAAGTCGTTCTTGACTTATAAGTAAATACACACGATATGTCTTCACGCAATAAAGTAACGAGTGTAAGTCGATCATTACGTACAACTTATAAGGGGAAAATAAAGTCTTTTAACATTTGGCTGCACGGGGAAAGCTCACAAATCGTCACGTACGAATCGTTTCAAATGGTTGCATTCTTCTTTCAGCGTTTATTTGTGGAGCAATTAAATGAAATGCTCTCATTAGACGGAGGTATACTGAGTACCTAGACGTTGGTCAAACGTGATTACGTGAAGTAATTTATGTTCTATTAGTGTTGGTCTTTGCTTTTTATAATTTTTTTGTCTCGTTCGAAGAAAGTTTTGCTTTTCGATTAGGACAGGAAGAAAAATTTCTACTTACATCAACTGGACAATTGCAAAAGTTTATTTTAATGATTAATCCATACCGAATCCAATATTAGAATACATATCTATGTTTTTCTAATGTGTTATTGATTATGTTTGATTCTGTATGGATTTAAAATTACACCAACAATTAATTTTAACAGTAATTAATTTAGCATATTGGTATGATGTCGTGTAAAAACCTAAAAGGTTGTGTTAGAAGTTTGCCCGCTTCCATCTTAGATTGCACCATCACTTACGATCAGGTTTGATTGTTATTTATTTATATTATTAAAATTGTGGCTGTATACAACCACTAGATTTCTAATCATTTATCAAAGAACACATGCAAGCACAAACTCGAAATGGAATTCAAAAATGCGTGAGTAAACACTTAAAATAACACAAATTATAATCGTTTATCGACAAGCTTTTATGAGTTACAAACGTGTACCGGTTCGTAATCTGCCATCTCGTGGTACGGGTATGTGGGTCAAAGGTATGGGATACGCGCCGTAGGCGGAGGCTACAATGGTTTGTATGTGTAGGTACATTACATCTTCATTTTAACTTGTCTTCTGAGAAACACGAATGAATTAAAGATACTAAGCTTCGCCAGACACCGTTAAATGCATAAACTTTAAACACAGCATTACGAGGTATGCTAGAACATTGCCTGGCGAAGAGTTGCCACAAATACGAAGCGTCGGGCTACTGAGGAGAGAATTTCGTAGAGAAAAAAAGCTCAGTACTTCGTAACCTTTTTTTTACCGTGGGGAAATCCTCATGGATACCTTCTCGCCATGGGGAGGCAAGAAGATTATGTCGGACTTGTACCGACTAAAACCCCACGATGTTCCAACTCATCGCCTGGGACTGAATTATGGGAACGTTAGTACTACTACCATGAACCAGTCCGCGTCGCCCATAAAAGCAAGCTCTCCTCTAGGACTTATAGAAACCTCACTAATTAAATCGTCTACCTACTGGAGGGCCTATCTCCGTTGGGCGATAGATTCCTCATACCTATCGCCCGGAGGAGTACTTCGTAACCTGACCCAAGATCCAGGAAAATATAAAAAATATCCTTGTAAAGACAAATGCTTGTATGTTTTTGCCTCTTTCAAGCAATAACTACTGAATGGATTTTTATGAAACTTTACAATAATAGCTAACTAATAACACATAGGCCACATTTTATCTTGAAGTCAACATAAGCTCTATCCGTTTGGATGCAATCACGCCTAATCGCGTAAGGGATTTATAAGCCAAGGGATGTATGCGCGGTGGATTTATAAGACGGGCAGATTGAGATTTTTCTTAATTTGTCTTGGTCTGCCTGGTGGGAGGCTTTCGCTGTGGCTAGTTACCACCCTACCGACAAAGACGTACTGGCAAGCGATTTAGCATTCCGGTACCATGTCGTGTAGAAACCTTAGGGGTGCTATCATGTACAAACCGAAGGAATCTGGATTTCATACTACTCCTAGCAAGTTAGCCCGCTTTCATCTTAGATTGCATCATCACTTAACATCAGGTGTGATAGCAGTCAAGGGCCAACTTGTAGTCGCCTATTTACTCTCAATTTGAAGATACCTATATTTGTGCACATCACTGCAGTTAAAAAAAACTGCTATAGATAATAAAAAATATCTAATTAGCTTTCCATAATCCAGTGAACGCATCTTAACCCTAATAAACTATTTACCAAAGTATAATATCCGATAATTAATTCCCAATTTAAAACCTTCATGAGTTGTAAAGTATGTTATTACAGCAATTTATACGTACCAGGTGTGGCGATGAACATCTTATGAACGTTCATCACGGCGTTTAATATTAAGACTTTAATTGCACTATTATTTGTGCATTAGCATAGTTTAAAACCGAATTCAAAACGCTTACGTTAGTAGAGAAAGCAGGTATAATTTGAGATTTGGCTTATAGATTAATTTAATCTTGTTTTTAGAGTTACGTACAGAAATGATATGAAAAGAAATCCCTGTTTTTTTATTGATTGCAATTAATTATCCCTTGACTGCAATCACATCTGATGTTAAGTGAAGATGCAATCGAAGATAGAAGCGGGCTAGCTTGTTAGGAGTAGTATAAAATCCAGACCCCGGTTTCTACACGACATCATACCGGAACGCTCAATCGCTTGGCGGTACGTCTTTGTCGGTAGGGTGGTGACTAGCCACAGCTGATGCATCCCACCAGCCATACCGAGACCAATGTAGAAAATCTTCTCAATCAAAAAATTCAATCCAGGACCCCGTCTTATAAATCACTGCACATAACAATGCGATTCAGTGGCAGTCAAAAATATTTGTAATAACGTACCTAATTACATGAATTTTACCCCTTTGGGAAATAGGAATGAATTGGTACCCAGTATTGTCACAAAATTCATTATGATTGCTAATTTTGTTAAATAATATTAAAATGATTAAAATAATTGATGGTACATTTAAACTTTAGTAGTAGAAGTTTACTCCGACCGCCAAAATTTATTTGTAATTGCTGTGTTTAAAAATTAAGTAATTAACTTAAAATACACAGAGCATTACTTATTGCGCGAAATATTGCTTTTTTTTCACTTTCCATCACGAGTTTTCATATAACATGGAGCAGATAGCTTGTTCGTCGTGTATTTCTACAAAACATCTAAAAATAACCCATTCTGTGAAATTAAAGGAAAAAGTAAAACTAAGGTGTTTCAAATCCCAGGGGGTGGTCTAGAAAGGGACTGGTTTTTCTTTTTCCGCACACCGGATGTCATTAAGCACTAACTTTCATCTTTTTCTGATACTTGTTTCTATGTTACTACCCGCGCGTCCTCATTAGTTCCATGTTTGTTCGAAGGCTAAGCATTCTTATTAAATGCTCAGTGTCGTTGTTACAATCAAGTGACAAGGTACCTACGAGCCTGCCTCGTTGGTCTAGTGGTTAGCCTATCTGACTACGATCACGAGGTCCTGGGTTCGAATTCTGGGAGAGAGGATATGAAGCGTAGACCCACCTTGCTGCTTCAATGTTGGATGGCGGGCTTAGGGTGATAATGTTACATTTATTTACGATCACTATCAAACGTTGATGACAGTGACCGAGACCCAGGGGTGTATAACCGCCAACTTTTCAACTCCAGGCTTGGAATATACTGAAAATTTCATTGAAGAATGAAAAACTTTGAATTATTCCGTTTTCCAACCCATACCTATACCAATACTAACCGATATAAGGATATCGATATTTAGTTATATATACAGATACAGACAGGATATTCACTATAAAAAAAAACTGTTGGACAAAGCCATAATATTGGATTCCCTAAATTCATCAATCGACGATACATGATAATAGGCGAATAAATATTTAAAAGGATAATCAATAATAATGAAGATAAACGAATAGTATTACTTTAAATAAAGTCACATTGATTCGAGTATCATGAACTTTATTACAAGACAGTAAATAGCAATAAATAGTAATATAAAAGATCGGACGCATTGCCATTAAATAACGATTGAGTACGATTGCCTTCCATAATTCAGGTGACTAGCGAGTCGCAGTCAGTAAACACAGTCACGACTTTACAGATAAAATACTTTAAACTCGACGAAATAAACTGTCGAGTCAGCCTTTTTAATATATAATGAGCTGCCAACTTGCAACGAAATAGATATCTCACTTTACATGTTGCGTGTTTCAATCTTGAGATTTCAAGCTTCAATTCTCGGAAAAACATTTTTAAAGCATTTTATAAGAATGTTTTTCTGTTTTGACGGTAGTTTACTTTTTAACGACTTTTGTCGTCAAATACCTGTATCTTTGTCGTCGAATACTCTAGCAAAATTTCGAAATCATCTGCTATGATGAAACGAAAAGAAACTTAACGGTTACATAGATTTCCAACTTGTGTCAATTAAATAAGTATTCATACGACGAACGAGTGACGGCCGAGTGGCGCAGTGGGTAGTGACCCTGCTTCTGCGTCCTAGGCTGTGGGTTCGATTCCCACGTCTGGAAAATGTTTGTGTGATGAGCATGGATGTTTTCCAGTGTCTGGGTGTTTATCTATATATTATAAGTATTAATATATAATATATATATATAATATATATATATATATATATATATATATATATATATATATATATATATATATTCATCACTCACTATAGCACCCATAATACAAGCTACTTACGAGTTAAGCGTACTCGTACTGTGGGGCTATATAGCTATGTGTGTAATTGTCCTGTAATATTTATTTATTTATATTATTCGAACAGCTGATTACCGTTGGGGGCCCAAAGTACTAGAATGGCGACCCACACCGGAAAGCGCAGTATTAGTCCAGCGACAGGTCGACTGACGACGTTAAATGTGTCGTAGAGAGCCGCTGGCCACAGACGGCTTAGGTAGTATTTGGAAGTTCCTAAAAAGACCTATGTCCAGCTGTGGACTTCCATCGGCTGTTAATTATGATGATGATATCCTCCTGGTCCCAAAGTTATTAACGCCTGAGCACTCAGGCAATATTTATTTAATATAAATTAAATGTAAAAGACTGTCCGCTGACTACGGGCTTCATAAGAAGGCTCAGAGTCACTCAGCGGGCGATGGAAAGAGCAATGCTCGGAGTATCTCTACGTGATCGAATCAGAAATGAGGAGGAGGAAAAGTAATCGACATAGCTCAGCGAGTCGCAGAACTGAAGTGGGCAATGGGCGGAGCACGTAGTTCGAACAGCTGATGGACGTTGGGGCTCAAGGTGGTAGATTGGCGACCCCGCACAGGAAAGCGCAGTGTTGGTCGACCCCCAACCAGGTGGACTGACGACATCAAACGTGTTGCAGGCAGCCGCTGCAACAGGCGGCTCGGGATCGTTGTGTTTGGAAGTCCCTTAAAAAGGCCTATGTCCAACAGTGGACGTCTACAGGCTGGTAATGATGATAATGATGATGATGATGATGAAATGTAAAAGGAGATATCTTTTTAGAAGGCTTTGGCTGACATTGCGAATAAAAACATTGAATATATCAAAGAGCATTTATAATACCCCAGATGATTCAAGTGCAGAACGCAAAGCAATCGTACCGTATTTGCACAAACCAATTTATTTTTGTTTAAATCATTGTATTAACTGTACTTTTGATATTTACGATATTCTTTTATTTAATCCTGCGCATGACACGAGCGTTAATAATGTTTCAATTTCGCGGACATTTTCATTTCTTTATTTTCGTGTGTCGAGTGTTGATGACATATTATTTTAATCAGATTTGTCTGCAGCTTAGCTAGTTAGGTTGCAACATCGCCTCGTATAAAGTAATTATACGAGGCATTTTTTTATTATAAGTTAGCCCTTGACTGTATTTCCACCCGCCGTGGCTAGATACCACCCTACCGACAAAGACGTACCGCCAAGCGATTTAGCGTTCCGGTACGATGTCGTGTAGAAACCGAAAGGGGTGTGGATTTTCATCCTACACCTAACAAGTTAGCCCGCTTCCATCTTAGATTGCATCATCACTTAACATCAGGTGTGATAGCAGTCAAGGGCTAACTTGTAGGCATTAATAAAAAGAAAACCGGGAATTTCGGGAATCGCCGTGAATAGAACCCAGGACCTCCGTCTTATAAATATACTGCACGTACCACTGCTCCACGGAGGTCATCAAAAAAGGTTAAGTATTTGTGTAATCGCAGGGTCACTACATAACCTCCGCAGCGTCTCCGTTCCCGATCACAAGCTGGCATGACGTGGATCTTTCTTCATACAGGTAGTGATGACCACGAATTTAAAATAAGAAATACACATTATACATTATTTTTTTAAAAGACCAATTGCATAGTTTCTTGTCGGCTTTTCGCGGCAGAATCTGCCTCCCGAACCGGTGATAGAATCACTACGTACCTACATATTTATACTTGGAGTAAATTAATTTTGTTTTTGAGGGAGTGCGAGTTTACCAGGTGTTTCTAATATCTGCTATTAACTAGTGTACGGAGATTCTTATGGAAAAGAAATTCAACGCAGGCAAGAAACTCAGTAATTGTTCTTGTAAAAATCAATATTACAATTTGTGTTTTATGATTTTGGTCATCCCGTAGAATTTGCTTCCAAGAATCTTTGTCGTTAATAAAGTCATTAACTTTATACTAACCTCCACTTAGTAAGTAAATGGTTTTTAACACATTTTGAACTTTTATAAAAGCAAGTCCAATACTTCCTTTAAAATGAGATACATTGACTACAATATTTCCTGCCATTCTCCGTTGTGATTGGCAGCCATTGGCGAAATTCGGTTACCAGAACAAACTCGCAGTATCGCGATAGCTATCCGACGAATGTCGTTCGCCAAAATCAGTCTAATCCACTCTTAATCCAATAAGCTAAGCTTTAATTTCTCTTTAAAGGGTACCTAATACCTACAGTCGCGATCCCGTAACCCCGTTTACATCGGATCAGTGACATTTGACGTTTACAATGTGAATGAACTTAATCCGCGAATGTAAATTACAATTTTTTCCTTGGAAGTGATGATGAATCACATCTTGACGTGTTATATGACACATGTGCATGGTTTCCCTCGCGTAAATAAAACGTTATTATTTCAATATATTTGTTATTTTCATTTCATTCAATATTGTTGTTATTTTGACTTTATGTTGCTTGCACCGAACCCTAGCACGTAATAATACAATCTATTTTTTACCCGACTGCGTCAGAAGGAGGGTTATGTTTTTCGAGCGTATGTATGTATGTATGTCCATTTCTTCGGCACGCGCTACAGCCTAAACGACTGAACGGATTTTGACAGGTGAGGTGTCGTTGAATTCGTTAAAATTGTGGTAATGACATAGGCTATATAAATTTTCAAAATGGTGGCTGTAAATGGTGGAAAAAAGGGGGGATATGTGTATTTCTTTCTCTCATCTTAGCAATATGGGTATCAAATGAAAGGTCGTAAAAAGACCATTACAAAAATATAAATATCATATCATGTTTATATTGCCGTTTTAACAAAAAATGGTAAAAAGTGTACCGTATCATTTCTATACCATAAACTAAAACAAAAAAGTCTCAAATAAAATTATAATTACAAAAACAAAAACCCGACTGCATAGAACTTTTGAACTGAAAAGACAAAACCAAGGATTACTATAAATCTATATAAAATTTTAAATACTTTATGGTGCTGCAGGCGGGGACAAATGTAGTTTTGGTAGATCTTTCTTTCCCCGCAGAAAATAAAGTATTTTGTCCCCGCTTGCATCACCATAAAGTATTTAATTTAAAATTTTATATAGATATAGTGATCCTTGGTTTTATCTTTTCAGTTCATAAGTTCTATGCAGTCGGGTTTTTTTAGCCCTCGACTGCAATCGCACCTGATAGCAGTAATGACGCTACCTAAGATGCAAGCGAGCTAACTTGTAAGGAGTAGGATCAAATCCACACCTCTTTCGGTGTCTACACCACATCGTAATGGAATACTAAATTGCTTGGCAGTATATCTTTTTGGCAGGGTAGTAACTAGCCATGGCCAAAGCCTCCTACCTGCCAGGAAGAGTTAAGAAAATCTCAATCAACTCCAACGGAAATTGAACCCAGGACCTCCGTTTTATTAATCCACTGCACTGCGCCATGGAGGTCGTCAAAAAAATATTGTTTTTTTTTAAATATTTTTCCTTATTTCCAGAAAATAGCTAAGCTATAATGTTGCGCCCAGGGGTTAGCCTAGGTACGTGTCATCTGATTACAAGGTCGAGTTTGGGTCATGAACATCATCTTTTTTTGATTCCCGATAATAATTCTGCTATATCCCCTCTATTATAAACTATTATAAGGAGGTAAGCCTAGCTCTGTAGCTGGTCGTTAAAATAGGCTGATAAAGTCTAACACTACCAACTCGGTGCAGAAAGATCAACAAAAGTTATTCTACTCGACTAAGCACTGAAGTAAAAAAATATAGCTCCTATGGTGCTACTTGTATCTAATGACACCGCACATTGAGAGTGGCCATCGAAGTGTGAGAGATAACGAACGAAGGGCCTCGACAGAAGCCCTTTAACAAAAGTATACTAGGCCCAACACCTCACTTCAACTATTGTCGGTAAACAATTTTATGACCTATTACTATTAAATATAAGGGCTAATTCCGCGTGTATTTTATGATATTTATGTTTGTTGTATCAATAGCATACATTAGTTAGGCTTTGTAGGTTGATAGATAGACGCAGATATCAATAGTTAATGGATGAAGACGTAAGTAGATAATTGTTTATCAATTTTTGTTCTTATAGGAAATGCAATTTCCTGTTCAATGCGTCGTAATAATACGTGTCGATACGTTGTTATTGATGGTTGATCGCTTATTATACATGTTTTAAGTGCATACATATACATAGCACAAATTACAGAGTAGTGCTTACACGGTCACAGTCATTAGTGTACAGAAAAATAGAAAACACAAAAAGTTGGACGAAAATTTTACTTTTTTTTATTATTCATTACAAGATAGCCCTTGATTGCAATCACACCTGTAGGGCCAGTGCGAGTTTTCACCGAGCGACTGCGTAAAAACGTACTCACTCGTATCGTCAAATTATATAGAAAAAAAAAGTGTTTACTCTCGCTATAACTAGATGGCGCTACTACTACTATTACTACTATTCCATATAAAATTTGGGTTTACTGTTTTCGGTATCGACGCGGTAAAATCTCACACTAGCCACACTGATGGTAAATGCCGATACAACCTAAGATCAACCAAGATAGATACGGGCTACCTCTCGGGGCCGAGGCTTTCAGCCTTTTCGTCAGTTTAAATTTAAGTCACATCCGGACGTGTCTAGGATGGCTCCACGCAGACCGGGATAGGGTAACACATCACTATCCTGCTGCGGAGCAATGTCTTGGCCGGTTAAATAGCCCTGCGCGGTCTGCAATGAAAGTGTGTCATCGTTGACCTGCGTCAGGACGGTGTCTAATCCTGGTAGAGTGTGTCGAGCGGTGTCGAGTCCGGTGGTAGTTTCGTCTAGCTCGTCGCTTATTAATTTATTTTTAGCTTAGTTCATTTATTTAGACACTAGAGGGCGCCCACAGTTTCATCCGCGTAGTTCTCGGTCCCCTGGGAATTTCAGGATAAAATGTGGTTCATGTGTTATTCTATGTAATATATATTATTAGTATATGTAAGCTATATTATTGTGAAGTTACATCAAAATACATATTGTAGTTTTTGCGTGAAAGAATAATAAATGTTCAATACATAAACAATTTAATTTTTAATCTGTTGTCAAATGTCAAAGTTCTTTTGCCTACGATCTGTTGTACCATAATTGTATATAACCATCTAACCCTCAAGATGGCGCATTAAACATTTTAATATTTAAAAAGTTATTTCATTAACAGTAACACACAATATTAAAGTTGACTTGCTATATAAAGTTTCTACAAGTAACACAAAATAATAAAGTTGACCTTCTATAAGGAATCAACAACAAACATACACTCACAAACTTTCGCCTTATATTTGTAAGTAGTAGGATTCTAGCTGATTATATTCACCTAATATGAAGGAGCAATTTGCCAGCACATAGAAGTAAGTGGTTAGAGGAAGCCAAATGTTAAGCCAGCTGTCATCTTACGTTGGCAAGTCGCCAGGCTATTGGGGCTGAGGCTTATGAGGCTTGGCTGCCGGACGCGAAAGGCTTATGCAAATTGAGCTGTAAGTGCCGAGACACCGCGAACTAATTACGAGTCATAATCTTGGGTGTTTAGAAATTTGCGGTACTCATTCCTTGTGTAGAATTTTGAATAAAAGTTCTTTCTTGCAGTTAATGCTTGAGACAAAAATTTTTTAACAAAAAATAGAACCGACTCAAAACGCACTAAAAAGTGGAAAATAACTGTGTAAATTAAAGCGACTAAATGACACAGTTATTTTTACTTTTAAGTGCGTTTTGAGTCGGTTCTATTTTTTGTTAAAAAAATTTATTTCTTACTTTATAGTGATTTATCGCCACGTAACCTACTCTTACTATATTGTCATTGTACGGCACTAGAAACCAAAAAGCTACCGATACCGAGACAAAGACCGAAATCGCTCTAACCGTGCCGTGTATATATATATATATATACGTGTCGAATTGAGAACCTCTCCCGTTTTTTATTTCGTCGGTTAAAAATATCAGCAATTACATACAAAGTAAAAACCCTTGTCTTTAGAAATGGGCATAATTTAGTGTTATCAGCCTATCGCCTCCCTAAACTACAAAATTCTTTCATAGGGTTGGGTGCATTATTGTATCCCGGGCTCGATCTCGGATTCTAACCCAAGACCTCGTGATCGAAGCCACATAACTCGAGAACGAGGCAGTCAACTTATTGGTGTATTCTAAATAATTGTTCATGTCTGTGAGACTAACGAGCTAGTCAATTTTAATACATTTTATCTTACTATCTTTACGTACCTAGGTACAAAAGTGTACGGGTATGGAATCATAATATACATCAACGCATAAAAATTATTTTACGCTTGCGATAGCTGTAACAAGTGTTATTATAATATAATGAGACGAAAGTTAGAGAAAACGTTGATATTATCTTCGGAAAGAATCATATGTTTCAATTTTGGAACCTCAATAGCTCAACGATTAAAGGACGGCCCCAACTTCTGGGGGTTATGTGCTTGATCCCCGCCTGTTGCACTGCTGCAGTACACTCCTATCAGTTTTAACGACTAATAGGAGTCAAAGGGTTGTATGATTCATATCAGGTACTATACTAAAGCCAAACTCGATTGAGAATGCTTGTCAACAAACAAATTAAAAATGAAGGTAGAAATCACTAGTCATTTTACACCTAATTTTTTCAATTAACTTGTTAATGACGAATTCATGACAAAAATTTGATTAGTAAGCTTAAAAGTAATTAATATATTCAATATTTTTTAAATAAGATTTCATAGAAAACAAAACATAATTTTAAATTTATTAGACATAAAATGTGTTGCATTTTCTACCTTCATTTTAAATTTGTTTGTTGACAAGCATTCTCAATCGAGTTTGGCTTTAGTATAGTGACTATGTCAAATCAAATTATTTTATTTAAAGTTGGTGTATTTACAAGCCTTATTCTTTGAAGATGTTAAGTATAAATATTATTATCATTCATTGCTACCTCTACAACCGACTCGAAACGCAAATTATACCGGTAATATACCTATTCCGTAGATTATTCTTTTAAATAAATAAGTTATTTAAAATTGTACATTTAACAATCTAGGCATCATGTCTTGTAATGATTTTTTGATTGGTTCATTGATTGCTTTCATAATTCTTCATCATTCATGATTTTCTAGTATTCTCGGTATACGTTAGGTTGGGTTAAGTAGGTAGGGAAAATTTTAAAATAGTAAACTTGATCGATGAATTAATTAGCTGAATTAACCGTTGAAAATAAAGTAAAAGTAGAAAAGTATTAATTATATCTTCAGATATACTCATAGTTTAAACTTACTTTCCTACTTTTAGTTTATTTTTAGTATCTAGTTAAACGATTCGTGTGGATAGAATGTACCGTGCTGCACGTAGATTTACGTTTCTGAAATAAATAGATGCATAACACGTTCTATGTTATAGCTCTATTAATATTCATCATATATAATCTGCAGAGACCAACAAAAAATGTTACTGATCCCACGTGAAAGAATACAGATAGTTTTCCATTACACGCAGTGCTAGTATCTACTATTTATACAAAAAAAAATAATGGTAAATTAAAACAGACTTCAAAGATCACTAAAGTTTAGTTAACCATATCTATAAAGTCGGTGCCATATCAGTTTGACGGCCGAGTGGCGCAGTGGGTAGTGACCCTGCTTCATCATCATAGGCTGTGGGTTCGATTCCCACATCTGAAAAAATATTTGTGTGATGAGCACGGATGTTTTCCAGTGTCTGGGTGTTTATCTATATATTATAAGTATTTATGTATAATATATATAAAAATATTCATCAGTTATCATAGTACCCATAACACAAGCTACCTACAAGTAGGTACGCTTACTTTGGGGCTAAATAGCGATGTGTGTAATTGTCGTCTAATATTTATTTATTTATTTAGTTTAAGGAAAGTTTATTTAACGATGTAGTAAAGTACTTTTTGGGTTTTATTTTGATTTATTTATTCCCATTAACTAAACCTTGTAATGTCCTAAAGTAGCTTGAATTGCACCGACTTCATAGATATGGTATTTTTTTCCGTGTGGCCCTAGTCCTTGGATTGAGAACACTAATGTGTTTATGTAGTCTCTGCCTACCCCTATGGGAATGAGACGTGATGTTATGTATGCATGTATGTATTATTTTAGTTTTTTTGAATTTGTTGCATCCGAATATACCACTACCAATTACCTACATTCTTATGAATGAAATATATAATTAATATTTATACTGCGGTTCACTTAATTATGCAAATAATTATTAGATAAATAATTACGGAATCCTTAAACACTCCCCAGCGCTGCTCGTATAAAACCGCAGAACTTATTCGATGATTAACCGATGTCGCAACTGATGTCTCATAATAGTCACCAACTTACCTATAAGTAAGACCATGTATTCAAAGTGAATAAATATTATGACCTTATTAATGAACTAACTAAAAATGACTATGTGGTTAGTTTATACGCGGTAGAAGTAGGTGCGAGAGGTATACCAACGAAGTCTCTCTATAACCTGCAAAAAGACCTTGGCTTTACTAGAAGTGCAGTAAGCTCCATATTGGAACGAGTGTCCAAAGCTGCTCTAGTAGGGTCCTTCCGAATTTGGCTGGGCAGGGAGAATAACTTGAACAGAGGAGGTGAGTGTTGACGCGCGTCACTAAGAGTACTCTTTTAAACCTACACCCGTGTCACAAGTCTCGGACTCTGTTCGGAGTTTTTCTCTCAGGCACGCGACGGACCCGGCACCCCCATGGTGAATCCATGGAATGCTAAGATATTCGTCTCTCTCTACTAAACTTACGTTTCGTATAAACATTGTAAAGCACAAGGTTATAAAATACATATTTACATTTCACTATTGTCCATTACATTGGTATGTAAGGATTGTATTGTTAAAAATGTTTTTCAAAATTTTCTTAATTTTATTTAGGTACTCGATAGCTAACTAGGAACCTGCTTGCGAAAAAAAAGTGGACTGTGGGCTATAAGGAGACTGTAAGTAAATCGAAATGTTCTAAATGAAAGGGAAGAAGAGGGCTGAAGCGAACGAATTTTTTTTTTAGAAATTTTCTAAAAATGCTAGATATAAAGCATTTTTTATCGACTACAAGTTGGCCCTTGACTGCTATCACACCTAATGTTAAGTGATGATGCAGTCTAAGCTGGAAGCGGGCTAACTTTTTCGGTGTAGGATGAAATCCACACCCCTTTCGGTTTCTACACTACATCGTACTGTAACGCTAAATCGCTTTGCTGTACGTCTTTGTCGGTAGGGTAGTAACTAGCTACGGCGAAAGCCTCCCACCAGCCAGACCAAGACAATATAATAATATATCTTTATTTGCAAGTATCTTACATGTAAAATACAATTATAGTAGCAGTGACAAATTAAGAAAAATCTCAATCTGCCAAGCCGGGAATCGAACCCAGAACTTCCTTCTTATAAATCCAGCTCGTATACCACTGCGCCACGGAGGCCGTCAAAAATCGTCAGCTAGATCTATAAATCACCTTTGAAACCTCCTGCATCAAAATTTTATGAAAATAGTTGGAGCTGTTTCCGAGATTCAGATATATATTTATACCACCGAAACAGTTTAACCAGCGTAGTTCTTTTTCCCGTAGGAATTTTGGGATAAAATGTGCCCTATGAGTAATAGATACTGAGTGTCAACTCCATACAAAATTTTTTTAAAATCGCTCCAGCCGGTTAATTGTTAAGAAGTAACAAACATACACACTCATAAAACGAACGTTTATAATAGTAGTATGATATACTCGTATGTGTACCAGAATTTCTCGTGTCATCATCATCATCATCATTATCAGCCAGTGGACGTCCACTGCTGGACATAGGCCTTTTTTTGGGACTTCCAAACACAACGATCCTGAGCCGCATGTGCCCAGCGGCTCCCTGCGACCCGTTTGATGTCATAAGTCCACCTGGTGGGGGGTCGACCAACACTGCGTTTTCCGGTGCGCCATTCTAGCACCTTCGGCCCCCAACGTCCATCAGCTGTTCGAACCACGTGCCCCGCCCATTGCCACTTCAGTTCTGCGACTCGCTGAGCTATGTCGGTTATTTTGGTCCTTCTGCGGATACTCCGAGCATCGCTCTTTCCATCGCCCACTGAGTGACTCTGAGCCTACTTATGAAGCCCGCAGTTAGCGACCAAGTCTCGGATCCGTATGTCATCATTGGCAACACGCACTGTTCAGTGAACAGTGCGTGTATTTCTCGTGTAAAGGTTATTAATTAATTGTTTTTATCGACTACAAGTTGGCCCTTGACTGTTATCACACCTGATAAGTGATGATGCAATCTAAGATGGAAGCGGGCTAACTTGTTAGGAGTAGTATGAATTCCAGACCCCTTTCGGTTTCTACACGATAACGTACCGGAACGCTAAATCGCTTGGCGGTACGTCTTTGTCAGTAGGATGGTAACCAGCCATGGCGAAAGGCACCCACCAGCCAAATACTTTCAGTTGTTATTTTTATTTACATGTATTTATGTTGGTGCACAATAAAGAGTAAATTCATTCATTTGTCATTCATTCATATTTGTGGTTCACAGTTAGGTAGAAACGGTATGGTTTTCCTCATCTTTGGATTGACCAATGACATAACAATCAATCAATTATCTAATAGGTGTCATTACCTGTAACAGCTATTATTATTATCTCTGTATATAAATAGGGTGAGTTATATTTAAGTGTATTATAAAATCGTTTTTCATCATAAACATGGAAGTGAAAAATTTGGTGAGTGTGACGGTATTTCTAGAAATACATAATCTTGAAACACATGTTTACATTTTGATGTTATTTAAAAAAATCGAAATTCAAATTCATTTATCTCAAGTGACCTAATTAAAAAAACAAGCACTTTTAAAACGTCAAATTAACCTATTTGTAGTGACTACCACCATAAAATACATTGTGTAATATAGCAGAACAAAGTATTCCATTTTATATCACGTCAAGGGCCCGGACAAGGCAGGCCCTTCATAATATGGCGAACGGAGTCGCTCCGCTCCAAGAAGAGAGCAGCTTATGGCCTCAAATGTCAGGAGGTTTTTATAAGATTTTTTTCTATGACTCCGTCTTATACCAGGAGGAGGCAAAATGTTGGTCTCTTTCCAATCTTAATAACGCCTCGGGCCGGCAGTGGTTCCCGACAGAAATTTGTCTAGTTGTCTGTCTGTTCTGTTGTTGTATTTAACTAAAGTTAGGGATACCCCAGATAAACCTCTCGAATTTGAGTCCGGGTCTTAGACTAAAGCTTTTTTTATTTTTCCAGCTTACGGTTCTGCCATTCCTTCTTCTGGCTGCAAATGCATTTCCTGCGACTTCAACCGATCAACAAAGAACTGGCGAATTATTTGGAGAAAATACTCATCCAATGACTGGCACAATGCTAAAAACTAATCTAATAAGTCAGCTATCAGAACCACAACAAACAAACCTACAACAAAATCAACCTCAGCAAATAGTTGAACTACATCAAAAACCTAATCCACTAATAGTCGGACCACATCAAGAACCAAATCCAGTAATGGTTGGACCACATCAAGAACCCAATCCAGTAATGATCGGACCTCAAAACCAACCAGCTATAAACGGACAAAATCAACCAGTTTTCTTCATGTCGAACCAACAACCACCAAATGGACAAATGCTTTTTGGATATCCACAGAATCAATCGCCAATATTGGTTAGCCCACCGGTGCAACCACAAACTTGGTTTACACCTTTTAGTCTACCGATTGGACCGCCTCTAGTATTCAAACCTTTTGGAACTGTAAATACATTTATTCCATTAAATTCCAATACGTATTGGATGCCTTTCAACTTGAATAAGTAATTGTAATTTAATAGGCAGTGTTATAATTACTTTTTCAATGAGGTAATAGAATTAACTATGCACAATGGCTTCACATCGACTTCAACAATCGAAACTTCTAAATAAGTTATTGTATTAGTGAATATCATTGTAAATAAATATGTATGAAATATTATAAAAAAACATTTTATTTATTCATTAACAACCAATAAACAACAAACAACTTATATTACCTATAAGCTACGAACGCCTAATTTGGAGCTTTACATATTATAGCGATGTCTGTATTGTTCTAGAATATTTATTTACTTATAATATTTTAAGTCGGACGAACAAAAATTTTTAAACGATCTCGGGATTACGATATCATGATATTTCTAAATATTGATTCTATAACATAGACATTTTTGAAAATAGTTAGTCTATATATGTTCGAGTTATTATTATATATTATCTGTAACGTCAATTTGACATTCAAGTTGTATGGAATTGTCAATCTGTGGTGCTGGTGTAAAATATGGCGGAAGCGGTAGAAATTGTCAATCGCAGATTGTTTATTATTTAAAAACATATAGGTACATAATAATATCGAAAATGTCTTCAACGGAGCCCTCACAAAATAAAACATGGGAGCTATCCCTTTACGAGCTCCACCGTACCCCACAAGAGGTGATTACGGACGCTACCGAAATAGCTGTGTCCCCACGTAGCTTGCACAGCGAGTTGATGTGCCCAATTTGTTTGGATATGCTGAAGAAGACGATGACAACAAAGGAGTGCTTACACAGGTTCTGCTCGGATTGTATAATCACGGCGCTCCGTTCTGGGAACAAGGAATGTCCGACGTGTCGCAAGAAACTTGTGTCAAAGAGATCTCTGCGACCTGATCCTAATTTTGATCTGCTTATTTCCAAGATATACCCCAGCAGAGATGAGTACGAAGCCCACCAGGAGCGAGTGCTGGCGAAGATCAACATGTCTCACTCCCAAGCATCTCTAGTAAACTCTATTACAGAAGGCATAAAGCTACAATCTCAAAACAGGCCTCAAAGGGCTCGTAAGAATCACGAGGATAACCCTACTGCGCCTAATACCAATGGGACTGCAGAACCTGCACCACAAAACGGTAGTAATGGTAGTACATCAGTTCCGAAGGATGCAGGGTCATCTGCAAGTAACCCTGCACCACCCAGTCAGTCTACATCAAACCCAGCATCGGTCAGAAGTACTCCGTCTCCTGTCCCTTCTAATATTAGCTCAATCTCAAAAAACACAAGCACCACTAAAAGGGCCAAGTCTATTTTGACTTCAGAACACAGCGAGGAGAGTGAATCTAGTGATGGAAGGTTAGTTCAATATGATGAGCTAAATATTTGCACTTAATTTTGAATATATACCATTGATCTTTAATTCCTTAGGTCCTTAGATAACTTTATAAGAGGTGCTAGCCGAAGTTTCAGTTTAACAAATGCAGGTTAAATTGACCTCTCATAAATCCTTAAGTATTGCGTTATAACTTGGAGATCTTAACCTAAGTTTCATGTTGACAGTAACATTAAAAGTAAGACAAATAATTCCTTGATGTATTGTAACTTGTCTTGTGAGGTGTTTTTCGGTTAAGTGATGGTTTTTTACATTAGTTGGGTGTTAGTTTTAATATTATTATCCAAAAAAGTCTCCAACTACATGTGTAGTAACCACTACACATGTAGTTGGAGACTTTTTTGCTTGGCAGAGATGAGATGACAATTAACTTGCATGGTTACCGATCATGAGTTAGGCTTGAGTCAAAGATTTTCTTTGCAGCAACCCATAGTTAGGAAAATGATAGTTTCAAAAACTGTGCTTTAAAGAGCAGTTCTAGTCAATATCACAGTCTACTGATAGTATATGTTGAAGTCAAACATTATTACTAAAGCCTAACCAGCCTAAACTTCAAAATAGCCTTCAATGAGATAATTTGAATTTTAGTTTTGTTGTTATTAATGTATATTTATGTCTTTATTTCAGAACTGAAGGTGAAAACTCAATGGACACAGAAGGCGAGGGAGAGCCGCTCAATCCTAACGAGATAGAACTGGTCTTCAAACCCCATCCCACTGAGATGACTGGAGACAATCAGCTCATGAGGGCGCTGAGGGATAGCTCTGTGCGGTACTTGAAAACCACTGCTAATGCTTCAGGTAATTATCGACCTATTGCCACGACACCCTCCTTTGTAGACCCAACATGCTTCAATGTGCATTGTTGGGCTTAGGCAGACTAAGAATCACAGAAAAAATGCTTTAGTATTTTTTCAATGTGGAAAGGATATCAACAAACAAATTTAAAATAAAGGTAGAAGATACAACACATTTTATACCTTATAAATTTAAAATTGTTTTGTTTTTTCATATAATCTTATTTAAAATATATTGATATATTTATTAGTTTTAAGCTTACTAATCTAATTTATTGTCATAAATTTATCAATAACAAGTTAATTAAAAAAATTAGGTGTAAAATAACTAGTCATTTCTACCTTCATTTTTAAATTGTTTTTGATAAGCCTTCTACATCGAGATTGGCTTCATCATCATCAATGGAGTGTTGATATAATTAGGAAGGGTAATTTTATATAACCCACTAGCATTTCTTACAGGAATTGAGTTTGTAGTTTGGACGTGTTTGTTGTTTGAATGTGGAGTACATTGCCGCAATGTGGCATGGCCTCTAAAGAGCTTAATTTTACACTTTAGGAATGAAATTGTGTTGATCTTATTGTGGTAATAAGAAAAATAACTGTCCAGTCCAGTATAAGATCCTTGGGCTTAACTTTAAAATGCTGAGTTTCTATTTTCCAAAAAAAATGTTAGAGCCATAAGTCATATCAAGTTGGTGGAATGACTAGTTATACCTCCATGCCTCAAAGCAAGTTAAGCTATCAGTCCTGGTCACCATTTACTTTATAATTCCAGTGGACCACCTAAGCAAGTACCTAGCAATGCGTCTCACACTGGACCTGGATGCAGAACTACCTGAAGCATACCGCTTACTGAACTTCTGCATATATGTGGCACCAACCCCTGGACAATTTGTGCCGCTGGCTGGCTCGCAAACCTTGAGGCAGATCAACGATAAATTCTGGAAGGTAACTTATGTCTGTACATTTTTTATGTATTTACTAATATTTTATTGTGTAAATTCATGTTAACATAACATGTTCATGTTTGTGTAGAATATAATCATAATTATTGTATAATTTCTTGTAAGACTGATTTCCGATAGGTCTGTGATACATTCTAAGAAATATATTGTGTAAACAAAAATACTGATGGTCAGCGAATTGAACGCCATAGTCAATATCACTGTGTGAGACGAATATCTTAGCATTCCATGGATTCACCGTGCGGGTGCCGGGTCCTTCGCATGGCTGAGAGCACAACTGAACAGAGCCCGATACTTGTCACATGGGTGTAGGTTTAAAAGAGTACTCTTGGTGACGGCCGTCAACACTCACCTCCTGTGTTCAAGTTATTCTCCCTGCCCAGCCAAATTCGGAAGGACCCTACTAGAGCAGCTTTGGACACTCGTTCCAATATGGAGCTTACTGCACTTCTAGTAAAGCCAAGGTCTTTTAGCAGGTTATAGAGAGACTTCGTTGGTATATCTCTAGCACCCACTTCTACCGTGTATAAACTAACCACATAGCCATTTTTGGTTAGTTCATTAGTAAGGTCATAATATTTATTCACTTTGAATACATGGTTAGGGAGGTTGTTTCCCACGGCACTGTAAGCTCAAGAAGTACTATACATTTGATTTGTTTGGAAAAAAGAAATATGTCCGGTCTAGATGTCGAAATAGCTAAGTCTTCCGGGATTTTAGAGTGCTTTTCATATGTGTCCATTAATAAAGTCCAATCTGAAGCAGATCTCAGAATTGAATAAGGCTTGCAGGTGGAATTTGTACTTGAGCCTGCTTTATCAAAGTTCATCGTCAACCCTTTTTGAACTCATAGCTCCACGTATGGTTTCTAGTACTCTATCGTGGCGGCGTGAGTAAAGACCCCTGTCCAGGAGCACCTTGCATCTTACCAATAAGTGTCTTGCAGTGTCCACTGCCTCACAACAGGAATAGCAAGATTTTTCCGAGGCTTTTTCCCATCTTACTAAGTTACTCTGATCTGGGAGAGTCAGTTGAAAGGCATTAAGATAAAATTTCAATAAGGCAGGAGACCAATCGTACAGCAAGGCGCGCCACTTCAGAGTTAGATAATGCAGAACTCACCTAAGTTTAACCACTCATTTTGCATTTCTAAGTTCATGACATGCACTCTGTAGTTGTCATCCTCATCTTGTTTAAGAAAAGATTTTATTATGTCTTGGTCTTTCTTCTTCTGTCTTGTACCCAACCCGGTTCTATTTGCCTGAGCCCCTGCCATAAATTGTTTGTAAAATTGAAGCCTAGAGTCAAGTTTTTAGGAAGTGATGCAACTAGTTCATCCTGGGACTTAACTAGAATATGCGTTCTAGTAACTCTGAAGTGTTTATAGAATTCCGATGGCCTTTTTTAGTTTTAACCCAATATTGTTGTCATCTCTGAATAGAGTTGAAGGGTCAGACGAGAGTGCTAGACCAAACTAAGACTTCAATGTTTTTATGACATTTGCATCTAGTTTTGCCAGATGGGTTGTGCCAATATCATAAACAAGGAATGGCCAAGTCAGATGTGAAGTGAGATAGTTGTCATAGATCCACGCTTTTTTCATATCGCTTATGGGCTGTTGGTCTACCTTATTAAGGTCATGTATAAAGTTATCAACAACTACCTCAAGGGATGGAGTACATCCTTTGTAATCAATCTTTCTACCGAGGAACATAAAAGGCAATGCTTCAGCAATGGTGGTTACACTTTGGCAAGTAATAGAGAGGCCCTGATCATAGGATGTAAATTTAGTATTTCGTCTTCCCACACAGTGACATTTGCTTGGCTTTGCCCTCAGCCCACCAGTCCATGTACAGAACTCGTCCACTACAATCAATAGATCCTGACAATGTTTTGGGTTTCGTGTCAGTAAAGCAAGGTCATCTGCAAAAGCTAAGATGGACTCTGTATATTGATTGTTAACTTTAAACCGATAGCCCCATTTCTTTTCCTGAACAATTAATCTATCTATTAAAATATTGATGACTACATTAAAAGAGATAAGCAGCAACCTTGAAACAACCCCACATTGTATTGTAATGGTTTTGAGTACTCATTGTTTACTGCTATGGTGAATTTCAATTTTGAATAGTAAGAAGTGATTAAATCAATAACTAAATCAGGAAAATTGTACCACCTCAAGGCGAAAGTCACAAGATCATGCTGCACAGAGCCAAACACATTTATGTAAGAGAATGTTTCCGACTTTGTTGCTTCTTAGCAACTATGTGTCTTTTCTTACATGAGAATTGTCCTCCTACCTACAGGAAAATAACAATGCTGTTTATATTCTTACTATACATATAAAGTCTAATGGTTGCTGATATCAGGTACAGGCACTTGAAGCTACACCTCAGGCTTACAGACTCTAGGCAGTGCTTCATGTAATGTGATTATATCATGTCCGGCAAAGTGATGCTTTGCTATTCCTATTAAAGTAAGATTCCCCTTAACACTATACTAAAGCCAAACTTGATGTGGAATGTTTATCAGGAGTCATTTTTATAATAGTTTTTATTAACTTATTAATGACAAATTAAAGTAAATAAATTTGATTAAAAGCTTAGAATAATTAGAAATAGTTATTATTTTTTGAATGACATTAAAAATCCTATTACTAATATATAGTTTGGGAGTATGTTTGTAATTTCTTCACAACAAGGCAGAGTGATTTTAATAATATTTGATATGGAGTTACCCTGGGTTAACACAGGCCACATTTTATCATGAAACAAGAACTATGCGGGTGAATCCGTGGGGGTCCTCTAGTAATACATAATTTTAAATGCATAAAGTATGAAATTACATGTATTCTACCTTCATTAATGAATATTAACAAACATTCTACATCTATGGCTTTAATTTAAGTCGCCCTTTTTTTTCTGTCAACTATTACTGTTAAAATAATAAATAATATTTGTTTGTTTCAGGTGAACAAACCACTGGAGATGTACTACTCATGGAAGAAAACCTAGAAGTTACTACATTTTAGTTATCCACATGTAACATTGACATATTAATAGTTAGTACTATGGACTTCGGGTGTAATGCAACATTCCCGACAAAAGTGTCCAGGGATATCTTCCATATACTAGAATGTATTTGTATTTATATAAACAAACTAAAACATTGTAATATATGTTTTATAATATTGTTATATAGTCTAATTTGCAACGGTCTGATTGCTTGCAATAAGTAGTCAGCTTGACTGACGGTTGCCATGGTAGCCTTTTTTTCACATGGCAGCTTCTCGTGAAAATAGAACAACATAGATGGTGTGGAGTAGGTAGCTTTGAATTTTTTTTGGCATCTTTAACCTGTATATTGTATTCACAGCAATAAATTATCTGTATCAATGACCTCTATATGCTAGGATAAATCTAGTACTAATCAATATATTTTTTACTACAATGACGTAGTTAAAAAATTACTTACTAAAATAAATATTAAATAAGTCACTGTTGTAAATAACTTCCAAATTTCATATAGATAATTCTTGGTGTTATCAAAATAATCGAGTGTGAAGGACGGACGGACGGAAAAGTTCCATTTTACCATTATGGTAAAACTTCTTTGATTAATATTCATGACATAAAAAATAAAAGTTTATTAATTAAAACTATTTTCAATTCAAAAATGAAGGAATTAAAAATTTCAAAATGTTAAACAACAAATTAACTGTATGCAGTCGTTGTTCTAAAACATTATTGACGTGTATTCTCTCAGTAAGCTAATATGAGACTGAATGCGATTAGAAATCTTTTTCGCGTTTTAGCTCTCATTTGGTTCGGACACTTTAGCGCTGACCCGAAGTCTTGATATGTCAATGGCATATAACTAAAATGATACAAATATTATATGAAGTGGTCGTAATTAGTTGTAAGCAAATGACTTAAATATTATAATTATGTAAAACGAGCCGTGGACTCTTTTCATTATGTGATAAATATTTGGTATGAACGTATTACTTCTTGATTCTTATAAGGATAATGATTATAGAATATATGTAAGTGAAAATATTTGTTTGGCATTGAAATATCATCACTGCTGGACATAGGTCTTTTTAGGGCCTTCCAAACTCAAGGTTCCTGAGCCTGTGGTCAACGACTCCCTGCGCTGAATTGAATGTCCATCTAGTGGGGGTCGACCAACACTGCGCTTTATAGTGCGGGGTCACTAATCCTGTGCCTTGGTCCCCAACGTACCCCACTTCAAAACACGAGCTTCGTGCTATGTCTGTTACTTTGGTTCTTCTACTGATCCCCTTATTTCTGACTCGATCACGCAGAGATACTTCAAGCATTGCTCTTTCCATCGCCCGCTGAGTGACTCAGAGCCTTCTGAAATATTTAGCCTTCTTCAATTTACCCTAAATCATAACAAATTTTAAACTAAAAACTTCATCAGGAACCACTCTTTTGTTGAAAACCGCATGACAATCTGTTCAGTAGTTTTCGAGGTTATTATTATTGGAACGAAGTTCCTTATCGCGCGTTGTGAAAGGGGGCTAGACGGAAAAAATTCGTACGAAAAGTTGTCACGACACTTTTTGATCAAAGGATCTTGCCGCCGCCTTTGATGTGTGTGCGCGTGAGCGGCGGGGGGCGCCCGCGCTGTATGCTGTCTCGCGCTCTCGTGGCGCCCTCTGGTGTTTCGGTGTACAACAACAAATATTATTATTACTTAAAAAAAATAAAATTTTATTACAATTCCTTCAGTAATTAATCGAAAGGAACTTCGTTCCATCCGGGTGTCCCTTGACACCTCTCAACTTTTTTACATACAGACATGCAGCGGGAGACATTATTTAATGATAGTGATGGAGATGACATGTTGGCCATGAAAGGCATTTTATAGAAATTCACACGCCAGTAATGTCGCTGCGACACGTCTGTGGTCATTGTCGTCGAACGATTAAGTTAGTCGGGCTACTAACTTCGCCCTATTGTTAACTAACTATCGTCCACGGCAGCGTTCACCACATAACAACCCAATATATTTATTAATTTTCTATCTTGTCTATAATCAAAACTCTAATGTAACTAAAATAAGCTTACTGTGAAACCTAAGAAAATGATTTCCGAAGTGAATAAATATATACTTTACGTTGTTATTATAATTTTTGTGATGCATTTATATCGCAGATGTGAAAATATTTTCGTCAAATGGATATGAATCATTATTAAGAAAAGTGTACAATTGTGCAATTATTATTAAATAAATTTTAAGCTAATTCTATTTTTTTTTACTCTAAGTTTATATTAATTTATATATGTAGGTATTTATATAACTTTCGTGCCAGAGCTTGTCCGAGAAAGAATTATCTCAATTTAAAAGGTATAGTGAAAAAACTGTCGAAACTATTATAAAAAAAATAATATTTAGTAAAATAACTAAGAAATTAAGTTTCTCTCTCCCCCTCTTCAGATCGATTCAACATAATTTTTCACCAGTAACCCTTGGAGCTAATAACGATTTGACATTTAGTACAGGTACCAAGGACGTTTCTGAAAAATCGATTTTGACTTCGGCGGGGTAAATAGGTTTTTATGTGAGAGCGATAGTAAGAATGGGTTAGGCATTCCCATGACTCACATTACCTAATAATACTATTGGTTTTATATTTTGTCTATGGAAACTATCCAGTTTGTATGAAAAGGGTGCATCCCAGTAGTACCCCATACCGTAGTTCTATAGAACTGTTGGATTTGATACTTTGATACTTTCCGGGCTGTCAAATTATGTCCCAACAGTTCTATATAGTACTGTAGTATAGTTTTTGCTCTTGACTTTGCTTATAGCATATATGTTATAAGCTTTATATTATTTTAATTGATATTTCATTTTGTTTTTAACATAAAAAATGTCCCTTGCGACCAAAGGTAAGTTTTTAAAACCAAGTAGTTGTCGTGTCTAAAAAATATTCTTATTTTAGAAGTTACAGCGGGGGGGACATTTTACCACTTTGGAAGTATCTTTCGCGCAAACTATTCAGCTTTGAAAAAAATGATATTAGAATTCTCAATATCATTTTTATTATATTTAGCATGTCGTCAAAAGCTTTTTTGAAAGCTTATTTTAATCTTTCGTCATTCCCAAAGTAATACATCACCATAATGCAATTCAGTTTATGTAGATACTCTCAAATTTAAGTGGACACTTATTATTGCAATCAAACGAAATTTCATATTGTAATTATAAAAACTAGGTAATTTATATGTAACGTATAAACAAGATGTTGATATCGACATTTCTTTAATTTTGTCCCATTACAAACACTACACTAAACTCTAATATGGTGTGTCAACAGTTCTATAGAACTAAAATTAGGGGTACTACTGGGATGTACCCTATGAAAATGAATAACCAGCAATCCTAAATCACAGAGTACCTATCTTTGCATCATATCGTCGATTATATAAAGGCGAAAGTATATGTGGATGAAAACGCAAAAACTACTGAATGGATTTAGATGAAATTTATATAAAATTAGATAAAAAATTAAATTTTACTTTTTTTATTTATTACAAGCTAGCTCTTGACTGCGGTCGCACCTGGTGGTAAGTGATAATGCAATCTAAGATGGATGCAGCCTAACTTGTGAAAGAGTAGGATGAAACCGACTCCTTCGGTTTCTACATAATAACGTAACGCTAAATCGCGGTACGTCTTTGTCGGTAGGTTGGTAACTAGCCACGGCCGAAACCTTCCACCAGCCAGAACAAGCCGGGATTCCGGGAATTGAACCCAGGGCCTCCGTCTTATAAATCCACTGCGCCACTGAGGCCATCAAAAGCCTACCTACTGTTATGATAAAATAAAAAATTAATAAAATAAAACTACGATATTTAATAATAATTTATTTATCACAATGTGTTTATCATTAGAAAAAAAACTGGTGCTATTCCGTTTGTACTAACACAAGCCTTTACAGCCTTAATTAATGGCTGACGTCAGCCGTCGACCAATAGTGCTATCCTTTTCTTCATAGAACATTATAAAGAAGACAGCTTCACTTTATCCGTCGATTAAGATCTACAACGGAATTAGCACCATTATACAAAATCCTTGGATAGTAGGGCAGGTACATTATATTTCTGTGATAGCTTTAAAGGCACACCCCAAAAAATTAAATAAAAAAAACTGGCCAAGCGCGCATTAAAACCTTTAAAAAAGGGTTCCGTGGTTAAGCCAATATACAGTCTACGCAGTGACGTAATCGACAGACGACAGATATCACGATTTCTTATTAGAAACAAGACAAAGCCAACAAGCTGTGAACATCGTTGGAAATGGAATTACATGTGTAAACATTAATTCATTTATTGTACCACAAAAGAGCATTTCTAAACATACCTACCAAAATTAACATTTTATTCAAATTATAGTTATTAGGTATAGTAATTATTATGACTGTATTGAATTAATAAAGAACCAATATAAACTATAGGCAGATGTTATAAGTTGATACCTAAGATTATGTCTACGGAACCCTTGTAGCTTGTTTCAACTTAAACGTAATCTTATCTTTATTATAAGTAGTTATGCTTTTTGTCATGGCGCGAATTATGAATACTACTCTAGCATCGATTCACTTCATCGCCTACGAATTCTACTACTTGTGTTTGGACGGTATAAAATGTAGTCTGAAAGCGCTATATTCCCTTCTGAGTGCTTTGGTCACATCAGTTTTTAACACTTTTAACACTTCTGCCATTTCTTCCTTATTTTCCGAATCGCGCGCTATCGCCATTCTTTCCATAATCGCGAAATCCAGTTCTTCAATTCTTTCAGCCGCGTCCGCCAAACGATCGTATTCCCTTAAATAACTTCGAAAAGACGAACTTTCCGCATCTTCATTAGAATTTAATAATCTCTCGGTGTTTTCGTATAGATCCAAAGCTTTCCGTCCGTGTTTCATTTTGCTGGAAAACATGAAGTTCCTAAACAGCCTCCTCCCTTTTTCATCGTTGAGAACGTTCTCTATTTTATCGGTGAACCGGTCCAAATCGGATTTTGTTACACCTTCTAAATCGTCACAGCCGCACACGGCGAAACATTTATCCATTATAATATCATTTGTGTAACACCTTTATCGTTTCCATGTTTAATTTTTTATCGATTGACACGACACTATTACGTCTTATAAAGTACGGCACACATGTTATTACTTTTCTATGTAGATAATCGATTTATTAATAAACATTATTGTCATTTACTCCACTCATTCGAATTTAAAACACTATTGACAGATATGATTCACTTCCAACTTGGTTAAGGAAGTGAGGTTAACTACTCAAAAATAGT
Organism: Mycalesis mineus; assembly: GCA_034621355.1. Taxonomy (NCBI): domain Eukaryota; kingdom Metazoa; phylum Arthropoda; class Insecta; order Lepidoptera; family Nymphalidae; genus Mycalesis; species Mycalesis mineus. The sequence goes on along the minus strand of CM067891.1, from coordinate 14,718,121 downwards.
TTCACATTCACATCACTCCTATCTCGGTCACGACTTGAGTGAAGTCTGTTTTCAAACGCAAATAAACTGCGTTTGTGTGCCGGTTTCACAAGTTCACGACATTTTGATAAGAACATTATACGCATGCGCTATTCTATCCACTAAACATTACGATTATTTATTTACACTTTACGACAAAAGTTACTCATAAGACTATGATAAATAAACTATACAAATCAAGTGAACGCACGACTTGAATTAAAACTTAGACAAGGCATTACATCATGCCAGGTGAAAAAATCACGGCGTGACCTCGAATCGCAAGACGCGATTCATTCATGGGAATATCGGAGCGAGGCGAAAACAATGGCCATGCGCCCTCCTTCCTTCTACTTGATATGACGCGGAATGACTACAGAACTCAGCGTGCTGCGTCCATAATTACGTTTATTTGAGTATTTATTTACTTCATAAACTTTATAAGAGAAAACAATTACTCAAACTACAGAAAATAAATCATGAACAACTTTCTTAGCTAGACGGATGCTTATGAGTTCTCTTGCTTTAATTTTGTTTTAGTTGATTATCCTTGCATTCTTTTATTCATTACAAGTTAGCCTTGGCTGCTATCAGGCTATCACACCTGATCGTAAGTAATGATGCAATCTAAGTTAGAAGTGGGCAAGTGGGCTAACTTGTAAAAAGTAGGATGGAATGAAAACTTTCTGTTTCTGCGCACACATAGTACCGGAACACTAAATCGCTTAGCAGTACGTCCTTACCCGGCAGTATGGTTACCAGCCGCGGCTAGACTCCCATCAGCCAAAATCAGTATCTTACAGCAGTTACATCACTGCTATAAGAGACAAAATCTATACAATAAACATAAATATAGCATAGATCCAGGGTTATGTAGCAAATGTTGAGTTGGGTCCATTTTAAAACCGACGAAAAAAAACGGAGGAGGAGAGAGAGCTCCTTCAATTTCCCCAGGATATCATCATCAGATCCTAACATGATGACAATGGGACCACCTTGGAAGTATGCCCTTTCTAACAAAAAAAGAATTATCAAAATCGAATAACTCTGTAAAAAGTTATACGTGGCCATACATAAAAAAAAATACGTGTCTAATTGAGAACCTCCTCCGTTTTTTACGTCGGTTAAAAATAGCCTTAATGGTTGCTAACCTCCAATAGAAGATGGCATTAAAAGAAGAAGATAGAAATGAAATGGATATAGATTCGTAGAGCCCAGGATAGCCTGGGGCTAGATAATACCAGGATTTGCTGCCTCATCAAAATTCATTTAACCTTTTTGTACGAGAAATATTTTTTTCTAACTATGTTGGTATTTGCTCATACATCCCTTGGGGTCTTATTAAACTCAAGGTTCGAAACGACTTTCTATGAATAAAACCCGGATCTCTGCTCAACAGGGGCGTATCAGTTCTCGACACCTGATTATAATAGTTTTTATGGGTCACTTTATAAAATTGCTTGAAATTAACGAGTTTTAAAAGTCTAATGAAACTCGTTTCTGATTTACTAAATTTTCTATAACGAGTTTCTAATAACGGTACTTTATTTAAAACTTGTAAGTACCTTTTTTATGAATATTACATAGTTATATATATTTTTTACAAATTCAATACATTAACTTGGTACTATTATAGTACAAGGTAGGTATTACTTGTACTCCTATGTATTGTGTTATTACCTACAGTATCAACATTATCTAAAACCGCCTGACTGCATTAGAGCAGCATGGTGGGTCACGGCTAGGTTGATTATTATTTTCAATGACTCGAGACTATTTTATTTAAACACGTTGCAGTGTTTATACACACACACATAATGTATAGTTTTGTTTGTAGCTATTATTGTACATATCAGATCTAGCGATAAGGCCGCCGTTACACCAATTATTTGACTACCCGGGCAGTCAGACGGAAGATCGGACATGGCTAAACAATAAGGGGTTTCTTATATACGACGGAATAAGCAACTGAACAAAAATAATTTAAGAAATGAGAGATTCATCAGGACAATCGTTGGGAGGATAATTTCCGAAATTTCGCCGGTCCTGAATAGACAAGAGTGGCAGAAGACGTAGAAAAGTGGAGATTTATAGGAGAGGCCTACTGAACCTTTAGAAAATATTTGCAAAGTTATAGTCGTTGATCAATTTCTATTTTGTTTTTTTTCTGCTTAAAAATACTAGTACCTAAAGCAGTACAAGCTGTCATGATTTATTATTATGAATAAAATTTAACTTTGCAAAATTAAAAAAGCCTATTATAGATAAATTAATAATTACATCAAAGTGTGCATCGACCCATTAAAAGTCGTATATTTTAATATCGGTGCTTTCTTTTTTCTTTGGCCAAAGCTTTTATATCATAGACAATATTCTTTACTAATGCCAACATTACAGATTAAATTATGACGCAGTCATTTACATTGAATGTTGAAATCGGCCATTTTGCAAGTTTTTCGGCGACTGAAACACGTGTTCCGTAAGTTATTTACTAAAATTAGTGTTTTAAGAACTACATGTGTGTAATTAAAATGAAAACAAATATTAACCTTGTATTTAACAAAAAATAATATTTCAAATTTACAGGTTTCCAAAATGGCAGTAACAAAAACCGCGCCTAAGAAAGGCCAACTCCACCAAAAGACTGGTAAAAAGGGAATCAAAGGTGGTAAAATCCGCGGCAAGGGCCAAAGGAGGAAAATTAGCCTGAAGTTTGCGATTGATTGCACACATCCTGCTGAAGACAGCATTCTGGATGTGGCCAACTTTGAGAAATACTTGAAAGAACGTGTAAAAGTTGAGGGCAAAACAAATAACCTAGGCAGTCACGTTGTCGTCGCAAGGGACAAGACGAAAATCGTCATCAATGCAGGTAATTAAGATTAATTTATTAAATAAAACATTTCTCCAGCTGAGCGATAAACTTAAACAGAAGTTTTGTATGTGTTCTAACCCTGAAAAGTTTCGTTTATGTACATCAAAAGGTACCTGTATTAGTAAGGCTGTATTAATAACATTTATTAGAGATTATTTCACCAATCCAATTGAAACAGTACACTTTTATGCAGCTAAAGTCGAATAAATAATATTATACATGTAGATATCTGATACACTTAAAAATAGTGCTATGTTACAAAGATATTTAATTGGCAATTCTGTACAGGTTCCTACTGTATGCAATTTCTATACTACTAGTCTCCTCTAAAGTTCAACATTCTAATCTGTTCAAGTATAACGGTTGTGCTGAATTTTGTATAATTAAATTGTACACTGCATTGTTATGCCTTTAAAACAGACTAGAAGTATGATGAGATAAAGAAGGATTTATAAGTTATGTGGTAATGGGCGTCTTATGCATATAGAAGGTATTGAAGGCAATGTGTTCCCTAGCAGAGTTAGGTTATTAAACGAGTAGTCAATACCAACTGGTCACTGTTTATTACTTACATTGTCACTTAAAGGCTACTCTTTAGCAACTGCCTTACATCAGGGAAATCTACTTCTGTCTCTAAATAAAAACTTATATCTACATTTCATCATTGTCATTGGTGTGTATGTGGATGCAGCCACCACAGGGATATTCTGTTCATGTTGCAGCAGAATCTAAATAAAGTTTCAATGTGTGGTTGTCAAGCACCTGCTTGCTTATAAACTCCTTTATAACTCTTTAAAATTATTTAAGTGTTTTAAATAATTCATTGTTGATCCCTTTTATTACCACTGTAATGCTGTTAACTTACCATTCCTCCAGACAGACTACCCAGATAGTTTGACTTGATTGATTGAAATATAATTTGTTTGTTATAGATATTGCATTCTCCAAGAGGTACTTGAAGTACTTGACGAAGCGGTACCTCAAGAAGAACAACCTGCGAGACTGGCTGAGAGTGGTCGCCTCTGCGCACGACTCGTACGAGCTCCGCTACTTCAACATCAATGCGGACAGTGACAATGAGGATAATGAAGAATAACCTGTTGCTTCAATAAAATAGTTTTAAACTACTTTGTATTTTATTTCTAACTAGCATAACTCTGCGACTTCGCCCGCTGTTCATATAGTGTTGTGTAACCTTCCAAGAATCATCATCATTATGAGCAATAGTTTTTTTTTCTTATGGCCGATAGGCTCGCACTTGACTACAATCATGCGTGATGGAAAGCAGTGATGAGGTCTAAGTTGGAACGCGCTTACCCAGAAGATGCCTCTTCACTCTTGCCTTGAAGATGTTCATATTATAGGTGGTAGGAAACACTGATGCGGCTTGGCGGGCTTAGGATGATAATGTTTACTATCAGATATTGATAATAGTGACGGGGATCGACGACATAACGTGCTCCCCGTGGCAAGGGGGTGTACACCACTAACTTCCCCACTCCGGGCATTGAACTTTCTGAAAGTTTCATAGAAGAATGAAAAATTGAATTTTCAGTGACCCAACCGAGAACCTTGTGATCGAAGCCACGTAGCTAGAAGCTACTAGGCAGTCGTTCAAGAATACTAAAAAAGATTGTAACGAGTACTAATTTTTTATAAGAATGTATAGGCATAGCAAGTTATCTTAAAAGATAGATATATGCCATTGCGGTATTTGCTATAGTCCTAACAAAAAGGCACAGACCTTCCATATATTGTTTCGTTTATCTCAGGATTAAGGTAGTGTTTACAATTATAACAAATTTTATTTTTAAACCTTCCTCAAGAATCACTTGGTAAAATCAATTTGTGTCTTTGAGATTGTTTTATAATAAGTAAAATATTGTGATAAGAGTATTAACTGCTTTGTTGGTCCAGTGGTTAGCCTTGTTTCTTTATATTTTGTATACCACATGACACGAAATGAAAAATGTTTTAACAAAAAATATAAAATAGAACCGACTCAAAACACACTAAAAAGTAAAAAATAACTGTCATTTAGATGCTTTAATTTACTTAAGCATATCTATGAAGTTGATGCCAGCAAGTTTAAGGAATATTTATTTAACATAGTAAAGCAGTTTGTGGATTGTAAGTAACATCCTTAAAATAGAAACCTTGCTGGCACCGACTCCTAGATAAGCTTAAGTAAATTGAAGCAACTAAATGACACAGTTATTTTTTACTTTTTAGTGTGTTTTGAGTCGGTTCTATTTTTTGTTAAAAAAATTTATTTCTTACTTTTTAGTGATTTATCGCCACGTAACGTAGTCGTACTATTGTCTCATAGTATATTATACGGCACTAGTAGCCAAAATGCTACAGATACTTACACAAAAACAGAAATCGCTCTAAGTGTGCCTATAAAATTTCAAGAGTTCCTTAAATTTTCCCAGGATATCATCATCGGATCCTAACATGAGGACAATGGGACCATCTTGGAAGTGTGCCCTTTCTAATAAAAAAAGAATTATCAAAATCAGACAACTCTGTAAAAAGTTATGCGTGGTCATACATAAAAATAACAATATACCTACGCGTCGAATTGTGAACCTTCTCCGTTTTTTTTCGTCGGTTAAAAATAGTTCATGCTAAAAGATGGCGTTACAGGCCGTATACCTGGCCACGTTTATTCTTAAATGTAAATAATCCCAAAAGTGTAGGTAAACACTTAGAATCAAAGTAAAAAGAATTATGAAGGAATTAGAGGTACAAAAGGCGGTCTTATCGCTTAGTAGCGACCTTTTCCTTGGGCTCCAGAAAATATCAGGACCACAGCCTTCAGAGGGGCTAGTGTAACTTCAAATTATATGAAAAATTAAAGCGTTTCCTCACGTTACGCTTAGATGGCACTGCTTTAATTCCATATAAGTTGACGATATCAAGTGGTTGTTTTTTTCACGGTGCGGTGACTAAAAACTAGGCACCCTAATTACAAGGATCAGGGTGTATGGGTGATATATGGGGCTTCGGTAGTTGGTGTTCTTCCACCCTTATGCCTTGGAGAGCATATTGACAAAACATTATCATCTATTGTGCCAAGTTGGAGTAGCGCGGAGGGTTCAAGGAATAATTATGTCCTTTAATCTTAGTTATTCTATCTGGTGCAGTAGAAAGCATAGATTGCCTCTAGAATCGTTGTCATAGAAAGTCATAAATTTTATACATGGCTTACGAACCGGTGGTCACTACACACTGACAGACTTGACTTTTCAAAGTGCTTGAAGCCTAATTGCTTGCTTGAATTAAATAAATTTGTAGTCGACGAATTTTATGAGTCACTGCTTCCAGTCGGATATTTAATATTTGGAAGAGAAAAGAAAAATCTCATTTATACGTACGTAATCTTTATTAAGTTTGATTTAACATTATGTACATAAATAGAATAATAAAACAATTTCACTTACTGATTGAAGTTGAAAAAATGTTTGAAACTTAATTTCTAATTTCATCTATAAAATGATCTACTCTACTAGATTCATCACCGCGCCTCGAACAAGTATTGTCTGGTGTTATAATAATAATTATTTATTCAAAAATGCACTATTAAAATAAGTTTGAACTAAAAAATGACTCGCACCAGCTTAGCTAAGTGTTGCCAGTTGCAAATCACTACATTACACATAAATGGCTCATAAACAATACTGTTTTTTTTTTAATTTATTTGACTGCCTGAAATCTAGTTACGACCTTAAAAAAAGACATGATTACATATTAAAATATATGGTAACAAAAAAAAATTGTTTGTCTATGGTACAACTAAGAACTCATTTCGCCTACAATCTATTTGTCTGTGTTAGTTCACTTTCCAGAAGCGATCTCCTTCATTCTGTTGAGGGCGGAGCCTGCTTTGAACCAAGAGATTTGTTGTTCGTTCAGCGAGTGGTTGAGCTTGATGCGTTCAGTTTTGCCATCTTTGTGCTTGATCTCGCATTCCACTTGCTGAAAAGTTTGGAAACATTCATTAGATTGTACAGTAGGATTAAGATGGTTTAATTATTTTTCGTTTTTCATACTGTTCGACTTGGAATCGAAAAATAATTCCCCGTATCGTTTTACGTTGAATTTGTAACTCTCTTCTAAAACGAGTGTCCAAAGCTGCTTCAGCATGGTCCTACCAGATTTATTTGTCCAGGGAGAATAATTCAAGCAGAGAAGGTGAGCGTTGACTTAGTCATAAAGAGTACCCTTAAGCCTATATCCATGCCGCAAGACTCGGACTGTTTGGCGTTTTTTCTCTGCCACGGGACCCGTACGGTGAATCCATGGAATACAAAGATATTTATCTCTGAGTATAACCACGTAAGGATTCCATTACCATCAGACTGCTTCAAGATTTCTTATGAGGCACATATTTATTCAATCTTCTAATATATAAAATTCTCGGTTCACGGTATTAAATTCCTCCGAAATAACCTGACCTATTAGCATGAAATTTTGTGTGCATATAGGTTAGATCTGCGAATCGGAAAACATCTATTTTCATCCTCCCAAATGTTAAGGGTGGTCCACACCTAATTTGTTTTTGTTTTTTTACCCCTCTACATTATCACTTATTTTTAAAAAATGTTTCGTAGAATTAACATGGCAAAACTACGTTTGGCGGGTCAGCTAGTCTAAGTAGTACTTACTTTTCCTGGCGCGAGGTCTTTGAGTCCGAGCAGCGAGATCTTGTCCGTGGGCTGTATCTTGTCATAGTCGGACGCGTTGGCGAATGTGAGCGGCAGCAGACCCTGCTTCTTCAGGTTGGTCTCGTGGATTCTGTATAACATACATATAAATTATTTTATTGGTCTCTTGAACAGTTGCTTGAATCATATAACACTGTAGTGTAACTTTCAACAACAAATTTGTGAAGCTTTTTCAGTTTTGTTGTTGTTGACATCACATATTTTAAGTCATGTTTCAACCTAAACGGTCGAAGTTACCTGGCGAAGAACTTGACCATGTTATTTGGCAAAAGATTTGTTTTATGTTCCTTGACGGATTAACGGCGAAGTTATTTGAAGGATGTACGCGGCTGGAGCCCTCGCCGTAGTTCTCGTCGCCCACCACGCACCAGCTCACGCCCTTGGCCTTGTAGAGAAGTGGTCACGATGTTACCTGGCGAAGGACTTGACGATGATGGCCCTGCCGCCAAGGTGGCGCGGCTCGAGCGCGGCGTGCTCGCGGCTGGAGCCCTCGCCGTAGTTCTCGTCGCCCACCACGCACCAGCTCACACCCTTGGCCTTGGAGAGAAGTGGTCACGATGTTACCTGGCGAAGGACTTGACGATGATGGCCCTGCCGCCAAGGTGGCGCGGCTCGAGCGCGGCGTGCTCGCGGCTGGAGCCCTCGCCGTAGTTCTCGTCGCCCACCACGCACCAGCTCACACCCTTGGCCTTGGAGAGAAGTGGTCACGATGTTACCTGGCGAAGGACTTGACGATGATGGCCCTGCCGCCAAGGTGGCGCGGCTCGAGCGCGGCGTGCTCGCGGCTGGAGCCCTCGCCGTAGTTCTCGTCGCCCACCACGCACCAGCTCACACCCTTGGCCTTGGAGAGAAGTGGTCACGATGTTACCTGGCGAAGGACTTGACGATGATGGCCCTGCCGCCAAGGTGGCGCGGCTCGAGCGCGGCGTGCTCGCGGCTGGAGCCCTCGCCGTAGTTCTCGTCGCCCACCACGCACCAGCTCACACCCTTGGCCTTGGAGAGAAGTGGTCACGATGTTACCTGGCGAAGGACTTGACGATGATGGCCCTGCCGCCAAGGTGGCGCGGCTCGAGCGCGGCGTGCTCGCGGCTGGAGCCCTCGCCGTAGTTCTCGTCGCCCACCACGCACCAGCTCACACCCTTGGCCTTGGAGAGAAGTGGTCACGACGATGTTACCTGGCGAAGGACTTGACGATGATGGCCCTGCCGCCAAGGTGGCGCGGCTCGAGCGCGGCGTGCTCGCGGCTGGAGCCCTCGCCGTAGTTCTCGTCGCCCACCACGCACCAGCTCACACCCTTGGCCTTGGAGAGAAGTGGTCACGATGTTACCTGGCGAAGGACTTGACGATGATGGCCCTGCCGCCAAGGTGGCGCGGCTCGAGCGCGGCGTGCTCGCGGCTGGAGCCCTCGCCGTAGTTCTCGTCGCCCACCACGCACCAGCTCACACCCTTGGCCTTGGAGAGAAGTGGTCACGATGTTACCTGGCGAAGGACTTGACGATGATGGCCCAGCCGCCAAGGTGGCGCGGCTCGAGCGCGGCGTGCTCGCGGCTGGAGCCCTCGCCGTAGTTCTCGTCGCCCACCACGCACCAGCTCACACCCTTGGCCTTGGAGAGAAGTGGTCACGATGTTACCTGGCGAAGGACTTGACGATGATGGCCCTGCCGCCAAGGTGGCGCGGCTCGAGCGCGGCGTGCTCGCGGCTGGAGCCCTCGCCGTAGTTCTCGTCGCCCACCACGCACCAGCTCACACCCTTGGCCTTGGAGAGAAGTGGTCACGATGTTACCTGGCGAAGGACTTGACGATGATGGCCCTGCCGCCAAGGTGGCGCGGCTCGAGCGCGGCGTGCTCGCGGCTGGAGCCCTCGCCGTAGTTCTCGTCGCCCACCACGCACCAGCTCACACCCTTGGCCTTGGAGAGAAGTGGTCACGACGATGTTACCTGGCGAAGGACTTGACGATGATGGCCCTGCCGCCAAGGTGGCGCGGCTCGAGCGCGGCGTGCTCGCGGCTGGAGCCCTCGCCGTAGTTCTCGTCGCCCACCACGCACCAGCTCACACCCTTGGCCTTGGAGAGAAGTGGTCACGATGTTACCTGGCGAAGGACTTGACGATGATGGCCCTGCCGCCAAGGTGGCGCGGCTCGAGCGCGGCGTGCTCGCGGCTGGAGCCCTCGCCGTAGTTCTCGTCGCCCACCACGCACCAGCTCACACCCTTGGCCTTGGAGAGAAGTGGTCACGATGTTACCTGGCGAAAGACTTGACGATGATGGCCCTGCCGCCAAGGTGGCGCGGCTCGAGCGCGGCGTGCTCGCGGCTGGAGCCCTCGCCGTAGTTCTCGTCGCCCACCACGCACCAGCTCACACCCTTGGCCTTGTAGGCGCGCGCGGTGGCCGGCACGGGGCCCCACTCGCCCGACACCTGGTTCTTCACTTTGTTCAGCTCGCCGTTCTCAGCGTTCGTGGCGCTGGCGATAAAAAAAAATTTATCAGTGTGTACCCCACAGTTAACCCTCAACAGATTCAGCATGATGTACGTCACATTTTGGGAACAAATGAGCAAATAATACATAATTGAAACAATGGAAGATTTAAAAAGCTAATCTGAAGATATCAGCAATAATTTTGTAATAAATCTAACATTTTACCCCAAATGAATTGTTTCTCGAGTTCGTCCTCACTTTTATACGATGTAGTTTGCACTGTGTACTACTGTGCTGACTAGCCGTCATAGACCATAGCGATGGCTCTTTGGCTATACACGTTCCAATTGAAAGTCGTGTTTAGAGTTCTTTGAAATAATGACATTACCAGGGGACAAGCAAAGATGGTGGATTAACAAACCACAGAATAGGTTTGTTTACAGAGTAACAATAAGATTTTTTTTCTAATATTTGAAGATTGTGACAGCGCAGTAGCACAAAGTGCAACTACATAGTACAAAAATGAGGTCGAGATCACGTCACACAATTGTGGATTGAACGTCACTAGGTAAATTAGACTAATCTTTTAAATTAATTATTGAATGGTTTATAATTTGTATGTAAACTCACGTGATGAACATGTTATTGGAGATGTTGTCGAGATGTCCACGGTACTTGAGCCAGGGCCCGGCGGCGGAGATGTGGTCGGTGGTGCACTTGCCCTTCACCTTGATGAGGATGGTCAGGTCCGTGAGGTCCTTGCCGTTCCACTTGTCGAACGGTTCCAATAGTTGCAGGCGGTCAGATGTCGGTGCTACGTCCACTTTCACTTCTGGGTACATGGAATAACATGTATAGCTGTAGCTCACTGCATTCTGATTAATTATTCTTCTATCGTATATTAGAAGGGAATTAACAATTAAGACGCACCACACTGCACCATTGTTAGATGAACTAGAATGGTAATGTTTGACTTTGGTATCATATCTGAAGCTCTTCAGAACCCACTGGATTTAGCCCCACTGGACTAATAAATAGATTTTATTTGAATTGCAAAATCTGGTAAATCTAAATTTTAAAAAGTGAACCTTTATTAATTCTGTTAAAACTTTCCATACACATTTAATATACTACTATAATAAGAATCCTTTACATTGAGTTAAATTTATTTTGTTTTGTGATATTTTTTTCCAAATACCTATTTTTTCTTTCTATAAATATGCTCGCCCGTTCGGTCCAGGGGTGTATTGGTATGATTACAGAAGAGAACAAGAGAGGGTAGCAGGGGCCAGGGCTGGGAAAAATACATGCTTTGATAACTAAAATACAAAATATTATCATGCATGTATTTAAAGTAAAATAAAATCTAAATCATATATTTAAATACAGCATTGTAATGATTTTTATTTAAAATATAGTCCTAATCACAATCCACATGTAGCCTGTATTTCATTTGTCAAAATTTGACTAATTGTGTACAATTAGTACAGATGCAATGTTGGCAACAGTAAAGATTGAAATACTATTAGCGGTTACCATTTTACTTATGAAAGCTATCGTGAGCGCTATTTTTGCAAGTGTTTTGCCGGAATGTATTCGTGTTCAGATGTATTTTTGAGGCATATAGGTATTTGAAATACTAACTACAAAATACCTCAGCGTTTTTGAGATACCAATTACAAATTTCATTATTAGTAAATAATTGAATTAAAAATATCAAATACGTATTGTATTTCAATTAGAAATAATTAAAATATTGCCCAACCCTGGCAGGGGCATACTTTATACATTTATTGACTGTTACTCAACAGCAAGAAATACTTGCACACTCTCAGTAGATTCAGCAAATCGGTACTATTTCCTAAAAAGTTACAAAGCGATAAACTGGATCTATCAAAAGCTGAAATTTTAAATATTTTGGATTTTTATAATAAAGTTGAAGTAACTCACTGGAGCCGTCAGCGGGCGGGTGCTCGTAGGTGTCCTGGCCGGGGTCGAAGCCCTTGGCGGGCAGCTCGTCCGCGAACGGGTCGGACAGCTTGAACTTCTTGCCGTCCTTGCCCGTCAGCTCGTCCGTCACCGGGTTGAAGTCCAGGCGACCTGTGCAACGTAACACGATCGTTAAGGCTTAGCACGCAGTACGAAAATTCTCCACGTTTTTTTTTTGGCAAAATCTGTAAAATACACGCAGAGCGAAATCAAATTCACAACAATTTAATTCTGTAGCATACTACAGCACCGGTGGAGGACTTTCATCACATAAATCCACTGCACCAGGAAGACCGTCAAAATTTGAATTTTAAAGAGGTTAAGACGTTTTTAAGCCTTAAATTAAATTGAAAACTCAAGATGTTTAGAAGTTTTTTTTATCGACTACAAGTTGACCCTTGACTACTATCACACCTGATGTTAAGTAATGATGCAGTGTAAGATGGAAGCGGGCTAACTTGTTAGGAGTGGGACGAAATCCACACCCCTATCGGTTTCTACACGACATCGTACCGGAACGCTAAATCGCTTGGCAATACTTCTTTGATAGGGAAAATCTATTGCTGCCGTTATTTATTGCTGGAGCACTCATCACTAGAGTCAACTCAGGACAACATAAGTTGAGGTCTGGTAGCAGAACAGTTCCTCACGGGGTCGGCGTCATACGGCCCATAAAGTTGAGAAATTATGTCACTATGGTGTTCTTTTTCTGTCATTTTCCTTACCGGCCAGAGACAGCGCGGTGACAAGTTCAGGGCTGGTGACGAAGCAGTGGGTGGCGGGGTTGGCGTCGTTACGGCCCGTGAAGTTGCGGTTGTATGACGTCACGATGGTGTTCTTCTCACCCTTCTTGACGTCCTTACGGTCCCACTGACCGATGCAGGGGCCGCACGCGTTCGCCAGGACCTGTTTGAAAACAGAAAAAGAGATAATAACTTAATAAAGATTATTTACCATTCAGTATCCTTTTTTCTGCAAGGTCTGGCCCTGTCTGGGCTGTTAATAGGCTGATAATGATAATGTTGATGACGATTGATTTAGCATTCTCACATCATGCGATGGATATCCACTTCTGAACATAGGTATTTTGTAAAGACTCTAAAAAAAACAATCTTAAGTTGCAGAACGTTTAGTATCGACCAACACTGCGCTTTTCGGTGCGGGTCGCCATTCCAACATATCCAAAAGACACCAATATCAATCAGCTTTTCGAACTATGTCAACGTCATTTAGCATCATGTTTTTTTTTTCAGAATCAGAATCATTTATTTGTTTCAAACATTACAGTATGATATACATAGGTCTTGTTATGTTAAAAAGATACAATGTCTCGCTGATAACAGGCGTGTAAATGTTAAACTACATGATATAATTAAAACAATAAAAAAAAAGTAATAAAATGTCAAAGAGAATTTATGAAGATGAAAAAATATATATCAAATAATAAAAGTCAAAGATCATATTAAAACAATTATTGTCAAAGATTAAAAAAAAAATTAAAAAAAATATTAATAAAATACATGTTAGGTCAATGTCAAAACCTGTACCTATTTGCATATTCCTGAATTGTGTAATAAGCTTTATCTTTCAAATGTAAAAGAAGATGTAGTGATTAAAATTGAAAAAGGGATGCTTAGATAGTTTGGACATGTAGAGAGAATGGATGAAAGGAGATTAACAAAAGAGATTTACAAGGCGAGGGTGAATGGAAATGTTGGAAGGGGAAGGCCTAGGCGAATGTTCCTGGACCAAATTCAGGACATTTTAAATAATGGCCAGGTCAAGAGTACCCTAAACCGACAAACTTGTATGAAAGGATTAATGAGAGTGGAAGAAGCTAAGGAAGTATGCAAGGACCGTGGCAAATGGAGGGATGTGGTCTCTGCCTACCCCTATGGGAATAAGGCGTGATTTAAATATATTGAAACTTTTGATACTTGCTATATTTGCAGGTAGTTTATTATATAATATACAAGTCATAATGAACACACTATTCCCAAAGTGTGCTGATCTGCTTACAGGTACAGACAGTTTATCCTTGTGTCTTTCGCTATGTAAACAATTATAAAGATGTATAAATCTTTTTGCGTTTTGAAATCAGCAATTGCAGCGTTTTGATCAGAAAGCTTACTAGTAAATACTCACAGTGCCGCCGAAGTCTCGCAGTGTCTGCGCGATGCCGTCGCGCTCGATGGTGGCGCGGACCTGCTCCGAGCCGGGCGTCACGTTGAAGGGGATCTTTGACTTGACACCGTGTCCGAGGGCCTGTTAATAAATAAAAAATATGTTATTTTTAATTCGCAGGATACAAAGTGTTTATTTGTAAACTGGTGACCCAGGCTAACACGTATATCCACACGATAGACTTGCAGGGTTCATTAATTTATGTATGTGCATATTGCCGCCCGCAGTTCTCGCTTCGCTCATAAGGTCAGAAGCATTGTTACGCTCGGCATGAATGAAAAGTAAGCTATAATTAATGCCAGAATAGTCAAACGTAAAACAAATTTGAAGTACGACCCCAGTAGACCTACTTTACAGTTGGCAATAGAGATCTATGAAAGAAATTGACTGGAGATATACTCAAAAGAGAATGCCAGACAATGTATAGGACTTTAACACACTAATAAAAACATATTGTACAACAATTTATTATGAATCATTTTATTGCAATTTTTTACTATTTTATATAAATTACATTCAAAATCTCTAGAAGCTGGAGTATTCGATACGAGCCTAACGTTGGTTACCGTCCATTTCCGTATAGTTGTCACACTGACATGGCAGTCGCAAAGCTTCATTAAATACATTTTTAAACAGGCTTAACAACTCTGGATACTAGGTTTTTAGAGCCCACTTTTGATGACAATACAATAAAAACGATTTAAAAGCCTAGAACTCAGTCCAACAATAAAGATTTTAAAATGCGTAAAAAGTGTAAATTAAAAGAATTTAATTTACACATTTTACGCATTTTTTAAATAGTTTAATTACTTTTTTAAGAGAATTTTAGTCCAATGTCCAACAGTAAAAATGGCTTATTATAAAACATTTCTATAATAATAGGATATTTTTAGTATATTTACAAATTGTGTTCTTTCTGGGTTAGGATCTGGCACTCTCCTTTGATTTGCGTTTAAATATTTGAGCGTAAGACCGTTAAGACTTGCGTTATTTATCGATTGAAAGCGTTTCATCTATCTAGTCAGTTCTTCTTGATCACTTCCCCTAATTTCGTCTTACATACCTCTTTGACGATGCTGGCACAGCGCCCCATGTCTTCATACGAGGAGTTGGTGCAGGAACCGATGAGGCCGACACGGATGTCGACGGGCCAGTCGTTCTTCTTGGCCACCTCGCCCAGCTTCGAGATGGGGTTGGCCAGATCCGGGGTGAAGGGACCGTTTACATGCGGCTCCAGGGTGGATAGGTCGATTTCGATTAGCTGATGGAAAAAAATAGTCGTCATTATTATCAAAATTTTGGACAGGATAGGGCAGTATTTTTTTTAATTTAATGTGTATTGGCATTTCAAATACCTAGCGCTAAGGTATTTTGTAGTTAGTATTTTAAATACTAATGGCTTGAAAATACATCTGAACATAAATACGTTTTGTGATTTTATGAGTGGATTTTGCAAAAAGACAAAGTGGCAATTTCTAATAATACATCAATCTTTAAAGCTGGCCACACTGCATCTTTGCATTGCATTCATTCTCTTTACAAAAAAGTTAAATAATGTTCAATCTTGTTTTGTAAAAATATCTAACACTTTCATTCAAAAGCGATTATTTTTACGAAACTGCTAACACCTGACTCTATTTTGTAATTTGTATTTTATACACGATTTAGAAACATTTTGTATTTCGTATTTTAAACACATGCGACATAGTATTTTGTAATTTGTATTTTAAATACGATTTAGAAACATTTTGTATTTCGTATTTTAAACACATGCGACATAGTATTTTGTAATTTGTATTTTAAATACGATTTAGAAACATTTTGTATTTCGTATTTTAAACACAGGCGACATAGTATTTTATAATTTGTATATTATACACGATTTAGTAACATTTTGTATTTCGTATTTTAAACACATTCAACATAGTATTTTGTAATTTGTATTTTATACACGATTTAGAAAAATTTTGTATTTCGTATTTTAAATACATGCGAGATAGTATTTTGTAATTTGTATTTTAATTACATGAAATCATGTAGCCCAGCCCTGGACATAATCACACCCATATGTTTATTAGTACTTTATTAGTATTGGAGCACCCACCTGATCGTAAGGCGCTTTCGGGTCAGGCGTGAGCAGATTTTTGTATGTGGTGGCGGCGCTGGCGATGTCATTGCGCCCGGTGGACTTGAGGTACGCGGCCATGCGGTCGTTGAAGGGGAATACCTGTAAATAATTATAATTAATTAATTATTTTAAGTTAAATAACATATATATAAATAAGATAACTCATTATCTTATTTAAAATATGAAATAGTAACTGTTTTTTATTTTACCAACACCTAATTACAATTATGCTAGTTTTGTAGGAATACATAAACGTCGACTGGACCGCCATATTGTTTTTAGAAACACGTCACAAATGTCTTAGCTAGTCGTGAATTTTCGTACTTTTTACAAGGTCTTATTCAACGATTTATAGAGAAAGACAAAATTTAACATGCGGCATGGATATGGTCTGCGTTAACTTCTGTTCCACTACAAAGTTGGATCATACCAAACTGCGTAGGTATAATAACTACACTTAGATGTGTTTGTACGATACGCAACTATACGCCTAAGTTCAGAGCATGCTAGAAGCTTGGCAAATTTATACTCACACTAGTGGTAGCACCGATCTCAGCACCCATATTGCAGATGGTAGCCATGCCAGTGCAAGAGATGGAGTCGACGCCGGGCCCGTGGTACTCGACGATAGCTCCAGTACCACCCTTCACAGTCAGGATTCCGGCAACCTTGAGGATCACGTCCTTGGGGCTGGTCCAGCCTTTCAGTTTACCTTTGGACAAAAAACGAGATATCCTCAGAAATTATCATGGTGTTTGAACTTCCTTATAATAAATAAAAAGTCTTTTATTTTTTCTTCATAAACTTTGACAAACTTAATTGTTTGACATTTTACAAATAATAATAAAAAATAATGTGTAATTTTTACTAACTTATGATAATACTTAAATAATTCAAGATTTGGTAACTTATAAGTACATCTTAAGTACTTCTTATATAATATTGTTTTAAATGAAAGTATTAATCACAAATATAATGGATTTTTTTTATATTAAAATTTTGTTTTACCAAAATATTTTTCATTTTACAATTGAATTATTAGAATTATTTAAATTATTTTGATTCATTCATCACATATTTATATACTTTGGACTTCCTTATATTCCTTTATTTAATGTACCTACTATTATATTATAAGTATTTATGTATAATATATATATATATATATATATTATATATATATATATATATATATATATATATATATATATTATATATATATATAATATATATATATATATATATATATTATACATAAATATTCATCAGTTATCATAGTACCCATAACACAAGCTACCTAAGCTTACTTTGGGGCTATATAGCGATGTGTATAATTGTCCTATAATATTTATTTATTTATTTACCTACTCCTTTTGCGTATATCGATAGGTGGATGTTTATCAGTGGAGATGATGTTGAAAGGAATTTGATTCTGTAGGGCTATACTGGAACGAAACTCGATAAACTTTAGAGTTTCAAATATGTTTTTATCTCACTCCAGGCATAGTATCGTGTTAGACAGAATTAGAAACGAATTCGAAACTTGCACTGTTTTATAGAGTTGTCACTAAGAGTACTCTTTTAAACCTACACCCGTGTCACAAGTCTCGGGCTCTGTTCGGAGTTTATCACTCAGCCACGCGATGGACCCGGCACCACGTTGAATCCATGGAATGCTAAGATATTCGTCTCATTCGTCTCTCTACCACTACTGTAACTTGTAAAACTTATTAGTACTTCTGCTTTGTACGTCGATATTACTTGGGACATTTAACGAAGTTTTATTTATTTATTTAGCATTAATGTCTTATAATATTCTTAATAATTGTACTAGCATGCTTTACAGATAGCATATAAAGTTTTTGTATGTATTGCTCTAGATGTATGTTTGTTTGGCGCGCTATATTGACTGATAACAAAACTCGAGATTATTGGGTTTTTCTATTAATTTCTCCGGAAAGCGCAGTGTTGGTCGACCACCTACTAGGTAAACTGATGACACCGAGCAGGTTACGGGGAGTCTATAAGAAGCATCGCAAAACTAAGGAGGATGTGCCTTGCCAGGCGCCGCAGTTCGATCACGACAGCTGTTTTTCGTTCCCGTCGTCCAATCAGGTGACGAGTAGGAACACTTTTAGTCGGTAGAGTCCGACATAAAGACTGGGTAAGACTCCTGGCCTCTCCGCGGCGAGATGGTATCCTCACGGAATAAAAGGACCGTAGTGGAAGTCCTTGCAAGAGGCCTATACCCAATGTGGACGTTGACCAACAGATTATGATGGGGATGACGATAAGAAACGCACTATACTAAAGCCAAACTCGATGGAGAATGCTCATCAACAAACAAATATAAAATGAAGGTAGCAAATGCAACACATTTTATTCCTAATAAATTTTAAATTATGTTTTGTTTTTTTTATAAAATTTTATTTAAAAGATATTGAATTTATTAATTACTTTTAAGCTTACTCTTCTAATTTATTGTCAAGAATTCGTCATTAAAAAGTTAATTAAAAAAATGAGGTGCAAAATGACTAGTGATTTCTACCTTCATATTTAATTTGTTTGTTTATAAGCATTCCCCATCGAGTTTGGCTTTAGTATAGTGGTTATTTATGTGTAAATTGGCGTCAACGAAGATGAATTGCGTGATCCGATACGTGAACTATCAAATAACGTCTCACACCGCTCTATAATAACAACGACCTTCAAACTACTACACGCAGTTACTCATACATGTATAGAACGCGTACTGCTATTACTACGCATTCTATAACACGGATCGGATTGCTGGCTTATTTTAATACTTATAACAATGTCACGAAAACATTAATTAATATTTCGTCTGGTACATACATACTCGTTCATAACATGCCCCATTCCTATAGGGCTAGGTTCTTGCATAATTCCTTAACTCCTTCCACTCACATTAATTTTTAATACAAATTCGACTGTTTGGGGATACTTGGTCATATTAACTTTAATTTGATACAATAAGGTATATTATCTTTTTTTGCGTATTTGATGTGTGTTTTTAATGGGGTCGCAGTAACGTTACCAAGGCGTTCGAGCAAGTCAAGTCAGGGATCAAGAATGAATTCAGCTATTTTTGATACGTGTGGGTACACTTATTTTTTAGTGTATGTGCTGTAGGCTTCCTAAAGGGATGACAAGCAGTGTTATTCAACGGGCATTGAAGCTTGACAGTTAGATCATAGACTAACCTTGGAAAAAAAAAATTACATGTAGAAAAACTTAAAAAAAAATTATAGTTTATGAAAGACAGAGAGAAATTTAGAAAGGTTGATAAAATTGCTGCATTGTATTAAACATTTTTTCTTGATAAGATATTACACAAGTATTTATGTAATAATTATAGTAAAAGTACGCAAGTAGGCGTTATCAAATTATATTAATAACAATTAATACAAAATAATAACTGATAACTCTTGACGTAGAAATGCTTCTTATTTAAACAAAATTATGTCAACCTGATAGCGATTGAATATAGTAACAACCACTTGTGTACAACAAGTTATATCAATGTGTTTGCAGTTGCATTGTATAAGACCATCATTATTGATGCAACTGTAGAGATTTTTTTATCCACAAGTTCGCCCCTAGTTGCAATCACACCTGATGTTAAGTGATTATGTAATCTAAGATGGAAGCGCTAACTTGTTAGGAGTAGGATGAAAATCCACACCCCTTTCGGTTTCTACACGCCATCGTACGCTAAATCGCTTGGCGGTACATCTTTGTCGGTAGGGTGGTAACTAGCCACAGCGAAAGCCTCCCACCACCCAAACCAAGACAAACTAAGAAAAATCTCAATCTGCCCCGCCGGGGATCGAACCCAGGACCTCCGTCTTTTATTAATCCACCGCGCATACCAGTGCGCCACGCAGGCCGTCAAATTTAGGAAATCTAAATCGACCCAGAACCTCCGAATTGCACCTCACCATGCGCATTTTTTACATAAAGTAGATTAATTTTCGGTGATGAATACAAAATAGAATCCCATTTGTCATATTTTTGACATAATATGACTTGGTAATATCACTTTATCTCGATCATGATTTGAAACAAACGCTTCAGTGAAAGGCAGGAGATAAGCGGGGCGGAGGAAGCAACTGATATGATAATTTTCCGAAATTGGTTAGATTTCTGTTAGTTATCTCTATTATTGCGCGGCTCATTCGAATGTGAAGCGTAAGCTTACATATTATATTACTTAAGTAGCTGACACCCGCTGTTTCACTCGCGTAGTTCTTTTTTTTATTGTACAAGACAGCCCTTAACCGCACCTGATAGTCAGTGGTGACGCAATCTAAGATGAAAGCGGGCTAACTTGTTGGTAGTAGGATAATATCCACACAACATCGTACCGGTACGCTAACACGTTTGGCGGTACGTCTTTGTCGGTAGGGTGATAACTAGCCATGGCCGAAGCCTCCCATCAGACAGACCTGTACAAGTTTAAAAAATCTTAGTCGGCCCAGCCGGGAATCGAAGACAGGTCCTTCGGGCCGAAAATCCATATCCGTGGAGATATCAGGATACAAATTAGCGCATGTGAAACTGGCTTCTTAATTCTCTAGTAGTTTTAAAGATTAGCGAGAACAAAAAGACAGACTGGCAGACAAAAATTGTTTTTTTTTTATGTAATTACAAACAGACATTTCAATTTTATTCATATGTTATATATTAGGTAACAGGTACTCAAGTACATCCTCGTGTAATAAATAATGCAATTAGTCATTACGAATAATAAATAAAATAATATAATTATGATGACTAATTGAGATACTATGTCTATTATTATTGCAATTTTATTGATAAGGTCAAGGTTTATTATTTAATCTACAAATTATTAAACTAATAATATACACTCCTCACAACAAACATTTAAGCAACTTAAATGATTCTCAACTTCCCTCCAATAAAGCTAAAAGTCTATGGTAGGAATAGGTATCCATAGTAAAAAGATTTCTTTAAGCGACTATATTTATTCCTTTTATATCTTTCTATTCTTTTTTATATCTTCACTTTCAATGCATTATTTCATGCCTGTTTCTCGAAAAAACAAAAATTCAAGGGAATTGCTATTCCTGAGATACACATAGCAAAACGTTAGCGAAACAAGTCTTTTTCAAAAAAATATACTATCGAGAAATTTTTTATTAATAGCGTTTTTCAATACCTTAATTGCAGCAAATACCTTAAATTATTAGTTACTAAAATATCAGTCGTAACTCTTACTGATCCTGACATCTGTAAACTCGTCAACCTGGTGTTCTTTAATTGTAGGTTTTCTAGAAATGAGACCAGACTAGATTGAACGCCCCCGAAACTGTCTGCATACAAGCGTCCATGAAAATCGTTGGAGCCTTATCCGAGATTCAAATTACATATATATAAGAATTGCTTGTTAAAAAGTATTAGACAAATTAGATTCCTAACTACTAGATTGCATTTAAGAATAAACAACATCAAAAATTGCGGAACTGACGGGATTCGAACCGTCTCTCTGGCAATCCGGGCACTTAAGAGTTACCGCTAGGCCACGATCCCGATGACGTCGGTGCCGAAATTCTGCTTTAATATTATTTTCTTAAATATAAATAATCCCTAGTGTTTTAATTTTTTATTATGTAATTTAGTTTTTTATTGAAATTGTTGAATTAAACATTTTCAATAAAAAACTAAAAAAGAATAATATATTGCACATGTCACACCCTTAACGTGCTCTCTCATTAGGGTGTAACAGAACGTATTTCACAGCTTGAAACTGTATTGCACTATATTCTCGTAACAGCTATCAATGTATGTTGATTTTGGCGTTCAGCCACGCAAAAAATACCCATCTATTTATAACTTCTTATAAACTTATTTATGCAATAGGCGCAATTGGAAGACGTTAGTGCAATTCTAGTTCTTTGTTGTAGATAATGAGGCTTAAATTGAATTGTTAACTATATTATTTTGCTTTGTTGAGTGCTTTGCCAAAAGTTGTATTTACACAGAAAACACTTTAAATTTTAACTTTTGTTCATTCAAGAATTGTTCCACGATAAGTCCGCGATGGCATATATCAATATTTTAAGCATAGATAGTTATATCTAATATTTCTTTAAAACGCCCTCCTTTTAACGCAGTCGGGTAAAAATAAGAATTTTTTTAAAATAATTTAAATATTTTAAACAGTATCACTGAATTGAACTCTATATCCATGTATAATTTGCAAATTGCTAATAATAAGGCTTCATTGCAAGCCATATTATTATTGGAATTTGCAGATTATAGATAGAAATAGATAGGGGGTTGGTTTAATGACCAAAAATTACTAATTTCTTGGCAACTCTTCTGATTGATGATTGTCCAATCTGCCTAAATCTAATACGCATACTTTATCTGAACAAATGCACACAAACCATAACGAAACATAATATTTTAAGTAAATACGCCTTCAAATTTTAGGACAAAGTATACATACCAGTAAGCTTGACGCCGATGACTTTGGGGCACTTCAACTCCCAAGGAATGTCAGCCATTACGTCCACTGCATCAGCGCCGCCGACACCTTGGATAAACGAACATTTTAATTTACTGATTTTTGAATCTGGGACTTTTTACGCACTTGGCCATTGGGCCTGGCCTTGGCCGTTGTATGTGGCTAATTTACTTCCATCTGTACTATAAAACCAAGTTACGCAAGGCAAGTATATTAAAGTGTCAATATACTAGAATATCATACAAGCGTATTGTGATACGATTGCTGGCTAGAAAAGACCTGATGCTCGCATTTGAAAAGCTTTTCTTGTGTAATGGCATTAAAGACTAAATCAGGTTTGTGATCATGGTATTTGTTGAGGCTTTTTATGTTTTTCGGGAGTTTGATATGATATTTAAGTTACTTCTTATGGCACTTTTTTTGGTCTAGAGGTTTAGCATTCATGACAATTAATGAATAATATGGCTCCTTATGATAGAGTGAATATTTTGTTTTCAGGTCTTATATTGTGACTTCATTGAGTGTTAAGAAATTTGTATATTATTTAAGCAAAATGAATAAAGCTTATAAGAGTTTGGTAGCTCGGATTTTCAGGGAGTTTGTAAATAGCTCCGCTGGTTGCAGGTGGCATATTCAGCACATGAGGAATACATATACTTCAGGTTGAGAGCTCACTGTAAGATGTGTTTCTAGAGATTATACATACATAAGCCTTATTCCCGTAGGGGTAGGCAGGGACCACATCCCTCCACTTGCCATGGTCCTTGCATACTTCCTTAGCTTCTTCTACTCTCATGAATACTTTCATTCAAGTTTGTCGGTTTAGGGTTCCCTTGACCTGGCCATTATTTAAAATGTCCTGAATTTGGTCCAGGAATATTCGCATATGTCTTCCCCTTCCAACATTTCCATTCACTCTCGCCTTATAAATCTTTTGTGCTTCTTCTGCCATAGCCAACTTTCACTACCATACATAAGTGTGCCAGTCTTGCCTTTTGGAACACTTTGGCTAGTTAATGTTCTGTTATAGTTAAATTGGTATAAACAAAATTCAACATCGTTTGTATTTTGGCCAAACTTAAATGATAAGCGTTGTGAGCTGAACTATCACAATAATATGTGATTTGTTTGATTTGGAAACAGATAAGATACCATATTCTTAAGAAAACATTGATGCTCCATTTTTAATACAAATACATTTTAATTTTGGTCCAAAATCTGTTAAAATATATGCACCAAACAGAAGTTCTAATGTCAGATTTTCACCAAGCAACTGCGTAAAAAGTAAGCACTGGTAACTTCAATTTATACAGAAAAGGCGTTTTCTGACGCTATAACTAAATGGCGCATTTTAAATTCCATATGGCGTTACGTTTTTACGCAGCGACTCTGTAAAAAACTCGCACTATGCATTCCGAAGTGTTAATTTAATGGCCAAAGCTGAGTGACCTTGAAATCATAACTATCTACAATAAATAAAACCTACTGATATACAATACTTGGGCATTAAGATCAAATAAAAACTTGGTCATATGTATGAAATAAACCACGACATGACCATTCAATTCGTCAATATAAGTTGTTGTTGACACATGTTTGCTGGATAACATTAAAGTATTTTGATATATAACTATATACAACAATTCTTTTTTTATTAAAATCATATATTTATAATTATTGTAGCACTAGAGGAAGCGCGCGGTTTCACCTGCGTAGTTCTTGTCCTGCGGCAGAAACCTGGATAAATGTTATTCTGATGTAAGCTATGAAGATGTGAAGTTTCATCAAAATCCAATCAGTTTTTGCATGAATGAGTAACAAACATCCATCCACACATACAAACTTTCGTCGTTATAATATTAGTAAGGATTATCCTTGGGAAATAGAATGAAATATCTCACCAATGCACAGTCCACCAAGACCACCACCATTGGGCGTGTGCGAGTCGGTACCAATCATCAGCAGGCCGGGGAAAGCATAGTTCTCCAGGATGATTTGATGGATGATACCGGAGCCAGGCTTCCAGAATCCAACACCATATTTAGCACCGGCCGTCTCCAAGAACTTGTACACTTCTTTGTTGATGTCCTGATATAAAATGAAGATTTTTTTGAAATTTACCAATTTATACTTAACCTAAATTTACATGTTTTGGAATTTGGTTTAAACAAAAAACTATTATGAGCTCTTCCAGAGAAGGCCATTGGTGTTAATAAGATAACAAGTAATAATGGTTGTAACAGACTGACTTGCGGTTTTCACCAATAGATAGAGTGGGTCCTGAGGAAGGTTTAAGTATATATAAGTTATTATGAATATATAAGTTGTTAGGAAGATTTGATGTTTTTAGAAGGTTGCAACATACTATTTACCATGCGGGCGAAGTCGTGGGCTTCTGCTAGTCTATAATAATCTGCTGATTAATTACTAATACTAATAATATTATGTTAGAAAAGGAATTCTTTATTAATATTATTACTACTAGGTTTCTTACCTTAGCTCTTGCCAAGTCCTTGTCACCACCAATCTGAGCTTCAATCAAGTGGTCACAGTGGATGGTGGATGGCACTGCTACTCTGGGCAGTCCAGATGAGATGAATTGCAGCATGGCCATCTGTGCTGTTGCATCCTGCATCGCCACTCTGTCAGGGCGGAGACGAAGGTAACTGGTGCCTCTTTCTATTTCCTATATGAGACAATTTAATTTTAAAAGTTTGGTTAAACAAAATTATCCCTACAAAAACATTTTTTACATCCTCCATGACCGACTAATTTTAATACTGACCGAGTGAGTATGAACCCATGATCTGAGTTTGCACCCATGATCTGAGTTTGCACCCATGATCTGAGTTTGCACCCATGATCTGAGTTTGCACCCATGATCTGAGTTTGCTTACATGAACAAGCAAGCTCATAACTAAGGTCCCTGTATGGGTTTGAAACTAGTCAGGCATACTTTGACAAGTGATTTCAGCCATTAATATTTTAATAATATGGAAAATACACTCCATATTTAAAATTCTAATTTTCATACCTAAATAAAACTGAAATCTAGAAACAGTGTGTATTGAGTGATTAATTATTAATTTATAAATAACGAATTGAATTTCATAAGTATCTCAAAACTACAGCTATGTTTAAGGAAGCATAAATAATTCATGACATTTGTTATAGATTTATGGATAGTAAAAAACACTAACTGAACAAAACAAGTCTTACATTGGTTTGACATTCGCATATTTTTAACACAGATCAATTTGCATTGCTTGCACGTTAATAACCCGCATTACAAACAGATGTCATTCATAGTGTTATTACATAATAACAATTGTTTAAAATATTTATACACGTCAGGTTTTTGTTTTTGATACTTTCCCCTTTAACTATGTTAACAGTTATACCAAAAATGTGCATACTATAATAAACAGACAAGGGGTATCTCTTATCCAGAAAAATAATAAAGTTTCTGAAACTTCTGCATTGCAATTAACTTTTCTTTCAAGAAAGATTGCAGACAATATTATAAAGGCACTCACCTGTCCTTTGGGGTCATCCAAGTGAGAATACAAAACTTTCTCTGACAAGGTCATGTCACGACCTAACCTTTTCTTTACAACTTCCAAAGTCTTGTTCAGCTTTTCGTAAGGCAGCGGTGATTTGTCGAACTTCGACATAGCGACCTAAAACACATCACAGCTTAGTTAAAACTCGAAAACACCGGCTGATAAACGTAATTTTCAACTTGACATTGATTACATAACAACGGAAAAGTCACGGAAAATGCATGAAATTTTCACTTTTTTGGCGTTTTTCGGTACCTGAGCCGCCGCGGCGGTGAGGGGCGATACGCTGAAGCATCGTTTTTGGATTTCCACGAGCGCAATCCTTGTCCTGCCACCCTGAAAGTTAAAAATCCTGTAAACGGACATTGACCCAAAAAAGCCGTTTCAGCTTCATTTATTTCTAGAAAAATGCGTACTAAACGAGATTCTATTACTAATAAGTCATAACTAACCTATATTGACCTTTAATTAATGTTTATTTTATATAGCAGCCATCCATTCATTAATTGCGTTATCGGTAATTTTACACGATAACGTAGTAAATATTGTGGTTATAAATAAAATGTCGCTTTAAAATATTCTGCGTTTTTGTTTTATGCAAAATTAGCTACACGTGGATAAAATAGAGTTTAAAAATATAACTTACTTGGCCATGCAAAACTCTAGTACAGTGAGCCATGGTTGCGGGACTTCTGTATAACGATAATAATTTAGTAATTCAACTTTATAATTAATTAAATATAGGCAACATGGATATCACTAATTTGTCGACACTTAAATTGCAACGCAATTCTTAAGTTAAAAAATTAAATAACACGCACTCGTCTCAACCGCTTCAGCGGAGGAATCAGAATTTTTGGCAGATTGATTTGGCACTTCACAGTTTGCTTTTTGACATTTTGACGTTCTGGCATTGGCAGTTGTCTCGTGATATTATGTTGTCAGCTTTAAATATTTTACCAAAGTACGTGTAGTGAAGAGTAAATATTTTAAGTTGGAGTTTCTGACTACAATCTAAAATTTTGACTACTTTTGCGGAAGTTATATCCGTTAATAAATCAGTCTTATGTAATAGCAACTCAAATATTCCTGTTGAGATTTATGTCAACATAACCATCATGTAAATCTGCTTATAATTATTTTAAATATATACCTATTGGTAATATGCCAAATGGCGAGACTCCAATAAAATAAAATGTTGTAAGTAAAATGATAAGGATGCCAAATTATAATGTTTTACTCTTTATCTATATATTTGGAATGCAGGAGCAAAACTACCAAAAATTTCAAAAATACCAACCTAAGTTATCTTAAGTGCAACCTTACAGGCTTCATCATGCTATATAATATACCAAGTGATTTTTTTTTCTGTCTCGTATTTAAGTTAATATGAAAAGAGTGTATATACACACTTTTTATTATTTTTAGTTAATTTAAATTTTACGTTTTTAATTTTATTTACCCTTCTATATATTTATAACTATATGGTAGCACTATTCTACAATGATGCAACATTGTAATGCATCAACAGACTAAAAAAAGTAAGTTCAAATATTATATAAACAACAATGATATTTTATGCGTAAAATATTAAATATTGTATTGGACTAATGGAGCGTTAAGGATTTTTTTAAATAAAAATAGTAACAAACATTCCGTAAATTGATATCTATTACTTTTCATATAAATATTTTAGAAAAGTAACAAAATTTTTATTTTTAAACAAAAACCAGCCTGCCAATGTCAAGCGTTTTTTATACTGTGGCTAAAATGAAAACTGTTTGTTTTATGGTTTGGGTAGGATTGTAAATATATAAAATTTTTCTCAAAAATACGTAGCTGGACGAGTTTATGATAGTTATAGCGACGTTTACATTTACAACGTAAACGTTGCTAAATCATTAAAATAGGAACGGAATTAATAATTTGCAACAAGAACTAGCAAAAATGACAAATGCAACTATACAGGTATGTATCACGCCCCTTTTATATTAATTTTTTAATTATACGGTTTTAAGAACAGTACCTATTACCTACCAATACAGGAATTAGGATTCTATGAACACTCATTTTATATCTTTTGCCTTTTTATCTTTTTTTTCGTCTTTTATATTATATCTATACTTTCCTATATATTTAATAATGAGATGGATAATTTTACATAATTGTCTTTGGAGCCGGTAGTAAAGCCACTACAAAAGGATGATTTTGATTTTGAGTTCTATATATTTTCAGGAAATAGAAGGTATAGATGACTATTGGGGCCCAGCATTCAGGTCAGTGTATGAAGGCGAAGGCGGACACGAGGCGTTTGTGCAGCAGCTAGACGAGAGGATACAGCAGCATGACAAAGAAATTGAAAAGCTTTGCAATTTCTATTATCAGGTCACTTCATAATTTCTTTTTTTCTTCTTATATTTTTTGTTGAACTATAATTTGATAATTTGTACAGTTTTTAGAAAACAATGTTGCCAAATGGCACTGAAAGGGTTCGAACCTCTCAATGGTTAATGTCACACACCATTGAGGTGTTTGAATCCTTACCCTATAACTGTAATGATAAAGGAATCTATACTAAAGCCAAACTCGATTGAGAATGCTTGTCAATAAACAATTTTAAAATGAAGGTAGAAAATTCAACACATTTTATGCCTAATGCCTTTAGTATAGGTTTTAATCTCTCAGTTAAGGGGAGGTCATTTTGAAATTGCATAGCTTATATTTTTTTAGATTATGACAAATTTGTAGACACCACAATTTTGTTTTTTCTTATTAATATAATTTGATTTTATTGTATGAGATTATTTTATTGTTTCTTACTATTTTTTTCTGTATAATTTCTCTGCTTTTGATGGAAAAAACAGCAAGTGAGAATATATGATTTTGATTTTAATTTAAAAAGTATATTTATATTTGTGTAAGCTTGTGTTATCGTAGTTTAAAAGGAGAATGCCAGACAATGTATAGGACTTTAACCCACTAATAAAAACATATTGTACAACAATGTATTATGCATCATTTTATTACATTTTTATTACGATTTAATATAAATTACATTTAAAAGCTCTAGGACTCGGAGTATTCGACACGAGCCTAACGTTGGTTATCGTCCATTTCCGTATTGTTGTTTCGTATAGTTGTCACACTGACATGACAGTCGCAAAGCTTCATTAAATATATTTTTAAACAGTCTTAACGACTCTGGATTCTAGCCTTTTAGAGCCCACTTTTGATGAAAATACAATAAAAACGATTTAAAAGGCTAGAGCCCAGTGCAACAATAAAAATTTAAAAGTGCGTAAAAAGTGTAAATTGAAAGGAAATAGTTTAATTACTTTTTTTAACATAATTTTATTTCGATGTCCAACAGTAAAAATGGCTTATTGTAAAACATTTATATAATAATAGGATATTTTTGGTATATATACAATTTGTGTTCTTTCTGGGTTAGGATCTGGCATTCTCCTTTATTGTGCACCTTAAACAATGTAACAATACTATTATACATACCTATAATGTATTCAACCAATATAATACAGTTGCTAAATCTCATTATCCTATTTTATAAGTAAGAAATAGATGCAGTAATTTCTTAAAATTAGTAACCCATTAGTAATTAAGTAGTATTCCTTAAAATTATCATAGCCAAATTTAATTTAGTAGTCCAAAACTTAAATAATTTTATAATCATTTGAAAATTCTATGTTATGTTCAATAAAAATAAATTTATTAAGCTAGAGCTATGAAACCCTGAGCTTTTCTATTTATTTCTTCTAAGAAAATTTCAGTAAACATTCTTAACCCACAGTTGGGAAGTAGGTACTCATAAGAACATTTTCATAGTGATATATTTTTTACATAAATATGCATAACATAAATATTTTGTCTTCTAGGGATTTATCGACTCTATCAGAGAGTTGCTGCAAGTGAGATCTCATGCAGAGGAGTTGCACGCAGAGATTTCTAATGTAGATGCTAATGTCAAAGAGTCTACTGAAAGTAAGTTAGCTATCTGATCCTAATGTGAAGTGTGGTTGTATTATTTTAATTCATGTAAGTAAGTCTAATGCCTATTGGCTGAGCAGCCTTGTGAGCCTTTTCATTCAGCCAACAATTTTCACACAAGTATATAGTCAGGAAGTATGTGGTGTAACTCCTCTTTCAATCCTTTCTTTAACAGAGACAAACTTTCACTCAGACAGTCTACATCTTTTTCCAAACCTACTTTACCTCTTTTGTCTATTTACCTTGTGTCCCAAAGTTCATTATGCCTTTTTTTTGGTGGGAAATTATGTAGGTATTCCCTCTCGCCACAAGAAGGCGCAGAGGTTATGTCGGACACTTACAGACCAAATGCATAGTGTTCTTACTCTTCACTTAATAACCACAGGAACAAATGACCACTTCTGAGATCCAACCAGTGACACCCAGCTAGGAAGATTCTTCTTAGTTTTGTTATGTGTCTTAGAGGTACACTTGGAACACAGGGAGTGCCTTTCAGCCTTCCATTATACATATGCCAAGGCTGATTGCTTAATTGTCAAGCTCTTTAGTTATAGCAGAACTTTGTAATTATGTACTTTTTGATGTCTTTTAAGACGAAAACCTAATAAATAATTGGTGTAATTCTTGCAGGTCTGTGTACAAGAGCTGAGGAGTTGATAAGAGCGCGGCGTGTGGAACTCAACATAGCGGCCACCATTGAAAAGATGGAACTCTGTTTGCCGCTGCTCACTACTTACTCCAAACTGAAGATTCAAGTTGAGGCTAAGAGGTGTGTGCCTATGTTACAAACTATGTTAAAGTGTTTATAAACATTACAGTAAGCATGGATTTAAATTGCATCCTGTAGGCATACATACTGCCTCATTGGTCTAGTGCAGTGATTCTCAACCTTTTTTTTCTTGGGGCACATATTTAATGATTACAAAATTTGGCGGCACACAAAGAAAAAGATAAAAATTATTTACTTACTATAACTAAACACTGCATAAATAGTTTATGACAAAAATTTTAAATACACCAAGACTTTGCGTCGCTAATGTGTTCCTGAAAAACGCGACGCAAAGTGAATCTCAAATTTGGAAAGCTAATAATAAAATAATTTATTTTTTTGTGGACGTAAGTATATATTCATGTTAAATATATTTTTCTTTTTAAATGATATAATTTAATAATATTAACATTATTATATATTTGCAAAATTTGGCAGCACACATTTGGTTGAGAATCACTGGTCTAGTGGTTCGCCTATGTGGCTTCGGTCCCTGGGTCGGGTCATGGAATCATTTTGAGCTTTTTCATTCTTCTATGAAATGTTCAGTACATTCCAAGCCCGGAGTCTGGAAGTTGGTGGTGTTACACCCTCGTGCCTCAGTGAGCATGTTAAGCCGTCGGTCCTGGTCACTATCATCAACATCTAATAGTGTTCATTAAAAAATGAAACATTATCACCCTAAGCCCGCCAACCCGCATTGGAGCAGCGTGGTGGGCCTACGCTCCATATCCCCTCTCCTATAAGGAGGGAGCCCTGGCCCTAAAGTAGGCCGTTA
Source organism: Mycalesis mineus (assembly GCA_034621355.1). NCBI lineage: Eukaryota > Metazoa > Arthropoda > Insecta > Lepidoptera > Nymphalidae > Mycalesis > Mycalesis mineus. The sequence goes on along the minus strand of CM067891.1, from coordinate 14,686,152 downwards.
ATAGGCTGATAATGATGATGATGAGGCATACATATGATACTTTTTATGCTAGAAATCAAGGAATACTTACAAGATTTTAAAAATATGTTTTGTATCAGGTTAAAGAATCATAAAATTAATTTTTATCCTTGCAAGTGCTTGATATAGTTAATTTAATTTATAACAGAACTTCAACTGTCCTAATCATGACGTGCCTCTTACATTTTTTTGCCATGCAGTGTTTTTCATCTGTATTTTTCATTTTGTAAGAAAAAAGCATTGTGTATATAGATCTACCTGTAATTTTATTTTTTCAAATATTGTTTGTGACCCTTCAAATGGTTTAGTCATCAGCTGTTTGAAGACAAAAAATTATTTAGTCTAAGATTATTATTATATATATAGTAGTGCTAGTTTACCCTGAAATAACATCAGCACTTTTTAAAAATTTTATATTTTGCAGATACTATCCAGCTCTCAAAACTCTAGAGCAATTGGAGCATGTGCTACTTCCGCGGGTGGGGCCTTATAAATGGTGCGCGCAAATCTCGTCCGACATACCCAGGCTGCGTCAGGCTATACAGGATGCTTCAATGGCTGACCTTAGAGATTTCTTAGAAAATATACGCAAGCTTAGCCCACAGGTAATATAAATAAACAAAAATCAATTTTTAAATGATATACATTTAAGATCCCCTCGAGATTTATCCCCTCTCCTATAAAGAGGCCTGGCCCTGTAGTGGGCCGTTAATAGGCTAATAATGATAATGATGATGATTAATTTAAGAGAAATCAATAGCTGTAATGACACTGTTAACATTTGTGTGTTTGAGTAGATCTCTGTAGTTAGAATCACAATTTTAGCTACTAGATGGCGATTCTTTCGTGTTCCAGGATTTTTTTATTTCAAACAATTGTTTTTTTAATTATTTGTAATAGGACACTTTTTGAAGCATTTATGTGCGCTTTAATGCGCTTTCTCCTAATTCAAAAGAGTATTTTACCTGCAGGTTGGCGCAATGGCGTTTAAAGAAACCCAAGATATGCTTGGAAGGAGTTTAGCCAATATTATCAAGAGCAAAAAAGGTAAGAATTAAGTTGCTATTACAAGTTTGATCACATATATAAATGAATATCTCTATCTATTCTTATTCCCTATCTCTCTTAAAATAAATAGTTGTTAGTACTAAAACTCCAGAATGCTTGAAGAATTTTAATACATATTTTTCATTTTGTTTACTCTTCTAGTCGCCAGTAGAGAGAACAGCGGCCCGCAGTGCCCCCACGAGCTCGTAGACTTCAGCCCCCTGCACCGCTGTCTGCATATCCACAGCGTGCTCGGAGCCAAGAATGACTTCGTTCAGTATTACAGGTCAGTTAGTAAAATAAAGTTATAGCCACATCTCTTAAACAGTTTATCAGTGTACCTGTAACTGTAGACATGCCAAACAATCGTTGAGTGTGTGTGTGGGTGAGTGTGTGAATGCGTGTGTGTATGGGTGAGTGTGTCAATGCGTGTGTGTGTGGGTGAGTGTGTGAATGCGTGTGTGTGTCAATGCGTGTGTGTGTGGGTGAGTGTGTGAGTGCATGTGTGTTTGCGGGTGTGCGTGCGTAAAAATGACTTGTTGTTTGAAACTGCATAATTGACAGCTAATGCATCTACTTACAATAAAAAAAAAGTTGAGAGGTGTCAAGGGACACCCGGATGGAACGAAGTTCCTTTCGATTAATTAGTGAAGGAATTGTAATAATATATAAATATTTGTTGTTGTACACCGAAACACCAGAGGGCGCCACGAGAGCGCGAGACAGCATACAGCGCGGGCGCCCCCCGCCGCTCACGCGCACACACATCAAAGGCGGCGGCAAGATCCATTGATCAAAAAGTGTCGTGACAACTTTTCGTACGAATTTTTTCCGTCTAGCCCCCTTTCACAACGCGCGATAAGGAACTTCGTTCCAATAATATTGTGCGCAATATGCAATTGTGTCGCGTCTGTCGCGAATGTATAACAAATCTGTTTTATGTATGTCTGTTAGTGTTGATATGTTTTATTTAAAAGAAATGAATTACAATCCAAACACACACACACGCACGCGGCCTTCGGTATAAGTTAATTTATTTTTTAATAATCATGTGTTATATCTATAATAAATAAATAAATAAACAGGGCCCAGCGCAAGCAACAAGCGCGTTTGGTGCTCATCCCATCATCGGGCAACCTCCACGACTCGATCCAAAGCATGAAGAGCTACCTCAATGCTGTCCTTGGCTTCTTCATCCTGGAGGAGCATCTCCTTACAGCGGGAGCTGGGCTGGTGTCGAGGGACTGGTTGCTGGATACTTGGAGCATGGCGGTGACCAAGGTGGCTTCCACTCTACGGACTAATACGTCTCTGATCACCGATCCTACTCTCATGCTGAGTATCAAGCAACAGATTGTGCTGTTTATAAATGCACTCAAGTAAGTTAATTCATTATATATATAATAGTAAGCCTAGGATTTGCCGCAAGAAAAGTCAAAAGACATCATCGCCCTCATCATCAATATCATCATATAAAATATATCTGTATTGGTATGTTCACTGACTTACAATGGTTATGTATGTTACTTAATAACATTTTTATAATTTCAATAATTGACATTTCTAAGTTTGTAAATATTTTCACGCCTAGTCCTTGGCAAAACATTTTTGGATGTTTTTAATAGAATTGCATTACTTGTGTAACCCTTGTTTAACTCTTTGGGCCCAGCTGAAAATCAGTGTTTCATGTATTTTTTAAAGAGCATACAGCAATATGCCGAGCTGGGTCCTTTTTCTGGGTTTGTCCTGGCGACAAATAAACATTGTGATGTGTGGCATAATTGAATTAATAAAGATGTTTCTTTCTTTCTTTCTTTCTTTCTTCATCCCGTGCCTCTAATTTCACGTGCAAATCGCCAGTGAATCCGTGAACGCGCTGCATAATATGAGTGTAGAACAATTTCCCGAAAACTTCTCGGGTACGCGTCTGTGTTCGAATTTGTGCTTTCCTTAAATTTTGACAAAAAAACAAGCTCGCGGCAAAAGGCTCTTGGACTACACTGTAGAGCAGAGCATTAAGTGAAGATAATATGACATGTTTTGTCGAGTTTCGCGCTAAAATTCGCGGCATGAATAAGAATATGGCGGCCGTTACATTTGTTTCACAATAAAATATTGGACACATAGATTAAAGACTACTAGATAGAGCCCATAGCGTGTCCACTCGTGAGACAGCAAATCAGCCTTATTGACATGACATGTCAACATTTAAAGTACATCATAAAACGTTATGTTTTAAAATATCGTAAAATACGAAATATTACTTTATATAATATAGTTTAGTAAACGCATAATACATGAAATTTGCTAAAAAATAACATATCTAAGCTTTAAATCATCAATCAATGAAGTTTATGCCTACTTACGTATGAAACGTAATTCCTTCGATTTTCTGTTCGCTGCGACTGTTGCAGCCGAAAATATTACAACCCACCATAACGTTTAAATTAATTTAGTAACCACAAAGTTATATTATTTATCAGCAAATTTAATAATAAGCTAATAATTGCTCAGATATGTCCCTTGTCTGTCACAAATTCCACTCTTGACAAATAATAAAAACGAACACGCTGAAAGAGACAAAAAATAATCTTGTATCACTTTCTAATAAAGGCCGAATGAAATAAGTCTGTCACGCTCTTGAACCTACAGCCGCGTTATGACTCCATCTAGTAGTCTTTAATCTATGATTGGACATGTCACAATTTATTCTGCAGCTGACATTGTCTGAACGATGATTGTCAGAATTAACGTGATATTGTGATGTATGATTTAAGCGGTCAATTATTTTATTATTTTAAACATGCTGATGTAGTATTGGCTATTGAGGTGTTTATGTTCTGTAGATGTTACGGGCTCCCAACGGATCCCCTGCCGCTGCTGCTGCAGGAGATGGCGGAACATTACACGGAGGTGTTGATGCAGCGCTGGGTCGTGGTGTTCAGGGATATATTGGACAACGCGTCCTTCCTGCCTATCGAGGTATTTATATTATGTAGATGTTCCTCCCTCCCTTGTTAATCTATCGTTCGTGCTCAACTGTCCATTCTGGCAGAGCGTGTGCTCTTAGTCATCAGAAAATAGCATACCATCTGCCTATTCCATCATTTTCTATTTCAAAATAAATGTATTTTATCTGAGAATTATTTTTAGGTAGAAAACCAGGAGCAATACGACGGAGTGATGGACCAATTCCCGTATGACGGCGATGAATTGGAGACACAACCTTTCCCGAGAAAGTAAGTACAATTAATTTATAGTGTCCGTTCAGAAAGTTACAGTTTTTCATGTTTTTTATACGGTTGTTTAGGTCTTAGTAGCTGGAATTTTCTTTTCAATTTTGTTTTTGTCCTCTATGGCTCCGTAGCATGGACGATAAGAGCGACAGACAGAAAAAGTATAGATGCATTTGAGATGCTTCATATTCCGTGAACGGCCAAAAGAACAAATGTCTCGATCCTGAATCAGCTGCGAATTCTCGGTTATTTTGGTCACATTGCCCCCCGCCCTCCTGATAACCTAGATAAACTAATAGTGGTGGGTAAGGTGGAGGGGAAACGATCACGAGGCCGATCACCTAGCCGCTGGTCAGACCAAGTGAAGTCGTTCACGGGCCTTCCCTTTACAACAGCCGTCAGAAGAGCAGAGGACCGAACTTAGTGGAAGGAGATTGTGAACACGTAATAAGGACACTGCAGTGTGTGGACCTTCAGTAATGAATAAAATGACGAAGAAGACGAAAAAGGTCTTAGTAGCTGGAATTTCCTCTTCAATTTAGTTTTTGTGACAATAATGACTTTTAGAAATGGTCGACGCCTAAAAGTCTTAATAATGACTTAATTCGTAATATACATTTGACACTTGTGAGTCCGTGGTCTCAGAGGGTATACCGTTTTGAACTTGCAATTTGGAATCCTCCGAGGTTATGTTGTTTACTACAAATATAGATTATTATAATCCACAGATTCCCGTTCTCCACAATAGTGCCGGCGGTGTACGTCCAAGTGAAGGAGTTCATATACGCGTGGCTGAAGTACTCGGCCGGGCTCGGGCTGGGCGGCGGGAGGCGCGCGGCGGCGGCCCGACATTCCGCTTCCTTGTTGCTCAGTCGCTCCTTCACTGGCTGTCTGTCGGCGTTGTTCCGACGCCCGTTGCCGCTCATGCAGTTGGTGCAGGTGAAGAAAATTAGCTTTGATTCAAATAACTGTAGGCATAGGGCGTAATTCACAATGGCGCAGAGTCAAAGCGTCACATCACGTCATGTTTTTCCAACTACAAATTATGAAATTAATCTCTATTGTCCCATCATTAAAGTACAAAGTTTTTATTTAATTGCGAATATTCTTTTTTTCGGTTCTATTTCATTAATAATATTGTTACGTGCCGGTGTTCAGTGATTTGCCGAATGAGGATACCTGATGACTTTGATGCGACTTGTTTCAGTTGTTCAATAACATTTGTTTCAGATCATAGTGGACACACAATATTTGGAGGACGCGACGTCGTACCTGTACGAGTTTATCAGCAACATCACCGGCTCTGAACTTGTTACTACGCAGGTATTGTGATTGTCTATCTACTCTCATCTCATAAAACCTTTATCATGAATTAAAAAATAATGATATAAATGCACATCAAATATATAATGAAATTTAAAATTAAGTTTAAGTTTTATTGATTTTCTTACCAAAACAGATTATTTTAGTACAAATGTAAGTCGGTAGGTTGAAATTGAATCTTACCGACAGCGCCAATAAAGATTTATTTACTCTTTTTTTTGTACACCACAACAAATAAGGATATAACAGAGACATAACGAATATAACAGATATAAAACGATCGTCTTCCTAGAAATGGACATAAGTTAGTCATATCAGCTTATCGCCTCCGAAAAGTGCGAAAAACTTTCGTAGGATTGGGTGTACTCTTCTACAACAAGATGCCCAATTCAGTTTTAGATCTGCCATTGCATAAGTTTAAACAATGTATTAAAACTCACTTACTGAGTCAGGGTTATTATACTATTGATGAATTTTTAAATGGCAAAGATGTTCAAAGGCAATTGGAACGGCTTTCAACTTCACACAGGAAGTAAAATAAATAACTTTATGTAACAACACACTTAATATTGTAAAATTGATAATATTATAAAAAGAGCAACTGTTGAGTTTCTTGCCGGCTCTTCTCAACAGGGCCTGCCTTCCGAGCCGGTGGTAGAGTCATTACGAATAGTACAATTTGTCGTTTCAAAAGTGCTTGTAATAAGCCTACTTGAAATAAACGATTTTGAATTTGAATAAAAAGCATTAAGTAGAACTGGCATAAAAGGCGGCCTTATCGTTTAACACCAATGTCTTCTAGGCAACCTTAGGTTATCAAAAGGTGTATACAATTTTCATTATTTTGATTAAAAAGTACTCTTTAGTATGTATGGACTTGTTCATTGTAGACGGCGGGCAGCATGTTCCAAGCAGCAAGAGATGACGCGGAGCAGCAAATTTGTGAAAATCTGGAAAAGAAAGTTGATGAGTTTCTCGATCTCGAAAACTACGATTGGTTACTGGGTAAGATCAGTGTGCCTAGTGTGAGATTTCACCAAAACAAATCGAAAACTTCACATTCGCGTTAAGGGCATATTTATATGGAACTGAAGCAGCGCCCCTGGCGGAAGTGAGAGAAAACTCAAATGGGCGAGTGTCAGTGTTGAGTTTTCTCTCACTTCCGCCAGGGGCGCTGCTTCAGTTCCATATAAATATGCCCTTAACGCGAATGTGAAGTTTTCGATTTGTTTTGGTGAAATCTAGGCACACAGTAGTCCTTATCATCCATCTATTTTCAAATGTGTCTCCTGTTTGGGTGGCGAATGGTGATTGTCTGGCGTAGTGAATCAGATCCCAAACAGGCTGACGTCTTCAGTTCCCTTTCGTCTACTTGGGCCTCAAATAATTCAATATTTCAATGGCCAACCCAGGACCTTATGATTATAAACATTTACTAACATTTGTCCTCTTTGATTAGAAAAAGATACTCTTCGATCGATGATTATCTAAGAGACAAATTATAAATTATAAGCAATATGAATGAATTGATATGTAATGACATAATTAATTGATTTGAAATTTTAAATATTATTTCTAATTTTGTAATTTTGTATTAATTTATAATAATTTTTTGTAAATTTTGCATGCCTTGTAAACGGCAATACACTGTGACTCAACGTTATTTTTTACGACCTTTTTTTGTACCGTGTATTATGCAAATAAAGATATTCTATTCTATTCTATTCTATTCTTGATTAATTATTTTCGCAGTGGAACCAAGCGGGCAAGCGTCTGCATTCGTTACTGACATGCTCAGCTATCTGTCTGGAGTTTTGACGTCGCTGGAACAATTGCCTACGCGCGCTCGGTGAGATATTGTTTATATATATTAAGTTATAGCTCCGCCATGTTGGTTGATTTTATTGAAATCTTAAAAAAAATCTATTTTATTTTTACTTTTATATATTTGTATACCTATTGTATAATTTTTGTAATTGTATGCTAAATACTTCTTGATGCACGGGGAACCAATCAGCGTGTGATTTGTGATTCATGGCACTGGACAATTTTAAATTTTTAGATAAACCCTAATCATATATTGTTTTGGAACGAAGTTCCTTATCGCGCGTTGTGAAAGGGGGCTAGACGGAAAAAATTCGTACGAAAAGTTGTCACGACACTTTTTGATCAAAGGATCTTGCCGCCGCTTTTGATGTGTGTGCGCGTGAGCGGCGGGGGTGCCCGCGCTGTATGCTGTCTCGCGATCTCGTGGCGCCCTCTGGTGTTTCGGTGTACAACAACAAATATTATTATTACTTAAAAAAAATAAAATTTTATTACAATTCCTTCACTAATTAATCGAAAGGAACTTCGTTCCATCCTGGTGTCCCTTGACACCTCTCAACTTTTTTTTTTACTTTCTGGAGTTCTGTGATTTAGAATGATGACACTGATGAGACTTTATTCAGTTCTTCAGCACAAACATCTAAGTGCACTTCCAATCGTATTCCAAAATGATAGCCGAGGTCTTTGGTACGATCATTTGTATCACTGGTACCGCTTGGATGCCTCTTCTTTTGCTTTCCAAGTAAACTGCTTCCTCGGCCGACAGAAGTAGGTTATTTATACCCGTTGTCCCCGATCGGAACCTTGTTTACGTAAACGTAAACAGAGGTTCTGTGGGGCAAGTGTGAGATTTTCACTGAGCGACTGCGTGAAAATGCAGTCGCTCATAACGTCAAATTATATACCAAAAAAGCGTTTACTCTCGCTTTAACTAGATGGCGTTAGTAAAATTACATATGAATTTGGGTTACATTTTTACGTAGTCGCTCGGTAACAAACTTACACTCTGCACTCTGTGGGGCAAGTGAGTTTTTCACCGAGCGACTGCGTAAAAACGTAGTCACCCATAGCGTCAAATTATATACCAAAAAAGCGTTTACTCTCGCTTTAACTAGATGGCGTTAGAAAAATTCCATATGAATTTGGGTTACATTTTTACGTAGTTGCTCGGTAACAAACTCACACTCGGCACTCTGTTCGGTGGAACGTTCGAAAAACAGCCCGCGAGCGTTTCGAGGTTCAAAACAACAAGTTCCCGAATACCAAATGGTTGTGAACCTTATGCACCATTATTAAGTTTTTTGCAACACCATTGAGTGGAACGCAAGCTATTGTAAATCTTATGCTTTTAGCAATAAGGTCTTTTGTAACATATAATATATTTTTTTCTTTGTGTACAGCGTGGCGGCCGTTCGTGCAGCAACTAATCGCATAGCAACTCGGTTGCGCAACCTATTACTGGACCCAGCAGTGAGGCAGATATCATCGGGTGCGCTGTACCAGCTCGACCTGGACGTGATCCAGTGCGAGCAGTTCGCGGCCGGCGAGCCCGTGCCAGGACTCAGGGAGGGCGAGCTGCTGGAACACTTTGCCAGCTTGAGGTACCATGTGGAATGATATACAACTAAATTCTTCAAGCATTTTGCTTGAAGTAAGAACAGACTGCTAAAAAGTACTTGTACCCTCAATCCAGGTTTTTTTTATTATTCTGATCAGGCTATACTATAATACTCTCATTTGTCATTCTAGACAACTTTTGGACCTCATCACGGGGTGGGATTGGTCTTCCTACCTCCACGACGTCGGCATCGAGGGCGGCAAGTACGCGCTCGTAACACCACGAGACGCGGCAACTTTACTCGAGAAGCTGAAGGAAGCAGAGCAGAAGTCTTCCGTCTTCTCCGTTCTGAAGAAGAACGAGAGAGACAGACGGAAGTTATTGGACACTGTATTGAAACAGCTCAAGCAATTGCAGAATCAAGATGGCTGATTCTCAAAAAATAATAATCGTATAAAGTATATGGAATAGTTTTATTTAATATCGTTAGGTATTATTGTTAATGAATATTATTTATGAAATAAATATATTGCAATTATGGTATTTGTATATGATTACCTCGACTCAATCCAACATTTAGCAGCAGGTTGCATAACCAGGCATTGATAACTCGCCAACTGGCATTGAAACAGCGTGGTGGGTATGTTTAAAATTTTCTGTGCTAGGAAAGAAGGCAATGCAGGTGCTGTAGTTTCTGGTAGTGTTAACGTTCCAGCAAAATCACTAATATTTTATTGGCTCAATATTCCATACAGTAGACTTAGATATTTTAAAGCTTTGTTTCGTTTATTATTAAAGGTAATGCGTTTACAGAAGGCATCTTAAATTTGTCTGAATGCTGATAACTTTCTAAAATTTTCAAATCATTATCAATTCAAATAATTATACTTGAACCAACAATATTCAAATAATTATGCTTCGTTGTTCGTTGTTCCTTCGTTAATATTGCAACGAAAGTAAAGATTTCACAGCATTACTGTCACAGTAAAAAATGTTTATTATAAAAACGCCTATCTGCTTAAAAACAAAATTGTGCACTTTTAACCTCTAATACCACCGAAAGTAAAGGTTTTACAGCACTGCTGTCACAGTAAAAAATGTTTATAATAACAACGCCTGTTTGTTTAAAAACAAAGCACTCGGAAAAATTCTGCACTTTTAACCTTCAATATCACCGAAAGTAAATGTTTTACAAACAATGCTGTCTTAGTGAAAATTGTTCAAAATAGTCTCCCAATCGAAATAAAATTTTTTTTTCTTAGGCCGGCACTTTGATATTTTGGTACGTTATGAATAATCATTCAAAAAATCAGATAACAGTATATAGAATCGAAACACAACGTGCTACATGTATGGGTGGCACTCTACAAATAAAATAAAAATACTATATAACTACCGACTAAGTATACGATTTTATAATCTTATCCCAGGAAGTGCTAGACTTTGCCTACGAGTAAATACAAAAATCTGTTAAAACCCCTTTTCCAAGTTACTATAAAATTAATGACAAAGATTCTTGAAAGCAATGGGCTTTTCTAGACACAAGACGGAATAAGCAAAATTGTAATTTATGGAATACAAATTGTGACATTGATTTTTGAAAGAGCAACTTCTTAGTTTCTTGCCAGTTCTTCTGCGCTGGATCTGCCTTCCGAACCCGTGGTAGAATAACTACGTAATGACAAACTTGACGTTTCAAAATTTTTAACAAAAATTTTTAAATAAAAATAGAACCGACTCAAAACGCACTAAAAAGTAAAAAATAAAAATTAAATTTAGTTGCTTTAATTTACTTAAACATATCTATGAAGTCGGTGCCAGCCAAGTCTAAGGAACATTTATTTTACGTAGTAAAGCTGTTTGTGGGTTCGAGGTAACGTCCTTAAAGTAGAAACCTTGGCTGGCACCGACTCTAGATATGCTCAAGTAAATTAAAGCCCTTAATTTCTTACTTTTTAGTGATTTATCGCCACGTAACGTACTCGTACTATACTGTCATAGTATATTATACGACACTAGTAGCCAAAAAGCTACCGATACCGAGACAAAAACCGAAATCGCTATAAGCGTGCCTCCAAAATTTGAAGAGTTCCTTCAATTTCGCCAGGATATCATCATCAGATCCTAACATGATGACAATGGTACCACCTTGGAAGTGTGCCTTTTTTAATAAAAAAAAAGAATTATCAAAATCGGACAACTCTGTATAAAGTTATGCGTGGTCATACATAAAAAAAAATATTTATGTGTCGAATTGAGAACTTCTTCCGTTTTTTTCGTCGGTTAAAAACTGCTTGCCTAAGCCAAAATGACCAAGGCAATATGATCGATGCAATAAATCAATAAAAGTCATTGCAAATTCTGCCTATCGACATAACATCTAACTTCAATTGCAATTACCCATTGAACCGTATAAAAAGGCTAATGTTAAACAAACAAAGTACCTACCAGATATCCAAAACATATCAAGTATTAATGAGATAACGAGATTGCGAAACTAAAATCTAGATCACACGCGTCGGTTGGTAGCGGCTTATCTGTGGTCGTGAGCTTTGCCTGTCAACTGCAAGGTCGGAGTGTTTGACCTTATGTACAATATCGCGAATGTGTACGGATGATTAATTAGTATTTGGTCAATTAGAAAGTTGAACTTGACTCTTAATTTTGGGGTAATAGAACTTTAAAAAAATTAATTAAAATCTTTGCTAATATTGTAAAGGCGAAAGTTTGTAAGTATGGATGGATGATTGTTAATCTTTCACGCAAAAACTATTGAATGGATTTTGATGTAATTTCACAATAATATAACTTACATATCCTAATACATATAGGCCACATATTATCCCGAAATTCCCACGGGAACGAGAAATATTTGTTTTGTTTTGTATGTTAGTCCTTTTGTCTTTATCACCAACTAGGTGATGGTACATGGCCAGAAATCTCTTCACACGCGAGAGGGGACTGGTTTTGGCTGGTGGGAGCCGTGGCCAGCTTTTTTTTTTCATCGACCACAAGTTGATCCTTGACTTCTATCACACCTGATGTTAAGTGGTGATGCAGTCTAAGATGGAAGCGGGCTAACTTGTTATGGAGTAGGATGAAATCCACACCCCTATCGGTTTCTACACGACATCGTACCGGAACGCTAATCGCTTGGCGGTACGTCTTTGTCGGTAGGGTGGTAACTAGCCACGGCGTAAGCCTCCCACCAGCCAGACCAAGACAAGTTAAGAAAAATCTCAATCTGCCCCGACGGGAATCGAACCCAGGACCTCCGTCTTATAAATCCACCACGCATACCACTGCGCCACGGAGGCCGTAGTTACCACCCTACCGACAAAGACATATCGCCAAGCGACTTAGTGTTCCAGTATGGTGTGGTATAGAAACCGAAAGGGAAAATTGCATCATCACTTACCATCAGGTGTGATTGTAGTCAAAGCCTAACTTGTAATAATAAAACAAAACCCACCGCATTGTTCTAATCCAGTATTGGCTGGTGAGTGACAATATTTATTCTTTACTCTCGATAATGACCGGGACCAGCGGCCTAACATGTTTCCTGAAAGACGGGGATAAACCCTTGCCAACTCTGGCCTAAGAATTTGTTGGTAGAAATCTGAATGTTTTATAGTTTGACCTGGATACAAATAGTCTAATCACTGGACTAACAAGGCAGAATTGCTCCGATTTTTGATATACGATTGTATTATATCATTTTGTCGTTTTGTGGATGATAATTGTTACCAAAGCTGACTATATATATTTGAGGTCATAGTCAAAACAAAAAAAAATATAAACTTCGTCGAAGGTTAATTTACTGACTTACATTGAGTAAATTTTTATTATTTTGTTATGCACTTAAAACCAACAACGCTTTTATTATTTTGATTATATTAAATTAACTCAAATGGGAACAAAATCAAAACGGAACTGGATTTCAAGTTAAGCGCGCATTGTTGGGTATAAATAAAATATATAAAACCAGCGAATGCCGAGCAAAGTGCTTTACATTTGTGTCAAAGTCACTGAGTCATTCGATCGAGTTTTTTTTAACACAAGCCAATTTTATAAGCTAAGCCTAATCACAGATTGACAAGCGTACAGTTGATGCGGCAAAAGCTCAGCGAATCATAGCCCGCGTTTTTACTTGTCTGTTGTCGGGCCCGAATTATAATAATCAGAAATTTGATTTAATTTATTCGAAAAGAGAAGGACAAAAAATGTTTTTTCTTGATTTTCGGCAAAACTAAAAGTCCTATGGAAAAAAGTTGTATGGCTAAGTTGTAGGTAATAAGAAGATCTAAAACTTGTATTTACATGAAAGCGAGAAAACCGTTTTTTAACGTTAAAAACTCACCCACTTCCGCTTTCCGACCTTAGATCTCTCGTAAATTATTTTTCCTTTCATTTTTATAATATTCTTCTCCTTTTCCAATGGGTTTAATCTTACTATTATTTTTATCACTTTTTATTATTTTTAAAGGTTTTCTACCCTGTTCTAGTTAGAAGATACTCAGTATGCATGTACCTATCTCTTAGAATTAGTTTCTCAGAAGTAATTTTCATATATCGGACGCCGATTTCCGGCGGTACTTATTTCAGTTTCTGTACTGTATAATCGCTAAGTCTTTATTTGAGGGTGTGGTTCTATGAATGACACCTCTTAACTTTATAGCTTTGATAGCGTTTTAAGGTTACATTGTATAGTATCAAGACATCGATCCGTGCGATTCACTTGTACGAAACAGACTTTTTATTACACTAGGTAATATTTTAAAGTCGAAAGTTCACTAGTCATATTACATTAGGTTTAAAATTGATCTATGGAATTAAAACAAGGTAACTGCAGTAAAGCGTCGTTCGTTCATTGAGGAATTCCCTTATCTGTATTTCGGGTCCATCATCAGATGGACTCCAGACCTTTATTAAACTGGCTTTATAATACTTAACGGAAAAATTAACAACGTACTAGTAGTCCCTACAATTTTTTATCCGCGACTCCTTTTTTGAAGTCGTTTAAAAAACTTTAAAATTATTTATTATGTATATATTATTTATTATACTTTATCGAAATATAATCTTCATAAATGTTCAAGTTGCCTTGTTCGTCCTTCGGATCATGATTGCCTAGGTTCGGATCATGGGTCCTGACCTATGAACGTTAATCCTCATGACATTTAAGTAATTAAACAAAATACTCTACCAATTCTTTTAAACTCAAAATTTCTCCTCAATCCCCATATTTCAGGTTAATGTTATTATCTTAATTAGAAGCTTTTAAAAAATGCCATGCCTGTCCCACATCTGTGTCCCCCTTCAGCTCGACTCGGCAATAAATAATTTCACTTTCGTTTCTCACAAGATGTCGCAACTTGTACAGAATTAGTACAAAAGCACTTAACTGTGCCCTTAGTACGAAACTGCAGGCTGCGCAATCGACGATTACCTGTATTAAATAAAAACCTCAAAGTTTTTCAAGTTTCAAGATCAAGACTGCAATCAAGTTAGCCCTTGCAGTCAAGGACTGACTTAATTGCAGTCAATTTAGCCCTTCACTGCAATCACAAGTGCAATGACAAGTGATGATACGATTTAAGATGAAGCGGAATAGTTTGTTAGGAGCAGGATAGTATCTGTTTTTACACGACATCGTACCGGAACGCTAAGTCTTTGTCCGTTAAGTAGTTTCCGCTAAATCGGTCGGGTGGTAACTAGCTATAACCAAAGCCTATCCACTAGCCAGATCTGCACCAATTTAGAAAATCTTAATCGGTCCAGCCGGGAATCAAAACTGGGACCTCCGTCCATTGCGCATACATACCACTGTGCCACGAGGCTGTCTTAATTTTGATCCTTATTTTTAACCGACGAAAAAAAACGGAGGAGGTTCTCAATTCGACACGTAAATGTTTATCTATGACCACGCATAACTTTTTACAGAGTTGTCCGATTTTGATAAATCTTTTTTTATTAGAAAGGGCACACTTCCAAGATGGTCCCATTATTATCATGTTAGGATCTGTGAAAATTTAAGGAATTCTTCAAATGTTATAGGCACACTTCCAGTGATTTCGGTTTTTGTTTAAATATCGGTAGCTTTTTGGCTACAAGTGCCGTATAATATACTATGACAGTATAGTACGGGTACGTTACGTGGTGATAAATCACTAAAAAGTAAGAAATAAAAAATTTTAACAAAAAATAGAACCGTCTCAAAACGCACTAAAAAGTAAAAAATAACTGTGTCATTTAGTTGCTTTAATTTACTTAAGCATATCTAGGAGTCGGTGCCAGCCAAGGTTTCTACTTTAAGGACGTTACCTAGAACCCACAAACTGCTTTAATACGTAAAATAAATGTTCCTTAAACTTGGCTGGCACCGACTTCTAACTAACTAATCACTTCAAATAATGAACTTAAAATTAAAACAATATGACTTCCAATTAAATTCAAAAAATGTAAAATGAATATGAAAATCTGAAACGATGATAAACTTATTTGTTCGTTGTCATCATCAGAGCCTCGACGGTAGTGATGCTACTTCATCAATCAATCATAACTAAAGTAATTATCTATTAAGTTTGGAAAAATCAGATAGCTTCGGTAGGTATATCTTTGAGGAGTTAGCTAGCAGTCCTTATAATGACTTTGGAATTGTATAGTTTCAGAACCGGTCCACATATTGTTTTTTTTTGTTTCGATCAATATTTACAGTTCTGGTTCTTACTTCACAAAAGGTATAAGTCTAATCAAGAGAACCCCAAACTGCTCTCAATTTCGCAGTTGGGGGTCCACATATAAGGATCGAGAGTGTAGGTAAAATCGTCGAATTTTATAAAGCTTGAGGCGGCTATATACCTACCTATTTCTTATAAATAGGGTCTAAAACCACAAGTATAATTTTGGTATTCGAAAACTATTGGCAAGGTCGTACTAAAGGTACTGTTACACTTATCGACCTCAGTTAAAGAAATGTGGAATATTTTTTAATTCACTCATAACTGGTTATGGATTAACTTTGTTAAGTTTAATTTTAACACGGCTGATTGCGGTGAAGCCTGTTTTATTAATTATTCATTAAAAACAATACTGACACCCAGTTTCTGATATTCTGATTAATCAAAATTCCTTGATCTTGTATATAGTTCCAATAAAGTATCCATTTTTCACTTTAGATAAGCTGAAAAGGCATCTTCTAAGCAGACTTCCGACTTTGACGACCTCTGTGGCGCAGTGGTATGCGCGGTGGATATATAAGGTGGAGGTCCTGAGTTCGATTCCCGGCAGGGCAGATTGAGATCTTTCTTAATGTGTCTTGGTCTGGCTGGTGGGAGGTCGTCGCCGTGGCTAGTTACCACCTCACCGACAAAGTCGTACCGTCAAGCGATTTAGCGTTCCGGTATGATGTCGTGTAGAAACCGATAGGAGTGTGGATTTTCGTCCTACTCCTAACAAGTTAGCCCGCTTCCATCTCATATAACATCGGGTGTGATAGCAGTCAAGGGCCAACTTGTAGTCATTAAAAAAAAAGACTTTCTCTAACTTAGACCTTATAAATTGTATATGAGGAATAACTAACCTACTACCTACCTACCTACTGAAATGACATGAGGTCCCTTTACATGAGCTCACGCAGCGCGTAAAGAATTAAGTTTACACAGTCACTAAAGTGAGCTTAACGATTGCTTAATTTATTCTCCGTAATATGTTAATCCTCTGTTAATCTTGATTGCTATTGGGTTATCGTATAATTTAATTAGGCTTTCTGAAATTATTTTTAAATGATTTTGCAATAATGTAATTCTATCTCCTGCAAGACTTGAGTAAGACAATATGGGTAAATGCCCATTATTACAGACCGTTTTCCTCGGGTAGGTTCCTTCACCTTCTTAATAATGTAATTACCAATGATAAATATTTCAATTGGATAGGTCAGTTTAAAAGTTAATTAATGAGTTAACTAAAAATGGAACTGCAGCAAGTTTAATACTAGAATAAGCATTCGAATCGGTTCTAGTAGGATCTTACATATCTTGTTGGTTGAGCTAAGAGAATGACTTGGTTGAGCAGGTGAGTGTTGACCGGTCGCCAAGGAGCTCCTTACATCGGGGTCGCAAATCTCGGACTCTGTTAGGAGTTTTTCTCTCTGTCACACGATCCGGCGCCCGCACGGTAAATCTATGGAATGTTAAGATATTCGTCACATATTATACCTTTTTATTAATATAACGTATTAGTTCTTTATTTCTACCGCCAAGTAGCTGTTCTCGAACTTATGGGTATGTTTGCCGGTGTAATTAGGCACATGAGATTTAACACCTATGCCTCTGGTCGATAAACACAGGACGGCTCTTTGCAGGATGTTTTCCTTATATGCTTGCAAAGTATTGCTTTGGCATAATCGATAATTTTCCACTTAATATCAGGCATTTATTTCGTAAACAATTAAAATTAAAAAAATAATAGGTAGGTATGGACTTTGACCTTCTCACTACATGTAAGTATTTAATTGCATTGTATTTGTACGTATTGTACAAGTATATCATCAATAACACTGACAACACAACAATTCCCACGGAATAACGGATGTAGGCGGACGCACCTTGAGTCGACAGAAGGGAATTTATTGTGATACAGATACTGTCTTATTAGGAAGTCTCCGGAAAAAATTCGGTCAAGTTTGTTGTTAACTTTATACGTCCAGGCCAGCTAATATCTACTCAGATAAAATAAGTAGTCCTTTTCTTTTAATTCATTAACAGAATAGAATAACTAGCCTATTTTAATCCCCTCCAGCATTACTTCTGTGACGAAGAAGAACAGACATGCGCTCTTCAAATGTCCAGATTGCATAGATCTAAAAACTGCTGCCGAGGGAACAGTCGACGGGATGTACGCTAGTAATTTTATTGCATGTTGTCGGGTGAAGATAAGGCAGAAATACGCCCATATGTTTCGAGATATAGTGATAAAAAGGGAAAGGGAGAGAGGAAAAGAGAGATAGCGAGACAGATAATACAAGAGTCATCATGATGTAATGTAGGATGGTTCCGTGCAGACCAAGGAGTTGGGGGTAGTTATTTTAGTCCATGCGAGTAGGACATACCCTGCCTCCGTAGGGATATTTCCTCTATTTATATTTTTATCCGCCCCATGATAAAAATAGGTAAATATACGTAAAAAAGATTATAACAATGTCTGCTGATTTGTGTAGACAGACACAGATCCGATACTTATAATCGCGATTGATCAAAAACAACTGAATGGACTTTCGTGCGGTTACCGTCAATACATAGAGAATGAATTCCTGCGGAAGGCTTTGACTTATTTTTTAATTTGTAAAAGTGTAAATTGGCTGAATTATCGATCTCAGGCTACCTGGAAGCATTCGTCAAAACCTTTTCCTAATCCCTTTGCAGTTAGGTAAGTAGGTAGGTAAAACTAAACAAAGTATGAATGAATTGTTCCCAAATAAACAATTGTGAAATATATATTTATTTTTCAAAGGTTGTAATACTCTGATTTTGTCGCGGGCGTCCGCTAGTTAAATATAAAGCGACCGAGATAGTGAATCACCAATAGGGTTGACCTCACATCACGATCAACTAAAGTGATCAACGATGCAGATATAATCGATACAATCGTGTATATTAACGCCTCTTAAGCTGGTGAATTTTGGCATAGAGTATATCTCATTAATCCCATACTAGGTCAGCCCACGTCTGTTTTGACTAATGTTGGCTACGTTATCAGATAATACAGCATAGCGCTCGACCTCGGCTCTCCGTGACTCGCCCACTGTCAGTGTTCGATATATGCCAATACGTTATTACACTTTAATATTCATTGCATATCATTTTAACATAAATAAAGCCGCCTAGACGTTGGTCTGGGTACATTTGTGTTTGTATTTCGTTTGCACACTTTAAGCGAAACAGGATTTGTAATTAGATAAACTTAAACTATTTTCAGAGCACGGCAATTTATAGTGTGATACACCGACGTTTTAATGTTTCTGAAAAATGGCAATCAATTTTCAATAAGAGTACTATCTCTTTAAGAGTATGACAATACTTGTCTCGGTATATAGGTACTACGGCTTTGTTTAGGCACCTAGGTAAGTCGACGGTAAAAGTAAGTATAGGACGCAAAAGTCTCAACTGGGTATCAGTTCTATATTGGTAGCCTTTGACCGGAATGTTTAAATGCATTCTGGATGCACTTCGGAATAGGGCGCAGGCCTTGGAGGGGCCAAGAAAAGTCAAGAACAGGACCACATACAAATAATACTCAAGTATTTATAGAGTCAGTTACAAGCAGTATGAACCTTGCATACGAGATTATCGCCATGTGGAATGTTGAATCAACTGTTATTGTTCCTTGGTTCGTTTCAATCCATTGTCTTATTGCGAAAAGATTCGACCAACTTCTTAAGAAGTTTACGCTGAGCTCTTGGATTAAGGATCATATACCGAAGGCAGTAAACCTTGAAACGAGAATTGTGAAGAGGTACCCTCGCTCTGGAGCCCTAATCACTGGTTTCCTGAGCACTCAAAAGCTCCGCAACCGTAGGAGAGGATTGTTTATATTTTTAAGTGTTTTCTATTCAAACATTGAGAGAATAACAACAGATGATGAGAGATGATTTTTTCTTTATGACGTAGTTTTAAAGCAAGCATCGGGTGCATAAGACGGTGCGGTTAATTACGGTGCTCTACATTAATAATGTTTTTATTAGTGACGGTTTTCCACTTAAGATCTTATCGCTCTATATACCGTAAATATATAGAGCGCAGTATAAATCTAAAGAAAGAGACCCGTTACCCTCAGCTTTTTGATAAGGTCAATGCGCGTTAGAAGTGGAAAGGTGTTCAAAAACTGGTAAGCACGCGACATACAAGGTTTAATGCTATTTACCTGCTCTATGTATTGCTGATTCCGTCATAGATTACGAGTGATCGGACATGTGATATATTAGAGATACTTTTGATATATGTTGCATACAAGTGTCTTTGGATGCAGGCGGCAGTTCGTACCGCTTAGTATACGTGTTTTTCCTAAACCCTCCCTTCGTGTATTATAAAGTACGTCACTATGTTCCACCACGTGTCTCTAATGTGGGGTTAGTGAGCTTAGTATGATAATGTTGGGAACGCTCAAGGGTTTAAACTATTTGTCAACTTCAGGCAACAATTGAGAATATTCTCGGAAGGAAGAAATCCTAGACCTCATGATCCCACAAACTAACTTCCAAAGCTGCACAAGCTGGTCCCTTGTTCAGGGAGGTTTGATGCTTATTTAAATACCTAACACTAGAAAATAAAATAGTTTTGTAATATTAAAAAAAATTATTACAGAACTGGACAATTCTACTACTACTCAAACCAAAAAAATACTAATGTCTATTTCATGGTGTTAAAGCTATAAAAAATTTAACAAGTTCATCGAATTTTTGATCGAACTTCTGACACTTTATCGACCTTAACATATTTTAAAATCGTTACAATTTTAATTTATTGTTACAAATGCAATTTATAATAAACTTAAAGCTTCCAAAACTCAGGTAGGTAGTTCTGAGTGGGCGCGATTTAACTAATAAATTGTTTTCAAGGCTCGAAATCGATTTTTATATCGGTATGATGCTCATTTTGGTTTAAATCGAGTGTTTCAGACATTTCAGGGTTGCGCATGATTCGTTTTAAGATTATAAATTACATTCGTGTATCTACTTCGTTTAGGAATTGAAGATGTTTTCAATCTTCCAGCATGTTTCGTAGGCTTTTAATTATATGTTTGTATAATTAATAGACATGTAGATGTTATCAGATGCTAGTTTTAATAGGTGCTTGTATATTGGCTGTAAATGTTTGGTGTTCCGTGGTATTTATTTATACTAATTAAATTGTGGTTCACATAATTAGAACTGCAGAGCATTGATTTGAGTTGAAGATGATAATGATATATTTTTGAATTTGATTCGAAATGTTGTATAAAAGAAAGGAAAAATCTACTATTATGAAGGCGAAAGATTTTGGGAGCGTATGTTCGTTACTTCTTCAAGTCTAAACGGCAGGAATGATTTTTAAAAATTTGATATGGAGTTAACTGACACCCTGGACATAGGCCATTTATTTTAAAATATAGTTTAAAGTCCCCTCTAAAGTTAAAACTCACCGAACTGCGCAGGCAATAGTGGTGCTGAAAAGCATTTTATACTACAAAAACAATTTCTTTCCTGCGCAGGCATACACCTCTTTTTCAGAGCGGACTCTATGATACGACCTATACCTAGGAGCATGCACAAGGTTTATAACTAGGGTAGGCACTATAGGTACTAACTATACGAAATAGAAAATGCTTCCCCCAATACTGGTTCGTAATGTGCCCTCATGATAGTCCTTAGTACATTTATGCATTTACGAAGTGCACGCCACGGCCTATTTGTGTTAAGTTAGAAAGTTTCAAGCAATAATGTAATTATTATCGCAGTAAATACTCGCGAATATAGTACGCGGATGTTAAACAAATAATATAATAATATTTAATAATAGATTATACAAATAATAATACCAATATTTATGCATTCTAAATCATACCGAATACGAATCGATTATTGTAAGGCAGCTTATTTGTCGTTTGATCGAACTCTTGCTTTTTTTGTTAAAACCAAATATGTTTAAATGTCACTTCCTCGTTTAATTTAGTTTAATTTTTTTATATAGAGCTATGTGTTGGTGTGTAGCTAAGCATATTTTTAATACTAGCAAGGTCCCTTAACCAAAGTTCTGGTTCCAGTTTGCGGAATACTTCCACGTTTGTCATACATACACTTTTTTTTTAATCGCCTACAAGTTGGCCCTTTACTGCTATTGTTATCACACCTGATGTTAAGTGATGATGCAATCTAAGATGGAAGCGGGCTAACTTGTTAGGAGTAGGACGAAATCCACACCCCACTCGGTTTCTTCACGACATCGTACCGAAACGCTAAATCGCTTGGCGGTACGTCTTTGTCGGTAGGGTAGTAACTAGCCACGGCGAAAGCCTCCCACCAGCCAGACCAAGACAAATTAAGAAAAATCTTAATCTGCCCCACCGGGAATCGAACTCAGGACCTTCGTCTTATGACTCCACCGCGCATACCACTGCACCACGAAGGTCGACATCACAACATGCCTCATTCTTATATGCAGATATATAGTATTCAGGTAGGCAGTGACTACATCCTTCTATTTGCCATCGTCCTTGCTTCTTCTACTTTATATATCCTTATCTTCTTCTACTCTCATTAATTCCTTCATTCAAGTTCGTCGGTTTGGCGTACTCCTGACCTGGCTATCCTTTAAAGTGTCCTGAATGTGGTCTAGGAATATTTGAACATTAGTCATTTGGCTGTACTTTTGCGTTATCCGCTGTTAATGATAAAGTTCTTTTTCCTGGTCATTTTCCTGGCATAGGTCTACGACTCACACCTTGAGGTATCGAACTTCTAAACACAGTAATAAAATAACGTCTAGGTGCTTAAAACCATTGCGCCCAAAATCTCTAAAAGAAAACTCTTGCTATATTAATAAAAATGTTTTTAAAACTAACAATTTTTCTAACTAAGTAATCTAAGCAAAAGTTTGAGAGGAGACAGGGCATGACAATAATCCAGCGGACGGGGATCGAACCTAGTACCTAACAGCCTTTAGTCCGGTCTCATGAAGCTATTAAATTATTAAGCTGTAGATCTGTACTTGATTTATGTATATTAGTAACACCCACGCTGCTCGCCTTGTTATTTCATATATCAAAATCAACTTAACACGGCATATTTTATATCAGATCCGTGTATTGATGACCCCTCGTTAAGGAACGTTATTTTTGTTATTGTTTCGAGATCTCACTATTCGGTATTATTTTTTAAAGAATTCAGATGCAATATGGATTTTTTGCCTAAAATCGTATACCGTTACCTCTATTTGGCCCAAAACCAAATATAAAGAGGAGTAAATAGGTACCTTCAAGGCAATCGCATTCCACCGTAGGCTACGTTCGCTTACCACGAACATCAGACTATGCCCATCGTAGTCAAACGCTAATATATACTGCCTATTAAAAAAATCTAGAATTTTTATTACTTAAGTATAACATCCTTAATATTTTTTTTATCGATTACAAGTTGGCTCTAGACTGCTATCACACCTGACGTTAAGTGATGATGCAATCTAAGATGAAAGCGGGCTAACTTGTTAGGAGTAGGATGAAATTCCACACCCCCTTTCGGTTTCTGCACGACATCGTACCGGAACTCTAAATCGCTTGGCGGTACGTCTTTCTCGGTAGGGTGGTAACTAGCTACGGCGAAAGCCTCCCCCAGCCAAGACAAATTAAGAAAAATCTCAATCTGCCCCGCCGGGAATCGAACCCAGGACCTCCGTCTTATAAATCCACCGCGCATACCACTGCGCCACGGAGACCGTCAAAACCTATTATAATGATTAGGATGCTACGGCCGTAGCTTAGGAATATTCTATTGGCGTAGCACGGCTTAAAGATCTACTGGGCTTGCATGGAACTGTAATGGTCTATTAGGGCAGGTAAAGACTTGTGTCTGGTAATGTAACTTTAATAAACTCAGTTAAATGAAATACATGTTATAAACGGAAATGTTCTTGCTATTAGCATGTTTGTCTGTATACAATACCCTCAGCACTTGTATTAAGTTAAGGCCCTAGCGACCGGTGGTCAGGGGTCCAGGGTGAGGAACCTCCTCACAATACGCGCTATCTGATGAATTACCGCCTTCTGTGTCCGGCCCTTGATCCAACAGCCAAGCGAAAGCTTCATAAGGTGTTGTTCATAATTTATAATCATCCGTCAAGACAATTGACTGCAACGACTAAGGAATAATAATAATCGACTAACCATTCCACATGTTGGTAATCTCATGGACAAGTATTTTGATACTTTTTCCTTAGGTAACTTATCATTATTAGATCAGCAATTCATCATAATGCGACTCAGAAGCTGTGTGCTAATTATGCAAAGCCGTAGAGAATGTAGATAAATCTCCTCTGATTCATTATATTGTGAGGTACTTAGTGATGAATCATAAATCATGGCCGATTGAATCGATCCAGTTTATTAACAGGATATCCGATTGGCAAAAAGTTTCGCCGAATTGTTGGATTAAAGCTTAATAAAGTGCTAGATTGTTATAATTATTTTACTATTTTTTCCTACTTGACAAGGACGTAGCAATGATCCTATATAGCGAAAGCAATTACAGAAAATTTTAAACTTAAACTATTCTATTTCTCTTTCTACGCCGATGCTACTGTGTAAATGCATATTTTCTTTATGGTTTAACGTACTTGTATTTACAAATTACGTAAACGGAGGGGTATTATCAGTTTGATGTGTCTGTCGACGTATTTGTATGTCTGTTTATTGCATCGTACCTTCTATACGAATGGACTGTGATTAGTGAATCTTAAGACAATATCGGCGTTTTCTTTTATAAACACTTACGACTTCATATAAGTGCATCATTATCAGACTAGTAATAGCTCACTATAAGGCTAGGCCTCCCTTTTTGTAGGAGAGGGGTTATGGAGCATAGACCCACCACGCTGCTCCAGTGCGGATTGGCGGGCTTAGGGTGAATATTTATTTACATAAGATCATTACGGAGATTAACGTGGTCAGACAAATATCTTTGAAAATTGGTTTTTGTGTTCTAGTACCTACTCTTATTTATACGTTTTACTTGTTTCATGTTTTATTTTTCGTTATTCACAAAGTAACCTTGTACTACTTGAGGTGAATTCACTCTCTAATAAAATATTCCATGTATTATATAGAACAAATAAACTGTATTAAATATGTATTACTATTAACTATTTGACATATAGTGAGGTAACATGTCGCATAATATGGGCGTAGCAATGAATAATAATAGTCTAAGAGCCAGTCATGGCCTGACCTTCGTCATATTATAATAGTTGAAAATTTGTTATCTCAAGTACGTACAAGTATGATCATTATCAGCCTATTAACGGCCCTCAACAGGGCCAATCCTCCATCCTTGTAGTAGAGGTGACATGGACTCGATTCAATATAAACTCGAAGGGGGTCCGGCAAAGCATGTCATAAAGACGGCGACAGGCAGACATAATCCCAGGGTTTATTTTTTTAATTATTACTAGTTAGCCTTTGACTAAAATTACACCTGAAGATGACTGATGATTCAAATTAAGATGGAACCTTGTTAGGCGTAGGATGAAATTGACACCCCTTTAAGTTTCTACACGACATCGTGATCGGAACCCTAAATCGCTTGGTGGTACGTCTTTGGCGGTCGGTTGGTAACTAGCCACGGCCAAAGCCTTTCACCAGCCACACCTGGACTTGATTAGAAAATCTCAATCGACCCAGCCGGAAATCGAAACCAGGACCTCCGTCTTATATAATAACTCCGTTGCGCATTACACTGCGCCACGGAGGCCGTCAGTATGTGTATACTAAATCTTAAGTTTGCTACCTTCTAAAGCAAGCTTAGTCCAAATTCCTTAATTGCTAACTATATTAAGGTAGGAGCACGGGCTGACAAAGTTTCGGCTTTCATAAAATGACGAAGTTGTGTCTATACAGGCTCTCGCTCATTAGGTGTACATGTAACTTGTAAGTGCGCAAGTGCCATACAAATCGTGATGTAAAATATTAATCGATAGGATATTATATGAACTGGTCAATTACACGGTTAATTATGTATGTAAGACGCTGTAACTGGCGTAGAATATAACACGTGGATTAAGTACGTCTTAATACACTTGTTACACTTGCTTTATACGAAAGGTCTGGAAGTTGGAAGAATATTTCATAATTTATTATAATCGAGATTGCAGGCAACCGCTGAATGCTGGTAGCTCGAGGCCCTGATGTTTGGGACTCCGTAGAGGAGGTCTACTTCCAGTGTAGAGGACCATCGGCTGATAATGATGATGATGTTAAAATCTCTGGAGCAAGGCTTTTAGAAAGGTTTTAAGAGGGTTGTTTGTAAGCTACCAGCAAGCTCTATATGCTATATGCTCTATGCCCACCATGATAATACACTATTTCATAATTTTTCTAGACTAATGGGGAAGACCAAAGCGAACGTTCCGTACCAAATCCAGGACATTCTGATTAAAGGCCAGGTCAAAAGTACCCTAAACCGACGTACTTGTATGAAAGGTTTAATGAAATTGGAAGAATTAGAGATATTGAAGGATCGTGGCAAGTGGAAGGCGTAGTCTCTGCCAACTCTCGTCGGAATGAGGCGTTATTCCTAGATATCGGGCATTTCGAAGCATAAAACTTCAGGTGTACTGGAAACATAGTTAACTTTTGAAATAAGGAGTGTCCTCATAACTCATAGACGTATCCTAGCATTACGCGTGGTGATCTCATTGAGATTATCTTAATAGACGCGTGTAGTAAGCTTTTCAAACCCTATTGTTAGTGGTAAATGTCAAGTCTTTGTACACGCATCGCTCGGGCGGGTCGAGTGGTAGTAACTTATCATTGTCTCTGATCGTAAACATTGTTATGTGACATTGTACTAAATTAATTAACTTTAAAGCCTCAATAGTTCAGTGGTATATTTTCAAGTTCTTTTTTATTTATTACAAGTTAGTGTAGTACAAGTACCTTGATTGCAATTACACGTGATGGTGCAATAAAAGATAGAAACGAGCATCCTTGTTAGAGGAAGTTTGAAAACCTCTTTCAAATTTTTACACGACATCGTGTCTTAACACTGAACCTTAAGGGGCCGGAACTCGCCACGACCGAAACCTGCCACCAGCCAGACCTTGACTAATTAGGAAAATCTCAATAGGCATTACCGTCAATCCCACCCGGGACGTCTGTCTTATAAACCTACACCACGAGGGTAGACTCTTTAATGATTGTATGCAGTGTCAACGATGATTTGAGGGAGCGTAGAAGATGAAGATGTCACAGTCAACCTTAGATTAAATAACGTAGAATACCTAGATGGCTGAAATGGAAAGGCTCTTGCGATTATTGAGAATAGCAATGTGTCCATAATATTAAGTAAGTAGTCCTCCTGTAGGACTTGGTTCTGACTTACAGGGACGAAGCCTGTACACTAAAAGTGAGTAGAGACGACTGGTCAAAGTGTGGGAATCGAACCCCAAACCGAGTGTCTGGATCCCTCCCTATTTAGCACAGAAATTAAGTAATAAAAATCGCGGATTGCATTGGACAACGAGAAAGCTATAAATCATTTTTTTGCCCTTGAAATCATTAGAAAGCAATAGCTTTAGCGCAGGCTAGAGTTAGTTACAAATCTGTAGGGCATTTTACACGTCTTCACGGGGCGCAGAAGAGCTAATCACGATACTTCCGAGGTCCTATTAGGGAGCCTACAGCAAAAAGGTAAGTACAGCAGAAAAATATGACTACTTAGAGAAGCTTGCCTGAGGTACTATACCTCCATACTTTATCATTAATAATATATAACAAACTGTTTAAAATAAAAATAAATAATAATTGCTTCGATCTGATTGTTATCTTGAAACACTTACAATTACTGAAATAATTGAAATATTTTTGTTGATACATGTTACTGTAATTACTGTCTTGGATATTGATTAATAGCTGTTGCTCAATCATCATTTTAATTTATTTTAAAGAATTACTTTATATACGAGTTTCTTGCGACTTTATTTCATAAAATATTTTTAACCGAATTCAAATAGGAGAAGATTTTCAACTAATTTGAATCTTTTATTTAAATAAATAACTACAGATTATATTTATTTTCAGAATAGAACTAAAGTGGCAATGGGCGGGGCATGTGGTTTGAACAGCTGATGAACGTTGGGGGACCAGGACAATAGAATGGCGACCCCGGAAAGCGCAGACGACACCCACCAGGTGGACTAACGATATTAAACTTATTGGAAGTTTTTGGAAGTTTGGAAGTTCCTGAAAAAGGCCTATGTCCAGCTGCGGGAGTCCATCGGCTGTTGATGTTGATGAGGATTACATTTTCTCGTTAAAATGACTCGAAAATCATTGATTAATAATTTGGCAAAAATATAATTTTCTTCTATTGTCACGTTGTTTAATATTGTCGTTAAAAAAATTTAACAAAAAATAGAACCGACTCAAAACGCACTAAAAAGTAAAAAATAACTTTGTCGTTTAGTTGCTTTAATTTACTTAAGCATTACTTCATAGATATGCCAGTGCCAGCAAATTTAACATGGGTTCTAGCTTCTAGGTTCTTAAAGTAGAAACCTTGGTTGGCACCGACTCCTAGATATGTTGGAGATACGCTATCCGCGGTCCTAGATACGCTGCAAGTGTGCCTATAACATTTGAAGAGCTCCTTCTATTTTCCCAGGATATCATCATCAGATCCTAACATGATGACGATGGGACCATCTTGGAAGTGTGCCCTTTCTAATAAAAAAAGAATGATCAAAATCGGACAACTCTGTAAAAAGTTATGCGTGGTCATACAAAAAAAATATAAGTACGTGTCGAATTGAGAACCTCCTCCGTTTTTTTTCGTCGGTTAAAAAGTTTATCTTTATATTTCTTTATTAAATATGGAAAATCTACAATATTTCAGCAAAATTTTAAATAAGTGACCAACAGTCAATCTGCATTAAATATTTTCGCAATTATAACTTTATAAAATGTAGATGTGTTACAAAATGCTCATTAACGTTATGATACTCGTATGTTTAACCAATATAATTATCACTTCCAATTACTCGTAAGTGGTAACATACATAATATATGGCTGTATGTTTTAGTGCATATGGCTTGGACTGATAGACATGGCCACTTGGTCACTTGGTGTGTTGTAGGGTTGGCACTTGCGGCATTACTCGTATGTTTAATATAATTATCACTTCCAATTACTCGTAAGTGGTAACATACATAATATATGGCTGTATGTTTTAGTGCATATGGCTTGGACTGATAGACATGGCCACTTGGTCACTTGGTGTGTTGTAGGGTTGGCACTTGCGGCATTACTCGTATGTTTAATATAATTATCACTTCCAATTACTGGTGAGTGGTAACATACATAATATATGGCTGTATGTTTTAGTGCACATGGCTTGTACTGATAGACATGGCCACTTGGTCACTTGGTGTGTTGTAGGGTTGACACTTGCGAATTACTCGTACGTTTAACCAATATAATTATCACTTCCAGTTACTCGTGAGTGGTAACATACAGCGTTTAATATATGGGTGTATGTTTAAGGGCGCATTGCTTGGACTGATAGACATTACCACTTGGTCACTTTGTGGGTGATAGGGCTGACACCTGCGACAATATTCGTATGTTTAACCAACATAATTATCACTTTATAGGGAGAACTTCAAGACAAATCCTATGTTTAAACACATAACCATTATTCGTTCAATAGGTAAATACAAAAATGTGCAATATAATAAACCTAGAACATAGACAATGGAGTGATCATAACGAGTCGCCCGATGGAAAACCTAGTGAGGGGTCGACCAACACTACGCTTTCCGGTGCGGGATCGCCATTCTAGCACCTTGGGCCCCCAAAGTCCATCAGCTCTTCGAAGTCTATTATTTACTTAATAAAATAAGGTTTTTAAATAAATGTGTGTAATAAAATGAAACTGGTTTACGACAACCCTATTGAAAGACCCGACACACGTAAATTTTCGAGCTCAATACAAACTTTTGCATAAGTTATTGTAGTAACGCTTGATTTACATTCCCAAATTTGGGTCACCTTACCTTACGCTTTTGAAAGTAGTCCTATCCAGATTCCGTCGTAGAAAAAAGAATTAAAGGTCACACGAGTATTATGTTCTTGTCAAGGGAGTTGAGAACACAGATTTTGATGCGACATTGGTCATGGTCATTGAAGTTTCTAAAGTCGTACAAATAAAAAAAAAATTACTTCAAATGCACTAAAAATTAAAACATAACTGCGTCATTTAGTTGCTTTAATTTACTATGAAGTCGGTGCCATCCAAGTTCATTTAACGAAGTAGCAAAGCACTTTGTAAAAACCTTAGTTGGTTGGTCGGTTAAAAAGTCAAAGCGTCAAATTATGAGGCCACCTGCTTAAACCTTTATTAAAAAATATGGATTAAAATAAAGAAGCCTCATAAAACTCACAAACATACATACATATACAGATGAACACAAAACCATTTCTATTGAAGTTGGTTAAATACATTTTAAAAATACTTGGGAATTTATGGATTTTTTCTTAATTATTACTTACTTTACATGTTATTATATTACTTTACTGTTGTTTTTTCATAGTCTAAAACCAATAAAGGATCAAAGTCAGGAACTAATAAAAAAAAATTTAAGCTGTCATCATCATCATCATTATTAGCCTATTAACGACCCAATACAGGGCCAGGCCTCCCTCCTTATAGGAGAAGGTATAAGGAGCGTACACCCACCACGCTGCTCCAATGCGGGTTGGCGGGCTTAGGGTGATAATGTTACAATTATTAACAATCACTATCAGATGTTGATGATAGTGACCGGGACCGACGGCTTAACGTGCTCTCCGAGGCACAGGGGTGTAACACCTCTAACTTCCCAACTCCGGGCTTGGAATGTACTGAACATTTCATAGAAGAATAAAAACCTCAGAATTATTCCGTGACCCAACCCAGGAATCGAACCCAGAACCTCGTGATCGAAGCCACAAAGGCTAAGCACTATACCAACGAGGCAGCTAAGCAGTATAAAATCGAATTTTAGTGATAGGTAAATGAAATAGGTAAGATACTGTTTAATATAAATCGATTAAACCTTAAAGTAGATAAGGCAAGTTAAGCAATACGAGTAAAGTTTTAAAATTACCGTTGAATTAATGCATGTGCTTAATATTTGCATAATAATTATCTCTTTTAACACGTTTAGCATACGTTTAATATCATCTTGAGTGAAACTTCGAAGCACCGATGATTTTCTTAAATTAATCATCGATTCAAAAGTAGTTCTTTTTTAATTTTGACACATCTACGTATGAAATTTTTATAGCAGTCAGATGACCTCATTTTTTGATAAATAATGGATTTTGATGAATTTTGACAAGCTTAGTAGTACGTTGTAGTTTAATTCCCCGCTGGTTCGATTGGGTTTTATTTCATTGGTCGATGTTTGGTTGGTGGCTTCATCTTCAGCCGTTGCTAGTTATCATCCTACCGACAAAGTCGTAATATAATGTTAATGTACTGTTAATGTTAATTTTAATATACTTAAGTAACAAATTTAATTCTAATTAAACTCAAACAAAATTAATGCTACGAGGGTTCAGTTACTATACTCCATATGCGGGTCGAAAGGCGAATGCTCTTCACGCCAATAGTAACATTATGGGATGCAAATGAGAAAACAGTAATTAGACTGTGTCCGACTACCGTCAGTTTCGTACGTGAATAATCATTTAGGTGGCCCGCGGTGAAACACTAATGAACATACGTAATTTAGATTCCACGTGGACGCGCTTCCTCGTTTCTAAAATGTATCGTTTTAAATGTTCCGGTATTAGGTACGAGTAAGGTTTTATCCATTCATTAACAGCTCATTAACGGCCATCTACAATGCCGGGCGATATTACGAGAAGGGATATAGAGGTAGATCCACTGCTCCGCTTTAGTTGCTGGGCTTTGGGTGATAATTTTTTATTCACGAACACTATCAAATCGTCATAAGTTTTACTTAATGACTCCAGGCTTAGAATGTAGGTACTTTTAGGAAATGGAAAAGCTACTTTTAGAAATTATTCTAAAACCCGACGCAGGATTCAACACTAGGACATCGTGATCGAAGCCACGTTATGCTAACATCTAGACCAATGAGGCAGCTTTAGGTTAGGTTTACCTTACCATAATTGATATTTTGTATATTTTATTATAATATTCTTTATTGTACACACGTTTAAGCACAAGCTTTTACTTAGAGGATAAAAAATTTATATCCTGAATTTTTTTTCTCTCAACTGGAAAAGTGATTGAATATAATTATCACTTCCAATTACTCGTGAGTGGTAACATACATGATATATGGCTGTATGTTTAAGTGCACATGGCTTGGACTGATAGACATGGCAATAGCTGTAAGGTTGTAATCCGACTGAAAAAGTAAAAAATTGGAAAAATAAATGATAATTTAGTTCGTTCTGTACCCTTACTAGGTAACATTCATCATCATAATCATCATCATTATCAGCCTATTAACGGCTCACTACAGGGCCAGGCCTCCCTCCTTATAGGAGAGAGGATAATGGATGGTAACATTACTACCATCCTAAATCTCCTAACATTTTCCAACGAAAACATCCGGCACCTATATTTTGCTATTTACCAGTTACTGAATAAAATATCGATAAATATTTTATAAACACCATCTTATGGCAACATTACTAATACTAGTATTATGGGTCAGCAGTAATCCAGAAGTTGAACAAGATAATAGATTATATCAAACCGGGACATATATGGCAACTAGTCAAAATGATCTTGATATTTACATAGCTATGTGCATGATGCGATGTCGAAAACAATTTGCATAGGCCATCGCCGTGCGAAAAAACTTTTATTGGCAATTTATTCATACTTTAATCTTGATACTTATATATTTTTATTGCTTAAATGACGAGCAAACGGGCACCGGGTCACTTGATGTTAAATGGTTATGGTCACCCATTGTCATTTGTACCGGAGTCACTGCTAATGCATAATCTGCCTTTGAAGGATTTATTATCGACTCATTAAATAGATATCTCTATTTAATATTTATCATTTTTTTTTCATTACAAGTTAGCCCTTGACTGCAGTCACACCTAAAGTAAAGGGTTATGCAATCTAAGATGGAAATGAGGTAACTTGTTAGGAGTGGGTTGAAAATGCCTTTCGGTTCCTGCACGACATTGTACCGGAGCGCTAAATCGCTTGGCGGTTGGTCTTTGTCGGTAGGGTGGTAACTAGCCACGGCGAAGCCTCTCACCAGCTTGCCCTGGACAAATTTAGAATATCTTAATCGGTCATGCTGGGAATAGAACTAATTACCTCCATCTTGTAAATCTACTGCACTACGAAAGCCGTCAAACAAAAAAAACTTCAATCAATTTAAATATTTTACGATTTCTTGTGAGATTAACGCAAGCATCCGATTTATATTACAAAGATTACAGTTACTTACATGAGAAGCGCGTAAGGTGATCGAACAGTCATGAAACAGTATATACCGGAAGTGATCTAATCAACCGGAGCGTTACCGACTGTCGGTGCCTCGCGTGACGTCACCGGCGTCATGAACCAACGTGATGACTGGGTTCCGAGTATCCTATAATCACACTAAATTATATAAGTGAGAAGTGGATGTATAAGTTTGTTAAACTCCTTAGAACTCTAACTTTTTAACCGATTTGGCTGAAATTCGGAATGGAGGAGATAGGAAGTTTAGCCTTGATACTGATATCCTAGAACGGTTAAAACCACGGGACAAAAAGTAGTTACAATTTAAAATTTTAAAAATCGTTAAAGTTAAAGCAGAAAGTTAAAGTTAAATTCCTCCGTATGACAGACGTGAATAACATCTTTAATTTTAAAACTCCATCCCTCATTCCTTATAAAAAAAACTATCGGACCTTCCTTTTACGTCAGCTTACAACGCAATACTTAATAGCAATAATAATTCATTTAGGGCACGAGTGATGTTTTCAGACAAATCAAATGCTTGCATAAATCTAGAAGTTGACTATAACCTAAGTGGTCTGGTCTGGTCTGATTCTGGCGTGAATGAAAAATTTTAAACCTAACATAAACAAGTGAAACAAAAATTAGGTATAACTTGTTCTAAAAATATATTTTTTTCTTTTTATCAACTTCAAGTTGGCCTTGACTGCTATCACACCTGTTATTGAGGATGCAATCTAAGATAGAAGCGGGTTAACTTGTAAGGAATAGGACAAAATCCACACCATTTCAGTTTCCACACGACATCGTATCGGAACGCTAAATCGCTTGGCGGTACGTCTTTGTCGGTAGGGTGGTAACTAGCCACGGCGAAAGCCTCCCACCAGCGAGACCAAGACAAATTAAGAGTTAAAATCTGAATCTGTCCCGCCCGGCATCGAACCCAGGACCTCCGTCTTATGAATCCACCGGGCATAACACTGCGCCACGGAGTTCGTCAAATATTAGTACATCAAGGTCTCCTTACTACTTTTACTATACCTATAGAAAACAAAGATTGCAATCAGTTTTATATTAGATACCTGTGCGTTCTAAACAATTATAAAATTGATTAATGTATCTATACATTAATAGCAATTATCTTAACTAAAATGTAATTGTCAAACAATTGAAAGTAATATTAGTACATATCACTTAGTGTGGCATGTATGTGGAATGTTTTGCAATAGCCGAGTTGTCAAAAAGCGAGCGAAATCAGGTTGTACCTTTAGTAGTTCCCCAAAAGGCAACCGATGTTGACCCACATGCTCCTTTCGCAACACCGCTCTGTGCGAACACTGAGTAAATGACACTTTATTTATCTCATAGAATAGGTTTTTTATGATAGGAAGGAGGATCTCCTGTGAGTTATCATCAATGCTTCATTAACCCACACTATAATAGCAAAGTGGTGTAGCCAGTACATTTACATTTTACGCACTGTAAACATTTGGAATGCCCTTCCAGCTTTCGTTTTCCCTACCTACAACTTGGACTTCTCACTCTTGACTTAAATACTTGACTTGTAGAAACCGAAAAGGGTGTGGATTTTCGTCCTACTCCTAACAAGTTAGCCCGCTTCCATCTTAGACTGCATCATCACTTAACATCAGGTGTGATAGCAGTCAAGGGCCAACTTGTAGTCGATAAAAAAAAAGGTCTTATTTTTAAGTCAAGAGTGAATACGCATCTTCTAGGCAAGGCATCGTAGTCTTCACACGTAAGCCTGCTTCCATCTTAGATAATGGATTGTGTTGACTTACCATCAATATAAAATTTTTTAATTAAAAACGCACTAAAAAGTAAAAAATAACTGTGTCATTTAGTTGCTTTAATTTACTTGAGCATATCTATGAAGTCGGTGCCAGCAAGTTTAAGGAACATTTATTTAACGTAGTAAAGCAGTTTGTGGGTTCTAGGTAATGTTCTTAAAGTAGAAACCTTGGCTGGTACCGGTTCCTAGATATGCTTAAGTAAATTAAAGCAACTAAATGACACAGTTATTTTTTACTTTTTAGTGTCCTTCCAGCTTTCGTTTTCCCTACTACAATTTGGAGGACCTATTTATAAGTCAAGAGTGAATAAGCATCTTCTAGGCAAGCGCGTACCACCGTAGGCTGCATCATCGGGCATAGGTCGTACCATCTTACCATCAGATGTGATTGCAATCAAGGGCTAACTTATAATAAATAAGAAAAGTGTCCGTAATTTCATGTCAATAAAAGTGTAGGCAATTTATGAAATACCTAATATATTTGTTGAAGTCCTTATTGAGAGCACAGCAGCATCACCGGAAAATTTTGGCAAGCGCAGTTTTTCTGGCAGAAAAAAATGTGAGGGTTTGATGTAGAATCAAACGATTAGTAAAAGACGTCGCTGCGACTCGGTTCTCGGCATTGAGGGCCTTTTGGATAGGTTTTGTGGTCGAAATATATTCGTCCTGGCAACCCCAGGAAAGTTAGAATCTACGTAATTGTCAGTATTATAAAGGACGTTCATAAGAACCAAGAATCTTCTTCTTGGTCTTAAGAACCTATTTCTTAAAGAAGAGTTATGTTTAGGGGACCATGAACAGTAAAAACAAAAATGCCAGTTGTCCAGTTTTTACGCAAGACAGCATCAAGCTCACATATCGCTTTAAAGAGTAATACAGTCGGCTCGACCTACATTCGGTCCACAGATTAAACGTTAGATAATAAACAGCATAAACAATAGAAGGGGGTGGCGCATATGCTAAGCCTGTATGCGCATGCGCACACATTAAGTTATTATGTTAATATATGTATTATGATTAATAGTTAAGGTGAGTGATATATAGTGGTAATATTAATCGCTCTATTTTGTCTTTGTTTGAATTGCTTGTGTATGACATAATTGACATTTTGACTATATAGGGGTGATGACTTAATTAGTCAGTATAATATTTAATGTAAGGGCAATAAATTATGACTATTTATGACTGTAAGTCGTATAATCCGTGACTTGGGCGCTGACTATGTCTCGTAAGAAGGCTCGATCACTCGGCGGTGACTGAGCAAGCTATGCTCGAAGTAGGTGATCAGATCAGAAATAATGAGATCCACGCCAAGCTGAAGTGGCAAGTGTTGGGACATAAACTTACTTTTATTTTAAAATTATTAAAGCCATACATTTTTTTAAAATGAATTATAATAATAAATAAATATTATGGGACAATTACACATCGCTATAAGCCTTACCCACTGCGCCACTCGGCCGTCAGTTATGTCTGTGACGGCCTCCGTAGTGCAGTGGTATGCACAGCACACAATTTATAAGACGAAGATCCTGGGTTCGATTCCCGGCTGGACCGATTAAAATTTCTAAAAATGATCCGGGGCAAACTGATGGGAGAATTCGGCCTTAGCTAATTACCACCTAACCAACAAAGACGTACCGTCAAACGATATGGCGTGTCGGGACGATGTCGTGTAAAAACCGAAATGGTTGTGAATTTCATTCTACTCCTAACAAATTAGCCCGCTTCCATCTTAGATTGCATCACCACTTACCATCGTGTGTGATTTCAGTCAAAGGCTAACTTGTCATGACAAAAATAAAATCAGTTACCCTTCGTAAGTAACTTAATAGCTAGGAGTGAAAACAGCGATTCCAAAAAACTTTTAATATTAGGATTCGGGTCCGGCCTCTTAATCTCACAGCTACTGAACCTTCGTTGAGGATTAATATCAGAAGATTTACAAATTGGATGCTAAACATAGTAATAAATTAAATAATCTAAATAACAAAACTTATAAATTTCACAACACGATTTTATTTTGATACAATTCAAACGATTTGCCTAATACGGGATATAAAAGATGCTCATTTAAATCTATTTTATGTACATTTAAATAAACACACATTAAATGACATTCCGAAGATGCCTACGTCGTTTGAATTCCATAACATTTATTTGATTCATAACATAATGTATAAGGAATACAAATAAGGTATCATAAATTTTATAAAACATAATGCATATTAATTATGTATGTATTTGGAGCAACTTAAAATAAATGTGTCAAATATGCTAAGATTGATATAATTTAAGTATGAAATATAATATTGATTATTAAAAAATGTAATATAAAAACATGGGTGATTTTTTCGACTTCAGAATGTAGCTCAAGAATTTAATATGTCGTTGCTATGAAGTTGTTTTTGTCGTGGAGATGTCCTCATGGATAGGCTCCACGGGGAGGCACGGAGGATACTCTTACCAACTAAAACCCCACGAAGTTCTATCTGACGGACGGGTGTCCGCCGAAGCAGACCTACCACGGGCAATACGTACCAAATACTTTAGAGGCGTAACGCAATCACAGCACGCCACCCAGTTGGGTGGTGTGCTCGAGGACCCTGAGGAGTTATTCCCGTTACCACTACCCAAAGGTCCTCCGATAGGAAGGCAGGTAGATGCCTCTTACACCCTCCCACCCTCGACATTCAAATGCCAACAACATTCGCCGCCAGCATCTCGTCAAGTGCAGTCAGCACGAGCTGCACCCGACGTACTTAGATGTAGATAGAGATCCTTAATTATATATTTTTTTGTATCTACTACAAGTTAACCCTTGTCACATCTAATGTTAAGTGATGATGCAATCTAAGATGGAAGCGGGCTGACTTGTTAGGAGTAGGGTAAAAATCCACACCCCTTTCGGTTTCTACACGACATCGTACCGGAATGCTAAATCGCTTGGCGGTATGTTTTTGTAGGTAGAGTGGTAACTAGCCACGACTGAAGCCTCCCACCAGTCAGACCAAGACAAATTAAGAAAATCTCAATCTGCCCCGCCGGGAATCGAACCCACGACTTCCGTCTAATAAATACACCGCGCATACATCTAAAACATTATATTCATATAATGTTTTAGAGTTTTTTAAAAATTTTGAAAATAATATTATACTAAAAATAATATTATACTAAGGGGTTAATTATGGAAACAAAGTTCAAACTAATTTCCTACTAGTATACCTGATACAAAAATATGAAATGTCTTTTTAAATGTTCTGAATTCGTGACTATTCGCGAATGACTAATTGTGAGATTGTTATGAGATAGCTATGTTAGTGTAATTGCCTCGCTTGTCACAAACTTACGCAAACTTTAAACACCTGAAACGCAGCCTTTGGTGTTGTAAGCAGTAATGTGTGCCTTTTCATTTCAGACAGGAAACTGACTAATACACCTCACCTAAAAAACTCGTATTGTGCAAGCGTGAAACCCTAATAGCATTTTTTCAAGTTTGTTTGAAGTGACTCTACTATCGGTAAGGAAGGTAGTATCTTGAAAAAAACTGTGCTGATGTTTTTAAAAAATCATCGTCATAATTTACTATAAATGGTTACAATACTAAACGACGCTATAATGCGGATCGGACCTAAGTTCGATTTCTAGCTCGAGTTAATTTTCTTGTCTGCTTATGAGCTTAAAGTTCCTTTTTGTAATATATTGTTCTAATTTGAACTATCTAAGAACATAAAAGGGTTGACTTATATTTTCAAATTTAATAAAATTTTAATATTTAATAAAAGGCAAATAAAACGAAACACAATTTATGACTATATATTTTTTTTGTTAAATACTGTTTCATATCTTACGAGTAAATAAAATAAACTTAACAATAAATAAAATAATTTATATCTATATTATAAATAGTCTTCTACTGAATAAATTCGTAGTACACCGTAGCACTTAGATCTGTGCCGTCCATTGTGACAGTCTGAAATAATTATAATCAATGTAATTGTAAAATAATAATAATTGCACATAGTTTCTATAGCGGAAGAAGTCAAAGAAGAGGACTAAAAATACTTTGCTACCTGCGGGCAAAGAAATATCTATCAAAACTACGCGTGTACCAGCCTGCAGCACCATAAAGTAATTAGAATTTAATATAGATCCTTGATTTTCTCTTTTTCAGTGTATTACTTAAGGATATTAAGTTTTTCAGTATATTATGAGGAGTAAGTTTTGTATGGCAGAAGAAGCATAAAAGTAAAATAAATGCAATAGAGATAAGATCATTGAGGAGTATTTGGGGAATAAAACTGAGTGACAGAGTTAACAATAGCATAATAAGAGAACAGTGTAGTGTAAAAGAAGATGTACTGGCTAAAATAGAGAATGGGATGCTTAGATGGTTTGAGCATGTAGAGGGTATGGATGAAAGAAGATTAACAAAAGAGATTTATAAGGCGAGAGTGAATGGAGATGTTGGAAGGGGAAGACCTAAGCGAATGTTCCTGGACCAAATTCAGGACATTTTAAATAATGGCCAGGTCAAGAGTACCCTAAACTGTCGATCTTGAATAAAAGGATTAATGAGAGTGGAAGAAGTTAAGGAAGTATGCAAAGACCGTGGCAAATGGAAGGATGTAGTCTCTGCCTACCCCTATGGGAACGAGGCGTGATGCTATGTATGTATGTGTGTATATTACTTCTAAGCAATTGGGTTTTTGTTTTTACAATAATAGTTTTATCAACTAATTTACTTTAAAAATGTATTGCTATACTGTAACAAGTATAGGGCGTGGTTGCCGAAATTAGTGTTAAGTTCTTCCCCTACGAGCTCTATCGCAAAAAAAACCTTTTAAACTGAAGTGCTATTGAATAATCTCTATATACGTAATATAATAATTTATTTACCATTTTCACTTCATTATCTGTGAACTCTCTGATAAAGTATGCGGTTTTTCCGTCGGGCATCTTTACGACTTGTTTTAGTGTGTTGTCATTTTCTAAGCTGTAGGTCATTTTAATCTGAAACAAATGTAATAATATTATATTATTGTAGTCTATGCAGCAAATTCATGACATGTTTTTAACCGACGAAAAAAAAACGGAGGAGGTTCTCAATTCGACACGTATATTTGTTTTTTTTTTTTATTTTTTTTTTATGTATGACCACGCATAACTTTTTACAGTGTTGTCCGATTTTGATAATTCTTTTTTTATTAGAAAGGGCATACATCCAATGTGGTCCCATTGTCCTCATGTTAGGATCTGCTGATGATATCCTGGGGAAATTGCAGGAACTCTTCAAATTTTGGAGGCACGCTTACAGCGATTTCGGTTTTTGACTCGGTATCGGTAGCTTTTTGGCTACTAGTGCCATATAATATGCTATGACAGTATAGTACGAGTACGTTACGTGGCGATAAATCATTAAAAAGTAAGAAATAAAAATTTTTAACAAAAAAATAGAACCGACTCAAAACGCACTAAAAAGTAAAAAATAACTGTGTCATTTAGTTGCTTTATTTTACTTAAGCATATCTAGGAGTCGGTGCCAGCCAAGGTTTCTTCTTTAAGGACGTTACCCGTTAAATGTTCCTTAAACTTGGCTGGCACCGACTTCATAGATATGCTTAAGTAAAATAAAGCAACTAAATGACACAGTTATTTTTTACTTTTTAGTGCGTTTTGAGTCGGTTCTATTTTTTTGTTAAAAATTTTTATTCACAGCAAGTTAGCTCTCGATTGCAATTACACCTGATGGTAAGTGATCATTAGATCTTAAATGAAAGCCGGCTAACTTGTAAAGAGTACAACCCTTTAGGTTTCTACACGATATCATACCGGAACGATAAATCGTCGAACGTCTTTGCCGGCAGAAAGGGAAGGCTATTAGGAAAATCTCATTAAAATTTCATAGAAGAATGAAAAACTCAGGATTTGAACCCTCCACCAGGATTCGAAGACCCTAGGACCTTGTGGTCGAAGCCCCATAGACTAACCATTATACCAACGAGGCTGTCGTAATTGATTACTGTTAAAGATAAATTTCATGTTAAATCATAGTTTTGATCTGATAAAAACTACTTAATGAAATAATTTCTCATAATCTTGTAATGTAGAAATTGTTGTCAAAACAATGGAGGGAAATGATAAGCCTTAATGACTTTCACTTATCGCTTATTACGGAAATATTTGATTGATTGGGCTTTATTTTCAATGTACTCGTAGTTTGGCTTTGAGAGCCATTTATTATGCATCTAAGTGGCAAATAATAAGCCCCGATTAATTTATTTTTACCCGACTGCGACAGAAGGAGGGTAATATTTTTTGAGCGTATGCATGTATGTATGTATGTATGTATGTATGCCCATTTCTTCATCACGCGCTACAGCCTAAACGGTTGAATGGATTTTGACATGTGAGGTGTCGTTGAATTTGGCAAAATTGTAACATATTTTATAAATTTTCAAAATGGCGGCTGAAAAAAAGGAAATATCCTGATAAGGATTATGACATTAAAACTAAGTGCACTCATTTAACTTAGTTTTAGTTTCATTGGGAGTGCTTAAAATAAACGAATTATGATTTGATTTCAAAGTCCGCTAGTTACGATACACAATAACCTCTGGTCGGAGAACGGCTTCTAGTCGCTCACACTCCTGCATTTCTACTACACCCGATACTGAACCCAATGTTTTTTTTTTATCACTATTAAAGCGGGCAAACGAGCATGCGGGTCACCTGATGTTGAGTGATTACCGCCGCCCATATACATTTGCAACACCAGAGGCACTGCTAATGTGTTGCCGGCCTTTGAGGAATTGGTTTATTCGCCCCTTAAATACACCCATGTTAAAATTGGCAGGAAATACCGCAGCAGGAAGTTGGTTCCAGATTCTGCATGTTATACTTTACTTAGTTTTTCTTCTTTCGGTTTAAAAATTTGAACCGGAAGTGCATATTGTAAACATTTTTATCTCTAATATGCATTGTTTTGGTGTTTTTCGCAATTCACACCCACTTCCGGTTGACCTAGGTCAACACACCTCGGACTTTTCCTATAGGATATGTCATCATATCGGGGATCGGCTAAGCCGTTTGGGAGGTGTAAGGGAACATATAAATAGTGCAGACAGACAGTCAACAAGAATTTAAAGCATTAACGCATTCCACAGAAATACAAAAACAACGCAAGTTTGCGGTCCAGTTACGGCTAGTTTATTTTAGTTTTCCATTTTGGGTCATGATGCATTACCCAAAATGGAAAACCCTGAAAATGGATTATTTAGATGCATGACCCGAAAATAGCAGCAACGTCATTTTTTATAATATAATGCACAATATATCGCATTTGTTATTGAGGACATTTTCCAAAACTAAATGCATATAAGTTTTGTTTATTTGATATTTTTTGGCGTAATATTTTCCCCGAGGTCAAATGGAAGGGCAAGGCAGTATAAGATGATCCAGTATCGAAATAAAGTTTATTGTTGACACTATAAATGTTCGCAATAACATACAAAACTCAAGACCTATGGCCGGGTGTGTGTGGTACCATTTTATGGATTTAATAAATAATTGAATTATGGAATTGACAGAAATATTGTGTTTCTTACAAACTAGTGCATGGTCACGACTTTGTCCACGAGAAAATTATGGTTTTTAAAATGTTCGTGCCAGTTTTTATAATAAAGAATAGTTAAAATAATTAGAATGTTTTTGTAGTTTTATTATAGAGAAACAATTTACATTAACAATTAAATAAATATACTATTAAATAATTAACAATACTCATTTTTTGTTATATCTCAAAAGGATTTAGTATTTTTTATGAAAGCAAGGATTTAGTATTTACCTGTCTCTTCAAACAATTATTCTTAAATTCCTCATGAATCACCCTATCTATTGGTGAAATATGAATGAAAAGGAGAATGACGACCTCCGTGGTGCAGTGGTATGCGCGGTGGATTTATAAGACGGAGGTCCTGGGTTCGATTCCCGGCGGGGCAGATTGAGATTTTTCTTAATTTGTCTTGGTCTGGCTGGTGGCTTTCGCCGTGGCTAGTTACCACCCTACCGACAAAGACGTATCGCCAAGCGATTTAGCGTTCCGGTACGATGTCGTGTAGAAACCGAAAGGGGTGTGGATTTTCGTCCCACTTCTAACAAGTTAGCCCGCTTCCATCTTAGACTGCATCATCACTTAACATCAGGTGTGATAGCAGTCAAGGGCCAACTTGTAGTCCAAAAAAAAAATGCCAGACAATGTATAGGACTTTAACCCACTAATAAAAACATATTGTACAACAATGTATTATAATACATCATTTTTTTGCATTTTGTTTACTATTTAATATAAATTACAATTAAAAGGTCTAGAACTAAGTATTCGACCCGAGCCTAACGTTGGTTATCGTCCATTTCCGTATTTTCATTCCGTATAGTTGTCACACTGACATGACAGTCGCAAAGTTTCAATAAATACATTTTTAAACAGGCTTAACGACTGTGGATACTAGCCTTTTGGAGCCCACTGTTGACGAAAATACAATAAAAACTATTATACGACTAGAGCCCAGTGCAACGAGTGTAAATTAAAAGGAAATAGTTCAATTACTTGTTTTTAACACAATTTTATTCCGATGTCCAACAGTAAAAATGACTTATTGTAAAACATTCATATAATAATAGGGGGTTTTTAGTATATTTACAATTTGTGTTCTTTCTGGGTTACGATCTGGCATTCTCCTTTGTTGAATTTATTTTTTTAAGTTAAACTTATAGAGAATGAAGTTGGATGACTTGGTTATACAATTAATTGTAGGTAGTATGAATACCAAAGTAATGATGCTAAATATAAAAGGATTCACTAATACAAGATGGATTATCATAAATACCTGTATCTGTACATTTAATACTCAAGATTATCTACCAGATTATCATAGTTACCTAAACACTTGCATGATAATATAGTCATTTCAATGAGAAATGCCTCGACTGATTGGAGAGTTGGTTCGTTTTTTGCGAAAAAAATTATAGCCTGGCGGAAACGCAGTCAGTATTTTTACCATCATTCCATGGGCATGATTTATATAGTCATTAATTTATTTTTTTGATAGCCTCCGTAGCGCAGTGGTATGCGCAGTGGAATTATAAGACGGAGGTCCTGGATTCGATTCCCGGCAAGG
Source organism: Mycalesis mineus (assembly GCA_034621355.1). Lineage (NCBI taxonomy): Eukaryota > Metazoa > Arthropoda > Insecta > Lepidoptera > Nymphalidae > Mycalesis > Mycalesis mineus. Next base: position 14,641,924 of record CM067891.1, on the reverse strand, counting down.
CTGATTGAGATTTTTTTAACGGGTCCTGGTCTGGCTGATAGGAGGCTTTGGTTGTGGCTAGTATTTGCTGCCGGCAAAGACGTACCGCCAAGCGCTCCGGTACGATATCGTGTAGAAACCTAAAGGAGTCGGGATTTTCATCCTACTCCTAACAAATTAGCCTATTTCCATCTTAGATTGCATAGTCACCACCATCAGGTGTGATTGCAGTCAAGGGCTAACTTGTATTGAATAAAAAGAAATTAAAAGTTTAAGCTTAAGGTTATTATTAAGGTTCTTATTATAATATTCTTTTTCAATAATAAAAATAATTAAAAGTTGTACAGATATTGCCGAGGAGGGCTACTTATTACGTATCCTTATTTTTATTATATAAATGTATACGAGTTGTATAAAATCCACATAATAATGAATAATGTGTTACATTAATAAATTTTGACGCATCTTTACGCAAATATTATACGCAGTTGCCTCACTGTACATATATTATTGAAATGCGTTCATAATGTCATTTAAACATGTGCTAAATATTTATGGATATTGCGTTTTTCCTTCCTCTGCCTTTAATAAAAATGAAACTAGTTTGGTCAAACTCACTGGCCTTTCAAATTATTTGTTTTATTTTTGGAACTGGGCTCAATTAACTACGGAAATATCTAAACTATCTGGATTCTGAATTCTACTCTTTTAAAAGCAACTGTCTCGTATGTGGGTAAAAATTGGTAGACGTTCATTTATTTTTCTTTAAATGAATGAACCTTAACCAATTCGCGATCTGGTGTTTATAAAATTTTAGATTTTTCAATACGACTACCTATGAAATTAAACTGTTAAAGAAAGCGTGCTAAAAGATTACCTACCTACATTAAAATTAACTTAAATTTCGTTCACATATCTGTAACCTGTTTTTCATCATTAACATTGTCATTATCAGCTGCCGATAAACTTCCACACATCAGAGCCTCAGTATTGCCTTACTTCTCATCAACATTAGCTGAGGAATATCCACTGCAGTATATAGGCGTTAGCTTTTTTATGGTGCTTCTTCAGAGATTAGGTATGCACAGGACGTTTTTAAATAAGTCGATGAGGTGCGGTTCTGAAGAACGCATAAATTATACTAAAGCCAAACTCGATTGAGAATGCTTGTCAACAAATTAAAAATGAAGGTAGAAAAGGCAACACATTTTATGCCTAATAAATTTAAAATTATGTTTTGTTTTTTTATTAAATCTTATTTCAAAGATATTGAATATATTAATTAGTTTTAAGCTTACTAATCTAATTTATTGTCATGAATACGTCATTGATAAATTAATTTAAAAAAATAGGGGTAAAATAATTAATGATTTCTACCTTCATTTTTAATTTGTTTATTGACAAGCATTCTCAATCGAGTTTGGCTTTAGTATAGGCGTTATACACACATTAGCAGGTACATAAATACAGATTGACGATTAGCATTTTTTAACCGAGTTTCCTGCGTAAGCTACAAACTCGAGGCGAGGCAAGACGACGGTACACGAAGCAACACATCTGACCATTACGTCGCGTCTAGCCGCAGATTGCTACATTGGATGCAAGTAGGGAATGCCGTTGTTTTGATCCAGTCGCGTAGTATCATGTCACGTAGGCTAGTGGCCTGTCCTAATCACATTGTACGCACGTCATCACCTCGTTTGAAATACGTCATGATCATAGGCCCTTAGCTTTGCTATATGATTTCACGGAGGTTTACCTTGTTGCCATCAATCTTCACAAACTCCTCTTCTTCACCGAGTTTGAACACGTGTGACAGGAATCGCTTGCCATCCACGTCCAAGTCCAGTCGGATGGAGTCGCTGTCTATTGCTGTGTACGATACCACTGGCGCTTTGTACTTGAGCATGCGGACCATGTGCACATTCGGGTCTGAAATAAAGTTTTTATATGAATTTTGTATAAATTTTCCATTTATGTATACTTGGAATATTGTTTATAAGTAGGTATAACATTTGAACAGTAGGTTTAACTTTGAACCATTTACCTAAATTGTATTTTGCATGCCATGTCCTTTATTTATTTATATTTATTTATAATAATAATATTTCATGTCTGCGGTAATACACAGAAACTTGTATTATTATGTATAATATCATTGTCATTACGTGAATTATGCAAAAGAAATTCTATTTCTATAAAGTATTATATGAAAAAAATAAAACTATACTTCAACTTTCCATAATCACATTCGAATTTTTGGAAAAATCGAAACATTATCCAGCATGGTTAACGTTCTAGTTTTGTCCTCTAATTGTTCTTTTCATTTAACGTAACAACAATATCATACAATAATACAATACGTTCCTTTTTCCTCAAAAATTTAGCGATGAGTTAGTACTACTAGTAATACTTAAGTTTTGAAAAATATAAAAACATACGTTAGAACAACAGCTTTAAAAGAATCACTATCACCTTATCACTAATGTCGATCTCAAGTGTCAACTAAGTAACATGACAGACGGTATTTACACATCGATGGTATTTACACAAAAAATGAATTCTACAAGTGTAAACACAGATTAAATTATTAGCCGGGTTTAAGCTACGCCTAGTTACATAGTCGCTATAAACAGTGAAACCAGAATTTACAAAAATTCTTGTAAATAAAGCGTACTTGATATAAACAATTTTTATAATTTCATATTTAAGTTAAGTAATTTGAAAATTAGCACAGTTGTACATTGCCTGTTCGTCCATGGCACTGCTCTGTGAATTGCAAACTAACGCATAGGTGTTAATCCTGATAATTCTAACAAATATAATAGGTATTTGCTGCGATTCAAAACAGACACTTTCCCGGTTGATCTCTCTTAAAAAGAGAAAATTATATTAAATAATATATTCAGAATTTATATGTACTTATTCGTTGTTTTATGATATACTTAACTTCTTAAAATATCACTTAAATACACTGTCTTTACGCCTAACTGAAAATTTATTATATTTTATTTATCTAAAGTTCACCAGCATCTAGTACACATATATACTCGTATATATAACATTTTAACGTTAACATTGCCAGAGACCATGTGCTTACAATTCCCGTGACTAATGCCGTAAAAAATCCATAAATATTAAAATACATTAATAGAAAAACAGATAGGTATAAATATAGTTAAGTATGTCACTCCACAACAATGCGCGGTAAACTGATAAGGCTACACGAATCGATAGATAACATTTTTTAGAACAAAACATATTTAACTCACAAACTAATGTTACCACTCACTGGTTGCTGCTAACAATTCGTCAATGTTCTCACATCGCGTCCTTCTAAACTTTTTACCAGAAAAGAACATTATTTTTTTATAATATATTTTGTTTTACACAGGTATTGGAGTACAGCTGAACACCATTGACTGCGAAAGTAACAAATCTATCTGTTTTTTACGATGTCATTCCGTTTGATAAGATTTTGCATAACGCTGTGTCATTCTCATTGCTATATAAAATACAATACTTTAGTATATCTGTCCATTGTTATCCTAACTAATAATAATTGTATATGTAAATGTGAGTCTGTTTGTGGATTTGTTTTTTTTTCATGCCTTAACAGCTCAAATGTTTAATATATTTTATTTTTTTATTCATTACAAATAAGCACTTGACTGCAGTCACAGCTGATGGTAAGTGATAACGCAATCTAAGATGAAAGTGGATTAACTTGATAGGAGTAGGTAAATCCACACCCCTTTCGGTTTTTACACGACATCGTACGGTAACGCTAAATCGCTTGAAAGTACGCCTTTGTCGGTCAAACATGGATTAATTTAGAAAAATCTTTAACGGCCTAGCCGGGAATCGAACCCAGGACCTCCCACTTATCAACTGCGCATACCATTGCGCCACGGCAGCCGTCAAAAAATCTCTTACTTACTCAAATTTTGAGAGTGTGGGTATCTTTTTTTCTGAAAATGAAAGAACGGTCAAGCATTACCATCGTAAGCCTACTTTTATGGTATAAGTAGAGCCAGGAGTCTCTGCATTAAGAATTTAAAGCTTAACACATCATTTGGCGTGTTTTACTTTACTTATATCAATCGCTATCATATGTCAATGATTATGATCGGGTACGTCTGTTGTTCTCCGTGGCACGAGAAGATTACATCACTGACGTTCTTCGAAATAAAAATTCTATTTGCCTCTTCATGATTATGGTAAGCACTTATCAGGGCAACCCGTCAAAGATACGGGTGGTAGAACACGTCGATATGCACACCGCCTGCGACCACTGTATTGGTTTCTTCAGTGGTGGCAGAGGGTGTGCATATTGGCGTCTCGACAGCGGTGACTTAGTGCATCGACTCACCTTCGTCGGTGCCGTTAAAGTTTCTTGTTTTCGGGACCTTTTGACGTCAAACTGGATGTAAATGCGTTTCCCAGCGACAGAAACAGTTTTTATAGAAAGTATGTGAAATAGGACAAAACTACTGTAGTGTGAGTTGGCCTGCTTAGATAGCGTTTGTTAGGTAATTCTTATTATCAGTTGCTACTGATAATAATCGGGATCAACTGACTTAACGTGTGTTAAGGGCACGGAGCAAAAGTGAAAACTTCCGAAGTAGATCACTTAAACAATCCCTGACTTGGGTTCAGACCTACGAAGTAAGTCAGTCATGTAATGGTCAACTTGGTTAAAGACCTCTGAAGTAGGTTACTCATCCAATTACTTACTTGGTTCAAGACGTCTGAAGTGGGTCACCTCCGCAGTTGGACCAGGTTTCAGACCTCTGAAGTAGGACAGTCATCCAACCACTGACTTGGTTTAAGACCTCCGAAATAGTTAACTTATTCAATGGATGATTTGATTCTTGACCTCTGAAATAAGTCATTCATCCAATTGAAGACTTGGTTCAAGACCGAAATAGTTCACTTATCCGGTGGCTGACTAGGTTTCAGGCCTCTGAAGAACGTTACTAACTTGGTAAGTTAGGCATTACGGAAATTGGGTTTTTTATTTGTTGATAACTTAACGTTAGATTGCAATCTCGTTTTATGTCAAGATAGTAAGTATCTCGGTAACTTGGATACAGTACCTATTTACTGATTGTACGAGCGAACTTTCGATGTTGAGTTGGGCCCCTTTCACATGGATTGATGCCCAATTAAAGTAAGTTAGACAAAACGGGCGGAGGACTAGAAAAATTAAAAAAAAGGTAGGTTTATTTTATACTGTGTTTTTTTAATTGTTTAATATATTATATATAGTTTAGGATATTGTAGTGTTTAAGTTTTTACTTTTTTATTTATTTAGTTGTAAATATTTAATTCAATGTACATATTTAACTGTAAATAAAATTATGTTATTTTTATGCAATAATTTACTATTCAAAGAATATCAGTAAACGTATAGAAGCGTCCAAAATGTGGACGTTTAGACGTATGCTGGCCATCAGCTGGACTCACAAAGTGACAAATGTCGTAGCTCTGCGTCACGTGAATCAGAAGCATGAATATTTGCAGACCGAGAAGATGAGAAAACTCGTGGATCTGAGGCACGATCCACGGCACGAGGGATGCGATCTCCTACAACTCATTTTGATGGGAAAAGTTGACGGTAGAAGAGGCGTTGGTCGTAGAAAGAAGTCTTGGCTGAGAACCATAAGAGAGTGGACCAGGATCGCGAGTGCCGCACAATTATTTCGCCTTGTGAAAGATAGAGATGAGTTTACGAAGCTGATTGCCAACCTTCGCTAGTCGGAGAGGCACTTAAAGAAGAAGATTAAAAGCTCCTCATGAGTAAAATCTGTAATACTGGTTTTAGCAATATTTTTGTAGTTTTTGAGTAAAGTGTAACGTCCATCCCTTCTCACAAAAATTCGCTTTAGTAATATTTTATAGGATTTAATATTTATACCTAAAACCAAGCGAAACTGGTAAATACTATTATAGCAATGCAGTTTCCTTAGGGAAAATGATATCATTTACTTGTTAGAAATACCGTAATGCGAGTTGTGAGTCCAAGTACCTACCTACATTAAGAAATATAATATTATTTGCTTAAGCAGACTTCGTCTGTGACTAATGCAAAATACCTGACGTGTCGCGACGCTTCGCCTCTGCGCCAATGTGAGTTGAGCCTTATTCACACTGCAGCCCTAACAAATATTTTTTTTTTTTAGTTAGTCCTTGATTTCAATCACACTTGATGGTAAGTGATGATACAATCTAAGATGGAAGCGGACTAATTTGTTAGGAAAAGAATGAAATCCACACTCCTTTCGGTTTCTACACGACATCGTACCGGAACGCTAAATCGCTTGGCGATACGTCTTTGTCGGTAGGGTGGTAACTAGCCATGGTCGACACCTCCCACCAGCCATGTGTTCCACTCTAAACAGGCTAACTACTGTTGCCGATAGTTACTTGTCTCTAGAGTGCCGAGTGCGGCATCAACTATTTATACTACGGCACACTTCAGTAATTAACGCATTCGTCTATGCCTTTCCGTCTAACGCGATACTATAGATAAAGAGAGTTGGAGACAAATCCGAAAACATAGTTACAGAATAGGTACGCCCTTGCATGAGTGCAGGTTCTTAGCCGCCTGCAGATGACTTGTTGCAGCACATACAGTACTGTCGCTGCGACCAAGATTCATACAAACCAGTAGGGTTGTATGAACTACAATGAAATTCCGTTCGTAGCAATACAAATACATAGAACATTTTCCATACAAATACAAATATATACAAGCGATTTAGCTTTCCGGTACGAGGTCTTGTAGAAACCGATAGGGGTGTGGATTTCATCCTACTCCTATCAAGTTAGCCCGCTTCCATCTTAGATTGCATCACTTAACGCCCGGGTGTTGTAGCAGTCAAGGGCCAAGTTGAAGTCGATAAAAAAAAACATAGAAACAAGTAGGCCCCTATTCCATCAGCATTTTGCGAGCATCAGCGTTTCCTTAACGTCACCTTCAACGTCAACGTCGCGTTTGTTGACAACAATTACAATCACGTACAATTTTTAAGAACCTGTATGCGTAATTTATATGTATTCTTTTCCATACCTCAAAGTTATAACAAGCCTCTCTTCCTATGACTTCTATGTATATACATATGTATGTTTCCGACATTGAAAAATATTTATAAAATTCATATTCGTTATTTTGAATACTATCAGAGTACAGTGCGAAATATTCACTTTCTTGTAATCGATTGCACCATATAGTATTTTCCCAAAACTGGCTATGATATTTTTTTACGTTATTTTTGTCGAGTAGTGTTTCTTGTCGGAGTTTATTTTTTCTGTGATTGTTCGATCGACGCTGTGCAGACGTTGAAGAACGCTCGCAAAACGCTGGTGGAATAGGGGCAGTAGTGTCGTCTGCAGTCGGTATCTTAAACGACAGTAAAAATTAACTTTCTTTCAGCAAATAGGTGTTTCTCATGTCAGACCTCGGAGAGGGAGAGGTGAGACCAGGCGGCTGATGCTCACCCGCTCCGCAGTAGAAGAACGGGTGGTAGGAAGCTGGTATGCGCATCTCCTACCACTTTTATAGACACCTCTAAGTGCACCGATGAGCGTGGCGTTAAAGTGAATGATTCTGCGATCCTTTGGTATCCTATTTAGGGTGGAGGCGGCTCCGTTGGGTTTTGGTGGATATTGTGGCTGCTTCACAGCCAGTGATTCCAACATACCCGGGTGGAGACTGCGCAGCGTCCGACCGGGATGCATTTCCCAGCGTCAAAAAAAGGTTTCTCATGTTAAGATGAAATATTACGACAAGAACCGATCAAAATGTGGCCTTTTATATGAATAGGGTGTTATACTGGTATTTATATAGTATTCCAGTAAACGATAACACTGTAACTCAACACCTTTGTAGAGCTGTCAGGCGAATGTCAGGGACAATCAAACAAATGGGTGGCATCGGAATACAACCGGAACAGTTTTTGTGATGTAATCAACACTGGTGTTGTCTTGCGAAGCCGCACTTAAGTCTAATTTATGTATTAGGATCTTGACATGACTAACGCCTATACAATTTGCATTTACCTACTAAACTTGCCGAAATAGAGTTAAAAACTAAAAACTCGTAATATATTTTAGAGCGTCATTATTATGTGTTGTTTTTTTTATGCATGACCACGCATAACTTTTTACACAGTTGTCTGATTTTGATAATTATTTTTTTATTAGAAAGGGCACACTTCCGATATGGTCCCATAGTCATCATGTTAGGATCTGATGATGATATCCTGGGAAAATTGAAAGAACTCTTCAAATTTTATAGGCACACTTGCAGCGATTTCGGTTTTTGTGTAAGTATCGGTAGCTTTTTGGCTACAAGTGCCGTATAATATACTATGACAGTATAGTACGAGTACGTTACGTGGCGAAAAATCACTAAAAAGTAAGAAATAAATTTTTTTAACCAAAAAAAGAATCGACTTAAAACGCACTCAAAGTAAAAAATAACTGGCACCGACTTCATAGATACGCTTAAGTAAATTAAAACAACGAAACGACGGAGTTATTTTTTACTTTTCGAGTCGGTTTAATTTTTTTTTAATTGAGTTTAAATTGAGGTCCTGGGTTCGATTCCCGGCGGGGCAGATTATGATTTTTCTTAATTTGTCTTGGTCTAGCTGGTGGGAGGCTTTTGCCGTGGCTAGTTACCACCCTACCGACAAAGACATATCGCCAAGCGACTTGGCGTTCCGGTACGATGTCGTGTAGAAATCGAAAAGGGTGTGGATTTTCGTCCCACTCCTAACAACTTAGCCCGTTTTAGACTGCATCATCACTTAACATCAGGTGTGATAGCAGTCAAGGGCTAACTTGTAGTCGATAAAAAAATAGTAAGAATTCAAAATTCCTAAACATCAAATCACATCTGCCGATGGACGTCCATTGCTGGGCCTATTGTAGGAGCTTTCAAACACAGCAATCCTGAGGCGGTGGTCAGGAGCTCCCTGCAACACAATTGATTCCTAATTCTAAATTACCTTTATAAAGTTTTTTTTAATTCACCTAATGGTAAGTGGTGATACATTCTAAGATAGAAGCGGGCTAATTTGTTGAGAGTAGGATAAAATCCACACACCTTTTGGCTTTTATACGACATCGTACCGGAACGTTAAATCGTTTAGCGGTACGTTTTTGTCGGTTGTTATTTATGCCGTGCGTATTCCGTGTTGCCCTCCCGAGATTGGGCCCAAACGACCGAGAGGTTGAAAGGGCCTTGGGTGGGTGGGTTGAATGTGGCAACCGGGCTTAAACATGGCTAATATTCTGTACAAAAAGTAAGTAACTGAAAATAGTATATATATAAATAATAATATTAAAAGATATATAGGCAGGTAGTAACGGGTAGCGAGGTAGATCTCAAATACCCGGATAGACATTGATCGGTTCGGTTCAACGAGCAACGAGTTTGTATTCATATTTAAAAATAATAATTATGAAAAATAAAAGTATTAAATAATAATAATTACCAATTTTGACGGTCTCCGTGGCACAGTGGTATGAGCAGTGGATATATAAAACATAGTTCTGGGTTCGATTCCCAGCGTAGCTGAACAATATTTTTTTAATCGATCCAATTCTAGCTGGTTAGATCCTTTAGCCGTGGATTACCAACCTGCCGGCAAATACTTACCACCAAGCGGTTTAGCGTTCCGGTACGATGTTGTGCAGGAACCGAAAGGATTTTTACGTTACTCCTAATAAATTAGAATGCACCAACACCAGCTTACATTGCACCAACACTTACCTACCACCAGGCTGTGGCTAACTTGTAATGATTGAAAAAAAATTAATGTAGGTGTTAATCTTCACATATTGTAAAAACAGAGTCCCTCTTTGGGTCTGCCTGTTCTCTCTCTCACTCTCAAATAGTACTGAATGGATTATGATGCAGTTTGAATCAATAAAGAAAGTAGTTCCTAAAGAAGGTTATAAGGATTTTATGTCATTTTTTATAAAAATGCCGCCCATGAACATCTGAGACACACACTAGACACTAGCCACTGATGCGTTGCCGGCCTTTGAGGTGTTTATTTACTCTCCCCTTAAATAACCCTAAATTGTAGCACTGAAGATGTCGGAGAAATGAATGAAGGTATTCCTATTTTTAAACCAACGAAAAAAACGGAGAAGGTTCTCTATTCGACACGTATTATATATATATATATATATATATATATATATATATATATATATATATTATATATAAATAAATAAATAATATCCTGGGGAAATTGAAGGAACTCTTCAAATTTTGGAGGCACGCTTATAGCGATTTCGGTTTTTGTCTCGGTATTGGTGGCTTTTTGGCTACTAGTGCCGTATAATATACGACGACAGTATAGTCGTAATATACGAGTACTTCACGTGGCGATAAATCACTAAAAAGTTCAGTGCCAGCCCAGGTTTCCACTTTAAGGACGTTACCTAGAACCCACAAACTGCTTTACTACGTTAAATAAATGTTCCTTAAACTTGGCTGGCACCGAATTCATAGATATGCTTAAGTAAATTAAAGCAATTTAATGACACAGTTATTTTTTACTTTTTAGAGCGTTTTGAGTCGGTTATATTTTTTGTTATTTTTTTTTTATTTTTGTTGTTTTTGGAAGCTTGCAACACTATTTATTACGCGGCCAAAGTCGCGGTCGTCCGCTTGTATGAAATAAAAGTAAATATATTTTATTATTAATGAAAATCATTTACGTATCTCAGTCGGTGGCTGCGCGATCTACGTCCGATACTCCCTGGCTGAGAAGCTGCCAGAATATCTATTAAAACCTAATCGAGCCGCTTGCAGTCTCCTTAGGGCGTCAGAGGATCGCGGTTCAGTGGTGTCTACAGGGGAAGCAGGAGGTCGGTGTCATCAGCTGTGCTCTCTTTCTCCTCTCCTTTAAGCGGGTGACCTCACAAAAGAAGAAGTTGCATAATACTTGGATATCCTATAAAAATTGCTATTTAAGTGATCTGGTTCGTATTCTATCTCAGAACTTTAACATAAGTTTAGTAGTCATTCGACCTACATGCGTAGATGCTTGAAAGATTATCACAATTATTGGAATATTGTTATTGCTAGTTTCTACCATTTGCGTAAGCTTTCTATCCCTCTGTAACAGTACGTTTTTTCTAGTTGAAATCTTTATGCCCCTGTCTGTAACTTTGGGTTTTTGGTTGATGATTTTATCAGTAGTTATAGCATAAAAGCGTAACAAACAAAGTGCTATTAAAATATTTGTAACTAAGGTTTACAAAGTCAAAAAGAGTCACTTGAGAGAGAGAGATAGTGAATTGCAAAAAGCGTTTCCACATTGCGCGGCATCTCAAGAGCAACATGAAAGCATTGACAACTGCCCCAAGCTCCAATTCCGAGCACGGTGAGCGCTCGGCCTTGAGACCTCAGGGCGGGGGCGCCTATGTCAGCGGCCGGCCGCGGCGGTACCGCCATTCGTACTGCGGTGATCGACCGACCAACGCGCTTTTGAAAATCGAACCGGAGATGACAGATTGATTTTATAATTTTTTTAATTATGTGGCTTTGGGTTCTTTGCGTGGCTACGGCCGCGGTGTTTTCGGCTGAAGGCGCAGGCGCCGGCGCCGCCCGCCTCGTCTGCTATGTGGATAGCGCGCGCGCGTCTGACTTCGCGGAGTGTACGCATCTCGTCTACGCGGGCGATGCTAGAGGAGACAAACTCGACGCGCTGCTAAAGGACTATCGGAAAAACAATCCACGGCTCAAGATTGTGTTGCGGGTGTCGGAGGTTGATAAGGTTTGTGATTTTTGATTTTTTTATGTTTTGCTCGCGATCGTCTTCAGCCTATATTTTAACTGCGTTGGCTAGATTTTGACTCACGATTTAAAACAATGGCCAGATCCCAGACCCAATGGCAGGGCCAGATCTCCCTCTTTAAAGAAGAGAGATACTTTAAGTTCATACCCACCAGGCTGCAAAGCGTGTTAGCAGGCTTATCTTGATAACGATCGTTACACATAAGAGACAATTACGAGTGTTAAGTCATCCAATCTACGTTTGAAGCAGCGTTGTGGGCATAAACTCCGAATTTTCTCTTCTTTAAAGAGAGAGATCTGGCACTGCATTGTGTCAAACATAAGCTAATGATGAAGACGAAGGCCTAAAAACAGCAAAAATATGTAAAAAATACTAGCAGTGCCCGCGGACTCCTTTCCGCGTTAGAAATATTTTTGAACCGATCCGTTTGCACCGCAAAATACTTCAGGTAGAAAGTTCGGGATAAATAAAAATTATGTTGATGTTAGCAAGTCTCATAGATGTATGTACTCGCTCTTTTGCTAGCAAGCCGCTGCGAACGTTGGGTGCTAGACTCCCTATCATGTATGTTTGATGTTGGTATTATGTCTGTGGTTAGCCAATCGAGACCTTTCAGTGCTAGACTCACACACGTCCTGCAGAGGTAGCTCTTTAATTGGCTGGCAAGCCGCTGTCTGTAAACGTTCGGTGCTAGATTCCCTTATACGTATGTCCGATATATTCTGTCTCTGGTTAGCCAGTCGCTGAGACCTTTAGAAGATGATTGCGATATTTTCTTTCATTCACAAGACGCCGTGAATGCTCGAAAGAAGTCTCTCCTATTCGGCGTACAGTGGTAGCTCTTATCTGAGATGTACGAGTATGACTATATAGTTGAGATTTTGTTTTAGGCATTCTGGCGTTATTTCATCAGAACAATGCGATTACTTCAAATAATCAAACGGTGGTCCTTATTAGAAATATTAATAAAATTTTGAGTAGAAAATACCTAGATTGAGGAAATTAGTAAATTTAGTTAAACCAAAAAACTATGTTGTTGAGAAAACAAAGAATTAAATTTTCTCACTGCTTACATTGCCACGCAACGGCCGGGGCGGTGTGCATCGCACGTTTTTAATTTGCTTATATCTTTGAAGATATTTATTTAAAGTGTAAAGAGTAAAGGGTACAAATATTCTACACTAAATTTCCGTTCTAACAAACATACTCGTATTTATAAAGATATAGATTGGGCTAAATAAGCTTCACAAAAATTAATTATTTTTAATCCACAATTTAACTGTAAAAGCAGTTGTTGTGAGTTATCCGTAGGAGATAGGCACATGCTTTTGATACGTTCTTTAATATTGTAGTACATTGTTATGTCCTGCCCTCAATGCTTTTCGCAGCGCACGCAACTAAAGCGATTTAATTTACAACTTGAATTACATAATTCAAATTTAAGTAAAGATGCATAATTAATTTTGGAGATATTATAGCCTATGACACTCCACAATAACGTAGCTTTCTATTGGTGAAATAGTTTTGAAAATTGGTCCAGTAAATCCAGAGATTATCGTCACAAGATCGCAAACTCACAAACGCTCCCTCTTTATAATATTAGTATAGATTATAGACGAAACACAAACACCCAAGCAGTTATCAAATTGGTTATTTTGTACGTGAATTTTCACTTAGACAATCTTAGACGGAACGAACTTCATTAGGTCAACGTAACAAACCAAACTACAACCAAAAGTATAAAATATACAGCTAGCGTATATTTTAAACTCTTGTGATAAATTATAGGACTAAACTGCTAACCTTGGAGCCTGGTATTCAATTACAAAATACATAAATTAATTATTGAAATTAAATTAAAATCCAGTTAATTAGATTATAAGCGGATATCTTTGAAAATGGCGAGCACAGTGATGTCATTTTCTATTACTATTACTGCCACTAGAGATTTAATGCCAGGGACGTAGAATATCTAATTTGTAGATGCTAGACATCTGTGTTATGAAATCACATTGAAGATTTTTAGTTACTAAACTTGTTTGTCAGTTTTTAACTAATAATCTTCTGTATATATAAAAATGAATCCCCATTTCTCTTGGTCATAGCATCACACGTGAACGGCTGGGCCGATTTCACTAATTCTTTTATGCTATATTTGTTAATGTCAGGAGAAAGATCTTATACAAAAATTAAAAAGTTGCGCGGAAAATTTGAAAATTAAAACAAATCTTGACTATAACTATGAATATTTGTTATTCAATCTCGGCTAGACATGTGAATGGATGTGTATTAAAATATATAGTATAGAATACAGGTTATAGTCTGGTAGAGGCCATAAGTTTAATATAGGAAAGGAATCTATGCGGATGAACCTGTGGGGCACAGCTAGTATGTTATAGTATTAATGGGTCCATACACATAAATGAGCTTGCTAACTCTCGAAGGTGGACATCAATATGCTCGACTTCAGAGACTTCAGAGAATTTCAAACAGATTTCCATAATTAGCCAAAGAGGCTAGGAAATCTACAGCAAAGATGAGCTCCTGGATATGACAATATATATTCAGCTAGAAGAGTGATATTGTCCCCGTACAGTAAAAACGAAAAAAAAGTAATAAAGACCAATCGGATGGGCCATCTGATGGTAAATACAAAACCATCCCCTACAAACAGAGTGCAATAAAAATCATCATCATCTTGAACGTTCCACAAATTGCCGCCCAGTTTCAAAAACCAATAAACGTACAAAAATTGAAATTACAGTAACTTAGGTCTCTATAATGTGTAGATACTTAAGTAATGAATTACACTTCGACTCACAATTGCTTATAAAATCTGCATTAGTATCTACTCATAATATCTTTTATAAATGTTTTGAGCTATTTTATTTTCAACCCTTAACCGTAGAGCTCTGCTACATCAATTATACCTACTTAGATCATGAAAAATTCTCACGATAGCCCAAATTTTACAATAGGAGGTCTTAAAGAAAGTTTGGGGCAAACCGGCGCTAATTGCTCTCATTGTTAGTCCGTACGTGTACATACTAATCACTGTTACAACATGCTCTAACGTAACGAACGGCTCAAAACACACCCAGTGTACTGCTGGGAGTCTGTTACTAATTAACATTTTGTCTACATCAGTATTCTTTCTGTCGTAATGAGAATAGTATATAGTAGTAGTGTGTGGAATTACGTATCTCTAGTTTTAGTCCTACCTTTTAGCAGGCAGATTTGGGATATTTGGTATTAGACGTTACATTTCTGTACTTGATACCGCTAGTTAACTACTTACTTCTAGTAGTAAGTACAGGCATCCCTAAAAGTAAAAGAAGGTGAAACTTAGTCCCAACACATTGCTTTATATAAGAGTTATAATTTTCTGGTCTCTATAAACATTAGAATCAGCATGCGGTATCATGAAAGCCGATGTGCTGCCGAAAGGCCTCCTTTAAAGAA
The DNA here is from genome assembly GCA_034621355.1 of Mycalesis mineus. Taxonomy (NCBI): domain Eukaryota; kingdom Metazoa; phylum Arthropoda; class Insecta; order Lepidoptera; family Nymphalidae; genus Mycalesis; species Mycalesis mineus. The sequence goes on along the minus strand of CM067891.1, from coordinate 14,626,658 downwards.
TTCCACTCTGCTCTATTATTTGCCTTACGAGCCCATATTCGTCCTGTAATACTTCTGAGGCGGCAGTTATTATTAAATCAAACAGCTGAATTTAAAGCCAAATATACGTTTTAGATCACGGAATACGGAAATGAACCAAAATAGGAACCTGCTTAATTATTTGTCCACTACCTACGTGCGTACCCAATTAATTTATTATTGGTTTTAGCATTGAGTTGCGTCATATTAATTGTCCTTTAATTAATTGCAGTGTAATATGCAAATAAAAGTGCACTGTCAACATTGACATAATTAATATCATTGAAATTGAGAATGTAATTAATATATTTTGTTAATTTCAGAAAGTAAATATATTTCTTGAGTTATTTTTCTGAATAAGTTTTAGTGTCTATTCTTATTTCCATTTTCTTATTACGTCATAGATTTAATGAAAAAAACTAATATTAATTTATTGTATACTAGGAGATGCTAGTGATTTCGTCCGCGTGGAGTTAGATAAGATTATGAAAATAAAAATAGTCTAAATTACTCCTTACAACTTAATATATTACATTAACCAAAGTTGAATAATTTTCCCCGTATTTTTTCACATTTTCCACTGATTCTTCGCTCCTACTGGTTGCAGCGGGACGTTCCTCGAAAAATGGTCTATCTAATACAAAATAATTTTTCAATTCGAACCAGAAGTTCCTGAGATTAGCACGCTCTAATAAACTAACTCTTGAGCATTATAATATTAGTATAGACTTATTACACATATAATTTAAACCGGGAGAAAATTACAGTCATACCTCCTACTATTTTCTACTTTATCAGCAATATTTTCATAGTTTTACTCTGTTTTTCCCAAAAATACGCGTGATATTTGCCTTCTCTTCGCCCCACGTGAGATTTAGTGAGATTGACCCCCTTCTTCCAGGGACCGTCCCGGGAAGAAGGTGACCCGAAAATATGCATAATGTAAACCTCTTTTTTTTAATCGGTTAAAAATTATCACTTTACCTTTATTGCAAAATAATAATTGTACTCAAAAGAGGACTAGCCAGACATGTCGTCGTTCGGAAATGAAGTAGGGCTGCCACGAAGCCTTGAAATGTAAATAATTTATATTTAATCATACTTTGTAAATATTGAAAGATGCTTAAGTGATGGTTAAATACACGTTCATTCACTATTACACATACTATAAAGATATACCTATAAAATATAGAAATAGAGCACTAACTGAAAGAAATTGTTGGTTATTTTTACTGTTTATTACAAGAGCCCTTAACTGCAATCACAACTGATAGCAAGTGATGATGGAATCTAAGATGGAAGTGGGCTAATTTGTTAGGAATAGTATAGGAATAGGATAATGGATAATATATGCACACCTTTTCGATTTTTACACGATATCGTACCGGAACGCTAAGCCGCTTGGTGGTACATCTTTGTCGGTAGGAAGGTAACTAACCACGGCCGTAGCCTCCTATCAACCAGACCAAGTTACAAAATCTCAAACGGCCTTGCTGGGAATCTAGCTTACAAGCCCGTCTTATAAATACACAGCTTATACCACTGCGCCACCGAGGCCATATAATAATTCACTAAATATAAATGTACCAGCTGTCCTAGCAATTTCACTCGAGTAGATCCTGTTCGTTCTTCATGAGTATCAAAATGTAAACGACATTGAAGAACGAGAATGTAGAGTCTGTGGTTTTCGCTTATTGTAGACTAAAGGAAGTCCGCGGTTTCACCCACAGCTGTCTCATTCACGTGGGAATTCCGGGTTAAAAAGTGGCCTATGTGTTTATTTAGGGTGTCAGCTAACTCCATACCAGTTTTTATTTAAACCGCTCCAGCCGTTTAGTCGTGAAGAAGTAACAAACATATACACTTGCAAACGATTGCCATTAACAGTAGTATGGTATATCATTTGACAACCCTATCAGTACGTAAATGACGTGATATCGTCGTTGACTGCATTCTCTGGTGCCGGCCTCGCGCAGCGCCGGGAACAGGTGTTGTATTACGCAAAACAAACATTGTAGCGCAGATTTATCCCTCTCGTAAACCACTTATTTACTTAGTGAACTCGACTACGTAATAAAGTACGATGTTCTTTTAATTTCGTCGCTACCTTTTTTGACTGCGATCTGCGAACGTCAATTTATTTGGCGCCGCTTTTATTGCATAGATATTGATGCATTTTTACGCCGCGACTCGGTACGCACTCTCATAAGCACTCTGATGTTAAATGTTAATAAATAATATGCAGTGTGGCTAGTGTAAGATTTTACCGCGTCGATATCGAGAAGGGTAAACGCAAATTTTATATGACACTGACACTCACCCACTTGAGTTTTTTCTCGATACTGCCAGGGGCGCTGTTTCAATTCCATATCAAATTTGACTTTTCGCGAATGTGAAGTTTTCGATTTGTTTTGGTGAAAGCTCACACTAGGCACTCTGTTTAACGCAATTTACTCGTAGCTATAATTTGGAAAAGGTACATTTTCTCCCCTAAATTTCTTTTTATTCATTACAAGTTAGCCCTTGACTGCTAAGTATCACACCTGATGTTAAGTGATGATGGAATCTAAGATGGAAGCGGGCTAACTTGTTAGGAGTAGGATGAAATCCGCACCCTTTCGGTTCCTACGCGTACCGGAACGCTAAATCGTTTGGCGGTACGTCTTTGTCAGTAAGATGGTTAACTACTACCACCCGCCAGACCTTGACCAATTTAGAAAATCTTAATCAGCCCAGCCGGGAATCGATCCCAGGACATTCGTCTTATAAAACGACTGAGCTACGCAGGCTGTCTGTCGGTTCACAGAATATATCTATTTACCAAGTTTTAACAGTATAGTTTCCATAGTTTCAGAAAAAAGTGGCTGTCACATACGGATGGACAGACACGAATCTATAAGGCTTCCGTTTTTGCCACTGGCTACGGTACCCTAAAAAGGCTACTAGAAATAAAAGAATTTATAATTTCAAATTAAAAATAAATTTAAGATCACTTTGACTCAACGGGTAAACGTTGGAAATGGTATAGAAACTATTATATAACTTATATTAGTCTTATCTATAATATTAGATCTATCATTATGTGATCACAATTGATGTTTGAGCATTGGGTGAGCTTCCATTACAAGATAACGGATCTCTTTACACTCGCGAAAATGTTAGTCTATGGTACCGAATTACTGAATGAATGAGCTTCTTATGCAATAAAGTTTCATTTGTAATGTTGGTATTATCAGACATCGATTGTATCAATGAATTAATTGCGTAACGAATTCGCTATTAGACTTTTAGTCTGTGTAATTTCAATTGTTTCATTCAATACTATCTACTGGAATGCTTAGAAAGAGATAGGTATAAAATGTGTTATATAAATACTCAGATCAATTCAAATACTATTTGAAGTATAGGATCCTTATCATTGGTACAGTAGTTTCTGTTATTTCATCATCATCATTTTTACTACTATTAACGCCCATGCAGGATTCGGAGCTAGACCCACCTTGCTGCTCCAATGCGGGCTGACGGGCTTTGGGAGATAATATTTCCTTTATTACCGATCACTATCACATGTTGGCAGTGACCAGGACCGACTGAAAGTGTTTTCTGGGACATCGAGGTATAACATTACCAACTTCCCGACTCCGGGCTTAGAATGTACTGAAAATTGTATTGAAGACTGAAAAATTTAAGAGTTATTCTGTGATCTAGGATTCGAACCCTGGACCTTGTGATCGAAGCCACATAGGCTAACCACTAGACCAACGTGGTAGTCTATAAAACACATAGTTACATATAATTATCACGGCTTTCGTAGAGTAGGTACGGTATTAAAACCGAGGTTATAATTTTTAACTCTATTGTTTTAATATACTTCATGTTAAAAGCTTAAAAGCTAATGAACGAAAGCCGTTAATAGATCGTGCGTAAAACATTAATTTATTCTACCTACAATATTTACTCTGTGCCATTAAGAGTGATTCATTCATTCATCAGTCATTCAACGACCTTGAGTTTAGCAGTGTGTCAAGGTCATAACAACATGGACAATATAACAGTGACAGCTCTCTCGAAATTGGAATGCTGTCTTGTCTGTGGTTTCTATTGTTATGTCGCGATATTGACAGGCGAATGATTTGTGATTGAATGATGCCTATTGTTTTATAAGCGGCTTAAACTGTTTACTCGATTGCTTCTTAATGAAATAAGTACTATATTAGTAATGGGTGTATGTTTATCGTACGTGATATTTTTTTAGAAGATTGAATAGGTGTGATATCTCCTTACTTACGCTTTATACTTAAAATATATACTTATACCGACATACGCAAATGCGATGTTTTATTATAATAAAATGCATCGTTGGTCCGACTGCTTATGTGGCTTCGTTCATGAAGTCCTGAAATTCTGAATTTTCCATTCTTCTTTAAAATTTTCACTTCGTTCCAAGTTATGAGTCGGGAAGTTGATGGTGATACAACATGGCTACGAGCCGTTGGGCACGGTTATTATAATCAATATCTAAGTGATCGTTAATAAATAAAAAAAATATGTGTGCGTGTACTAGCGTACACTCGTAAGAAGTGAAACTAACTAACTAACTTATCAACATTCAAGTATTAGAAAAAAATTGATACCATAATTACACCCACGTGTTAGTGTATTGAAAAATACAATCAAAAACTGAGGTTAATTTTAAATAACGTGGAAAAATAAATACCATTATTACACCTATGTATTAGAAAAAGAGATGTAATTACTTACTTTTTTTAGAAATTCACTGGAATTAGAATTAAAATAAACCCATTTGATTTTACTGATCACTTCAATATAACATATATATTTATATATATCTCGTCACTTCCATAAGTCAAAGATGGTGCGTAACGGAAAAATGTTACGCGTTACCAAAAAATGTTACACTAAATTTTTTTCCAACCCCGATAAAGAAGTTTCACTTCAAAAATTATCACCCCCCCGCCAACCCTCATTGGAGCGGCGTGGTGGGTCTACGCTCAATATCCCCTCTTCTATAAGGAGGGAGGCCTGGCCCAGTGATTGGCCAGGAACTGATACCACCAACTTCCGGACTCCGGGCTTGAAATGTACTGAAAATTTCATAGAAGAATGAAAAACTCATTATTATTCTGTGACACAACCCAGGACCTCGTGATCGAAACCACATAGGTTTACCACAAGACTTACGAGGCAGGCCAATAGGTATATTGTCTGTTAAGTAACGGTTATAAATAAGCATAAAAATACACTAGGTCACTACACCTCTATTCTAATCAGACGTGCTTTATAAATTCGCATACCGCACCCAAATACTATTACGAATAGATGTAAATGTTTGACTCATCACAGTATTTAGAAATTCGCAAGACTAGTTCGTTCCTAGTTCGTCTAATTAATTCAATTAATTAAAATTAACATAAAAGTTTCATTGACTTTTAAGTTTAACACCTAAAATAATTACATACCTACGAAAAATGTTAAATGGATGTAAACAATTAGTGCTGCACTGTATTGTGAGTAGGAAGATATCGATAAAATGTTACATATTCGACAAAACTTGCAAAATAACATTAACTAGAGGACGCCCGCAGTTTCAACCGCATACCTAGTTCTCGTTCCTGTAGGAATTTTGGGATAAAATGTGACATTTATGTCATTCTGTTGTTTCATTAAAATCTATTCAGTAGTTTTGCGTGAAAGAGTAACAAACATACACACTCACAAAATTTCTCCTTTAGTAGTATGTTATTATATTATACAGATGCCTTTCCGAGATCAGTTTTATTCCTACAGCTATCTTTTTTTTACCTTTTATTATACAGCTAGCTTAGGTATCTATAAAACAAGAGTGAATAGGAATGTTCTAAGCAAGCGCGTCCCACCTTAGACCACGTAGGTAAGACAGAGGGCCTGGTTTCGATTTCCAGCTGGGCCGATTGATATTTTCTTAGTCTGTCTAGGCTTTGCTGGTGAGAGGCTTTTACCATGGCTAGTGGTAACCTTGCTGACAAAGACTTACGATATCGTGTAGAAACAAGGGGTGCTGATTTACCTACCTCTAACAAGTTAGCCCGCTTCCAATTTACATTGCATCATTAATCATCACTTACCACCAGATGTGATTGCAGTCAAGGATCTACAACCTTGCATCGCAGTCATAATGTGGCTTGGCCGTTTTGTTTGAGTAACCTTTCTTTTTCGGGGGGGGAAATGTCCTCTAAAGATACTCTACTTCGCAGGGGAGAAATCGGGATATGTGGGATTTCTTTACTAAAACCACCTCAGTAGCCATCCTCAGTGCATATGTTACTCAATCTATTAGAAAGCAAACCCTAACCGTAACCTTATCAGAATGCTAGTATAGATTCAAATAGTGTTAGGTAAGGGTATGTAGAGTTAAGTGCTTGGATTGAGTGCACGTTTGCTCGTTCACGCAAAAACTACTAAATGGATTTTGATGAATCTTCACAATAATATAGCATGCATATCAAAATAATTTAAAGGCAAATTTTATCCCCGAATTCTCACGGAAACAAGAACTACGCAGGTGAAACCTCCTCTAGTGTATAATAATGTGTGTAATTGGTAATAATTACTTACTCATTCTACTTGTTTTATGGGTTTTGTAACTGTAATAGAAATAATAGCAAAGTTGAAACAAACACTAAGAAAATTTTTCAAATAAACTGACTTTTATTTAATAAATACTTTTCTAAAAAACATCCAATTATTTTTAATCTATTCACGCGGGAAATATAAATAAAAGTCGTTAAGTCCTCCGCTCGTAGCCATATACGTATTTAGAGCGCAAAAAATTCTGATTAACTCCTCTGACATTCAATTAAAAAGACAGATCACACGAGCACAGATAAAATATAGTCTAAACAAGGATGGATGAAAGGCCGGGCAAAAACAAGTCACGACTTACAATTAACGAGTAAGGCAAGTCGACATTGAAACCGCGTGTGTAACACTTTCTTTATTGCGTAATATTACACAAGTACGCGCAATGAGTCGGAAGGAAGTAAAACTTTTTCAAGATCGTTTTGTGATATTTTTGGATTTATATATAAATATGAAATAAACAATAAAAAAATCGTTTTAAAAAATGTAAATAAGAAAACATAATATTATTTGTAGTAGTAGTCGCTTAAAAAAGTTTAATACAGGATCCTCTTTCCTACTCCCACTCTGGGCAAGTGCCCAGAGCTTCGCGATCCTAAGGGTCTTATAGTTTCAGCCAAAATATATTAACACCATAAACATTAATGATTACAGTACATACGTTAGTACTTATAACAGATTATATTCAGAAAAATCAAACGATTTTTCTAAAGAAAACTAAACTTTTTCTGTCAAAGTTGAGGATATATAAAGAGCCCTATTATCGTATTGTGCCCAGGGCCTTTCTTAAATGGGTTAACTTAATCTCGAGTGGTTATTTAAGAGGCAATTTCAAATTAATGATAGATAACGTCGTCTAATTCAAAACTAATCACGATTTTCATTACAGTCACATGTAAAGCAGTAACTTAGGTTCAATTAAATAACTACAAGCCATACATAATGTTATCACTAAGCAAATTGCGTTATATTTCACGCCATTTCCAAACTAATGAACTGTGCCCCATATTGCATATGTGGTTCCGTACACGTGCAAGTTTCAAAACTATTCCACGCGTAAGTATAACGTATGTTACAAATATCGGGTCCTGTAATATCGATAAACCTGTCCGGTTCCAGTTGTCGATGTCACTGCACTAGTTGCGAAATTGTTACACACTTGTTGTGGTCGCATGAGATTTATTAACGTTTAGATCGAATTAAATTTATTTTGAAGATCATTGAACGTCTTTTAGATCACAATGCATTGTTGGCATAGTTTTATTTGTTACAAATAAAACTTATATGTCACAAGTTTTTTTACCATAGTACAGCGGTATGAGCGGTAGATTTATACGACAGAGTTTCTGGGTTCGAGTCCCGGCATAGTCGATTGATATTCCCTTAATTGCCCCAGGTCTGGCTAGTGAGAGGCTTCGGCCGTGGCTAGACCTTGCCGGCAAAAGTCCCGGCTTAACCGATTCTTATTTTCTTAATTAGTCCGGGTTTGGCTGGTGGGAGGCTTCGGCCGTTGCTATTTACCACCCTGACGGCAAAGACGTACCGCCAAGCGATTAAATGTTCCAGTACTATGTCCGGCAAAAAACGAATGGGGGGGTGAATTTCATCCTACTATTTACAAGTTGGCCCGGTTCCATCTTAGATTGCTTTATCACTTAAGATTTAGTTGATTTAATTTACTTAATAAATGACGCAGTTATTTTTTACTTTTGAGTGCGAGATTTCTCGACACATAACCTACTCGTACTATAGTATTATAGTACACTATACGGCACTAGTAGCCAAAAAACTACCGACAATTACACAAAAACCGAAATCGCTGCAAGTGTGCCTATGAAATTTGAAGATTTCCTTCGATTTTCCCAGGATATCATCATCAGATCCTAATATATTGTCTACGGGACCATTTTGGAAGTGTGCCCTAACTAATAAAACAAAAATTATCAAAATCGGATTACTCTGTAAAAAGTTATGCGTGGTCATACATAAAAAATATATGTGTCGAATTGAGAACCTCCTCCGTTTTTTTTCGCCGGTTAAAAAAATGTAAAGAGTTTGTTACAGTCGTAATTATCAGCCTATTTAAATTATTCTGAAGTGGCTTAATGTGCCCTTTAAGGTACACAGGAGCTTTCCAACATAAATTCTCAATGTACTCGTAAGCTGCCGAGAAAATTAAAAAAAAAAAAAACACAAAAGACGGCTGTCAGTAAGAATAGCAACACCTGAGGATATCGCCAAATCTTAATGGACAAAGCTTTAAAACTTTAATAAGAACATTATATAACGAGAGACAATGAAAATTGTTAAGCTTTATTAATTTTTTCAAGCCGATACTGGGCCAACCTTAAAAACCCGTTCAATTAATGTGATTTCGAGTATTTGTAGTGCCACCACACGTCACGAAGGAAGAAGATATGGCGAGATGCAACGTGCTATAGATTTTCTTCTTTCGCCTTTTAATCTAACAGACGCGTTAGCTAAGCAGAAAGACATTTATAAATTGTCATTCTGTCTATACGCTTGTTGCTAAAACATGGTTTAAACGGTAAAACTTACTACCACAGAGGTGTGGATTTCATCCTACTTCCAACAGCTCCTTCCATCTTAGATTGAATCATCACTTAACATCAGGTGTGATTGTAGTTAAGGGCTAACTTGTAATAAGATAAAGTTTTAATCCCTCCCCCTGTACCCCTCTAACAACCTGCCTAAAGACAGTCGCGCTGTTACTTTACTACATTATTCAAAGATAAAGACGTCTTCCAACAATTGTATAGAATAGAATAGAATAGAATGGAATTTATTTGTCACACGAGAGAACACAATTACAAAACAACAAAATATAATTAAGCACTTGTTAAAAAAAAGTTGCGTCGTGGACAAACATGGTTCCCGCCTCAGCTCGAAGCCACAGCGGGCTGTGACGCTGGTTTTCAGGCGCAGCCTTGTACATTCACGTATGTCTATATCATCATCATTATCAGCCACCCTCCTTATAGAAGAGGGGATATGGAGCGTAGATCCAACACGCTGCTCCGAAGCGGTTTGGCGGGCTTAGGGTAATAATGTTACATATATTAACGATCACTATTAGATGTTGATTATCACCCTAAGCCCGCTAACCTGCTTTGGACCAGCGTCGTGGGTCTACGCTCCATATCCCCTATAAGGAGGGAGGCCTGGCACTGTAGTAAGCTGTTAATAATAATAATGATGATGAATGTTGGTTAAACGGAGACTTCAATTTTGTCTTTATTTTGTAACTCCGTGTTTTACATAAAAAGAGCAACTGTTAAGTTTCTTGCCGGCTCTTCTGAACAGGGCCTGCCTTCCGAGCCGGTGGTAGAGTCATTACAAATAGTCCAATTTGACGTTTCAAAAGTGTTTGTATTATGCCTACTTGAAATAAACGATTTTGAATTTGAATTTGACATGCATTGTATAAAACCTGAACGGCTGGTCATCCTACGCGGTAACGTAATATTACAACCATTCATAAGGTCAATTGTTAATGGTGTCCGTGATTCTGCCAATTTATGTAACTTTACAATATGTGCTGTAAATTATATTTTTATGTTATCGTTGAAAATATTTGTAGCTTGATTTCGTCATAATCACTATAAGCCTATAGAGCCAGGATTCTTATAACAGAGAAGTTTGAAGCTTCCTATCACTGATCCAATTAGGACTGATCACCATTATCAGCATATTAACGGCCCATTGTAGGACAGTTTTCTAGGATAGGTTTTCGGCTTTCACCATATTCTCGTCATGTGGTATAGTACAATCTTTGTACGGCGCACTGCTCGATCTATTATCACTACTTATATCAGGTCTATTGGCTACAATATACCTATCAGTGATAACAGTTCGATCCCAGTAATCCCTGCTATTTCTAAGAACTGACGCTTTGTTGTACCTATAGTAAGGTACCTCTAACAAGGTTATTAATACATGTTATTAATAATGACCGCGGCTTAACATGCTAGCTGAGACACGGAGTATTCTCTTAACTTCCTACTGTTCCTAGTAAGTACGAGAATTTCTTGAAAAAAGATAAGCTCAATATCTCATAGACCGCTTCATTTGAACCCAGGCCCTCATGTGCCGAAAGATTCTCATCATCATCTTCTCTGCCCATAATTACATTAAAAATAGGCCGATAATCATGACGGAATACCAGAATGTTTCTCAAAGACGTTGCCTTTGTGCATCTATGACGTGCGGGCCACAGATAATTGATCCTGTTAAAGATAACACACCTAATATGACCATTTAGTCGTTTATGTCATCTAAATGGATTTTTTTTATATTTATAGCATTGATATTTTAGTATTTCATGTTTAATGTCCATTTATATATTTCGTTATAGATTTATTAACATTTTATCTTACGAATTTGTCAAGACTAATAAAACAGTTTTGTAATAATATATATCAGTTACCTAGATTTATACTCTCATTTATTCGTCTCATTATTAACAATGTAATATAAAAAAAAATTAAAATGTATAAAAAAAAATTACTCCTCTACTTGCGGGGCCTTTGAGGGCCTAAGCAACCGGTGGTCAGGGCTCCAGAGTGAGGAACCTCCTCACAATACGCGCCGTCTCAAGAATCACCGCCTTCTGTATCCGACCCTTGATCCAACAGCTAAGCGAAAGATTAAGATGTTGGTCAAAGCTTTTCGCAGTAAGACCATTGACTGAAAGGACTATAGAAATAATACCTTATCATCGACTCTACATTCCACATAGCAGTAATCTCATGAGCAAGGTCCGAGTATTTTGATACTTTTCCTTTTCGGCTTTCAGTTACCTAGATCTAGCTTTAAAAATACTCAAATGCAGTTTAAATTGGGAAAATTTTATCTACCTTACTAATTAATACTTATAACTAGTTGGTTGCCGAAATTATTCTTAAAATGAAGGTAAGCAGCTAAATACCTTTGCAAATTAAATTTTTAATTAAAATTTTTTAAAAATTTTAAAATTGTTAAAAAATGTACAAAATTTTTATTGGCTATTTAACGAGCTTTTTAGATTGAAGACCTGTGATAGCCAAATTTTAGAAACAAGATTTCAGATCTTTAGTCGTCCAAGTAATAAAATTATTTTTTTATATTTTTCTCGACGTAATTGAAATATCATTGTAAATATCAAACTTTAAGAATCTCTAGCGAAGAATTTTTATTGCTGCGTATATCATATATCATCATCATCATTATCAGCCTATTAACGGCCCACTACAGGGCCAGGCCTCCCTCCTTATAGGAGAGGGGATATGGAGCGTACACCCACCACGCTGCTACAATGTCGGTTGTTGGGATTACTTGGGTGATAATGTTTCATTTATTAACGAGTTGATGATAGTGACCGGGACCGACGGCTTAACGTGCTCTCCGAAGCACGGAGATATAAAACCACCAACTTCCCGACTCCAGGGTTGAAATGTATTTCAAATATTATAAAAGAATAAAAAGCTCGAAAAATTTCGCGCAATTGAAGCCATATAAGCAAATCACTAGACCAACTAGTCAGTAGAAAATATAATCAATTAAAAAATAAAATAAAATGAAAAGAAAAAGAAAGGTCAAAAAATCGTATTGTCATTCAATTATAATTAAAAAACATTAATTTGAGTCGGATAATTTCGTACGTTTCAACATACAACAATAATACAAACATTTATTATTGACGGCCGAGTGGCGCAGTGGGTAGTGACCTTGCTTCTGCGTTCTAGGCTGTGGGTTCGATTCCCACCTCTGGAAAATATTTGTGTGATGAGCATGGATGTTTTCCAGTGTCTGGGTGTGTTTATCTATATATTATAAATATTAATGTGTAATATATAAAAAAAAATATTCATCAGTTATTATAGTACCCATAACACAAGCTACCTACGCTAACTGTGGGGCTATATAGCGATGTGTGTAATTGTCCTATAATATATATTTATTATTTATTTATTTATTGTATGCACGTGCTTTTAAATATGTCATTTTGCTTTAGAAAGGAAATAATTTTCATTAAAAATACAAACAAACAATAAAACGGTCGCATCAATATTCAAATTCACACCATTTGTATGGATCCCATATATCAGAGCAAGATGGGCTAATTATGTGCTGATTGGTTAATAAATAAATAATATCATTAAAAAACAAATTTAATTTCAATAATAAAGCTGAGATACATAAAAGAATTCATAATTATAATTTCTGTTTAAGTTATTAATGCCTAATGTCAATAAAATTAAGTTTCTTCATGACAGATCCAGATTAAGTTGACATTTTATTTCTTTATTAACTTGTATAGATTAATAACTATAAAATATGATAGATACCTTAAGCCTATATAAGGATATAAATATAGAAATAGGCACATATAATATAACATATTTTAAAACCATCTCAGATAGAAAAAGATCCGCGTTCTGAGTTCATCGTTTGTTGTTCCGTGTTCTCGGAATATATAATGTGTCCAAGAAAAATTAGAGTTGATGGTAAAAGCAATATTAAAAAAATAAAATTTTAATTTTAATTTAGAATATTACACACAACATCTTTATTTAAACAATAGTAACATAATTTATTTCCATTTTCTTTAGTATTGGAACGAAGTTGTTCCTTCCTGAAAGATGTTGTTGGAACGAAGAAAGGGACGGAAAAAAATCTCACGATAAGTTGTAACCCTCGTTTGGGAAGGAAAAGCCACCTGCGTTGCGCTGCTGCTCTGTGCTGCAAAGCGAAAGCAAATTATATTTTAATATTACAATATCAGAACTTATGTATTTAGGAAGCTGTGCGTGTTATAAACTATACGGTGTTGGGTTTACGAAGTCGAGAGAGTATATATATATATAGGTATTCATAACTTCGTTCCATCCGGGTGTCCCTTGACACCTCTCAACTTTTTTTTAATAAAGTGGATGAACTTGAACATTAATACAATAAACAAGTTAATATTCACAATTTCGAAAATATTCCGACCCTCATTAAAGATAAAATGTCGGTTTTTCAGTCAGACTTTCTTTTTATTGTAATAAAAATCTTTATAATATAATAATAGCGAAAGTTTGTATGAAAGATTGGATGTTTGTTACTCTTTCATGCAAAAAGTACAGAATAGATTTTGATGAAACTTTACTAAAATATAAGTAATTGTACCACTGGTTCGTAAGAAAATAATTTACCAAGAAGAGTCAACAGGCGACAGAGCAACTACTGTGATTCAACAGTTGCTCTTTTTAAAAATATTTCAGATGACATTACTGCAAAGGCAAAGGTCGGATCGGAAATGGGAATTTCCTCAATAATTCTCACGCCATTTATATCATTCTGTTATTTTTCGGAATGGTCTCCAAAAGACCTTACATGGTTAAAGAGCAAATGTCATATAAGCAGTACGCCTTGGAGAGCCGATCGGTGATCCAATTACGACGGAGCGGCCCCTAAATGCATAATAAATTCGTCATATATACCGATAATTTATATGTAGTACATAATAATACTGTTCTGATAATATGCCGCGCCCACAGTGTTCTCTTTATGTAATGTTACATGCTAATTTTTGTCATATAAGGTCAAACGGGATCAACTAATCGCCGATTATGACCGACTGGACTGATTTTAATTTATTTTGTCGCTTAAACTATTTTTTTAATTAGGTACCTGTCATAAATAGTTCTCTGAATCTGTATGTTTCTATGTAAAAGTATAACTTGATCTTGAACTGTTTTAATTATTATTTAAAGCTCTATTTATACGTTTACCATACACAGGTCCTATCAATAGGTTACCTATAAGAGATTGCGTCTAGCAATAAGGCCGCCTTTGCATGTTTAATTGTAATCCTTTTTTGTTATATATTTTTGTTATCATTATTTTATGTGCAATAACGTGTTTCTTCTTCTTGTTGATATTTAAGTATGGATGCTTTGTTGTTGGACGTTTCTTACTGAAATACTGTATAAGTAGAGTCAGATATAAATAGAGTCAGATAGTCCATATGTTAAAAACATTAAATACATTTATTTATTTATACTTTTTATGTTACCGTGTTATACTTCGTGTTATACTTTTTATATTATTTTTTATGCTGCCTATATGACTAATTTACTACTTCTATACTAATTATAAAAGCGAAAGTAATTATGTTTGTTACCCAATCACGACTAAAATACTGAACCAATTTAAATGTAATTTGGTACAGAGATACTCTGGAGCCTGAGAAAGGATAGAGCTACTTTTTGTCGAACTATCACAATCACATCACATCCGCTAGTTTTAAATATAATACACTCTTAATTTGCAACAATTTTTTATCAACTTTTTACAGAGTTGTTTGATTTTGATACTTTCAGTAAGTAAATTAAAGCAACTAAATGACAAAGTTATTTTTTACTTTTTAGCGCGTTTTGAGTCGGTTCTATTTTTTGTTAAAATTTTTTTCCTTTTGACTTAACCATAGCTCAAATTTCATTTATGAAGTTTTCTTTAAGATCAGGATAGTTTCCTTTAAAACATTTCGAATGTAAGATAAAGTTTTTTTAAATGTGTTTGTTTACTTTAAAGCCATCTAATTAGAAAAACTTGCTTCATTTCACAACATTGCGTTAACTACCAATTGGTAGATATTATTCGCCTCAACAAAAATGTCACACTTTTGAATCAATGCTGTGACCCTGTTACCTCTTTTAATTAATCATGCGTAAAGAAGACCTAATAAAAAAACCGACTTAGCAACTTGCGTTACTCTGTTGCGAAGATATGTTGCAATGCCTCGTCAATTCAAAGATGAATTTATTCTCTATTAGCATTTTAATTTATAGTTTTGTAGTCATATAAATGTTATAATTATGCCGCTCTTAGTTAAGTTACAAAACCAATATTGAATAATTATGGTCTTCCTTTGATTTTAGTGTGATGACGACCTTAGAACGGTGTGGTGTAAACGATGATGTACTGACAAAAATTGAGAAAGGGATGCTTAGAGAAAATAAAAATAACATAGATAACATCACGCCTCATTCCTATAGGGGGTAGGGAGAGACTACATTCCTCCATTTGCCACGGGTTTTGCATACTTCCTTAGCTTCTTCCACTTTCATTAATCCTTTCATACAAGTTCGTCGGTTTTGGGTACTCTTGACCTGGCCATATTTTAAATATTACCTTCGCCTCATGAATTTCTTCTTTCATCCATTCTCTCTACATGCTCAGAGCATCTAAGCAAGAAAACATTACAATTCAAATTATGTTAACAAAGTAAGATCCTGGTCTTACTCACATTGCAAAACCGCTTTCTAAGAAACTAACCATAATGAACTCAAACAATGTGACAATAATCAAATAAATATTATCTAAATGTACAATAATATTGGTAACATTCAATATATTTATATGGAAATGAGTTTATATGACTCCGTTTAAAGAGTATCTAGGCAAATTAAATGTAAGGGAGTGTTTACATTGACCTACATTTGTCTACATTACGCTGACTCTACGATACATTGTTGAGTGGTGTAGCCAAACTTGTAGTCTTTTAATGTGTTGTGTACGTGTGTTAATTCATGACGCATAAATCTTGAGTAAGATACTGGGAACATGGGAGGGAGGAATATTTATAGTAGGTGTTAAATTCAAAGTTACACTTTAACACGGATGACACTAGAAACATTTGAAAATAAACTTGTAGTGCTAATTAATAAGTCTAAAACAAAGTTTTGCTAATAAACCGAATGAGCATGAGCATACAGTTTATCAATTATTTATTTGTTTGTTTGTTTATCTACCTTGGGTCGTACTATTAATGATCAGACAAAGCGGAAAAGTAAACAAAAACATAATCAGAATACGAATACAAATGTCGAAAGGTGCAATGAATAAGCTGATAAGGTTTTGGCAAAGCGAAAAGGTATCCAACAATACCAAGGAGACTTGTGATGTGATCTCAATCTCCTCAATCTTCTTCGAAGTTCTGAACGATAAGAGCGATAGACAGAAAGAGAATGCCTTTGAGATGTGATATTGGAGAAAGAGTATACTTGGTATCGCCAAAAGAACAGTCACCTCGATATTTAAGCAGCAGAATTTAAATTTAAGAAAAGGTACCTAGTACCTTTTCTTAAATTTACCATACCAACGAAGTACCTACCTTACAGCTACATATAAAACCAAACAGAATTTGGAAGTAGAAAAACGTCAAATTATAATAGGCGTCACGTTCAGTGTGAACACACCCTAAGCGCGTACCCGTAGCGTTGACACGGCAATAAATGATCTGAATAGGTATGCAATAAAATAACTAACACCAATCATATTATTATGCTAATTCGAATATATTAGATCCGGACACGGAGTACCTTCATAACTATTTTAATATATAAAGTATCGCGTGTGTTATTCTAAACTTTGAATAGACTATAGTGGCTGAATTTTCGTGATTATTGAAGGTGTATGTCTGGGGCACTGCCTCGTAGGTCTAGTGGCTTAAAGCACAAGGTCTTGAGTTCGATTCGTGTGTGAGCCAACCACTTTTTTATTCAATAGAAGTTTACCTAAATAATAAGTTCACCTAATAGATCACCTAAAGTTAAATGACAATGCTGTCTAAGATGGCAATGAGCTAACTGGGGGGTACGTTTTTTTCAAACCGTACCTCCAAATGGTGATTATGCGACAACATACTAGACCGCTAAATCGCTGAGCGGTACGTCTTTGACAATATGCTGACTTCTCGCCATGACCGCAGCCTACTACTAGACCAGACCTGAGCCCATTTAGAAAATATAATATACTTAATTCATCAGAGCTGGAAATCGAATCCAGCTATTGCTGGGTTAAGCGATTTGCATCTATTGATTGTTGTGGAAGGCCCCAAAAGTACTATGCCTAGAAGTGGACGTCCATCGGCTGGTAATGATAATCATGATATAGACGTATACAGAAACTGGTAATTTACATACTACTCTACGAAACCTTAACAGAATGTAATAAACACCATAACCCATAAACACACCTTATAATGCCTACGCAATTAAATAAAGCACATAACACATTACGGACACCTGAAAGTCGAATAGGCAGTACCCGCTCATTTATCGCAATATCTTATGCCTACACTATTACAACTAGGCTAATTTATCTCATGGGTTAAGAGCCTGTGCCGCCAGACCTTCGTCAAATTAACCGACGACCACACATAATTTTTTACGAAGTAGTCCGATTTCGATAATTACAAATGATACACTTCTAAAATAGTTATCATGTTAGGATCTGATGATGATATCCTGGGAAAATCGAAGGAACTCTTGAAAATTTTCTAGGCACACTTACAGTAATTTCGGTATTTGTGTAAGTGTTGGTACGTTTTAGGCTACAAGTGACGTATAAATTATACGATATACCAAATATACTCTAATAGTATATTACTTGTCATAAATCACTAAAAAAATAAAAAAAAAGTTGAACTGACTTCAAAACGCACTAAAAAGTAAAAAATAATAACGTAATTCATTTGCTTGAACTTACTTTCACACGGCCTTCGTATGTACGACGACGACGCTGTACTATGTGCAGTCTGTTTATAAGATGGAAGTCTTAGGTTCGATTTCCAGCTGGGCGGATTAGGATTTTCTAAATAGGGCCATGTCTGGCTTCGGCCATGGCTAGTTACCACTCTAACGCCAAGCGATTTACCGTTTTGGTACAATGTCGTGTAGAAACAGAAGGGGTGTATATTTCATGTTACTCCTATCAAGCTAGCCCGCTTCCATCTTAGATTACATCATCACTTACCATCAGCTGTGATTTGTAATGGCTACTTTGTAATGTATAAAAAACACTCCATAGTTCCCTACTGTACCTACCTATCTATCTACGGTAGGAACATAAGCTGATAAACTTTCAGCTTTACAAACTGACGAAGATCTGGCGATCACAAGCTCTTAATCTATACACTATTACAAGTAGGCTGGCAATTTATCTAAGTGGAATATGTATCAAGTACAAGATGATTGAAAAGGCTGTATGGCTTGCACGGTGACAAGTAGGCAATTCATATGTGAATAGATATTTGTTTATTTTAAATCTGAACTAATTGCTAAGTGTGAAATACAATTAGATAGTATCTACGACTCTATAGCGCTATTATTTAATGTTTTTTTTTATTAACTACAAGTTGGCCCTTGACTGCTATCACACCTGATGTTAATTGATGATTCAGTCTAAGATGGAAGCGGGTTAACTTGTTAGGAGTGGGACGAAAATCCACACCCCTATCGGTTTCTACACGACATGCTAAATCGCTTGGGAATGCGTCTTTGTCGGTAGGGTGGTAACTGGCCACAGCGATAGCCTCCCACCAGCCAGACCAAGACAAATTAAGAAAAATCTCAATCTGCCCCGCCGGGAATCGAACCCAGGACCTCCGTCATGTAAATCCACCGCGCATACCACTGCGCCACGGAGGTCGTCGTTTTTTTTAGATTATGAGAGACAATTAGATCAGCTTTCAACTTTTTTGATTTGATTTTATAAATCGAGTGTGTGAAATTGGAAGTCTCTATATCTCTGTCTACTACGATACTAAAAAAATTGTAGAGTTATAAAAACATTCTTACATTGCGCTACCACAATCTTTGAGACAGTATCTTAGCATTACATGGATTCACCATGCGGGTGCCGGTTCCATCGCGTGGATGAAAGAAAAACGAACAGAGTCCGAAACTTGAGGCACGGATGTAGGCTTAAGGGTACTCTTTGTGACCTGTCAAAGCTCGCCTTCTCTGCTCGCCTTCTCTGCTTGCTTCTTGTTCTCCCTGTCCAACCAAAGCTGTAAGATCCTGTTAGAGCAGCTTTGGATATTTGTTCTATAATGGAGTTCAGTGCATTTCTATTCAGGCCAAGGTCTTTGAGCAAACTATTTTTAAAATATGCGAGTGTCACTTTCCATTTCAGAAGTCTTTAAAAAATGAGCTTTTATATTTAACTGTTATTTATAAAACAACTGATCCTATTTAGATGGGATTCGGATTAAATTGTACCTAAAAAATTATATTTTGATATAATTTATAAGGCTTTAATTAGAAGAGCTTAGTATAAAAATGGGAATGATTCCTTAAAAATATAATGTTTGTTTTCTTTCTCGCCTTACGGTACACACTCGGCCGGACGGTCTCCGTGGTTGAAATTATATTTTTTTTCTATTTAATTAAGGCACAAATACAAGTTTTAAAATTCCTTGCGCTATTGATTAGGGTTATTAATTTTATTTACTGCTAAAGGATATTAACGTAATTTTTACTGATGTCATTGAGGTCACGGTATTGGCTGTCGATTCATAGAGGTTAACGCCGCGGGCTTAAACTAGTTACGAGTGTTCGTGAATTAAGATCGTATCTGATCTATTAGGTTGATGTCAATTAAATTGACAAATAATATGTGTGCTGTCAACCAGACATGATATTGACGTATTTATTTGAGTATAATAGTTGCATTAAGAGAAAATACTGAATGTTTATTTCATTAAGCGCGACATTGGAAATATCAATCACTTTTGAAATGAAAATAAACCTAAGGCGTGTGGATGTTATCCTAATCGTAACAAGTTAGCCCGCTTCCATCTAAGATTGTATCATCACTTAACATCGGGTGTGATTGCAGTAAAGAACTACCATGTAATAAATTAAAAAACAAGGATTTAAAATGCACATTAGGCGGCCTTATTCTAAAAGTTTTGATCCGAACAGCTATTCTGGACTTATGGAAATACGTCCCAAAGTCCAAACTATAGTCTACCCTCAGAATGCTACCCCTCGAAGGTCAAGTGAGCGGGAGGTTAAGGAAACTCATAAAAGATTAAAATAATTATTTGCATTACTTAATTGAACTAGTTTTATTATACAACTAGGCCTATCATAAGAACTGGTTCAAGTGTTTACGCATTCTATCGTTAAATTGTGCAGAAAAATGTTAAACGACATTATTTTTATTATTTTATGGAATTTTTGATGTGCGATAACGTCAATATTTAATATTAATCTACTATTAAATTGCGTATCTTAATTAACAGGAAATATCGACCTAATAATTTAACGCTAAATTATCTATTTATGTTTGTCGATTGTTTTCGAGATCCTTAAAGAGTCTGGTGACTAAGAACAGATTTTTCATATTATTCTGAAAATAGAGCTTTATAATTAGACTTCTACTACTACTACTATTAAGCTTTTGAGTTGTGGGAGACTTCGGACGTGGCTAATTAGCAATCTATTGACAAAGACGTACAACCAAGCGTTTTTATCAATTCTTATTTATTATTTAAAGCGTTGATTTAGCGTTCTGATACGATGTCGTGTACAAACCGAAAAGGGTGTGGATTTCTTGGACCATCAAATGTCAAGGGCAGGTCAGTCAAGACTCCTAAGAAGTTATCCCACTTCCATCTTAGATTGCAGCATACTTTTTTTTTCCTACAGGAGAAGAAATGCTCATGGACACCTCATTAGGTAGTGCCGGACTCTTACCGGCTAAAACCCCTCCTGTCAACCTGTTGACCGTGTACCCGCCGTTCAGCCTAGAACACGACAACATTACTGTCTAATTTTCCTTTCTCCTTTTCTCTCATTACTGTCTCTAGGAACTTTGCTATACTAATCCAATTATTTTCTGTTTCCAGCATTTTTAAAACAAGGTTTTCTTTTGTTAGATTTCCTACATCTTCGTAAATGTCCCGCCTTGCCTTACTCTACTGCACGCAGTGAAAAATAGTGTGCTTTGCGTTGTCGATTTCCCTGCAGTGCATGCATGTGTAGTCCATGAACACCCCGTCGCCTGACAAGCATTGCGTCAAATAAAACGATAATCGGCCATGCCGTCTATTAGACCATTTTGAGAGATTAGAAATGAGACGGTGTGTCCATCTGCCTTTGTTGGATGTATCTCACTCCTTCTGCCACCTGGCAAGAGTTTCGTGTTTGGCTACTTCGGAAGCTTGGGTGTACTTATTCTGCCTAGCCTTTGTTCTCTCACTAGCCAAAAGGTAGATAGGCGTTAGGTTTGCCAGAACTAGTGCTGCGTCTGTAGACACTGCCTTGTACGCAGAATACTTAAAATCAGGTGTTATAGCAGTCATGGGCCAACTTGTATTAGATAAAAAGAAACTTGAAATTAATAAAAAAAATTATTGCCCGGCAAGGTTCGACAAACTTTTAGCTAATAAAAAATGGCGCAAATCTGCCCTTCGCAGGTTCTCAGTATAGATTATATTATATTATTAAAAATTATCATCTTCATCAGCCGGTTATAATGAAACTAACAGAGAGACGTACTCCTGCTTAAGTGAAAGGAACTTAGGCCCAGCATGCTCCTATGCAGGTTGAAGGATTATTCTACTACAATATGTTTATATGTATAAGTATAGCTTGTATGAGCACAACCGAATTGTATTCAATGCAAAATAAACATCGATTTTAAAAGAAATATACAACCGTTTAAATTATGAGCGTTTCACAACAAAGGCTCGTGGAAGGCTCGGCTGCGCGGGCGCAGGGTGCGCCGTTTTAAACAGACGCCATGACAGTTACACTGACAGCTGACTTCTTTACATTTTAATGCGAACAGATTACGTGTGTTACTCAAGAGCATGACGTAACAATGTCTTTAAAAGAGGTTTTTTATTTAGTATTGTTGATGCTTACTAAGGAATTTCTGCTTAACATAAAATATGATTATGACTAGTAGGTATCACCGCGCGTAATACTAAAATGCAGTAGCTTTTATACATACACTTACTTAGACTAAAACCTTTGAAAAGTTAACTCAATATGTAGTGTAGTTAATGTAACATTTGCACGTTCTGAGTTTAAAAAGGGTAAGAAAAACACCTTAGATAATTTCAGTTTTGTGTAATCCTACTAAAGTAACTAAACGCGAAAGTTTGTACATATGGATGGATGTTTGTTACTGTTTCCCGCAAAAACTACGGAATGGATTTTGAAACTTTACAATAATACAACTTATACATCCGAGTAACACATAGGTTCTTTATATTCCTAAATTTTTACGGGAACGGGAACTACGCGGGTGGAACCGCGGACCTTTTTTAGTTGACTACAGCAATATACTCCAGTATAGGAGAGAGAAAAGAGTATTTTTTATATCACTTCTCCCTCTTGTGCTGCATGTGTCAGGCTTTTGTAGAAAATACTAAAATTGTAAACAGTAAGGCGTAAATTATGATTGTTGAATAGTATGCAGAACATATTTACCTAATTGCAATTATCGTCTAAGTAACAAGCAGTTGATTAAGTATTTTAATATCCGTGTTGCCTCTACGTAGAATGTATACGCGTTAAAAAGAACAAAACGAAAGACAAAAGTTAATAGATTCAATATCCGTATACCATATTAGGTGTTCCAGTTTATTCGGTCACACCTCACGGCTCGGTATTTATTTATCAATCTGCGATATGATTTAGACATACAAGTTTCCAAAAACTAACATTACGGAAGCGAATTAGGTTCGTTGCAAGCATTCATAATATTATTTATTTATTTACTCTTTATTTGTACAACACAACGAAGAACATAGAACAGAAACATAAAATGCATTAAGTAGAACTGGTACAAAGGGCGGCGTTATCGAACAGCGATTTCTTCCAGATAACTTGAGACATAGGAAAACTTTAGGCCACTAGAGTGTTGGTGGTGAATGATACGTATAAATACATACATGCAAATAAATACACACTGATGCATAAACAATTGCACAAAATAGCTATGCAACAATTATAATAGATATCTTAAGATGTACTTAAGATTCAATTTTATAATAATTATGTTGAAACCGCTATCGGAGAAGTTTTCAAGACAACAAGCAAGAAAAATATGCGTCGAATTGAGAAACTCCTCCTATTTCAAGCGACTTTCAAAAGGGCTTTTCAATTCGCCTGTATGCTTTTAAAAACAATACAAAAACGGTAAAAATCATGGACTTTGGAGTAGTAGAAGTATACATCGTCTGTATAAATTTTGACTGTCTAGCTATCAGGGTTCATGAAATACAGCCTGGTGACAATACTTGGGTACGAAATCCCAAAAAAATTACTACGTAGCAGTTACGTGCAATTCATAGATTCAAAAATGCACTATCTATCCAGAAGACCCATCATATAGTTTTGATGTATCAAAAAAGATATTATTCAGTTAGTATAAGTTAAATGCCTACCCTAGTTAAAAACCTTGTGAACGCCACTGCTACGTAGTATATTTACATTAGCACATGATTAAACTCCTATTAAATGAATTGGAACAGTTATAAATACGCCCCTTTGTGTTATTAATGTTATCTTAATACATCTGTATCTATTTAACATAATATCGGCCTTCTGACTTCTATTGAGATGCATTCATTATATTTTACTAATACCCACACACTGTTCCGTAATATGTGACTT
Source organism: Mycalesis mineus (assembly GCA_034621355.1). Taxonomy (NCBI): domain Eukaryota; kingdom Metazoa; phylum Arthropoda; class Insecta; order Lepidoptera; family Nymphalidae; genus Mycalesis; species Mycalesis mineus. The sequence goes on along the minus strand of CM067891.1, from coordinate 14,602,539 downwards.
CTAAAATCATAAAATTAACTATTGATGTGATTTTTTACATAATCGCTATCCGTCTATTGGAATTTTAAGCGTTCTAATTCGTTAACTCGTGTGAAGGTGTTATAAATATTAAAATATTATAGGACAATTACACACATCGCTATATAGCCCCAAAGTAAGCGTACTCGTAAGTAGCTTGTGTTATGGGTGCTATGATAACTGATGAATATTTTTATATATATTATACATAAATACTTATAATATATAAATAAACACCCAGACACTGGAAAACATCCATGCTCATCACACAAATATTTTCCAGATGTGGGAATCGAACCCACGGCCTAGGACGCAGAAGCAGGGTCACTACCCACTGCGCCACTCGGTCGTCTTTATGTCTTTAGATTGACTTATTGATGCAGTGGTTAGCATATGCAGCTTCAAATCAGGCCTGCTCCTGGGTTGGTTGGGTTTTGGGTCATGTGGAGTTTTTTAAACGGAAACAGGGCGGTTATAGCTACTGTTTCCGGGTGGGTATGTGGGACTCCCCGGTTGAGAAGCAGCTGAAATACCCACTAAAATCCAACGATGTTCCATCGCGTCGTCTGGTGACTGTGTCCCGGGAGAATCGTGAATCTTCCGCAACTCCTTAATAGCAGCCTAGAGTACTTTTTACCCGACTGCGTCAGAAGGAGAGTTATGTTTTTCGAGCGTATGTATGTATGTATGTATGTGTGCCCATTTCTTTGGCACGCGCTACAGCCTAAACGACTGAACGGATTTTGACATGTAAGGTGTCGTTTAATTTGTCAAAATTGTGGTAGTGACATATTCTATAGAAATTTTCAAAACGGCGGCTGTTAATGAGGGAAAAAAGGGGGGATGTGTATATTTCTTTCTTCTATCTTAGCAATATGGGTATCAAATGAAAGGTTGTAAAAAGACCATTTCAAAAATATAAATATCATGTCATGTTTATATTGCCGTTTTAACAAAAAATGACATAAAGTGTACCGTGTCATTTCTGTACCATAAACTAAAACAAAAAGTCTCAAATAAAATTATTATTATAAAAAAAAAACCCGACTGCATAGAAGTTATGAACTGAAAAGAGATAAACAAGGATCACTATATCTATATAAAATTTTAAATACTTTATGGTGCTGCAGGCGGGTTTTTGTTTTTATAATAATAATTTTATTACTAGGTACTTTTTTAGGCATTTATGTTAACAGATATTAAATAAACGATTAAGGAGCCTTAATTATTAAATTATTAAGGTTAGTATGTTTTCCCTTAACACACGGTTGATGAAATATTTTTATAGGTATCTAACTATCAAACTAACTAGAGCCAGTTTTAGAGAAAAAAATGCTTTTTTATCTATAACTGTCAAAGCTCTATCATTGAAAGCCTAAATTTTTATATCTAGGCCATTCAAGTGAATAGTGTAAAACCTAAGTTTTTATTGCCAAATACTTGATTATAGATTCATGAAATACAATTAGGTAACCGTGTTTAAAATCATTTTTTCCCTAAGACTAGATTAGGACATATACATCCTGTGGTTATGTTAATATGGACCGTTGAAGTCAAGTTAAATTATAATATATCTAAACATTATATTACGTATAAAATTTTGTAACAAAAAATAGAACCGACTCAAAACGCACTAACGTTTTGAGTCGGTTCTATTTTGTGTTAAAATTTTTTATTTCTTACTTTTTAGTGATTTATCGCCACGTAACGTACTCGTACTATACTGTCATAGTATATTATACGGCACTTGTAGCCAAAAAGCTACCTATACTTATACTAAAACCGAAATCGCTGCAAGTGTGTTATAGACACACTTGCAGCGATTGCAGAAATTTCAAGAGTTCCATCAATTTTCCCAGAATATCATCATCAGATCCTAATATGATCCAATATGTATCATGATCCAATATATATATATATATATATTGGATCATGATATATATATACACGTGTCGAATTGAGAACAATTTACCAGTGACCGACTTCTTCTGCAGCGGGAGCAGATGCGTGTGTACAATAGGTCAAATAAGACGATAATTAGGGTTTTGGTTCTGAAATTTTTCTTTCATTGCCCCAAAACAAAGTCCCCGCCGCGTAAACAAATTCGCCCGCCGCATCTGTCAATCTATTTGTTCTCGATAAACTCAAAAGTTTGGATGAAGTTTGACTATAATTAGTAATAGGAAAAGTTGGAGAAGTTGAAAACGCTGCTTAAACCCTTTGAGAACAAAATAAGGAAGGATTGTTCCCTTTTTTACGACTTAATAGTCCGCGATGGTATATAATATATTTTAGGGTCAGCTAGCTATATTTTTTTACGTTTTTGGAAGGTCTGCAATACATTATTTTCCTTGTGGGCGAAGTCGCGGGCGTCCGCTAGTTAAGTATATATCAAAGTTTATAGATTTTTAAAACACAAGGAAATATATTATGCAACATAATATTATACGTTATGCCGATGTCAATGTTACAAGTTATTAACCTGCTCCGGTTACTTTGTGTAGCGCTTCCGTATTTTCTTTACTTGGACTATATGTTTTTATGTGTGATCGAATACCGACTAGAATACCAGAATTTTCCAAGTATTTTATCATCATCATCATTATCATTATCTGCCGCTACTGGCCAGGGCCAGATCTCCCTCTTTATAGAAGAGGGGATATGGAGCGTAGATCCACCACGTTGCAACAATGCGGGTTAGCGGGCTTGGGGTGATAATGTTTCATTTATTAACGATCACTATCAGATGTTGATGATAGTGATCGGAACAGATGGCTTAACGTGCTCTCCGAGGCACGGGTTGTACTGAATATTTCATAGGAGAATGAAAATCTCAGAATTATTATGTGGTCCGAACCAGGATTCGAACTCAGGACCTCGTGTTCGAAGCCACATATGCCAATCACTGGACCATCGAGGTAAACAATTTACAAAATACTATAATAAAAAAGTCCAGTTCTTCTATTGTAGGCTTAAGTGCCCAAGCAACCGGTAGTCTGGGTTCCAGAGTGATAAATCTCACAATACGCCTTTTTACCCGACTGCGTCAGAAGGAGGGTTATGTTTTTCGAGCGTATGTATGTATGTATGTATGTATGTATGTATGTCTGTCCATTTCTTCGGCACGCGCTACAGCCTAAACGGCTGAACGTATTTTGACATGTGTGGTGTCGTTGAATTTGTCAAAATTGTGGTAGTGACATGGGCTATATAAATTTTCAAAATGGCGGCTGTAAAAGGTGAAAAAAAGGAGGGATGTGTGTATTTTTTTCTCTTATCTTAGCAATATGGGTTCCAATTGAAAGGTCGTAAAAAGACCATTCCAAATATAAATATCATATCATGTTCATATTACTTTTTTAACAAAAAATGGCAATAAGTGTACCAAGTGTACCGTCTCATTTCTATACCATAAACTAAAACTAAAAAGTCTCAAATAAAATTATTGCGACAAACAGGGACAAAATACTTTAACCTGAGGGGAAAGAAAGATCTACCAAAACTACGTTTGTCCCCGCCTGCAGCACCATAAAGTATTTAGAATTTTATACACATATAGTGATCCTTGTTTTTCTCTTTTCAGTTCATAACTTCTAAGCAGTCGGGTTTTTTGTTTTTATAATAATATTTTTTTTAATTATAACATATACGCCCCATCTCTAGAATTACCGCCTTCTACCGACCTTTGATCCAACAACTAAACGGAACCTTCTTATACCTTTATTATTATTAATCTGTCGGTTTCATTGAATTGACTAAATATTAATAACACGTTTTTTAGTGACAAACTAATATTGCGTTTCGGACATGCTTATTAACAATATATTATTTAGAACCTGTTATCTAGTCTGGTCAACTAATAATAAAACTGAATTAAAAGTAGCTGTACCAAAATAACATATCTACAGTAGCAGGAATTATGCAATGACCGTAACATAAAAGCTCTCACACAAAACCTCCCCGTTGCTGCGCGACCTTATTCGAATTATAGAAGTACTGAGTATATTTATTAGATTATGCGTCTTAGTTTACATAAAGGATTTTTTACTAAGCCACAGTAACTGTAGAATATTTAAGGATAATTTCAAATTTTAAACTACTTCTGCAAAAAATCATCAAAATCCGTCTAGTAGGTAAATAGGTTTTGTGTTTTTGTGTAACAAACTTTAATACTTTCGTATCTATAAATATTATTATAATATCTATGGATTATCGTGCATGTGTTTAGAAGTGGCAAGATGTATTAAAAAAAATACATGTACATATTTCAATTTATAATCGTAATAAATAAATTGTCTACTAAAAATTTGGACGAGCTTAGAATTTGTCGAAAATCTTTCTACTTAGCTGCTAAACTACAGTTGCAATTGGTAATTAACGTCATTGTTTTAACTCATTTTTAATGAAAGCTTGATTGATATTTGACGACCTCCATGGCTTGGTGAATTGATAAGAAAGAAGTCCTAGGTTCGATTCCCGATGGGGCAGATAAAGATTTTCTTAATTTGTCTGGTTTAACTGGTGGGAGGCTTTCGCCGTGGCAAGTTACCATCCTACTTACAAAGACGTACCATTAAGCGATTTAACGCACGGTACGATGTCATGTAGAAACCGAAAGGGGTGTAGATTTCATCCTAGTCTTAAAAAGTTAAGCCGCTCTCATTTTAGACTGCATCATTATTTACCATCAGGTGTGATTATAATGAAGGATTAAATTGTCACGAATAAAAAAAAAATGCAAGATTGATTAATCATAAGTACGAGTAGAAACGCAACGGACGGCTCGTATCTGTGTGACGAGGCTCTAACAGTGAAACTGGTTTGGCAGATAACCTGTGAGATAAACAGACCAATGGACGTGACCTTGTTACAGATTATAAGGTGATCATATTGAAACTTATCTGTCGTATGCGATCAAATGAAAGTTATAAGTTAAATCTATTAATTTTATTTGTTAATTCTTATTAACCGCCTGTTACAATGACTGGCTTACAACTATTTATTAAAGTAAATAAATAGTTTTTTTAATTTTGAATTAAACTTAAAACTCTACCTCGATAAAACTCTTTTACTAACGACCTTGCACCCAAAAATCAATAGTAATCAACCACAGGTAAACGGAAAAATCAAAATCCTTTGAAAACATATAATCACACATAATACAGTCTCCCCAAACGCACTGGTCGTCGTGGGGGATAGAGACCACAACCTCCCAACAATACACGAAAACAAAAAAAAAATACAATCAAACAGAATAGGAAAATTAGCGAGGAACAAATACTAGATTAGATTAAACAATTATTTAACAATAATACTATTATATAGCTCATAGTTGTACTAGCTGATGAATATAGACTATTATATTATTATTAAACTTAACACTGTGGAAATAACGGTTAGCCAACAGTGAAGATCTGTACCAGAAAATGATCGATATAATAATGACCAGGACCGCGGATCAATCCTTGGACCTATGGGAGCTTATCGTGCTCAACCATTAACTGGGGTGTAAAACCAACACCTTCCCAGCTTCGGGGTGCATTAAAGAATCTAAAAAAAAGACTTGAACCCAGGACTTTAGGATCCAAAAGTTTTTAGACAAGCCACGATACCAGGAAATAAAGAGCCATTTCGATCAGTGCCAGACTTGATTATTTCTCAAAAGATTGAAAGCTAAACTAGCCAACTATTTAACCACAAAGTTTTAAATGTAGTTAATCGGAACGTGTGAGTTTTCCTAACAAATTAACAGTAAATTATGAAACATTGAAGAACCATTTCTAATATCCGTTGCGTTAGTTAAGAATTAAGGCAAAAGCAGTAGTTTAATAAGGTTCCAAGGCTGACAAGATATATTTCAATATACGCAATCGATACTACTAAATTAAATCATTCAATGAACTTTAGTCTTAATGGTCCAATTTGTCATACTTAGGTCACACTGTGTAGGTCGTAAATGTGGGTAGGTATACATCTTAGGTCCATTTTTTTATTTGAGACTTCTTGTGTGCAGTTGTATTAGGGTGTAGGTAGTAGATCCAGGGCTTACTTTCTAGCTGGAGAAGAAAGGAATTTATTATCTCTTAACATATTTCATGTCTGGTACAAGCCTAAGAACAGTGTTAGGCAATGTCTTTATTCAAACTTATAGAAGAGAAGTATACTCTCTATGTTCTGGCCGATAGCCACAGCCAAGCTATATTAGCCATAAGATTTGTATCCCGCCGGTTCTGAAATTTTTGATATTACGTTTATATTCAAAAATGTATACCTACCGTTAAAGGTTAGTTTCAGGGAAAGAAGTGTGACGCGCAGCCGCGCATAAAACTGTTCTATATTGACTATTCCATAATCACGTCACCTATCTGCCTCGTCCGCTGTATGGTGAAGTGATTTGAACCATTTTGCGTTTAGGCAAATACCGAAAAAAAGGTTAAGGGAATGTATTAAGAATTGTAGATGCCCGAAAAATGCAGCTTCTCGTTTTATAATAGGGGTATGGATTTAATATAATAAAGGTGGGAAAAGCTATAAAAGCTTTTCCCACCTTAGCGCGTAACCAAATTGCATATTTATCAAACAACTTCAAGTGCTAAGTGGTAACTTATCAATGAATAAAAAATGCCCCTCATTGACTGGAATGATAAATTACAGTCTACTAAGTGTGATCTTATACACTAAGTTAGGTAAGGTTAGAAACTTGTCGTATAAAAAACTAGCTAGAAAATTATGTTCGATATTTCTATATTTCTTATAAAATGAAATATTTATTTAGAGCAACCAATTACCTTAACTTGACTTAGTATAAAACAAAGTTGCTTCCCACCGTTTATGCGCTAAGATCTTTTCAAATACAACAACAGGTTTTAAGTTGAAAGCATTGAGAAGCAATGAGAAGTATGAGTGTAGTAAGTATCAGTAACAGAATTAAGAATAGTGTGATAAGAGAGTACACGCTGCAGTGTGCAACTAGTAGTGTGGTAACTGCTCTCTTATCACTTTTATAAAAGAAGATGTAGTGACAGAGTAAATGAAAGAAGACTTACGCAATGGATAAGGTGAGATTGAATGGGAATGTTGAAAGGGGAAGACCAAGTCAAATGTTCCTGGACCAAACCCATGAATTCCTGATTGCCAGGTGAAAAGTACCCTATACTTGCGTACTTGGATGAAAGGTTCCATGAAATTGGAAGATGCTAGAAAGATATGCAAAGTTGATGCACGTGGAAGAACGCGTCGTTGTTTACCCTTATGGGAATGGGTCGTGGCGGTATGTATGTATCAATAGGTTTTAATGCGATTTTCATCAATAGATAGAGCGATTTAAGTGAACGTTTTTTCATCGGTATTGTTTAATAAAGGATGTCTGAGTTTCCATATGGATGAAGTCGATCCATCCGATAGTTTATATTGAAGTAATAAGTTGCTAACATACATTTTTTGTGTTTTTGCAGAATCTTCCCGACCTCCTCAAGTCGAAACACGTACAAGGTCTAGAGATCCACGATGCCCACAAATCCTTCAACAAATCCAAAGTACTGGAGACGGTGGAAGCAGCTAGAGAGGCCATCACCTCTTCGGGAGGTGGACCTCTGTTCCTGGCATTGCCAGCGCACCCTGAACTGTTGGCGAAGTACTACGACCTCCGAGCGCTGATGAAGAAGGTCGATCTCCTCATGGTGCAGACACACGCGTTGGGTTTGGTGAAGAAGATGACGTATCATCCAAGTCGGTTGAGTGGATTGTGGGATATGATGAACACTGTAAGTATTGCTACTTTATCATTTATGTTGGTTCAAAAAATTTCCCACTTATTAACTTTACAGATAGGTAGTTAGATGGGTGAGAAAATCAAAGCTTATTTATTTCAGGCAGGATTAGTTTCATAAATATTAGTCTGTCAACGGCTACTACAGGATCAGATATCCTTCTTCACAGGAGAGGGGATATGCAGCGTAGACACCACATTGCTCTTATAACTCTTGGCGGGCTCAATGTGATACTGTTTCATGTATCAATGATCCCTATCAGCTGTTGATGATAGTGACTGGGACCGACGGCTTAACATGCTCTCCGAGGCAAGGGGGAGTAACACCACCAATTTCTCGAGTTCAGGATTGGAGTGTACTGAAAATTTCGTAGAAGAATGAATAATTTAGAATTCTACTGGCGACTCGACCCAGAATTTGAACCCAGAACCTTGTAGCCTGATAGGCTAACCACTAGACCAACGACGCAGTCAATAAATGAATGAATTAGATTAATTAAATCTCAGGTTTTGCATACAGGCAAGCCAATTCCTTATATGCTCGTTTTTATAAGACCTCCAATGCCGGACGCCTACTCGAATTATACCAGCAAGTGTGACCATGTCTGATGCTTCTATATTATTTGCATAGGTTTAAGCTCTAACATTTAGGCGAAGGTAGTTCACTCTATTATATAAATGATTTAGATCACTCGAGCCTCATTGTTGTTGGATGCTGTAGCTCTTTAGATTATCTCATATCTCGTTAAGATTAACAGGTCTGCTGTGTGTTAGAATTTTAAATTAAAGATGCACATCTGGCCTAGTTAGTCTGAATTTAAAAACATGTGTAAGCCATGCGAGTACAGTGAGATTTATAACCATACAAATAAAGTTCAGTTTCGTGTGGGTTATCTATAAATGGAAGTTTGCATAATTTTTCTCTAAGCACCAGTTTGCCTTCGCACAAGTTCTCTAAGACGAGGCGAGATCACTGCGTGAGCAAGATGTAAACAGCTGTGTAATGGCTATAAATCCTTTGCAAAGTAGCAATGTTAGAGTTATTAAACTACGTTATTAGTTATAGCTTCATCAAGATCGAAATCATGCTCAGAATCATAAAACGGCGTTGGTCTATAAAAGCTTGGTGTTTGTCTAATATTGAGTTGGTCTAATATTGAGCTTCCAAAGTAGCAAGTAACAACCTAAAGTTATGATTTTTTTTATTTTATATTTATTATACTCGTATGCTTGTTATACTGGAATGGAAGCGGGCTAATTTATTGGGAGTAGAACGAAATCCGCCTTTCGGCTTCTACATGATTTCCTCGAACGTTAAATCGCTTGGCAGTATGTCTTTGGTGGTAGGATGGTAACTAGCAACGACTCAAGGCTCCCACCAGCTAGAACTGGACCAATTTAGAAAATCTCAATCGGCCCTGCTAGAGATCGAGCCAAGGACCTTTGACCTATTAATCCACCGTGCATGCCACTGCGCCGGGGAGCCTGGTTCTTTTTAGCAAAAATCTTAGTAGCAGTCAGGAGTAAAGTGGTCTTACGACCAACTTCATCTAAGAGTACGTTAAGCCGTCATTCTAGGGCCATTAATCATCATTATGGTAGTCATACGTAAGCTCCCCAATCAGCTTCGGATCTCCTTCATTTAAAGAACGAATGTTTGGCCTATTAGTGAGTCATTGAAATAGACTGATTTAGACTGACGATATATATAACATAACTTAAATTAATGATACATATTCATTATTATCAGTCTATTAACTGTACTGTACTACTAACATTCCAGGCCTAAGGAGTGTAGACCCACCACGCTGCTCCAATGTAGATTGGCGGATTATGTTTAATTTATTACCGATCACTATCAGATATCGATGTCACCGTGATCGACGTTTTAACGTGCTCTCTAAAACACGGGGGTGTAACACCATCAACTATTCAACTCCAGGCTAAAAATTCATTTATTTTTTTGGAAAAAATGAAATCTCTGAATAATTCCACAACCTAGGACGTCGTGGTCCAAGCCATAGGCTATCCACTAAGCCAGCGAGGCAGTCAAGTCAATCGTACATATTACGCATTCGCATTGATTTAATATTTATATTATAATAAAATATCGATTTAATATGAGTCACCAACTCATCTCGTCTACCGCAAGTCCGCATGGGCGCCATATAATTACTTTAAATATACAAGTTAATCGACACATTTAGCTAATACAGGATATTAATTAACATTTATGTCATTATGGTATGAAGACATTAAATTAACTGGAACCTGATAATTTTATTCTGCATAGGCGTATCTCCGCAATTGCTGAAATTCTTCGGATAATAGGCTAAGTATTTGTAGAATTTTAAATAGTGGATAGATATACAAAGTTTCAATTCTAAAGAATTTCAGATTAATTGTATCAGTTTCTCTTTTACAAAATATTTGGTATTGGTAGATTTTTCTCGTCTTTATAATTTAAATTTTTAGGTAGGTAGGTATCTAGATAGACTCAGAAACAAATAGGGTCAGAATAATGATGTGTAGATTTAACACGCTTAAATAAACAACATATAACATTACGATGGTCTATTTTATTAAAGTTTTAAATTTAAAAAGAAACTAGAGGACTCCTCGAGGTTTCACCCGCGTAGTTCTCGTTTCCTTGTGAGTTTCAGGATAAAATTACCTATGTGTTATTTTGATATAATAAAAATTATGATAAAATAAGCTATATTATTGTGAAGTTTCATCAAAATCCATTCAGAAATCTTTGCGTGAACGAGTAACAAATATCCATCCATACATACTATATATTATATATATTACTAGCTGACCCGCCAAACGTTGTTTTGCATTAATAATTAAAAAAAAATTAGATGAAAATTAGGTAGTAGCCGATTCTCAGACCTGCTCAATACGCATACAAAATTTGGTAAAAATCGGTACAGCCGTTTTGGAGGAGTACGGTAACATTGTGACAGGAAAATTTTATATATTAGATATAAAGGCAAAAGTTTGCCTTTATATCTAGCAAGGAAGTTAACAAGACCAATTTTTTTCCAGGATTCAGTAGTAGACCTCGTAGTTGGGTTGGGTGTTCCCGCCTCCAAAGTAGTAATCAGCTTACCAGCCACCGCCAGAAAGTTCACTCTCCAAAACGAAACACTCAGTACTCCGGGAAGTCCTACCGAAGAAGACGATCCTAAGGAGATCGACCAGGCCGAAGTCTGCCGACTGTTGCGCAAGGGAAGGTGGACTCTTGAAAGGGACCAAGACTTGTCAGCGCCTTATGCTTTTAAGTAAGTGCTTACGATTCTACTTGTTGTACGGAAGTATTACTATATTGTAGAATTCTGTCTACTAAGTGTACTGTTGTATGTTTTAAAATATCTCATATATTATAATTTTGATAGGGAAAACAAAATTCGCTATTTTTATTAACATTTTAGTTAGAAAGGTATCGTATTTTTATTTAACATCACTTCGTTGTTTGGAATACAGTTGACCTCCTAAAGCTCAACTCAGACTGGAGCTAAGGAGAACGAGGCAATGCGTCATATTTTTCATCACTGTTTTGCCATCACTAAAGAACATTATGTTCTTTAGTTTTCTGAATTATGTTCTTTATGTTCTGAACATAGTTGTGTTATACAAAAATAGACCAAGTGACGATGCGCGTCGCTCAATTTTTTAATTTTACGTACTTAGATAATACAATTTTGAAACTTACCGGTTTGAAAATAGAGATGAATATAATTGTCATTGATGAATTTGACGCTTCGATTAGCTTCCAATCAGAATTATAGCCTAGTACTTTCTTCAGAACTTGAAGACTTAGGACATTATTGACTTGGAGCATTATTGATGCGCTAAGTAGATGGTATGCTCGTAAACTATCACTATTCACAAACATGTATCTACCTAAAAGAAAAATATTTTTAGATGAAAATATTTTAGTTAATTTTTAGTTTTAAACAGTGTTCCATATTTCAAACCCGCTCAAAACTTAATCCGCGATTGAGTAATATGCTAGCTACGAGTATATGACAACTTTGAAGCGCATAAATATGTCCACAAACTTTCACATTCATAATAGTATTAGTGGGAGGCAGAATGATTGGGAAATTGAATATAAAAAATTAGGATACATCCTACGACCTTATCAAATTACGGAAATCACTTGACAATATTTGCGTAAACATTTACAGAGAAGATTTATGACAGTCGTCATAAATCTTTCGCAAAAAAGCAGGTCAATTTCCAACAGAATCTAGTCAAAAAATAAAGTAATAAATCACTTGTATTTTGAATATAAATATGCGAAATATATTACCATAATTTTGTCGATATTAATTGAATGGATAAATACAAAACTGTTCATAAAAGTTAATTAGATTTGGATGGAATTCGCAAACCCATAAATGTAGTTAAATATGTATGAAGTCAGAAGGTCGTAGCTAATTCGTTGCAAGTAAAACATCAGTGGAGATATCAGATAGAGTAAGATGGGAAGATTATGTGCCATCCGAACCGGTGCCTTCAAAGGCAATAATATCGTTGCATCTTGGTAGTTGGGGATCTAAGCTTCATCGTACCCATTACTATCATTACCAAAGGGCGTGCCCAGGGCACTTATCCTCAGGTGGTCAGAAGGAATAAAAACCAAATATTTCTATTACGCAACAATTATTCTCGATAAAAAGTTAATCCTCAAAAAACATTTTTTTGTACAATAATATATTTCGCTATACTATATTTTGCTTTCTTTATTATAGAAAAGGGCCTGTTTTTACATGCTGATAGTTATCATTTTATATTTGTATTTTAGCTAAAATATTGCCTGTCATAATTAAGCTAAAATCTTTTTAACTACGACGATGACAAAGATTCAAACCAGATGAAATATAGAAACAAAATAACCTTATTTGAAAGATAAACCGATGTTTACATATATTGTATTATCAGGGACAAGACCTGGATCTCATTCGAAGACGCTTCATCAGTGGACGTGAAGGGCAAGTACGCACGAGTGAGAGGGTTGGCTGGTCTGGCTCTGTACAAGGCTGACCACGACACCGACACCCCGTGTGGACCCACCCTGAGGACCGCACTGACCAAAGTGCTGAACCAGCAGAGCAGAGCGCCTAGGGCAGCTGTATTGAGGTAATTAAAATATTTTTTACCAATAAATATTCTAGTACGTGCCAACTAGTACGTAGGTATATAATTTTTTTGGGCGTAACAATTTTTTTAAAAACAAACTGTATCGTCATTAAGTACCAATTCACATTAATTATTTATGCATTTCCCAAAATATATTGAATAGTTGGAGTGTAAAGCAAATATTTCCCTAATAAAATAAATTACTAAAAAATTACTGTCGTCGTTCAAGGTAGGCGAGAAGAGTTTAGAATTAAAACTCTATGTATACGTACTTCGTGCGGTGTGGTCTTACAGCAAATATTCCATGGTCAAATTATCGGTTTTATAACATCTGTGGAGGTACATAAAATCGGGAGTTATGGTGACTTGGTTATTCCCAAGTTGCATTAAACTTAAGCTCAATGTGAACTGTGTGTGTCATGAGACGTGAGACGAATCTCAACATTTCACCATTTCACAGTACGGGTGCAGAGTCCATCGTGAGGCAGAAAGAAAAACTCCGAACAGATTCCCAGACTTGTAACACGAGTGTAGGTTTAAGGAATCCCTTTGTCACTGGTCTACACTCAACTGTGTGTAAATATAGTGCTATTATTAATCCGTTATTGTTTTCAGATCTCTGGAAAACGAAATCCTATCAGCCCCCGGTGTAGTCGGTCGCGCGTTGGATGCTCTGCAAGTGTCACCGTACCGCATTACGCAAGTTGTCGACTCCGATGGTGTCATTCATTCGATTCGAGAGGTTAGATTGTAGATTAAGCATTGTATTATTAGCTAATTCTATACAAATTAAGCCCACGCGAACTGGTGGCAAATGTACTGGCTGCATTAGATAGCTTAGCCAGGCTGAGTCTTTGCACAAAAACCTATCCGGCCCTTATCATATGCACTAAATGGAAAAAAATGCACTGCGGCTCGGCTCGGCATTTTTTTCCTAAGGTGTGATTTTGCCGTGCAGGTTCTTGGGTCAAGACCCAAAAAGTAAGTAAGTAAGAAAGTAAGTTTGGCAAAAGTAACAAATGTAACTCATATATCATTTATTTGATCTTTAATTAAGCTAAACGGCCAACCGATTGATATTTAATTCACAGTTAATCCAACACCTCCGTGTATTTGTTGCGCAAATTATTAAGTCAGATAATGTCATTCATTTGTAATGATCCCAGCCTAGATCTAGGATTAAAAGCAAGCAGCTAACCTTTAAAAGCGATTGTTATCTGGCTGTCGCAATTTTTAAAATATTGAATCATCACTATGCCGATTTTAAGCGAATTAGCTTTCTGAAAGTTTATTGATATTAGAAAACAGTGTGGTGTATAAAAAGATGTAGTGACTAAAATAGAGAAAGGGATGCTTAGATGGTTTGGGCATGTAGAGAGAATGGATGAAAGAATATTAACAAAAGAGATTTATGAGGCGAGAGTGAATGGAAATGTTGGAAGGGGAAGACCTGGGCGAATGGTTTTGGACCAAATTCAGGACATTTTAAATAACGGCCAGGTCAAGAGTACCCTAAACCAACGATCTTGTATGAAAGGATTAATGAGAGTGGAAGAAGCTAAGGAAGTATGCAAGGACCGTGGCAAATGGAAGGATGTAGTCTCTGCCTACCCCTATGGGAACGAGGCGCGATGCTATGAATGGATGTATTGATATTAGGATAACTGAGTTGACTTTCAGCTTACAAATTCTTGCTATAAATTATAATATTTGGTTTATAATAAAATCTATATGCTTTATTACAGGATACACGAACTGAATTCTCCTGTTCTCGTCAAGGATACTTCGTGCATCCTCGCTCCTGCGCTAGATTTTATCGATGTGTTAAGTTCGATCAACTGTCACCGGAATACACTGTAAGTTCCGAGGATTAGGGAGCAATTTTGATATTATTCGCATCGGCGTAGCTATTCTATATAGCGGGAATAGGGTTTGCGCGGAGGCAAGCAAAAGCCTTTACTGTTTTAATCGTGGATTTCAAAAGCTTATGCGAATAATGCGCGCATGGTGTATCAGCGGCCTTCTCTTTCATCCTGCATTCTGCTCCGCTCCTAGCACCAGCTATGGAGAACCTTAGCATTACAAATGTCCAATGTTCCCGCTATGCCTATGATAGCTGTTTAACTGAAACTTACCCAATCGGTCGTAGGTTGTCAAAGTTTATAAGAATTCTTCGCTAAATGTATAGCACCGGGCTGACTAACTTTTAACCGGTATTTTTTGGAAAATACTGAGTAAAGCTTATACATTTTAAAAATGAAACCTAGGCAGATCGATTAATCGCCCCTGAAATCCCTTGCATGCAAATTTTCATCAATATTGTTGGAAATCTATTTCTTCAATTGCAAAAGCTTATCTGCTGTATGGACTTGAAAATTTATTACAATTAAAATATAATTTAGAAGAATGTCCTAACATAGTACATAAGCTTTCACTTACTTTTACAATGTACAATCGTAAATGTACTTATGCAAAATCAATCTACCCCAATCAGGCACCAGACCTATATGAAAACTATATGACATTTCCAGGTATTCGAGTTCGACTGTCCCGAAGGTCTGGCGTTCGACTCCCGCTACGAAGTGTGTGTATGGCCCGGCAGCTTGCCACACTCCCAGGCCTGTCCCGGCTCGTCAGAGATAGCTCCTGTGCCACGGACCAGATTTATTTGTCCTGATCATGAAGGTGAGTAAGCTTACAAGTATATTGTTCTAAAATTTAGGATTTTGAAATATCTATACGTCAGTGGACGTTTGCAACTGCCTCGTTAGCCTATATGGCTTTGCAATAGGAGGTCAGAGTCCTGGGTTAAGCTTCAATACTGAGATTTTCATTCCATTTACTTCCTTTTAGAAGTTCTCAGTAAGCAATCTCATCCCGAAGCTAGGGTAGTTATATTCCCGTTTGTAAAAAATCATAAAGCCGTCGGTCCCGGCCATTTTTTATTAACATCGAATAGGGTTATAGTAACAAAGACAACATTGTCACCCCAGGACTTGCATTGGAAGAGCACCAATAAGGACAGAAGTCTGGGGTCGTTATAGTGTACCTACCGATACATGTTTTGTGGAAGCGGTGCAATGAATAATGAATTTTTTTAGGTTACTACGCCGATCCAGAGAACTGTCGCTGGTTCTTCGCTTGTCTGGACCACGGCAAGGCGCCTCTGACCGCCTACGAGTTCCGCTGTCCGTTCGGTCTCGGGTTCGATGCCGCGCGCCTCAAGTGCGAGTGGCCGTGGCTGGTGCCGGCCTGTGGGAGCATAGCTCGATACGAAGCCGAGGCGTTTGGCTTCTCTGGCGCTGCTCTTACTGGTACGTAATGTCGTTGATTTTATTTGAATGTTTTTTAATATTAAACACATGGAGCAGGTGGTCTAACGTTAAGTGAAAATCCATCCCCTGTAGCAAAGCAATATTTCGTTAAAAACACTTCTCAATATACGCTGCAGCGACTGTCGACTTGAGGCCAAGATATTAAGCCTCGTATGCCTCTTTTGATGTAGATAAAAATAAATTTGAACAAAACCAAGGCAATACTCAAAATGGTTACACAATTCGTTAGGTGATATAAAGTTCACCTCAGTTTAATAGAAATGTAAAAAAATATAATTTAAAATACGTTACTTTGGTTTAATTAATTTTTATCGTTTCCAGGTGCTACTGGATTCCAGGGAAAGACTGCAGATTCAGTAAACATTGCAGCTCATCAGAGTTTAGTATCTGGAGCCTCACTCGATAATCTTGTGGGCATACAGAGCGGATTTTTATCTAAGGATGACGTCCTCGACACGAACTATATTGCTTCCCAAGAAGCTGCTAATTTAGGATTCGCTGGACCGGGCACATACCAAATCGATGATGACTTCGCAATTGGAAGTCATGGAGAACCTAGTGGACATTCCTATAACATAGTTGCAGCAGATGATCTAAACAAGGGTCTCGGACTTATACAAACCACAAATTATAATGGAGGGGAAAAATATACAAGCGGCTCTTTAATTTTAGATGATTATAGGCTCCCAGCTAATAGGGCAAGTACTGTTAGTGCTTCTCAAAGGTTTACCGCCAAGGCAGGCGGCGATTCGGGAAAATATAGAGGAAACAATGCTTACGTTGGTGCATCACCGAAATATGACAGTCGGTTCAACTCTGGGGCTTATTACCGTAAAGATAATTCTGGCAAATATGTTCACAATCCAACAGGAGATCGCGCAAAACCGTATGAACATCTTGACGTTCCCCCAGTACCTTACACACATGTTGACACAAAATACACACAAAGCGATGCGTTTGACGCTGGAAAGTACAAAGGAACTACAGACAGCGGTTCGTATAGTCAAAGCTTTTCTGGAGGTTACAATTACCCCAAACCCGCGATCGCGTTTAACGAGGAGCCAGGACAGTATCAAAGTCTGTATAAGATCGAGGGACAACTTGATGCATATACCAGTGGTGCGACTGGAACTACTAGTGCTGGTACAAGCACTTATTATGGCAGTTATAGTACTGGAAATGTTGGTGAATATGTCACTGACAACAAAGATTACACAAATGCGCCTCACGTTTTAACTGCTGGAGCCGTAAGAGTAGGTCTTGTTGGAAAAACTTCATTGGTTGACACTAATTACGCAGATCAAGGTAATTATCAAAGCCAATCCTATAGTCAGGATGTGGTCCATCAAACCAATGTAGTTGAACCTGCTGTCTCTATAACACAATTTGGAACCACCGCTCAAAGCGGTGGTTACAGTTATGTTACAAACCCAACATCCTCTGGAGTTCCGACAACTGCAACGCCCTTGCCAGTTACATACAAAACTACCTACGTACCTACAGTGCCGAAGACTAGCATCAAACAAGTGTTTGGTTACACTCAACCAGCAGTCACTTACGTTCAACCTACACTGATACCGGTGAAGCAAGTTACACCTCAGATTCAAGTGACTAATTATAATCAAGGTTTAAGTCAAGGCTATGAGTATGAAAATAAGGATTATTCTTCAACTTACAATACTGGAGCAACAGGATACGAATACACGAAGCCTGCAGTTAAGTTTGAAGATGGCGTTTCATATACTACAGCAGCTCCATCTGCTACAGTAATTTCTTACAAACCTCAAGGATTTGGACACCAACAACAAACTATACACAAAGTAGAATCAGTTGGCTTCGAATACTCGACGCCACGGCCTGTCACTGAACCGCCATTTAGAAAACTAGTAGCATACACCACTGGTATACCAGAAACTTACGTACAACCGACAGCTCAATCTTACAGTCATCAAACATTACACCAAGTTGAATCTGGTAAAGTTTATACTCCATCAGTTGATGTTTCTAGTCATGTAACTAATACTGCTGTCAATTATGAAGTACCACAAACGGTCATACAATATACCACACCTCAGCCAGCAATTGCTGTCCAACCTGCGGTTTCCACGTACCAGCCACAGTCATACAGCCAACAAACATTACATACAGTAGATAATAGCAAGATTAATACGTATTCTCAGAGTGAACAAGCGCAAGGTTATGAATACCAACAACCAAGTGGTTATATCCAAAACACAGGCATTGAGTACTCTACAGCAACTCCTTCAGTTTCCTACCAACCTCAAAGTTATAGTTCTCAAACGATACAGACATATAATACACAGCAATACGTGCCAGTGTCGTCTACACCACGCCCTGTAACGCCTACTCCTGTCACAGTTTATGAAAATCCTCTTCTGAAATATACCGTGAAAGCAACACCGGCAACGTACGTTAGCCCTGCATATACTTCCCAAGCATTCAGCCAACAAACTATTCATAGAGAAGACAGCAAGTCTGCAGTTGCCGGATCAAATGGATATGAATACGTGTCAGGTACCACATACGAACAACCCCAGACCACTATTTACACAACTGCAAAACCAAGTATTGCAGTTGAACCTCAAATTTATAGCCAAGAAACTCTACACCAGGTCGATGCCAGCCAAGTTAATACTTACGACAGTTCATCAAACTCAGGATATGAATATTCACAACCGGCTGTCCGATTTGAACAGAAGTTCGTATCATCAACACCTGCACCAATTGTTACTTCAACTTATAGACCCCAATATAGACAAAAGATTGTTTCGACAACATCGTCTCCTGGTTTACTGTATCAACTGACCGATATTACTCTTAACGAAAATCCATTGCTAACATACTCACAAAAGGCCGAGCCTGTAACATATGTCAAACCAACTGCATCGGTGTTCACACAATCATACCAACCTGTACAGCAAACTAGAACCAGCTTCATCACAAAACCAGCTGAATACGAAGCGACAGCACAGCAATCTTATGAAAGTCAAGGTGGTTACTCTTACAGTCAACCAGAAGCAGTTAGCAATATTGCATCTTCCAATACGGCGAGTTATTCAGATGCTAGTGCTGTATCCCACCAGGTGTTCCATCAGTCTCAAAGCAGCGGAAATGCTCAATACAAAACTGGTAAAGATATTGTGTTCGTTTCTACTACGCCATCTACTCTTGTATATGAAGATCATTACGCAGAATATGAAAGTCCAAAGAAGGTTAAGACGTACAAAGCACCAGATTATTTACCCCCTAAACAAGAGTATCAAGAAGTTACCTTCTCAACTGCTTCAACTCCAATCTTTGATCAAAGAAGCTCATTTATCAATACCCAAGATCAGTATGACTATAGACCTGCCGATTACTCTCAACAATATGAAAGTTCAGCACAATTTGTAGATACTCAATCTAGTTTTGGATCATCTCAATCTCTGGAATCTGGTCAATTTGCTTCGATTCCCGAAACAAAGACTACTTATCAATATAATCAAGCTGATTACCAATCTCCTGAAATACAGGTGGGATACAAAGCAGAAGAATACTTGCCACCAGTTGTATCAACTGAGGCACCAGTTGTGACATCTACTTATAGACCGCGTACGTACTCAACAACACGGGAATATTTACCACCCCCTACCACCAAACCAAAGTATAACGCTCCTGAGTACTTGCCTCCGGTAGATACTTATATAACACAATCAACCGCTAAGCCTGAAGTGAGTCCATTAGAATATTTGCCGCCATCAGGACAAACTGGTCGTGTCGGAACTTACGAGAGGTTTGGATACAATAATGAGGAATCATTAGAATCTGATTCTAGATTTGGTACATATCAAGATTACTCTATACAGACCGAGACCCCTATAGTCGTTTCTAGTACAGCAGCACCAGTAACAAGAAAACAAAACATCGTTGTTGAAACCGCAAAGTCCAATTTGTTAGGTTTTGGTACTGTAGGCCCAGACGCCGGTTTAGTATCAACAACTTACACAACAGCGCAACCTGCGGTATCAAGCACAAATAATTATTATTTACCTCCTCAAACCGTTTCAACGACTTATGCGCCCGAGATAGTAGAAGTCACTTCAGCGCCTAGAAGGACGAAGACGAAATATTTACGACCAATTGCTAAATCGACAACGGAACCAAGCTATTACGTAGAATCAACAACAGCATACCGCGCACCAGAATACTTACCGCCATCAGAAGACAAATTACAAGAAAATATTGAATCTTACCGTTACAAAAGTACAGCTGCTCCTACTATTAAGTATAACCCATATCAGGAACAAGTTGTAGTATCAACTACATCATTACCTAAAAGAAAACAGAATATAGTAGTTGAAACAGCTAAATCTCAACTGCTCGGTTTTGGTACAGTCGGTACTGATGCTGGATTAGTTTCATCAGGCTCTTACGAAGCAGCAGGACCAGTTGAAGTATCTTATTCAACGGTTCCAGTTCAGCAGGAAATAATTGAAGTGACTTCACCCAGAGCACCACTTAGAAGAACCAAACCAAAAGTAGCTGTTGTCACAAAAATAAATGATTTTAACCCACTTCTAGTGAAGAAATTGGGCGCTGTTTGTAGTTGTCAATCACCTGTATTAGTACTTAAGGGAAGAAGACCTTCAGTATCAGACCAAGATGCTGATAATTACAGCAACGGATATGACGATTCCGGACGAGGAGATATTAATGAAAGCACTTGGGCTCAAAAAGCAATAAGAGTTTCAACTGTCCCATCCATAAACACTGTAACTACTGTTGCACCTGTTACATCTACTTTCAATCCAATAATCGTACCCGAGGATTCATTCTATCAAGATTATCAGGATACCAGTTACATTCCAGCAGCTTCTGGTAGGAAAGACTATTCGGAAAGTTACGTCTCAAGCACTCCTGTTATTTCAACAACAGAAAGAGTAGTCAGGATAAAACCGCGTGTTAAGGCTGTCACTGTTGCTCCGACATATAAAACCGTTTTATTAGGGGGAGATGATACTCCTTCGGCAACGATCGACGAATCGAAGGATACAGTAACTGTTGATACACGATCATTTGATCGATACGGTCCTGGTGGATGGAGAAGCAGAGATGAGACGCTCCAGGGTTCGATTGACTGTCAAAGAGCAGGTTTATTCAGACATCCAAAACAATGTAACAAATTCTATGCTTGTAGGTGGGACTGCACCAAGAATAGATTTACTCTGCATATATTTAACTGCCCAGTCCAGCTGAGTTTTGATCCAAACCTAGGTGCTTGCAACTGGCCCAGCCAGGGACCCGCTTGTCAAGGCGATACACTTCTGACAAATTCTCTATAATGACGGTACATAAATAACTACTAATCTCAACGTGCCATCAAAATTGTGATAAGATGTGATCACGAAAATCCTACGGTATTTAATTTGTATCTTGCGTAATTAATAGGTTGTCTCTCTTTTTTAATTCTCTAGGCTTATTTATTTGTTTGATTGTTTTAATGTTAATTCATAGTTATTTATTACTCATGCTCTTTTGAAGCTTTTGCTCACAAAGCATAACAATTTCGGCATTGATTGAACATAAGTTACCATTGTCTAGTTCATTTAGTATATGACGTTTTGTGAAGTTGAAGAGTCATTACTACATTTTTATAAAACGCTATAATGTAAATATATCATTTTATTCATTTATCATGTCGTATTATTTTATTTCACATTTTTAAAATATTTCAGATTATATAATAGGAGTATAATATTAATTATTGTTTGTCAAATATTAAAAATGATGTCAATTTAAATGTTCAAAGACACTGGCTTTTCCAACAGAGCCAATGAGTCGTTATATTTCTGTAGAATGGGAACAACTTCTTCTTCTACAAATTCTGTCACTTGTTCTGGTGCTCTACCAATAAATGTAGATGCGTCCAAAATCTTATCCAGTTCTTGAATGATAGGAGCAAAATACTTGTCATTCTTAACACGTTCAATTAAGTCGTTATCTTTTCCCTCCTGTTTAACGACTGCGCCGGCCTCATGAGAGAGGACTCTTATTTTTTCATGACAAACTTGACGATCACCACCTTTTTGTACCATGGCCATTATAATATTTTCCGTAGCCATAAAAGGAAGTTCTTGAGCGATATGACGGGCTATCACTTTGGGGTATACCACTAATCCTTGGCAGATATTAAGCAAAGTTAACAAAGTTGCGTCAGTAGTTAAAAAGGCTTCCGCAAGTGTTATACGGCGATTAGCAGAATCATCCAAAGTACGCTCCATCCATTGTACTGCGTGTGTGTTTGCTGCGTTAGCGTAAAGTGTAATCAAATGCCGTGCAAGAGCACAGCAGCGTTCTGATCTCATAGGGTTTCTCTTATACGGCATAGCGCTTGACCCGATTTGAGAAGCTTCAAAAGGCTCCTCTAGTTCTTTACGTGAAGCCAAGATGCGTATATCGGAGCACATTTTATGTACGGTAGCTCCCAGACCTGATAGTGCTGCTACGACTTCTAGGTCCACTTTCCTGGAATATGTCTGACCAGTCACGATGTATCGTTTATCGAATCCGGCGAGTTCAGCAACTCTTTTGTCTAAAGCTTTTACTTTCGCACTATCGCCGTTAAACAGTTGCATGAACGATGCTTGGGTTCCCGTAGTTCCTTTTACTCCGCGGAATCGGAGGTCATTTCTGGCGCGTGATAAAGCACGCTCGTCCATTAGAAGGTCACTAAGCCATAATGAAGCTCGCTTTCCAACAGTTGTCAGCTGCGCTGGTTGTAAATGAGTAAATCCCAGGATTGGTAGAGACCTGAAATACAGAGAATATTCATATTAAGACAAATAAAAATCAATTCCTGGGACTGTTATTTAGGAAATATTTAAGAATGCTTTTATATAATTAAAATTCAATCAGAAAGATTGAAAACATAATACGTATGTCAAAAATGTATTTTGTGTGTGTGTTTTTATTGAAATTATTTTTATCGTGACTGCCTCGTTGATCTAGTGGTTCGATTTCTAGGTTGGGTTGTGGTAGTAATTTTCAGTGAAATTCTAAACTAAACATTATTCTAAGCCCGCCAACCCACATTTTAGCAGTGTGGTGGATATATGCTTGATATCGCTTCTCCTGTAAGAAGGCCGTTAATAAGCTGACTGACTATGAGGCGATGGCAATGCAGGCTCTATAGAATAACTATAAAGCTTAAAATATCCTTAAAATGTAACTTCCAGAACTTTTTTTAGCAAGTAAGGTTTTATAAGTTCACACTAAATGGCATTAAAAGCCTTATACGTGGGTATATAAATGATACATAATATCATGCAAAATTTTTAATAAAAAATAGAACCGACTCAAAACGCACTAAAAAGTAAAAAATAACTGTGTCATTTAGTTGCTTTAATTTACTTAAGCATATCTAGGAGTCGTAAGTAAATAAAGCAACTAAATGACACAGTTATTTTTTACTTTTTAGTGCGTCTTGAGTCGGTTCTATTTTTATTAAAAAATTTTATTTCTTACTTTTTAGTGATTTATAGCCACGTAACGTACTCGTACTATACTGTTATAGTATATTATAAGGCACTAGTAGCCAAAAAGCTACCGAAGCCGAGACAAAGACCGAAATCGCTGTAAGCGTGCCTCCAAAATTTGAAGAGTTCTAATAAAAAAAGAATTATCAAAATCAGACAACTCTGTAAATAGTTATGCGTGGTCATACATATAAAAAAAATATACGTGTCGAATTGAGAACCTCCTCCGTTTTTTTTCGTCGGTTAAAAATATCGGCATCGACGATTATTTGAACCACAGGTTATTGTAATATATGGTAAGGCGCTCTTTCCGAGATAGCCAAAGAGACGCGGGTCCTGACCCCGTCCATTCCACAATTTCTGATATTATCTTTATTTTAAAAAAAGAGATTATTGTAAATTGTAAATCTACTATTAAAAAAAAAGAATTCCAAAACATACTTGTTTTCAAACGCGAATTTAGACAACTGGCTCACAACGGCAGCCAATCGCGGCAGTATCAGATCCAAGCCGTCCCTAATGACGATCAAGTCGGTGTTATCGCCCACATAGCACGAAGTGGCGCCGAGGTGTATAATGGGCGCGGCTCGTGGGCACCTCTCTGCGAGCGTGTGCACGTGTGCCATGACATCGTGACGGACGAGTTTCTCGTGCTCTGCTGCGGAAGCGAAGTCGATGTCGTGAATGGCTGATTCCAGTTCTGCTATTTGTGCGTCTGATATGTCCAGACCAAGCTCCTGGAATTAAAGAAAGACTTTTGTTAATAAAAATGTAAAAATGAATTAAAATCTTGCTGTATGTTTTGTAACATTTACTGTATTGCCACAGGTAGCAGGATAGACGTGTCATAGAGACGTGGTGTTTGAAAGTTCCTGGAATAGGCTTACTTTAGTAGAATTCCATCTGTTTAACTGGCGAAGATGAACCATCCATTAGACTCTTCTGTAAGATACTATGACGAATGTAAATAAATTTGATACGCTTTTAATAATACTGCTTGGGGATGCAATCTGAATAAAGGTATCTGTGAGAGCGGTGGTAGAGCTGTGGTAGTGTTTTTTTTCATAAACTACAACAAGGCCTACCATCTAGCAGCTGGGCGACCTCTCACTCTTGTGCCACTTGATCCAGCCCAAGAAACATACCTTGAAAACCTAAAATGGTCTGATAGCTGATAATAATGATAGTTTGAAGGCACTCTAAGAACTCATTTTTTTTTAATTTGTTACAATTACTTCCATTTACCTACAGACAAGTCATACTTATCATAGGACGTACCGTATCTATTTCCTAGTAACGGTGTCTTCAGATATCAAGTTACATTAAACCTAAGTACATTATTACGATGACCAATTCGCTGGCATGTGGCGGTACTAAAATAATACCATACGCAACCTGTCCTACTAATTCGCTGGAAGAGATAAGATTATGTACTGATAACTCATAGGTGCTGATAAACGGACTCATGCAGTGACGAATTAGCTGTTAACAAAAACGGGCACAAAACAAAGAAATTGTTGGATCCACTGAAATAAAACTTGATTTGTTAATATTAATAGTGTATTAGCAAAGGATTTGTTAAGTGACGATGGTATCCGTACAGACGATAGCCACAATTGTGGTCAAATCCTTCAAAATTGTAAGTATTTATAATGATTATTTTTAAATAGGTGTGTTTCCTGCTAGTCATGTAATCGTGTGCTAAGCAAATGTATAACCATTGCGTTTCCAAAACTTACCTTTAAAAAAACAATAGAAACAAAAGTACTCGTAGGTATCTACTTAGTGATAGCACGTAGTCAAAGGTACTACATACTAGATAAGCTTTAGTTTTTCATTAAATATTGATTCCATACAGTGACTCATATAGTACTATAATTCAAAAATTATATTTTTAATAAACTTATTAATGCGAACATTTATGACATTAACAACTATTTCAAACTAAAATTTGACTAATAGTAATAACACTAATAACATGCTATTTTTAAGGCCTTATTTTAATATTAGCATAAATTTTCTTTTATCTGTGTCTTCTTTTATCGTGTTTCTTTTATCTGTATCTGTTTAATGTACTGTATGAATTTTGTAATATCTCTTTTAATTTTGAAATATTTTGCACGCCTTTATGGTAAAACATGCTTGGTTCTATAATTATGCATAAATGTAACCGATTTGTACCCATGTTAATGGCAAATAAATGATCATTATTATTATTAATCCTATTAATATTATAAACGCGAAAGTTTATAAGTATGGATGGATGGATGGATGTTTGTTACTCTCACGCAAAAACTACTGAATGGGTTTTGATGGAACTTTACGATAATACAGCTTATATAACACACTAGCACAAAAGCTACTTTAATGCTGAAATTTTTACGGGAACGGAAGCTTCGCGAGGGAAACCGCTAGCGACCTCTAGTCAGTTATATACTCGTATATGGGTGGACAAAATTGGTCATAGGTAAATTAAATCAATTTAACACAGCCTTTAATCTTTTAAATATTTATCTAAACATTTTTTGTGTCGTCTTCTTGATTGATACACAATCGTCTTTTTTATGCTTTGTTTTTCAATTTTCAGTTTCAGTTTATAAACATGCCATAGTCATTTCATTAGATATAGATACTCATTCAGTATTATCATCTTCATGTATAGCTATCGACATACATGACAAATTGTATCAACTTGTCGGAATATTATCTAAACATTCTGTATGTTGACTTATTGATTGATGCACGAAATCGATTAATAGAATTTACTTATTCTTTGGAAATGTTTAAATCTTTTATTTTAAATGATTAAATAGTTTATGAATATACAATAGTCATTCATAATGAGTCATATATATAATCAATATTATTGAAAGTGGTTAATGTGGTTTGAGTAATACATCAATTAATAAGGGACTTCTAATAAAGATTGTACTAAGTTAGTAACATTTCAAACTTGTTACAAATCTATACAACTATATCCTGAAACCTTGTCTGCGATGGAGAAGTGATTTTCAAGAATATTTTTTATATTTTACAGTGAGCTCAATATACCCCTATCACTTTAATAACGACGACAGCGAGCGGAACTGAAACCCATGACCGATCCGTTTTTGAGTCAGATCTTTACCCGTGGAACTATTGAGGGAATTGATTGTATCAATGTGTGTAAAAGAATAGCTATATTTTGGCCAGGGTTAAAAAGATCGCCTATGGCCTCATTCTCTATCACAGTGATAAGAACCACGCCTTGTTTGTGTTAGTGCGCTATAAAAATGCTTCACACATTGAATTAAATTGAACGCCAGTGCAAATTAATAAACATGTTTATTACTCCGATCAATTGTTTATTGGCCTTTATTTACTAGTTGTCAGTAGTTATTCATTAATATCGTTAGAAATCTAAATCAGTGTCACATCAACTAGAGAACAGAGTAAAGTTAATACAAGTCATGAATGAATTGGTTAATGTATATTCATTAGTCATTACTAGTCATTTTTTTGTGTAAAATACTGGCCCCTAAGATACGGGCTTACCTAGTTTAGAGACCAGGGATTCATTGTAAATATTTATAAATATTATAGTACAATTACACACATCGCTATATAGCCCCAAAGTAAGCTTAGGTAGCTTGTGTTATGGGTACTATGATAACTGATGAATCATAGGTGTCGTTAAATAATACGGCAAATTGAAACGATCTCCCGAATATAGTTCAAGACGAAATACAGAAAATTGTAGGTAATCGTATAGCATAAGTCCTATGAACTCGTAAGATAATAACAGTCCACATTGCTTAACAGAATAGCAAACTGCTTTATCTGATAAAAAAAAATATTCTACTAACTAGAGCCATTTTAATTGGACAAGAGACATCGAATGTGTAACAGGTCGGAAAAATATGCTGGTAAAATGTTTTGGACGAGAACTTCACCCTAAATCTGTAGGCTGTATCTGCACTGTTGTGGCTGGCACCGACTCCTAGATATACTTAAGTAAATTAAAGCATTTAAATGACACAGTTATTTTTACTTTTTAGTGCGTTTTGAGTCGGTTCTATTTTTTGTTAAAAATTTTCATTTCATACTTTTTAACATACACGTACTATACTTTATACGGCACTAGCCAAAAAGCTACCGATACTTACAGAAGGAGCATATTGGAAGTCTGCCCTATATATATATACGTGTCGAATTGAGAACCTCCTCCGTTTTTTCGTCGGTTAAATGTCCAGTTTCAACAGAGAAGTCATCAAAAATTACAAACGGAAATCTCTTCAATCTTAAGTAGGGTGTAATAATTACACACGCATTTCACAACAGGCTATATGGAACACCATAAACGTGGTTTGTATCTCCGCCGCGGTGGTCGATGAGTAATGAGATCGTTGATGAGCAATAGCACTTGCTACCAACATACTCGTAAATCGTTGCCGTTATAATGTTTGCGTTCACTCGTTATCTGATCGGAATTTGTTTTATCTGTATACGTACTCGTATATTGTGCGTTTTCAATAACTAAGTTATTAAAAATGTATAGACAACTAGTCTTGATAGACATTTCTTAGTATGATTATGATTTTTCGTTTTGTACGATCTCTGCGGCGCAGTCTAGGCGCAGTGGTATGCGTGTTGCATTTATAAGATGAAGGGTTCGATTCCCGGCAGAGCCGATTCAGATTTTCTGAATTGGTCCTGATCTGGTTGGCAGTTAGCCTCGGCCGTGGCTAATTACCACCCTACTGACATAGAAGTACCGTCATTTGATTTTGCGTTACCAAAAGGGCCATTAACTTATTACTTTAAAAAAATTTGCTAATTAGAACTAAACCAATATGTAAATTTATTTTGGTGAACGATCTAACACGAACTTAAGGAAAAGTTTATGCAACTAATATTCAATCTACAGGATAAACAATAATATAATAATAAAAAAATAAATCATAACATAAAATAGCGTAATTCGTCTAACAAAAACAAGGAAGGACAGGAAGTTAAAGTAAAGATAATTGATACAAAAACCTAGTTTGCCAACATTGCAAGAATAGATCACGTTCCAATAGTCACAATGGCAGCTCCAAGGCGACCACGGTCTGATTGTGCCCTCCTGAGGGTCTATTGTGATGACGAGATGCGGTTATGTTGGTAGATAAACACAATTGATTTTATCTGGGGATTTACTTACATAGCTCATCATATTCATAGGAATAAATTATTTTAATTGTAATTTTCATTAACAACCATATTGCCGTGAATACGTTAATATATATAATGTTTTTATATTTTCATTTTTAAAGCGTATCATCACGATCATCACTGATTGCCTCGTTAGTTAGATCCTACGTTCGAAGCCTTGGATTGTGGAATAATTCCAAGCTCTTCATTCTTTTAAGAAATGTTTAGTAAATTTTATGCCTAAAGTTAGGGAGTTTATGGTGTTACCTCCGGGCTTCGGAGAGCATCAACATCTGACAGTAATCGTTAGTTAATTAGACTTTATCACCCTAAACCGACTTGAATTGAATTTACAGTGATTTCTATATTATCGTCTTCATCATAATCAGTTTATGGAGTAAAATAATGGACATGGATTAGATTTCCAAACACTACGGTATTTATCCGCGTACAGCCAGAGTACATCCCAAGTACTGTGATATCATCGGTCCACAGGAACTATACTAAAGCCAAATTCGATTGAGAATGCTTGTCAACAAACAAATTAAAAATGAAGGTAGAAATTGCTAGTAATTTTACTTCTAATTTTTTTAGTTAACTTGTTAATGATGAACTCATGGCAATAAATTAGATTAGTAAGTTTAAGATTAATTAATATATTCAATATCCTTTAAATAAGATTTTATAAAAAAACAAAACATAATTTTATATTTATTAGGCATAAAATGTGTTGCATTTCCTACCTTCATTTTAAATTTGTTTGTTAAAAAGCATTCTCAATTGAGTTTGGCTTTAGTATAGACCTTATAGTTTATTTTTCCTCCTTGTAAATACCCCATTTCTTTGACTTCTTTCACTTTAAAAGCTGAACTTAAATATAACATCTACTATCACTTTGTTCGGTCGTGAAAGTAATCAATGTTCGTTATTGTTTGATCGTGACTTCCTGTCGGCTTACAACGGCGGCGACAATTACTACGAATTGTTGTTGCGATCTCTGATGTATACTACCAGCTGCCTGCCGCAGAGTAGCTCCATAGAGACATTCTTTTGTAAGTCACTTGTGTAGTGAACAACCTTACTATAGTTTTAGTTATTAGAGTTAAGTTTTAGTAACTAATAGTTTTTGTGAGAGTACTCGTTTGGAGGTACTACCGCCTTGCTTTATCTAGACCCAAACGGCTGTATTTGGGATAGTAGAATCAAAAGAGGCAAAAGCTGCCTTTTGCCTCTTTCGACGCTAAACACATTACCCAAGAGCAATTTGATTTTATTCTTTACAAGTGAGCCCTTGACTGAAACCAGGACCGTCCGTCTTATAAATCCACTGCACACTGCGATGGAAGCCGTCAAAATTCTCTTATTCTAAAATAACAGATTCATAACAAAGGCAAGGTTAATTATATTTTCATGTTTAGGGAGATATTAAATTAAATATGAAATTGATTCTTAAGTGGAGATATTACGCCGGTATTAATAGCAAGATTGTAATTTGAGCTATTTAGATGTTTAAAATAATAAGGCTATTTAGTTATAATAGGAAAATTATTTGAAATCTAAGATGTTTTAATTTCAAATTGTGTTGATTACTTAATTATAGTTAGTAGATATGATTTATATCAGTTAATGGATAGTTAGAAGTTATAAATTGTAATTAAAAATAAAATTAAAAACAAAATATTAAAAATTGATCAATTAACCTATATACTTAATTGCTAATTAACTTTCAATCACTTGTTCATTTTTGTACAATTACAGTAACCAATTTATTTTCACGGATTTGATTTTATTATTCGTATGTATCTCAAAATTAGAAAAACATATGTAAAAAACGACAAAAAAAATTACAGTAAATTCTTTTTAATTTTGAATGAAACATGTCTGTATTTGTGTCTGTGAGCTTGTCTATAGTATCATATTACGAGTATCTATACGGATTAGGCCGTAAAGGACTTGATTCAAAGCCGTTAAATAAAAAAAAAATAACGGATTGACAGGTTGGTCAACGATACCGTTTTGTTGGCAGTAGACGAAATGGAATTCGATTTACACTTTTTAGATGTTTACAAAGAAGGTCCGATACGCCAATGCATTTTTTAATTTCAGCATTCTTCTTGTGACGAAAATAATGAATACTCTACCTAATTCCATAGGTAAATTAGTGAAGATTCGAACTGGTTTGTTCAGAGTCTTTAAAGTAGCAGAAGGTTTTAGATTTGAACATACACATACTAAAACTGATCTACGGGTACTAAACTACACTGTGGCACATCTCCAACGCAGATGTGAGGAGCGATCAAATGATGGTACCGTTGACTCCTGACCTGCGCAGCGCATGACTAACTGTTTTAATTAATTATGTCCTTTCAGTAGTGGAATTACTAACGCTAATTAGATTATATTCATACGTTCGTAACGTTTATTACAGCAGAACATATTTTGTATTAGCCTGATTTCAGTTTGGTCGACACTTTAAGAGTTCATCACAAACTTGATTAAAATTGATAATAAAAAAAGACTTATGTATATCCAGTTAATTTTTTGTAATGATTATTTTTGTCGTATATTGCCAATAATCATAATTGCTTTGATTTATATTACTTGTCCAATTATTCAGCTAAATTAAAAATATGTAAAAATGCATTAGTATAAAACATCAACAATCATCAGTGGATGACGGCAATTAAATGGATTATAATAATCAGTAGCAAAATTTAGGAAGTTGAATTGCAAAAGTAATCCATGGCTCAGAGAGCACGTCAAAAATATTAATCTGAATCTGAATAATAGACCGTCAAAATGTAATAAATAACTTTTAGCTAAATATGAGGCGAGGGTAAATGGAAATGTTAGGAGGCGAATATTCCTGGACCAAATTCAAGACATTTTAATATATGGCCAGGTCAAGAGCACCCCAAACCAACGAACTTGTATGAAAGGATAAAAGAGGGTGGAAAAAGCTGAGGAATTATGCAAGGACCGTGGCAATTGAAATTAGAAAGATGTATGGTTAAATTAATATAGGTACTCTGGGTACCTATATTAATTTAAGTATTACAATAACTCAAGACTAGAACATTCCGAAAAAGGTTGTCTGTAATTAGGAAACAAATTATAAAGAATCGTATTCCTTTTGTACTTCTCGTAAGGTAACGTTGAATGGGCAATTATACAAACGTAATAAGGTAAGACGTTAACCGAGTAGGAACATTATCAATACCTTATCCTTATCATTCATAAGCTTACCTATCGTCTTATTGCTATAGCCTTAAGGTTTAAAATAGCTATCGTAAATTTTTAGCCATAGCGAATGTTTTTTTAAATATTATTGGAGCAGCGAATGTTTTTTTTTTAATACTATTGGAATGAAATCACGTGATAATACTTCTGAAAATTTTACGATTCCTATTAAGACTGTGTTACTTGTTGGAATGATTGTCATGAATCACTTAGTTTGTTATCTTAATTAGGTTGTATTTTTAGAAGCCTTGCTATCTTTCTTCCTTCCGCTAGCGTGACGAATCTCTTAGCAATGCCAGAATGATCTTTACTTTTGGTAGTACACACATTTTATAAATATTACGATTGGTTGGTATGAAACAAACGCAACGCATGTTTTTTTATATGAAATAAGCTTGACCACGATTTCACTTTATGGTAATTGTAGATGTGGTCTAAGGTGGGACGCTCTTGCTTAGAACATGCCTATTTACTCTTGTTGTGGAAAAACTGATCTCGGAAGGGCATTGCAGCCCTTAGCTATGCGTATAATAAAAGATGATGCAAACCGCTTTGTACGAATCTTGGGAACTTGTCCGACCCGATGTCTTGCAGTGCGAATGGTGAAGGAGGTATGAGGTCAAATAACTCCTGAGTGCAGTCTCAGAAATATATCCTATAAAATACTAAGAAATTTGCAACCAACCGATGATGATAGATAGGATTTATATGCTGTATTCATCAATAGATACCAAAGAAAGATTCAAGACAAAAGTTTATGCGTAGAGTTTAATCGAGGGTCTCGATTTAGGGGAGGTCGGTCTAGATAAAAAGAAATCACATTATTATCAAAAATTAAGCGTATCCTGAGTTTCCCATAGAGGACATATATTAAGACATGTATTTCATCTCTTTCCAGGTGCTAAATATAATAATTCTCGTGCTGTATCGTACTGGATACAATGGCGAGTTCCTGGGGGTCGGAGGCACGTGGAACCTCAACGAGGAGAAGAATCCAGACGCTGAGATCGTGGCCTCGGGGGTCATTGTCGGCTACCTCATCTATACGCTCGTGCAAATCGTCACCTACCTCTTTGGCACCACTGAGCATAAGAGGTACAGTATTTAAGTATAGTTTTATTTTGATTTTAAAAGTTTATTTTACTTCAATACGTTTATTTTGTCATTATCCCATACAAATTCCTTCAAATTGTGACTGTTTACAAGCTGTTTGCAATATTGATTGAGTCGATGATTCAAGTTTTCTTCAGATATTCGGGAACCATTTAAGAACAATAGGTATATCAGTTATAAATGATACAATACGATTGTTTGCAAATGCCTTTCAGTATATGCTTTCAGAAGTCAGATTTAAAAATTCCAATGAAGTTATTTGTTTAAGATATGGACAGGTATCAATACTTTTTAAAAGCTTAAATTTAACTTGTCCTGTTTGTTTGTTTTTAATTTAAAAATTTTTCAGGGCCTTGTCAGAAATCATGATGAATTTCATCGGAGTGTTCATGTGGATCGCTGTGGGAGCAGTGGCATTACATTACTGGGGTGGCTACCAGGGTGAACATCAGTTCCAGTTTGTCTTTGCTGAAAGACAGGTTAGTATTTCCTTATACTACCTGATGATGTAACAAGCTGATGCCCCACATGATATGAAGTGGAATACCTGTAATATAATAATGAATCGTTGAGGAGTTCCCTCATCTGTATTTCGGCTCCATCATCAGATCGACTCGAAACCTTTATTAAATTGTAGTGCTTTAAATTACTTAACGGAAAAATTTACAAAAGTGCTAGTTGTTCTTACAATTTTTGAAAGTTCCCCTCGATTTCTCCGTGATCCCATTAATAGATCCTGGTTTGCTTGTCATGGTACCACCATCGGACTATCTCCTTTCTAACGAAAAAAGAATTATCAAAATCGGTTAATAAACGACGAAGTTATCCGCGAAATCGAAATCGGTCAAAATGAAAACTCCTTTGAAGTCTTTTAAAAATGGGAGCAAGATTTTGTGGCACATATTTTTTAAGCTCATTGGTCTATACCTTAAATTTATATAAGGGGGGTTTATGTTTTAAAATTGCGACATTTTTAATCTGTTCAATTCTAGTACATTGTGTAAGTAGTGATCATATCCATGATACCGATCATATTACTTGTACAAATAAACTTGGATGGATTGCAGGCCTTTCTAAAATAACTTAAATATTTGTTGCATTTAAAACACTCGTCTCACATCACTGAATGAATACAAGTTCACTCAACTTTTTGACCAAGTTAAATAATTTTTTCTGTAATGGGCCCGTTAATTGAATTGCCTAGTAAAAATTTTAAGCAATTCAAAAATGACTATGACAAGATTTTGTAAACAGCTGAAAT
This sequence comes from Mycalesis mineus, assembly GCA_034621355.1. Classification (NCBI taxonomy): domain Eukaryota; kingdom Metazoa; phylum Arthropoda; class Insecta; order Lepidoptera; family Nymphalidae; genus Mycalesis; species Mycalesis mineus. The sequence goes on along the minus strand of CM067891.1, from coordinate 14,567,946 downwards.
CGATCCAAACAAAAATACGATTTTAATATAGATACAGAATAAGTAGGTACTTTCCGTAAACATACGAAAATGTCGTTTTTAAACTGTAGAGATTTTAGCCATATAAGCAAATGCAAAGGGTCCTGCCCTTAAAGCAACCGACATAGTTCAGCGAGTCGCAGAACTGAAGTGGCAATGGGCGGGGCACATGATTCAAACAACTGATGGACGTTGGGGGCCCAAGGTGCTAGAATAGCGACCCCGCACCGGAAAGCGCAGTGTTGGTCGACCCCCCACTAGGTGGACTGACGACAACAAATGTGTCGGAGGGAGCCACTGGTCACATTCGGCTCAGGATCGTTGTGTTTGAAGTCCCGAATAGGCCTATGCCCAGCAGTTGACGTCCACAGGCTGTTAATATAATGATGGCTAATCAGAAACTAGTAAACAATCCTATTAATATCAATTTTTGTTGTTAACTTTCCAGGTTGGTTTGGCAGTGGGAGCCATGTGTGTCATCCAGGGAGCTGTTTACCTTCTCGACACGGCGCTCTCCGTTATACATTACACGAAGGAAATGTAAAACTAAGTGTATAATGTAAATTATGTTTTTTAAATAGATCGATTTAAGTTTATATAGTCTACGAGTACTTTCGACCTCTACCGAACTGTGTGTACTTAACCAAAATTATTATAATGACACTATTTCGTAATTGACCGTAATTTTTCAAGCTTTTAGCAATTTCGTAATTCTTCTATCTCACGAATGACTATTTAGAGTATAGTCGTCATTATTACCAGCCTACCAACTTATAGTAGAATGTCGACCTATAAATGTTAAAAGAACAATATGAACGGTACTCTTAACAGACAAAGTTATTCTCATCATCATGTTTTAATTAACAAACAAAACTTAAAAGGTCTTACTGAGATAGAAGGAATGAAAATACCAAAATCTTCAACTTCAATTATGACGATAGAGATAGAATTAATAATAAGATGTCTAATACAGAGGTAGGTACTTTAAAATTTTTTAATGGAATTTACACCTTTAAAGTTTTCATATATTTAAAACCTTGTAGAGTAAATATTAATTTTTATTAATAGACATAATATAATATTATTCAAATATTATGCATTTTGTAACAGCTCTCCAACTTACTTCTGCCTTATCTCCCACCTCTTCTTTTATATTTAGTTAGGCAGTAGTTATTCTGCGCTTGATGAAAAACTTGTACTTACTTTTTTAATGGAAATAAATTAAATACAATAAAATAATTATTTTATTTATCTAGCATAACTATATACGTACATATTTAAATGAAAATCTGAGTGTCCTGGATTCAATAGATTGATATTTTGTTATCGCTATTTAATACTCGTAATTATTTTTTAAAGTAAGTACTTTTTTATGGATTTTGTCATCTCATAGTCACCACACAAACTCGGAATGATAGGAGTCTGCGATGTTGGCTAAATTTATCACAACATGCGAGAGTTAAGGTGATATATAAGACATGTCCGCAGTCGGGAAGTTGGTGGTGTTACACCCTGTACCTCGGCGAGCGTTATGCCATCGGTTCCGGTCACTGGTTGATGACTTAAGATCTGATAGTGATCGTTAAAAAATGAAACATTATCACCCTAAGCTCGCCAACCCGCATTGAAACAGTATAACGGGTCTACGCTCCATATGCCCTCTTCTATAAGGAAGGAGGACTCCCTGGTTCTGTAGTGGGCCGTTAATAGGCTGACAATGATGATAATAAAATATTTTTATACCTTTTTACCTAGATAAGTCACAGGATGGATATCCGGCATCGTACCAACGACCTGAAGAACGCCAAAGATTCCACCCATGCAGGGTAATGTCTAAAGAGGCCAGTATTGTTTTCAAGAATGTAGGGTTCAGTGTAAATGACTCAAAAGATTAAAAGATCCTGTATAGGGACAAAACGGTAAATTGGGGGTCAATGCAAGTGTCAAATTAGTAGGGTCAAGTGTCAAACTGTATATCCTACGAGGAGTCACTCCTTAGTCACTTGAGTGCTAGCTTCTGGATAGTTTGACTGTTTTTGTGACCAAAGTGATATGAAGCACGTCTTCACTAGTTTTCTTTATGATTCAATTTTAGTGTGATTTGTGTAGAATCGTATTTGGGAAGTACGTAAATCTATCTATATTTGTAATATGTATTTTTATTTTACGAATTTTTATGATTTATATGAATATTAATAAATTATAAAAAAAAATTAGGAAGCTATTTTGAATAATTTTGTAAAAAAAAGAACTTGTCTAAAAGCTGCCGTTTTATTTTAGTTATCATGCGATTTAGATTTCTTTGATTTATTTGTAATCAAAATGCTACACTATGCTACAGGCTTCGGTTAGATACCACGGCTGGCATATAATCTAAAATCCTAACAAGTTAGCTTGCTTCATCTTATCATTACATTATCACTTACCATCAGATGCGATTACAGTCAAGGGCTAACTAGTAAATTAATATAAAAAATTGATGAATTTTATTGTATTGTAGTTTATCTTCTTTGTTTGTCCTATTTGTCGTAAAGCAAATGATGGATGCTATAGCGAATAAAATTTTATAAGAACTGTATTTTTGTTTTTTTAGCTATCTTGCGATTTTGATTTGATACTGAGTTTATATTGTAATCAAATGCTAAACAAAGCTACGACCATCTGTTACTATCAGCTCGCAACTTCTCAATTACTCAAGGTACCTCAGAACTAATTGTCGTAGAATTGTTTTTTACAATTTTCCAATCGTCCGCAGGTCGACAAATTCGAGTCAAGGCTCGTGTGTATTTCAATTGAATAATTAACTCGTTAGTTAACCACACAGTTAAATACAATAAACGCTAAAGCTGGAGAGCCCTTATGCAAGTTTTGTGACGATATCGCCCGAACTGAAGGAGTTTTTATGCGAATTCGACGTTTGCTTTTTGGACAAAATTGCGCCGTTATCGGAGACAGTAAGTACTTCTATACGTAATAACAAAACTTGTATATCCCTTAGTCATAAATACCAATATTGGTTGTCTGAAAGAGATCGCTCATTAGCGATAAGACCGCCAATTGTACATTGTCTTTTTTTTTAAGTTATTTTCTATTTGTAAGATTTTTTTTTATTATTTGGTGTACAATAAAAAGTAATTCATTCATTCATCCATACCTTCGTACTTATGATGCTCACTATAATATGATAGTAATACTTTACAAATATCTAAAAGTTTCATTAAAATCCGATCGACAAAATATAAAAAGTTTACATATGTGTGTGTATGTATGTAAAAAGGTATATATGATTTTTATTTTAATATCTTTAGTCTCATAAAAATTTATCTTAAGCGTATGTTTAAGTCTTTCGTACCTACAATTTGGCATTTGGCATTTGGGCAGAGTGATGCCGCTTACCGGAAGAAATAAGAATGGTGGCTTTAAAATCTGTTACACTACTAAATAGAAACTAAACAAAATAGAGAAAGAGAGAAGTATGAAAGTAACTATAAAGAAATTGGTGTCCCAACAGAGTCAGCGATCAAGTATCGTGACTATATCGCCGGAGCTCCAGCTGAAGGACTTTTTGTGCGAGGTCGACGGTGGTGCTGACAAAATTGCTCCATTAAAAGAAACCGTAAGTAAGGTACTCTATACCTACGTAAAATACTGTCTAGACCTTGACTCTCGCGTTAGCGTCCATAGTCAGGTTGCATAAGACTGCAATTTTACTTAACATAAATAATAAGTAATTTTTAAGTCGGTCGGTAAGGACCTGTTTCTAATTTAGCGTTCCTGTATGATGGTACATTGAAACAATTAATTTTTTTTAAACTAAGCCGTAGCAAACTTAATTTGAATCAACTAGATTCGTGCTAAACAGTCGCACTAACGTTTCTTCTTTTCATGGCACGTATTTGTACTTATTTAGACTTCCTATTTGTATTTTGTATGAAAGAAGATGCTCTGAATATGCAGTGAGTTGTACGCAATTAGATGTACGTAAATTTAAAACGCCTTTATCCAGGCCGATGCTAAACGTGTCGCGGATTATAAACGCTTCGGTACATCTTGTTGGCTTTGATTTGTACATATATTACAATCAAAAAGCTTGTCGGATCTGCCGCGTAAGAACTATGAGTCTGCGATCATCCGTTGTAGAAGATTGAAAGCAGAACATAATGAAAATAAGGCAATCTAATACATACATACATCTTATCAAACCATTGTCATAGGGGTAAGCAGAGACCACGCCCATCCACTTACCACGATCCTTGCATATATCTCTCGCTTATTCGAATTTCAATAAACCTTTCATACGGTTTAGGGCGCATTTGGCCGGGCATTTAATCAGAATGTCCTGGATTTGATTCAGGAACGTTCGCTTTGGTCTTCTACTTCCAACATTCACTCTCGCCTTATAAACCCCTTTCAAAACATTCATTTCATTTATTTTGTCTACATGACCAAACCATCTCAGCACACCTACCTTTCTCGATATTACATCTTTTATACCACACTCAACCACTTGCAAGAGGTCTAGCTTTGCAGGATCATTTTAAATAGCTTGATGAATTATATGTTCGTGAGCTAGTGAGAGCCATCGCACATGCTAATGAGTCCCTTGTCATGGCGCGTGCGTGTATGTGGAGCGAGCGGTGCCGTTAGACGGAACACTGGCTCGGTTCAACTTAACTATCATAATAACTGTAATAATAGATATTGCCGAGCGTTTTGTTTGTAATAATTGGCTAGAAGATTTCTGTTTGGCTATCGCTGATTTATTTAAGTAATTGCAACTGTTGAGTTTCTTTTTAGCTCTTCTCAGCAGTACAAATAGGCCTTTTTATAAAATAAGAAAAAAATATACACATCTCCCCTTTTCCCCATTTCAATTTTCGGCCATTTTGAGAATTTATATAGCCTCATTACTACAATTCTGACAAACGACACCCCATAATTATGTCAAAATCAGTCCATCAGTTTAGGCTGTAGCGCGTGCCAAGGAAATGGATACACATACATACATATACTACTACTACATACATTCGAAAAACATTACCCTCCTTCGGGCAGTCGGGTAAAAAGTGCTTGTAAACTAAGACTATTTCAAAGAAACAAATTTGAATATATTTTATACATAAATACATTAATTGTACTATTTTCCTGCAAATTTCCCTCCGCCATCTATCTAATCCTACATTCAAAAAAAATTTTAACAAAAGAATAGAACCGACTCAAAACGTACTAAAAAGTATAAAATAACTGTGTTATTTAGTTTACTTAAGCATATCTATGAAGTCGAGCCAGCAAGTTTAAGGAACATCAAAGAGTTTATCCATATATTTATCATTTGAATAAGCAAGAAAAACCTCAAATTTACCTATGCGAGCGTTCACTACCCAGCTTAGGCCTAGATATTTGATAGGTATAAGGTATAAACTTTTTCAGTGATGGTTATAAAACAAACTGACGGCCATGAGTGAAAGTGGCGACAGGCAATTTCCCGCAGAATTTAATGACAAATGTAATAGATAATTGATTGATTCGACGTGATTGTAATAGAATGTAATTTATAAGCACATACTCCTAGGTCATAATCACTTTTACTTTCATTTAATTCGTTTTAGAAACAATTATATAATATTAATATGAAATTAAAATTATGTAATTGAGGAAACAGTCTGCCTTTCTTTATGCGATTAAGAAAGGTAGGAATTAAGAACTATTGAACGGGTTATTATTAATTTAGCAGTTATTTATAAAGAACTTTTGCTATCTTTGTACCAAAAATGTAGATTTACAGTTTTGAAAAATAGCCTTTTCTCTTTTTTTTCGTTTTCTGGCACCTACTCATACTAGCTCACCTTATGAATATTTAAATTGTATTAGCATTTTTAGGGTTCCGTGCCTCGAAAGGAAAAACTAAACCCTTATAGTATTACTTTGTTATCCGTTCGTCAGTCTCTCTGTCGAGACTCTTTTTTCACAGGCAGCGTGGAGGTATCAAGTTAAAATCTATATCAAATACTTAGGTCTACTGTCCCTTAGAACTGTGAAAAAATCAAAACAAAATATACAAAATAAAATTTTTGACACTCATAAGGGAATTCAAACCTACAGGATAGTTCTGAGAGGTGGTCGATTAACGTAATAGAAATCTTGCCGTGTATTACCACCCTTACGCTTACCCTTATAAGTGTGATACCACCCTTACTCCGTTCCTATTGATCCGTCTTGTCTCCCGCCGGTCGTCAATGGTCCGCCATGGCGACGCCACGTTTTGGCGCCAACGTTCTACGGTAGGGGTTGAAAATAGGGTGCTGTTCCCTTGGCCCCAAGGTCGTTGGCTGACCTATTTTATATTTGTCCCGGTTTAAGTTTTAAATGTCGCCATAGGTTCTCAACTTAGTTTGGCCACTCTCCTCCCTCTTTGAGAATGTTTTTTCTTTAAACTTGACCATATTTAACGCTACTTTTAGTTTTAATCTGTGTATAATTTTTTTTTAATTAATACCTGCATTGTAGCAGCGTGGTGGGTATACGCTCCATATACCCTCCGCCTATAAGGAGGGAGACCTGGCCCTGTAGTGGGCCCTTAATAGGTTGATAATGATGATATTGATGAATACAGCTGGCAATTTATTTTAGTTTTATCCAAATTTTGATCTACCCTGCGCTCTAGTGCCGTACCCTAATGTTCTCTTTAACCCCTTCCATCTCCCTGAAATTCTCAAAAGCTCACTGGTAAGTTAAGTTATCGCTTATGTTGAGAACCTATACCCAACGACAGAGTAAGTAACCTAGGTCATGGTATGAGTAACATTTGCCAAAAACTATTATTCACTCTTTTGTCTAAAAGCTAAATTATGTTAAAAGGTCCAGCTGTTTAACAAATAAAACAAAAATAATATCCGTCCCAATTTCAGCATAGCTATCCATAATAGAAAAATCTGACCATTAGGCAGTTTTTGACCGACGAAAAAAAAGAGGAGGTTCTCAATTCGACACGAATATATTTTTTTTTATGTATGACAACGCATAACCTTTTTACAGAGTTGTCCGATTTTGATAATTCTTTTTTTATAAGAAAGGGCACATTTCAAAGATGGTCCCATTGTCAAAATTTTAGGATCTGATGATGATATCCTGGGAAAATTGAAGGAACTCTTCAAATTTTATAGGCACACTTGCAGCGATTTCGGTTTTTGTGTACGTATCGGTAGCTTTTTGTCTACTAGCGCCGCATAATATACTATTAGAGTATAGTACGAGTACGTTACGTGTCGATAAATAAAAATTTTTAACAGAAAATAGAACCGACTCAAAACGCACTAAAAAGTATAAAATAACTGTGTCATTTAGTTGCTTTAATTTACTTAAGCATATCTAGGAGTCGGTGCCAGCCAAGGTTTCTACTTTAAGGACATTACCTAGAACCCACAAACTGCTTTACTACGTTAAATAAATGTTCCTTGAACTTGCTGGCATGACTTCATAGATATGCTTAAGTAAATTAAAGCAACTAAATGACACAGTTATATTTACTTTTTAGTGCGTTTTGAGTCGGTTCTATTTTTTTTTAAAAATTTTGTCTTACTCCTAACAAGTCAGCTCGCTTCCACTTCAGATTGCATCATCACTTACCATCAGTTGTGATGGCAGTCAAGGGCTAACTTGTGATCAATAGAAAAAAAAAACGTATACATCATCAACGACCGATAGACGTCCTGAGCTGGACATATGCCTCTTAGGACTTGAGGACATAATCAAAACTGAAAAACTGCCAAACTCATTACCACTAGAAGCCAAACGTCGCCGTGGTAGAGTAGAAATTACAATTTTGCAAATGCAAAGTCAATGACCTTTAAAAATAACAAAATGGCGACACTGTCAAAACGTCACGGGGCAACGCAACCGATTGTTAGGAACAATGGCCCATACGGCGCAATAACACGCTCGTATAACGTTGTTTGTGTTCACGTTCGCCATTAGCTATAAAACGTGCCCACAGTTCATGATTTATATTGTTACCTTGCCATCAACGCGTGTATTTTATTTAATGTTTCAATAGTTACTACACAATGTGTAATGATGAGTATAAGATCCAAGGGAGCCGAAGACTTGGCAGACGACGCACCTCCTGGCTCAAAAATCTCCGTGAGAGGTATGGAATGAGCACAAGATCGTTGTTCTTACTTACCGCCTCGAAAGGGAAGATAGGCGTAATGATCGCCAACCTCCGTAGAGGTGATGGCTTTTGAAGAGGAAGAAATTTTACTAAGTTAAGTTACAAGTAGGAAGGTAGATTTCATTTTTGGGCGAATGTACTGTTTATGAAATGGCCCAATTGCTGATGCTCAAGCTAAATTGTCATAAAATAAAAGAGGTCAATCTTGTAATGATCCCAAAAATTCAAATTTTGAAAATCTACGTCAGTTGATAATTAAGATAAAGTGATCAAATTTTGTGTCAAAAATTCCTAAACTACTAATATCTTCGGAAAAACGACTATTTTTAATTAGGAATTCTTTTAAAAGGTAAATATGTATCCATATTAAAAATCAAAGAAATTCCAATTAAAGGACTTATTCCGATCGAAAGAATGTAAAATCATCAGTACCATTGATATTTGATGCCTGGTGGCTTTAAGCTCTATATTCTCTCGTAATGAGGCTACACAACTCAAAGCGCTTAATTTTGCTTCGAAAATACTGCAGACGGTGACTAATCCAACAATAAAAATAATAGCTAATAATTATTATGATATACTTATTACAATATTATTCTCAATGGCGTTATCAATACCATGAATAATGCAATAATTCCGCTAACATCTGAAAACAAGCAGACACTAGTCATAGCCCAGTGACTCACGCGGTGTATCCTGATACCTAACTCAACCTAGTTACGACTAACTGTAAAGTACCTCGTGAAACTGAAAACCTGAATCATTTACCTATTAATTATGTTATGACATACGGGGTCAGTGCTTAAAACCTTCATCCTCAAAGATTCCCGTAAAAACAATAATATTCTCTCACATTAGACTCACACATTTATTCTAATATCTTTTTTAGATCTCTATTTATTTTTAGAAATTTTCATTTGAGGAAAGAAGGATATTAGAAGCCTTAATGTAATTTTAAAGGTCCATAGATCCCCACACGTATGGGTTTGTTGAAAACATATTTGTATTTTCAGTTGTAAGTATGGAGAACCCTCAAAATTTATTGTTTTATTTTCTATTTTTGTGTGAAAATCTAAGTGCTATTAACTGAAACTGGATAAATAAAATTACGAAGTTTCAACAATATGGTTCTTATAGTTTCGGAAAATTGTGGCCGTGACATAGAAAGGAAAAGACAGACAGACATGAGGGATCTATAAGGGTTCCGTTTTTTGCAATTTAGCTACGGAAGCCTTAAAACCCAGCAGCATTGATTAACCATATATGAAAAAGAAAATGTTAGTTTTAATAATATGTTAAAACCAAGTTTTAACAATATGGTTCTTATAGTTTCGGAAAATAGTGGCCGTGACATAGAAAGGAAAAGACAAACAGACATGACGAATTTATAAGGGTTCCGTTTTTTGCTATTTAGCTACGGAACCCTAAAAAACCCAGCAGCATTGACTAACCATATATAAAGAAGAAAATGTTAGTCTTCTTTACTGTCCAAAAGGCCCCCAATTCTTGTGCTTTAAGGCCCCGGCATAGTTTCAGATGGCTTTGCCTATAAGGCACGCCGTGTCTTTTTAATTTAAAAAAAATTACAAAATCTGTATCTCTCTAATTTCAAGGCATGAGTACCACACGTATTCGCCTTGAATAAATAAGCACTCATTTATTTAGCTTCTTAATCCTACTATAACTTCTCGTATGACATCTGTTTATTAAAAAAACTCTATTAAAAGCCACTCGTTACTATGATAGTGATTTTTATGTGAAACATATATCAGACCACGCCCTTCCACTTGCCACAATCTTCGCAAGTCTGTCTCGCTACTTCCAATTTTATTAAACCTTTCATACGAGTACGTCGGTTAGGGGTACTTTTGATCTGGCCCTTAACCAGAATAACCTGGATTTGATCCAAGAACGTTTGCCTTGGTTAACTTCCAACATTCTCATAAGAATAACATAAAAATAACTATCTTACAATGGAAATATCCAACATCCTTAAGAAGTCAAAGAAAAAATATCTTTATTAAGTACAAGTAATTTAAATATTATTTAAAAGTAAGTTCCTGGCCCTAAAATTTAGGCTATGGGTGTTCCGAACGCGCCTTGGTCCGAGAAAAGCCTATAACAAACTCAAAAGATAAATAATACCGGAAAATAAAGGATAATATTGAAACTGATGACACACTCGAGGATTTTCATATATTTTTCAGTACAAACAAGTTCTCGATTACGTAAAATGAGTGGAAGCGAACTGAAAACATGACGTCCTTCGCAGAACTATGGGAAATAACGCACTCGCGACTCATAACAACTCGTACAATACGCGGTACTTAATCTTACCTACTATTTGAAGCGTAACCTAGTTAACTTTACCTGCAGTATTTGATCTATCTGCTTAGCTACTTATTTGTACAGTTGTAGAGTTACTATAGTATTTCAATCCAGATGGAATGAGTTTAAAATGTTACTATACACATTATTACATTGGCTTTCTACAGAATATATTTAGGGGTGTGGACAGGCACTGTTTGATATAGTCCTCCCCTGACCTTTATACAATAGGGCTGCTAGGTATTGTATACGCGTAAAAAATCCAGCTCTTGTTTTTCCTACCACCTACAATGTGGGTATCTTCAAGTAAAGGCTCAATAGGCATCTTCTAGGCAAGCGGGTTCCACCGTAGGCTGTATCTTCGCTTAGCCTTCGTGATAGTAGCCAAACGTTAGCCTAACATTTTAGACATTTTTATTTCTACTACAAGTTAACCATAGACTGCAATAGTTAAATCCGCTACCCTGTCGGTTTCTACACGACATCGTTACGAAACGCTATATCGCTGCCAGTAACTAGCCGCGACCGAAGCTTACCAGACCGTACTGGGCAAATCAAGAAAATCGCACACGGCTCAACCGGACATCGAATACAAGACCTCCGTCTTATAAATCCGTTGGAGGCCGTCAAACACGGCTAAAAGTGATTATTGCTCAAGAATATCTGACTAGTTTCTAACTCATACGAGGTCCTTAGTCATTAGCTTATTGATAAACTGGGTATTTAAAATGCTACTGACGTACCATAATCGTGATTGACATTAGCAGTTATAATAATCGATACGTATCGCGGTGCGTTTACGTGCCTCCATATATTTACGAGTACATGTAGCTACTGTATAGATGCGAATATGCGCACGCGCCGCTTGTAGACCGGAAAACGATAGAAAGTCGCTTTTCGAATAAAACAGCAACAATATAATCGACTAGTGGATGTCCGCGACTCCATTCGCGTGAAATTAGGTTTTCCTCGGCTTTCACAAGCATGGGTGACAATAATATTGTGACAAGCTTGACTGATAATTAAGTCGAAAGAGTATAAAAAGAGTGTAAAAATATCCAAATGCTTATAAAATTTGAGTTCTCTGATTTTTAAATAAATCGAAAATGCGGTATTTTACAGTTATTTTCCAACGTAAATCACAGATAATGAACTAGAAATTAGAAACTATACCGTTTCAAACAAAAAAGGATATTCCAAATCGGTTCAGCCGTCTTCGAGTAATAAGGAAACGTACCTAAAAATGCAACAAAAAGGAAAAAATCAGTCATTAGTTGTTTTAATTTGCTTAAGCAAATCTATGAAGTCGATGCCATTCATTGAAATTGCCATTTTGAAAGGCATATTTGTTCAGACGCTGATACGAAAACTGAGCAGTTCTGGTAATATAACGTACATACTGGTCGAATCCCTCCTTTTTTGTAGTCAGTTAAATATTGATCCATGCGATGCGATATTGAATAGAAACATTTATAACTTTTCTATTCTAGACTAATACAAGTATACTCAACGGCTGCACTTAAAACACTAGCATGGTTTATATCGACATTTATCTCTACTAAAGGGCGATCCATTGCGAAAGGTTCAATTGAATAATGAAATGTACTATTTTTAAAACTTCATTGATATTTCATGATATAAGCCATATCTACTGTAGAAATAAAACTGTTGAATGTACCTATGTGCCTTGTAAACTCGAGCTTTAAGGTGGAATATATATTTTGCTTTCTAACTTTTATTGTCTTGTGTATTACTTTGGCTTATTTTTTTTCATCCACTACAAATTAGCCTTTTTTTATTATCTACTACAAGTTGGCCCTCGACTGCTATCACACCTGATGTTGAGTGATGATGCAATCTAAGATGGAAGCGGACTAACTTGTTAGGAGTATGATGAATTCCTCACCCCTTTCGGTTTCTACACGACATCATACCGGAACGCTGAATCGCTTGGGGGTACGTCTTTGTCGGTAGGGTGGTAACTAGCCACGGCAAATGCCTCCCACCAGCCAGACAAGACAAATTAAGAAAAACCTCAGACTGCCTCGCCGGGAATCGAACCCGGGACCGCCGTCTTGTAAATCCACCGCGCATACCACTACGCTACGGAGCCTTTGACTGCAATCACACCTGATGGTAAGTGATGATACATTTTATCTATCTTATTTATAGTTATATAACGATAATGTTTAATTGTTGGAATGTTATTGTTTATCAATGGCTACTTTCATTTTATCATAATGAAAGCTCCATTTACGCAATTTTCAGCGGTTCTGCGCTTCAATAGTTCGTTTTTGTTGAGGCTACATTTTCCCCATACAAAAATCATAAATAACCGAGCCTACGCGAGGCGTAATTTCAAATGACATTTCGCATACAAACAACGAATAGGTTATCAGAGTGGCTGCTAAAAAAAAACAATTTTTGGTACAATCGATCAAAATCGACTAGAGTTGTGAGATTTTTTTTTCCAAGTCGGGATTTATAAACTTTGGAATTAAAAAGGCGGGATTCTTTTGTCGAAAGCGGGACATAGTATAAAAACGAATATTATTAAAAGTATAGACAACAATATATTTACCCTATTGTCAGGTAGTAACCCTAATCCTAACAACAGGGTAAATCTGATTGGTTCTAAATAAAAATAAAATAAAAACAAAACAGAAATCAAAGTCAAAAAAGTTTTATTCATTGGAGAAATGGGGCCTTGTTAAGGCGAAAGCTTATATGTATGTATGGATGTTTGTTACTCTTTCACGCAAAACTTCTGAATGGATTTTGATGAAACTTCACAATAATATAGCTTACATATTAGAATAACACATAGGCCACATTTTATCCCGAAACTCCCACGGGATAGAGAACTATACGGGTGAAACCGCGGGCGTCCTTAATATAATATATAAGAATGATATCTTAAACCCAAAATTAATAAATTATTGCATTTATAACATTAATTAATAAAAAACATAATTAGCTTAAAATCTGACCCATTTGTACACTATACCTATCTCTGTCGCTCTTTTCCTGAATTTTCCTACACTCATCGCAGTCAGAGTTGTGTTGTGCGCTTAAACCAAATGCGTAAATTTATAGTGGCGGCCATCGCAGCGGGAACGTCAGTCGATTCGCGACGAACGTACTAAATACTCGCTCCCTAAGTACGGGGCTCGACGGAAAGCGCCAAGCGAAGTTCGAAATTCAAAATCCGCAGTGTCTTTTTAAAACGCGATTGGGACAGTGACTGTGTTTTTTGAGCCTTATTTACGGTCTGTAAGATAGACGTGTGAACTTTTTGGTGAGATGTGTTTATTTTTTAATTTAATTAATTTTTTTATTATTAATAAGTTATTTAATTGTTTTGGAAATAAATCATAATTAATTAATAATAATTAAATTAAAAAATGTATGCAGTTTATTAAAGGAGATGCCAGATCCTAACCCAGAAAGAACACATATTGTAAATATACTAAAAATATCCTATTATTATATAAATGTTTTACAATAAGACATTTTTACTGTTGGACATCGGAATAAAATTCTGTTAAAAAAGTAATTAAACTATTTCCTTTTCATTTACACTCTTTACGCATTTTTAAATCTTTATTGTTGCACTGGGTTCTAGCCTTTTAAATCGTTTTTTATTGTATTTTCACTAAAGTGTGGTCTAAATGGCTAGTATCCAGAGTCGTTAAGCCTGTTTAAAATGTATTTAATGAAGCGTTGCGATTTTCATGTTAGTGTGACTGCTGTGCTATGTGGTTTTAGAAATTAGAAGAAAGAACATTGGGCTCGTATCGAATACTCCGACTTCTAGAGCTTTTAAATGTAATTTATATTAAATAGTAAAAAAAAAATGCAATAAAACGATGCATAATACATTGTTGTACAATATGTTTTTATTAGTGGGTTAAAGTCCTATACATTGTCTGGCATTCTCCTTTTAATTTACCACTCTTTTTATTCTTTTCTTTTGGTCGTAAATCCTAATACTTTATGCCATATGGTTGTGTTTTATTTTATTAAAATAAAATAATCTTTGAGTATATATTTTTTACATTCCAATCGCCGCATAATTAATGACCACAATGACACTGGAAACTCCACTGTTATACCTATCGAACCTAGGAATCACCATGCTCGTCTAGTACAGGATGGTGTAAATATTCATTTGACGTACGAAAAATTGTTAAGCTACAAAATATATAAGTAAAGCATTTTGTATTATTTATTTATAGTTAAAATAAATGGAAATTAAGTTTACGTTCATATACATAAATACCTATTACTAGTGCTATATTAAGTTTAATTTACGTGCTACGTTATCACAGACCTATTTTTCAAAGGCTTAAATACCTGGCACTCGCAGCTTAACATACTTTTTAAAGTTGAATGACTTTCTATGACAATACGTTTTAAAATCCAATTAGAGATCTGTGGACTACAACTTTTTTCTACTTTTTAGTTAAATAACGGGCAATCATTTTGGGATTACTTTTTAAACATGAATCATGTTGAGAATTCCTGTAAAATTCACCTCCAGTTTACTCTTTACTTCGGTAGAGTGGAATATTAGTTAATAGCAACAATGAGTAGAGCTATATAAATTGCCTTTGATGATCTTCCATTTGCCTATGCTAAAATTTTAAAATGTACCCTACCTTAATTGTTTTAATCAAACTTTGATTATAATATATCACCATCTGAATTCAGGTGCAAAAACAATAATCACCTGATAGGTAGAGCTCCATAAGCTCTCCTCTGAATAAAACAAAGCTGCTCTGTCATAAGCTGGAGCAGACTTAAACTAATTAAAAAAAAACAAAATTGCTAGAAGTGTTAAAACAAAGAATTACCGAACATAGCTTACGATCGCTGTGCATCAATCAATTACCTTAAAGGTGACTACTCACCCTATAATGTGACACGTTACAAATCGAGCATTTGTATTGATTTTCCCTGATTTAATAAGTTAAACGTGTATTAGTATCTAACCATCAGATGTCAGGACTGATCCCAATCGGCCTACGAACCTCGACGGCCCTAACGTCCCTAGGTCCGATACTTACGGAAGGCGTCCTTGAGAGACATTACCACCTTCGATAACCCCTTAGACTTGACTCTATCACAGCGCTTTAACCAACCTTATCAGTAACCAACACAAATCGTTGCTTGCTACAGATTTATTCCACATTGTAACTATCTTTTTGTAACTGCGAACGTTACATTAAGTGTAACACAGATTTAACACCCATTTTAACGCGGTAAATCAAGCAGCGATAGAACACTTGTCTATTCTAGAACGTAAACAATTGCATTTGAAAGTGCATACCGGCGCGGCAAATATTTACGAGTACCAAACTGGTAGCCGGTATTGGAAAGTGGGCGTGCGTGTGTTACGAACGAGCGATTGGCATTTGTTGTCGACTCTTATGACTATGGACTATGTCATGCGTTGATTGATTTTTTTTTCCTGTTTCGTATATAATTAGCACGTGTCCAATTCTAACGAGTTAAATATTCAATATCTTTCCATTGCCAACGAGTAAAACTCTTCGAACCCCAATCCGCGTATTAATATGCTCGTTGATCCTTGGGCAAATAACTATGTAGGTAGATTGGTAAAGAAATATGCTTATTAATTGGACTCTCGGAGAGATACTCGTATAAGCGAAATGCAATGGTGGCTCATGATCGTTGTGTTTGGAAGTCCCTTAAAGACCTATGTCTAGCAGTGGACGTCGGTCGGCTGTTAATAATGATGATGGCGGATAGACTGGTCTCAGTAAACTTGCCGCTGTGAAAATATACATAGCAACCTTTGTGGTAATATAGTGTTAAAGTATTAATTTACGATGCGTCTCAATTTCATATGCCATGTGTCGTCTATTATAGTAAATGATTAGCTGTTGCTTGTGGTTTCACCTGTACCAATCCTATAAGAAGCTGAACGAATGCTCTTTTGAAGTACTATCACAGATCATACCACACTAACCTAAGGGTTCTAACGAGCTGTTTAATGCAGAGTCCAGGAAACCAAGAGTTTAAGCGTTCTGAGTTCAGCGTAACGCGTTCTTTGTAATGTTTGTAACACTGCACTGCCCGCCGTCTTCGTGGTGCCATAGTTATAATATGATGCGCAGAAAGCAAAACTCAGAAGGCCTAAACTATTTCTGTCTTACCAGGCTTTAATAGAAATGTGAAACTACTTTAGAAATATTTAGGGCCTAATACCTACACCTCAGGCTGATGGAAACAGGACAGCGTTTTGTAGGACGTCTTTTATTTAATTCTCTGCGAAGATGTTGAAATCTATTTTGTTCTGTTTATAGCTGTGGTTTCAACTTACCATCAGCTATGCCATCTTCTAAAATTCACATATTTCATCATCTTGTTTACTGTAACGTATACTTTTCTATTGAAATTATATGTGAAGAATAGAAGAGAGAGAAAGCAATTTTAATTAGTTTTGGTCATGTTTAGGTGTCGGAGTACGGAGGTGGTACGAGGGTAGTTTGGACCATGTCGGCAGGCGACAGGGAGTCGGAGGCGCAAGCCAAGAAGGGGGAAGATGGACAGACTGCTGAAGGAGGGAGCCGCGCTGCCACTGCCTTGAAGGAGCACTGGTGTGTCAGCTTGAGGATCGTTGAATTTGTAAGCTAAATTCCAGTCTTTTCTATAATGAATTAGCTGTAATTATAAAATAGGTACTTTAAGCTAATTAAAGTGATGAGTGACGATTAAGTAAATTATATTGATCTTATTATAATTATAGTTGATGAATGATAAAAATTAAGGCATATAAGATTAGAGATTGATTGAAATATTTTTTTTTTATAATGTTCAACACGCAATTCCATTGCAATAAGCTATTATTGAAATTGATTTAGATTTATCTTCAAAAAGAACAACATTACTCGATTTAATTAAGACAATGAAATTATTTATTCACGATAGTATCAAGTACTTGAATTATTATTTAGTGAAACATTAATAATGTTATCTAAACATATTTTGCTTCAATTATAGAGTCACCTGCAGAATTGATTGTAAACAAATTTCAACATAATGTTGCAACAACAAAAAAACTTAGTAGATACGTACTTATCACGGAAAATAACGAAAAACTCTATAAAAAGTACAATTACCCGAATTGCGGAAGCGTTTGGCCAATCGTGAAAGCTTAGAAGATTAAAAGATAGACAAGGTCATCCTTTTTACAACGGTAACCGGCAAAACATTTAAATTTTAGACACAGGACGGATGATATTACAATAAAATTTACGAAATTTATTCATTTCGGATACAAATGATTAGGAAAAGGAACATTGTTATTAAATAAGAAACTTATTAGCACACCAGTTAAACACTTTATGTTAATAAATTATTAGAAACTAATTATTAATTGTATGCTATAAATGTTAATAGTTCATTACTTGCGGAAATTTATAATTTTTCAAGCGCGTGTTTAATAAAAAAGGATCTGTCTAATTACTGTAATTTATTTTAATATAGACATTTTGAAGTATGATTATGTTGAACTGCTTTTGATAAATAATTTGACAGTCAATTATTTATTAATATTTGTTCCAGTAAAATACAGTCTCAAATAAAATTTTTAATTATATCTTTGCTTTGAGAATGGAGTCTTCAAAGAAACTAAGATAACACGGAAACGTATTAATGCCCGCAATTCACGGCAAGTCTAGAAAAACACCTAAAAATTGTTTTCACAACTACCTGAAAATGGCAAAACTGAGACGAAAAGTTTTAGATAAATATTGTAGAGATAAAAATTTAACACAACAAAGGTCTCTTGCCTTTACAATAATACAAACACACATACAGTAAACAAAACCATTATAAAATACAAATTAAAACTAAATTAAATTAAATCTAAAACCTCCTCGACTCCACTGCAATGAGGCATAGTGCCCAGGATACTGGCAGCATTTCTCCTTTGGATGGCCAAACTAATCCGTTGGCCAAGGTAGCTGCCAGCCCGTTGATCACCCGCCGACTCGATAACTCTTTTTGAGATATCGTCAAAGAGAGCACGAGCCTCTGGTCCCCACGGCCCCAAAGTCTCTACACCAAAAGGCACAAACACGAAATTATCTTTTATATTTTTGTATTTGCGCGTCTTGGCCTGTTCAGCGTTCTTCGCCGCAGCACCCGACATAGAAGAGGTAGCCTCAATATGGGATGCAGCCAGAGTATCAACGCAAGTCGCATCCCATACTAGTGTCTTTCCTAACTTCTATGGAACGAGGGTCATACCATCTGGTCTCTTACCATCGCTGCGTGCCAAACCGATGGGTTCTAATACAGCTGGCACGTGAGCAGTAGCAAGAGACCGGCGGATGATGTCGTTCAGGGTGCTGTAGCGAGAGAAGCGACCTGCGCTTCTCGAACAGGAGAGTCCATGGTGGCCAAGGGGAACAACGCTGTCACCACAGTGGCATCGGTGAGGCTGGGTTAAATTTGCGCCAAGCCTAATACCAATCGCCAACGAAAGGGTAGTGTGGTCTAACATAGTCCCCAGGTTTCCAGAAGGGAGAGCATGGAGCCAATAACCGGACTCTTTCACAGAAACAGCGAGAAGACGAGCACGGTCAATTTTGGTATTAGCGCTGTCTAAAAGGGAGTTGAATGATTGTTTGCCTAAAATGTCATCCCACTGTCTTTGTGAGGAGAGAGAAGCCGGCAGCGTATTTGGACTAGCCAAAGTCCATTCATTTCTAGCCTCTGCCAAATATGACACCTCTGAGGATCCTAAAGAATTATATAAAATTTTATTAAATAGAGTATGTGTACTATAAAGCAGAGGAAAGAAATGCTGGTAAGGAAATACTGGAAATTTTGCGAATACCCAGACCTCCATAACGGACAGGAAGAGAAGCCTGAGTCCAAGCCTGATTTGATATGAACAATTTAAGATGTTAATGAGAATATTTTTTACTAAAGAATCTATGGTTTCCAATGAAGAAAGATATTTCCAAAGCGGTGCGCATCTTAAAAAATATGTCAGTTTTGGTACGAATAAACAAAATCTAATAATAGTGAGAGCCATGTGAGGGTTAATTTCGAAAAGACGATAAGAGGTGTTATTAAATTTGAAAATTGTATCTTTGATAAAATTTGGGATTGAAGCCTCCAAAACTGGAGAGCCTAGTAAACGAAGTGACTCGTTATTTAAAATTTTGACACCTGGAGCAAAATTATTGAATTTGATAAAAATTTGCGATTTTGATTCACCTGAAAATGAATTTGGGATATATATTTCGCACTTGTCAAAATTTAGTTCTAGGCCAATATTTTTAAATTTAAAAATAATATTGCTTAAATCATCTAGAACTGTATTCGCTTCATCAGCCAGGGTTCCATCGTCTAGATACCAAACATTGAATTTCGAATTTAGGGTCGAATTGATGGAGTGGATGGCTAAACCAAAGATTGCGGGTCCAAGAGGATCTCCTTGCTGGCAACCAACAGCTGAGTTCAGAACATTATTTTTATATAGTAGTTTAGATGGGTTTTGATAGCACTGCGATAAATATAATGACAGTTCAGGTAATCTTTCATTAATTTCAGAGAGATGGATGTTTAGACCGCAGTGTTTCCAAAGTTTCAGCAGTCTCCGGGGCAAGAGTGTCACTGGAGAACAAAAGTCAAGCTGCTCCCTTGATGTCACCATCACTTATCTTATTTTCTATAAGTCTTAATAAATTAGTAGTAGTATAATTTAATAGTTATTAAAAAAATATTAAATTATACGTACAGATATTTTTAAAATTAAAATTAAACATAGCACAAACTATATTAAAAAACACTTTCAAAGCTATAATATCTGCACTATTGTAATTTTTTCGCATTCATTTCGCAACAACAGCAACATTCGCAAAACGCATTTTTCAACACAATAGAATTTCCCGCTGTGCAAATATTACATAATAGTCCTCACATATTTATTCGCATTGCACAATTATATAATATTCATTATTTCCTTGCCAAAATTTGATTTTGAGAGCAGAGCTGCATTAAAGATGTATGGAGGTCGCCATTGCAGGTATCAATATCAGTTGTTTCGACTAAAAGGAATGCTCCGGCGAATTATTATATTTATTATATATATTTTCATTATAACAGTTCTTAAACAATTAATTTAATAATATTATTAATAAAATATTTCATTTGGAAAAAATTAAAATTGACCTGTCAAATTGTACAATAATGTAGCTTGCATATCAGAATATTGAAAGAACGATAGAATTGTATCTTAAAATTCCCTCGGGGTTAATTTCAAAATATTCGATGAAAAGTTATTAAAGTTAATAACCAAGTAAGAATATAAACCTTGCAAGTGTGGGAATAAGCAGATGGCATGGCGATATGCACTTATTACCTATAACTTAGCTGTCCTTGACGAATAGAGTACCTTTCCGTAGACACAAGGTTGATGCGTTATCGTTAGATGATTCATTTTACTTACTTAGTTACATACTTAAATTAGTTACTGGTTACTACATAATAGTTACCGAAGTATAACGACAGTTAATTAGACGACTCGGGTTACTTTGATTTTAATTACGTTTTCTAATTAATTAATGATGATACTTGTTAATTTTATTAATGAGTTTCTGATTTTGTTTAATAAGAACTGGATTAGAAATGTAACTCAGCTATTGGGATCGGGTTTCGGATTGTTCTCTATCACGGTTTGACGGCCTCCGTGGCGCAGTGGTATGCGCGGTGGATTTACAAGACGGAGGTCCTGGGTTCGATTCCCGCGGGGCAGATTGAGATTTTTCTTAATTTATCTTTATCTGGCTGGTGGGAGGCTTTCGCCACGGCTAGTTACCACTACCGTACCGACAAAAACGTACCGTCAAGCGATTTAGCGTTCCGGTACGATGTCGTGTAGCTTTAATTAGTAAATTTCACTATAGTAACTCTTATGATAATTATCCCTCTGGTTTACAACGTTTGTGAACTTTATAAATTCCTCGTCATGGAGTGTAGACCCAACACGCTGTTCCAGTGCGGGTTGGCGGGCTAAAGTTGATAATGTTTCTTTTATTAACGAGCTTTACCTACGATAACGATTCTTTTATCAGATGATGATGATACTGACCGGGACCGACGGCTTGACGTGCTCTTCGAGGCACGGGGGTGTAACACCAACTTCCAGACTCTGGCTTAAAGTTTACTCGAAATTTCTAAGAAGAAAAAAAACTCAGAATGAGTCTACAACCCGTCCCAGGATTCGAACACAGGACCTATGTGGCTTCGATCATGAGGTCCACTAGGCTAACCAATAAGTTTAACCACTAACCTAACTTGTAAAAGCTCATAAAAAGTACTTACTTGTATAAAACGCGCGAAAGTGAAAAGTTACGCGGTTTAGGAAACACCGACATTAGAAAAGCATTAGTTTGCGGTATTTAGGAATTCACAAAAGGAGAAAACTGGTATTTGTGACAGCAGATTGACTTTCACTTAATGAACAGTTATCGGCCACTTGTTTCTCATTTTCAATCATAGGATTTGCGAATTTTTGTTTGTTATTGATTGCTCAATTATTGTAAAATCATTATCATCATTATACATATCGGGATTTCATCGTTTAATGAATTCAATGAAAAAACTGTTGTTTAAAATATGTCCAGTCTTCTCATCGTCATTATCTTATGTCATAACATCTATAACCTTATGTTTATGAGAGAGAAACACTTCCTACCTGAGAGTTTAAATCGACACTATTTTAATGCGATCTTTAAGATGATATTTAGATCTATCATCATCAAATGATCGTAATCGTGACTAGGATAGAAGGTGATGTCCGAAGCACGGAGATGTAACCACTAACTTCTTAATTCCGGGACGCTTTTTTAAGGAAGGCTCGATGTCCGTAGAAGCACATGATCCAAAGTAACACAGACTAAGTACCTAATGGATCAACAAGACAAAAAACATAAGTAATCTATGATAATGCGTACATCAATAATGTCACGTAGATATCTAACTATCATAACGTCCTTGTGCCTTTTGCGTCTTTGCAATCATATACTTTTTGTGCCACGCAGACAAAAACGGACTTCTTAGCTTATGTGGCTTGGGATCATTAGTTCCTGGGTTGAGTTATGAAATAATAGGTACTAGTTTCTAGGTTGGTTTTCTTTCTTTTCAAATTTTTTCAATAAAATTCAGTAAAAATTCTAATCCCAGAGTTGAAGTGAGACACTCGCGTCCCTCGAAGAGCACGTTAAGACGTCGGTGCCGATCGCTATTACTAACATCTGATAGTGATCGTTTATATAATAAACATTATCACCCATAGCCTAAAAATCCGCATTGAAGAAGCGTGGTAGGACTATGCTTCTATTTAGAGGGTAACTTGGCCATGAATAGACTCATGATGATGATGATTGATGATACAAAAACTAATAACGGTCAATATTGTTGTTCTAGATCCTGGCAGTCATCGCCATCGGTCTGCTGGTGGGAACGCAGTATGCTCCACAAGTTCTACACTCCAATATTCGCCACATTTCTTTGGTTTACTCAGCTTATTCGAGTAAGTAACCTTTTGTCGCATTGGATATCACGTTACCGTCCATGATGTATAGTGGCGTCAATTGGTTGACAGCAAATGGGGTAAGTTTGGTGTAAAATGTACTATTTACTGCCACAATAATTACTTTTAAAATGAGTTAAGTTTTAAACAAGTGTCATTTTATCAAAATTTCGAAATAAAAGATCTCCATCTATACGATATCTATGCCAATCATTAGGAGACGCTACCTGTAACGAATACATAATAACTGTGAAGTAGGTAGTTTCGCAAACCCTTTCATTGTAAGTAGATGTAAGTAGGTGCAGTTCGTTTTTGTTTAGAACCTTCCATAATAATCGATCGACCGTGAAACGTGCTAGAATACTCTAACAATGCAACCGGCTAACAAATAATAGTGAGATTAGACCATACAAAAACGAGACCATGGTCCCCTTAATTGTTTTTCGTTTGAAACAAAACATTGACCAGTAGGTACCTACCTTTACTGCTTGGCTACCTATTAGAGAATGATTTTGTTTTAAGAAAAGAAAAAGACAAAATGACAGAGTTTAACTACAGTTGAAGAAAATGAAATCTAAAAATGGAGTATAGAATAAAATAACATTAAATCTTCTTCTTTGCGCATAACAAGTTAGCCCTTGACTGCAATTTCACCTGACGATAAGTGATTATGCAATCTAAGATGGAAACGGGCTGCTAGAAGTAGGATGGAATCCACATACCTTTCGTTTCTACACGATACCGTACCGAAACGCTAAATTGTTTGGCGGTATGAATTGAAGTAAATGAACGTATAAAATACGAGTAACAAAGATTTTGTTTCTTTCAAGATCAATAAGTTACCTTTATTACAAAAACAAGAAGACGCGTTTTCAAACTCGTGGGAATTTCAGAATTTTTTTTATTTTTTATTTTTATCGACTACAAGTTGGCCCTTGACTACTATCACATCTGATGTTAAGTGATGATGCAGTCTAAGATGGAAGCGGGCTAACTTGTTAGGAGTGGGACGAAAATCCACACCCCTTTCGATTTCTACACGACATCGTACCGGAACGCTAAAATCGCTTGGCGATACGTCTTTGTCGGTAGGGTGGTAACTAGCCACGGCGAAAGCCTCTCACCAGCCAGACCAAGACAAATTAAGAAAAATCTCAATCTGCCCCGCCGGAAATCGAACCCAGGACCTCCGTCTTATAAATCCACCGCGCATACCACTGCGCTACGGAGGTCGTCAAAATAAAATGCGGCCTAATCCAGGATGTCAATTTACTCCATACCAAATTTTATTAGACGTCCTAGCCCTGTGAAGATAGATTTAACAAACACACAAACTTTCGCTTTCAAATAGTAGTATAATTAAAATTTAAACAAAAAAAAGAAACTATACGAAATACAGCAGTAACAACTTTTAGATGTTTATCACTAGATTTATTGAGTAAGAAACCATAGCATGTTAATTTTACTAGCGACTTTAAATGACTCATCAGGGTACAATTAGCGAAGTTAGCAGTTGAGTTTACCTGAGTTTGTTATTGACTTGATAATTTGTCAGTTGTATGAGTGACTAACTGACTATATATCACTATGCTGTGAGACTCATAGTTCTAGTCCTATGTGGCTTCGGTCCTGGATTTGAGTAATTCTGAGTTTTCTTTTCTTTTAAGAATTTTTCAGTAAAACTCTATGCCCGGAGTTACGAACTTAGTCGTGCTAGACTCTGTTACTGTGTCGGTCCCTGACACTATCATCAATCTCTGACAATAATCGCTATTAAATGAAATTATCACTCTATGCCCGCCAACCCATATTGAAGCAGTGTGGTGGATCTAATTTTCATTTCCCCTCTCTCATAAAGAGGCCTGGATATAATAAAAAAGTATAGGTAGAAGTACCGACAGCATGTCATTGACATTTTACGTAATATCAATTTAAAATCAGTTTCACTTCTTCATTAACTGGAAAATTGGTTTCAATGAACTACGTTTGACGTGAAAGCGCTGTGGCGAGCTTCTACTAATAAATCAAGTAGTGATTTATTAGTAGAAGCTACTCAACTAGAGCGAAACTGCAAACACAGTACTAAGCATATTATAATGCCTAGCTAATTGGATTTATTTAAGAAATAAATGTCGAATTTTAAGAATTACCAAAGATTAAGATAAAATAAAATAAAATTGCTGTTTTCCTTGAAATCTAAGCAATTGAAGAGGGAGTAGTCAATATCTTCTAAAATACATCTTCAGTTTTCGAATGAATTTAACTTTCTTGTTGGTTCTGTGTCGTTTGTGTATTTGACGCCGAAAGTATCAAAATTAATAAATTATTCATTATTAAAAAATTACTTCCGTTAAGTAGCGCTTCTATTATTTTATTTTATAACGTCGATTAATATTAAATTATTGATTAAATATTCCGTAACTTTAATGCGTTGGTTGTTTTGTTTAATTTGGCCAAAATATTATTCGTATTTTAAAGATTTTAAACTCATTTCGTGGCTGTTCAACATAATATTGTATAAAAAAGAAAATACGGGGTGTATCATACCCCTTATTTTCGTGACCAAAGACCATGCTACTGGATAAAAATATAGACAATAAAAATCTCGGCGTTTTATCGTGGAATCTTTAATGTTGTTATTTGTGCAGGTTTCATCATCATCACCGGTGTGCTGATCCTAGCGCGCCTGCTGGGAGAGTCCGTGGCATGGAAAACTTCGCTCGCCTTTTCCGCCGTGGGCGCCATCTTGTTTATTGCTTCAGCAGGGATTATTTTCTATGGTTGGTAACATTTGTTTTGTATTACTTTTTAACTTTTATCTATGGTTCTTACTTTTTCATAATCTGCTTAAATTGACTACGTATTACGTATTTTACACAAATGTTCTAAATGTTTATAAAACTCATATTTATAGGCATAATTTCTATGCCATTAATAAATAATAAATACCTATCTATTGAAAAAATATACTTAATATCAACATATTATATCACGCGTGTTTGTTTATACTTGTTTTTCTCACGTAAATCAAAAGTGAATTAAAAGAGATACTAACGTGCAAACAATTATGTATAATCTTAAATGTATCAAGTGCTGTTTACATGGCTTAGTCATACTTAATTGAACTATTACATGGGCTATAAGAATAGTATTTTTATTATTCTTTAGTAAAAAATAACATAGTTATACTTTATTTAGCGCTTGCTTCTATTATTTTATTTTATAACGTCTATTAATATTAAATTATTGATTAAATATTCCGTAACTTTAATGCGTCGGTTGTTTTGTTTAATTTGGCCAAATTATTATTAGTATTTTAAAGATTTTTAACTCATTTCGTGGTTGTGCAACATAATATTATATAAAAAAGAAAATACGGGGTACATCATACCCCGTATTTTCGTGACCAAAGACCATGCAGCTGGATAGAAATATAGACAACAAAAATCTCGGCGTTTTATCGTGGAATCTTTAATGTTTAAAAATAATATAGTTATACTTAATGTCTGTTTCGGGAAGTCAGTTTGGCTTTAGATTTTTTTATCCACTGCAAGTTAGCCCTTGACTGCAATCACACCTGATGGCAAGTGATGATGCAATCTAAGACGGAAGCGGGCTAACTTCTTAAGGAGTAGGATGTTACTCGATGACTTAGTTCAATCAAATAAAGTAAAAGTAAAAGTTCAAAATGCGTCGAATATAGATACATGCAAAGCCAAACGGACTTAATTACAGAAAAAACAGTGATTTAATCAATGTGTACTACCTTTTTTAAGTATTAAGAAGTTTGTTGTTCATGAAAGTTTTTATTAATTTTACAGACTGGCACCGATCCTACTACGCGAACGTTCGTCCCAACAAGGAGGCATACGATCTCATTTTATCTTCAGGCGTTTTTGCTGTCATCGACGCTGCAGTATTCCTTATTCACGCCTTCCTTACTTTTAGGAAAGAATCTGATTATTAATTTAAGATTTAATACGAAATTCTTTTGTACTTTATGTATTATTTACCCGCTCTAAATTCAAAATTGACAGTCTCAATATTCGGCAGCGATATTGAAAAACACACGTTCTGTAATATTTATAAATTAAATAATTACTTTTCAATTTAGATTTTTTATGTGCAGAAGAATTAATTTATAAATGTTTATTTATCTAAAATTAAGTTTAATGTTTTATTATCATTTTTATTTACTCCCAAAGCATAGGTTTGCATGTAGGTGTATTATACGTAATGATCGGATACTTTGTACATATTATAATGTTATTTAGGTTGTCCTGGAGTGTAGCTTCGATTAATTTAACTTTAATTTTTATGTATATTTAAATGTAAGGTAATAAAAGTTGTCCAATGACGCAGCTGTTTCTATGAATAAAAAATCATTACTATCGAACGAGACAGTGCAAGTTAGAAATGAAATCTTTAGAAATAAGTCTTTAGGTAATAAGTTAGATATTATTTTATTTTATAATGGAAATCGAAATGAATGGTATGAGTTTTATTAATAACATAGATTTACGTTTTTAGACACATAAGTAACAGAAATACTAAAACATTCCCTTTCCGTTTCAATCTTACAAATACAAGTAAATGTATTGTAATAAGTACCAAGTACCTTTTTGAATTATTTGAAAAACTGTGTTTTGGATTCATTGTGAACATTTCGTTGACATCTAATTTTCATATTTAAGTCCATTTTTCCAAAAAAACTCAAATATGTAACTTCATATAACCTTACATTTTAACCTCTTCTAACCATGAACGAGAAATACCACCGTAGGTAATGTAGTAAGTAATAACGAAACTAACATACTAATCTGTAATACAGTATTATAAGTAAGCAGTATTGTAAAAATACAAAAATGCGTAATGCCTAATACCTATATTCACCCCTATCGCAAGCCTACAAAAGTATTACTCTATCTGTTGCTTTCATTGTATTTTATCAAACACGGTATGTTCAGCAAATAAATCATTAACAAAATAAAAAATAATAATTTATTTTGATTATTATAATTATGTTATTAGATTTTAAGTTACGATTATATATAGGAAGGCCAAAGCAGTAATCAGTATCCGTCCAGTGGTAATTAAGTTTTATCCATACTATTTTCTTGTTTATCCATCAAATCTTTAAATATAACAATATTAATTATTATGTATCCTTTTTGTAATTTTTCAACTTCCTCTATTCCTAATGATCTTATTTTCTTTATAGGTAGTAGTATTTATCGTAATCTCATTACTATTAAGTATAAATACTTAATGTATATTATAAAATAAGTGCGTTATATTATTATAAGTGCCTAATAATGTATTTCACAGTTCTCGTAGATCAGAATTTAAAATATTAAAAACACGGAAAAGTAAAATATGTGCCTATAAGAATATTAAATGAAATGATGTCGTAAATTGTTTAATTTGTCAATTTAAAATCATATGTGAAATAGTTTACATAATTACAGTTTTTACTGCTAACGTGTAATCCGGCGCTAATGTTACCTTATAATATGCATTTTGGGAGAGGTATCCGCGTATCATAATATTGGATGTAATAAATAATATAAAATACGTAAATGTTGTGACTCGGTTGTTTTTTTTTTGTTTTTATAATATGTAATATTACCCGTAAGTTATTGTAATGAGTATTATAATACTGCATTGAATGTACGTTTTCTTAAAATAAATAAATATTATATTTGCACGATATAAATGTGTTTTTTTTAAGCCACTCACAGTTCTATATACTAAATAGTAGCAACCGTTCAATCTGTTTTTTTAGTAAAAAACTCTGAAAATACAACCTGCTTATACCTACCTATCAACGGCTGTATGGAAACTGTGCTGTCATTTGTACCAGAAATAGCTTTACCCTAATTTGTAGATTTGATTGAGGTACGAATTCTCAGCATAGCCGTTACACCTGACTGCGCAACTTCAAAGTGGATGCAGATGTTTGGTGTGAAACTGCCCCTCTCCTCTAAGGAGACCTGGCATAGTACTACAAATCAATGATGAATGCAGTGGACAGTTAATAGGCTGATAATGATGAAAGGGAAAGGAAGATCTGATCCTATAGTGGACCTGGGCTGTTCATAGACATAAAGGTAATATAATAATTAAAATAATTAATATTCTAATCAAACACCTACCTACCTAATTGTAAAAAGTACTCACTACCTATTCCTTACTTTTCACCTCAAATCGTTGTTCAAAAAGAACAACTAAGTACCTGTTGTATAATTTATAGATACCCATTCTTATTTGTATAGTTTTGAATTAATAGCAAAAAAGTAAAATAGATAATAATCAATGAATGAAAAATTATTTAATTGTAATTTGTATAAAAATACCTTCTTCATTATCCTGTATCTACTACTAGATTATTAGGTATAATCATAATTGATAATTTTACCTTAATTTATTATATATTTGAATTTAATTTATAAAATATTAAGAAAAATAACGTTCGAGTAAAAATTATACGGTACGAGTATTTGAATATTCTAAACATAACCTAAAAATAACATCGATTAAATAAAAACATTTTTCGAACGTCGGTGATATAGAAAGACTACGATAAGAAACAAGAATTATAACTTACCTTCTCTGCTTTCGCCAAATAAATCCACATTTTTCTCCATGTAGAGAATTTCTTTTGGTCACTAAAGTTGTATTGCATTTCTTTGGACGCATATCTGGTGCTTAACGGCGATCGGTAATTACAGTATTCACTATTTTGTATTTCCAGCGGTGCATCGATAGTAAACATTATAATTTTATTCTAAATTTAATATTTTCTCTAAGATCTCCGTAATATGTTGACAAGTGACCGACTGTCAATGAAGTCTGAACTCTGAAGCGAGTAGGTACCAAGGTCTCGGTTGGCGGGAGACTCAAATGGCGATAAGAAAGGTTATCGCTGCGTCGACGTAACTTGAAATTGCTGCTTATTTTTACTCAGCATTTTCTTTGAGTATTTTATGAAACTATTCAACTGTTTATTTGATAATGATGTAATTAATTAATAAGGTGTCCCAGCATTGGTTGAACAACAGGTTGTTTTTGATTATGAATTTGTAATGAATATAAGAATATTTCTATATTATATTAGAAATTGAAATAAACAAATGATATTGATCTGAAATCAAAGAAATGAAATTTAGAGTCATTTTTATAATAACTTTAGCTAATTTGCTTTTACAACAATATTCAATTAAACATAACAGATGTCCTTTACTGTAATATCAGACTCTACCTATCTAAGTAGCCAGTAAATGCTTACCAACCTTAGTTACATCAAGAAGAAATACAATTTCTTTACATGAAAATAAAAATTTAGAATTTTAATTCTGGTATTAAGTAGGTAATCATACATAGGCCATATACTGGGTGTTGACGTAAATGATGCAAAGTGTGACTACCCAGACTGGCCGCAAAATTACTAAGTTTAGAGGAAGAAAATAAAAAGATTAGACGCATAAATACATGAACGAATGGGTGAAAAATTAATAGTGAAATTCATAATTGGGCTTTGTTGCAACTAGTGTTAGACAGTACATTTATCGAGGAAGGATTTAGGCTAAACATCACGCTGCAACCAATAGGAGCAAAGAATCAGTAGAAAATGTAGAATAAATAGCCAAATATATACATCCTTAAAGGACTTATTTTAATTTTAATTCCAGACTTCTCACTATTCCCATGGTGTTTATGCAGGTGAAACTGTTGGCATAGCCTACTTGTACTTGTACTGTGTAAACTAAATATAAAGTTTTAAATAATAAAAGACATAATAAATAAAAACAGTTTTTATTTACACATTTTCTTACATTTCTTCAATACAATAATATAATCTGAATACTTGTAGAAAAATACTTATTTTTATTGCCAGTGCATTGATCTCGGGGATAAAAAAATAGAATACCTTTATCTTAGTAAAACTTCAGCCACAATTTAAAAACAATTTACATTAAAAATATTGAATATTATTGTCTTTACATAATTGCTTGTACTACATAGATTTTAATAATGCAGTTCATTTACTTACATTTGCTCTTCATTATAATAAGTTTTAAATTTAAAATCCGTACCATAGCAAGAGAATTACATTCGATAATTTTCTCTCTCCAAAAAGCTTGCTTTTAATAAGAGTTACTGAGGCATTGCAAGCCCTGCATCTTATATTTGCTAAAACAGTCCAGTACTTATTTTTATTTGATAAATCAGTGCATGGCCAAATTATTTTATTTTTTTTTGTGGCTTTTATTATATGGCCTGTGCATTAAAATTAGACCTTATTAATTGTGACTAAATATCAAATGACAATTTTTGGACGAGTACACATATTTTTTTTTGTAAAAGAATCTTAGCAATGCCTTTTTCCAGAAGACCCTATCACAAAGTGAAGAACCGGTGCTAGAATTTGAATTGAATTAAGAATGACTGTAGTCCCACAAGCAGGTGTTATCAATAAAAATAAAGTTTTAATAAACTTAAATTTTTAGTCTTTAAATGTGTAGCTTAGAGGTATAAGTTTTAGTTTGTATTTTCCAGCTTATTAATAATATTACACTAACCATCCAGTCTAATAAACCATCCAGTCTAATAAAACCATCCAGTCTAATAAAACCATCCAGTCTAATAAAACCATCCAGTCTAATAAAATCAGTAACGATACCAATAACCATACTTAATACACAATTTATAGCTGTTTATGCTTTGGCTTTCAGCGACTTCATCATTTTCTCCAACTTCATCGCTTTCTGCATGTCACCTTTGATTTTTAGTTTGCCCATCATGAATGCAGTAGCTGGTTTAAGTTTACCTGTAGAAAAATATATTATGTATATCAGTCATGTTGAACTAAGGGTGAGGCCAAACTGACTGACTGACGACTCACAAAATTATGCTCGCTTGGCCTCACCCTAAGTCTCTTATAGAACCAAAATCTTAAAGACAATATTATAGGGACCCCAAAACCTAATAAAAAGAAGACCAATTACTGAAATCATAACAAATCTACTTCTTACTTTATAACATTTGAGAAGAATGGATGGATTTAGGTTTAGGCTTAATCTTTGTGAACGGTCAACGCTCTCCTTCTCTGCTAGAATTATTCTCCCAGCCCAACCAAATCTGGTAGAATCCTGCTAGAGCAGTTTTGGACACTCGTTCTAGAATCGAGTTTATGGCATCGAGTTAGAAGAATCGAGTTAGGCCAACGTCTTTGCAGTCAGCGCAGGTTGTAGAGACTACTAATTTTATAAACGCGAAAGTACTGTTTGTTGCTCAATTACGTCTAAACTGCTGAACCAATTTAAATGTAGAGATAGTTTAGATAGAGCCTGAGAAAGGATATAGGCCACTTTTTTTTCGAATTATCACAAAACAGAATTTCGACCGCATTATTAGGCGCGAGCTGTTCGATCTATCTACGATATTAGAGTGTTCAACCAAATAAAGAAAGCTTTATAATATTAATACAGATATAAGTTGATCTCACCAGCAAACATATCAGCAAAGTTCTGGCTGTCCATAGTAAGCACAGCATCTGCAGCATTCTTCGGCTCGCCCTGACCGCACGCGCCGTCCCCATTCTTCAGGTCGAGATGCCATACGCCCTCTTCCTTACCTGAACATTATTACATAAGGATTAAGTACCTGGTTGACCGAGCTTCGCTTGGTATTTTTTTAATGTTTTCTAAAAATGAAACCTATGGTCCAAATCATATAAATTATGGGAATGAGACTCGCGTAATGGATTGCAAATATATAGGTAAGAGAGAGAGAGAGAGATAGCAGTTTGTCTACTTTTTTGCTCTCAAATTGCTCGTTTAAATGTATAAGGTAGATAGATATCAGTGCTATTAAAAGAAATAACAATTGCCACAAACATTTAAAAACTTTCATTTTAATCCTTAATTTTAGACACCAAAATGCATAGATATTAAGGTACTGGCAACACTTAAATAAAAAATACTAACAAGAGAAGTGCAACAAGGTGGTTCAGCGCTTCCACTTGGTAAAAGTCTAAAGCATCCACTAATCTAATTATTCTTTTAATTTGAAATTTATTGTCTAAGTAACATTTGTTTTTTTTTAATTTGAAATTTTGTAGTCTTACTTTATGACGTTAAAATCCGACAAACATTGGTACTTGGACTTACCTTTCACATTAAATTGAAAAACAGCTTGAGTTTTCTTCACTAGTTCAGGTGTGATAGTTTTGGTGATGAGCGCAAACAACTGTGGTATCTGACCTTCTGATGCCGCCTGTAGAACATAACAACAGATTACAAATAAACCTCATTGAAGTCTAGTGTCACATTGGTCATTGAACTGATAATATAGATAACAAAATATATATAGTCTATATCAAATATCTCTGCTAAATAGTTACGTAATCTGTTATTGAAAGGCTTTGTCATACCGCCAAAATTTAAAGTCAATCGATTCTAAGATTTAAATAGGTATCATAAAATAATATATGTTTGACAGGTTTTAGGAAATAATAAGGTTATTAGCAAAAATATTTTTTTATTTATTGTACAAAATATATAGTAATCATGCTTAGAACAACACAAAGAAGTATAAGAGTAGTTTATTTACAATATGTAAGAAATCGCATGTGGCAGGTTACTGAAGCACTGAAATTAGTGGTCATAGATAATATTTTTTTTTAATAAAAATCCAGATTGTTTGATATGGTCACACCTTTTTCTCGGCTTCCTTATATTCCTCGGGAACTTCCAAAAAGAAGTCAATTAACAGATTGTTCGCATTACCTGCGGACAAAGACGAAGGCATTGTTTATAAAAAACTTTCTTCCCAATAACTTACAAATTTAATTTTTTTTAAGTTATAATTTCTTATGGAAGGTTTAACCGGTTCGTCACATACGGCGCCAGTCAGGCTTTCCTTTGCCTCATGCATGCGGTAGCGTTAGGCAAGCTTTTCCTCTCATTCTAACTCACAGCTCTTGCGCATATTTAAGTTATCACTTCTGTCGGGCGTTTCCAAGTATCCAACTTTAACAAGTATTACAGTAAGTAACAAAGTAAATCCAGTAACAATAATTTGCCAAACATACTATGACCACTAATTTTCCACGAAATGAGATTAGATTAAAGTTAGCCATGAAACAGACTCTTCCTAAGTTAGCCCTAACCTGTCTTCCTATTTTAGACTTCAATTCAAACCATAAACAAAAATCTAAAATATAAATAATAAAGTAAACGCATATGCCAACTACAAAAATAAAGAAATGCAGATATTTGCTTATTTTTGAACGACTAACGACGTCTAGTAAAATGGTCGATACCTATCCTGTATAGTAACATTTAGTTTAGGAAATGTGGAGACACACGATTCTATGGATAGATGGAGCTCTATATATAGCAGCGTTTGAGACAGACAGGTAAATTCAAGACTTGCACTGCCCCGTTATATAAACATCGTTACAGAATGGTGCTACATTTCTGAAAGTGACTATTTTTATTATATTTATTTATTACAAGTTAAGCCTTCACTGCAATCACACCTGATGTAAAGTGATGATGCAAACTGAGATGGAACCGGGCTTACTTGTTAGAAGTGGGAGGACCAGCCAAATTTCTAAAGATTTTTGACTGGTGGTACTTTTTCTCAAGATTTTGTTTGTACATTGATGGCACTAATATATGAAAGGTTATCCAAAGGAGCCGCGATATAATTTCAAAGTATAGCTAAAGGTAAAGAGGCCAAGTGTTTTTGATATTTCTGACGAAATAAATCCCAGTGCGTTTTCAATCCGATTGGTGAAAATACCTAAAAGGTTTTGATACTTTGGAATTGATGGCACTGTCTGTAATGTTGACTGAAGGGTCAAGTAAATGCTATGTACAAGGTAATATAATTAGCCACACGCTACAAACCTTCTCCGCATATCTAGCGGCCGACGTGTGGTAGCGTCGTACGGACGCGGTGGAGACCGTCTTGTGCTGCTTCAACGCCGTGGGATCGTCCAAGAATCCGTCCAATAGCAGATTATCCACGTTCTCTACGATAGCAATACGGGTATTTGACCAACTTTTATATTGGTGTCACTGTTGTTCAACTGTGGGTCTATTAATCACTGTTTTTGTATAGATATTGAATTTTTGGAAAATAGTTTGGGCTTTCAATGTAGTAATATCGTGACCATAAAAGGTTTTGTGTGTGAAACTAATGAAACGTCAGCACAGCAGGAACACAGGGATCGAACAGCGCCGTAGAGTTCCAAAACCTGATTTTGCGTATGCTGCGAAGAAGATTGGCACACAAACGCCCAAATATTATGAGGAGAGAGGACATGAAGAATTGTGAGAGAAGAAAGAGAGAATGCCCTGCCGACAGGCAGAAGATCGAAGGGATTTTTCTCCTCATAAAAAAAATATAGCAGAAACAAATTCTCAAAATATTTAACGTGCGCAGTAGCGTCACTACGAATACCTTTTATGCGGGCGTCATAACTGCGCCCTACATACTTGAAACTGACTCTAAATAATTAGGTATTATTTGAATCTGGTCCTGGTCTTGTTATTTCTACCCCCTTTCTTACCTCTCGGTGTCTGGGTACCGCTGAAACACCCCTAGTTACGGCACTGGGTCTGTGCATTCGATACCCGTTTACCCAAAAAACATAAAAATGAGACATTAACACCAAGAAGTCCAATAATATAACCAGACGTAAAAGATGTGTTCTGAAAAACTTGACGAGTAGTCGAAGAAAAATGCGATTTGCCAACCAGCGAAACTTTTTATGCGGGAGAGTATTTAGGTAAGAGAGAGATAGATAGTAGTTAGTCTACTTCTTTGCTCTCGAGGTTTCAACGCCCTTTATTGCCAGTATATATGATTCAGACTATAGTGGACTTAACTTGCCCTAATTGGATTTGATTTCAATTTTATAACAATATTAATGCTATATAAGAATGTGAAACGGCTGAAAGCCACAACATCACTGTTGTCGGAGTATGGCCGACTAGTTTTGAAACCATACGGGGTCCTTAGTTATGAGCTCGCTTGTTCATGCAACGCGGCGTGAAGCAAAATGTTTCTGCTTTGCAAAACTCCTTCAGTCTCACTGATAAACATGTCAAACGCCTGTGTGTACCGATTATTGTTAGCCAAAGCCAAACCGATTTCCAAAAACATATTATTTACTTAACAACAAATAACGCACCAATACGAAAACAAGATTAAACTATTTATTTCATAATTATCAAATACCCAATTATTATGGTGAATTGAGAGTAATCATCTGTACCTATATAGTAAATATTAATTGTTATGTTTACTTACTGGGATCACAAGCGTATGGAGTCAAGTCTTTGATTCCGGCCGCTTTGAGAACATCTTCGTCGATTTCGAATTTCCCCGTGTACTTTTTCGGGTCCCTGTAAAAATTTAAAATAGTTTTATGTTGTCAAAGGACATTGCCAAAATTTGCCCCAGGCTGTCCAAATTTATGCTCATATTTAACTGTTTTATTTAAATACACAATGATTTTTAAACAACTATCCAAGTTTCATAGCAATCACTTGAAAATATATCAAAAAAATAAAAATTTCAATCGATTTTTTATGTTTTATCACATGACCGTCGTCATAGTATGAAAAGTCAACTTTTTCAACCTTCATAACTTTTTCCTGCGACTGCATAGCTACATACAACTTTGTTTTTCTGTAAATAGATATTCTGCACTATTTAATGACATATATCATTACTAAACAGCCTGGGGTACACTTCCATATAATTTTTGGCAATGTCCTTTTTAGTTCGCTCAGAATAAAAGGTGTATGACTGCACAGTGTACCAACACATAGGTTTTGTAGGATAAAATAGCTTTCAGCAAGACTTCAAATTTGCGTCCAGCGTGTTGCAACTTTAGAATGGAAGTTTACTGCAAACTAGAATTTGCTTTTGTTTTGCAATATTTTGTGAATATGTGTATATATAAATAGTCATTAATTTTTATAGTGCTAATTGGTACAGTTGAACCTCCTGATGGTAAGTGAAACACCATAACCTATAGACAGAGTAACATTTCGCCAAGCATGCAAGGAAAATGTCCTACAAAGCACTGCCATATCCATTAACCGAGACACCAATATGAACATTTAAGTAATAACTACCTTGTTGGTGTAGTGGTGAGCCTATGTTTGTTAGCTTACGAGGTCTTGGGTTTAAATCCTGGACGATAATGGAATCTAGAATTTCTACGAATTGGTTTGGTTTTCTCCCTTTCAATGCAGGATTTTGTAGTTCCTAAATTAGCTTTGTACGCTTGGGCTACGGCCAGTGCCCGTACCAGTAAGGCCAAAATATTGGTGTGAAAATTGAATCTGAAGGGCCTTACTTGCAAAGCATAACATATGCAGCATCAGAGACTATCTCCGGCTTCCTGCTGGTGGATGTATCGCCTGTGAGCATTTCAATAGCAGCAGTTGCAATTGCTGTAATGTTAGGAAATTTATTTATTTATTATTGAATGTAAACTATATAGTAGAAGTTTGTTAAATTTCTAAACAAAATTCTTATCAAAGCTCAGTCAACCAGGTTCTTAGTAACATGATAAGAACAAAGAGATTTAAATTTTGAGACAGTCTGTGAGTAAATGCATTCATTTAATATCAAATGTCTGAGAGACAATCAATTTGGGAACAGACTGTAGCCTATTTAAATATCCATTTAACAACTCCAACCTCGAAGCAACCATCCAACTCTTAGAGCGGGTGTTTGAACTGATATAGGAGAGGTGAGGGCAGGGCCAAAAGTTTCAGTCTTTTTAGGAGTAACCTTGGACTGTAAACTTCAGAGGAGCGCTCATATAGAGTCACTGATTATTTATCTTGCATACTTTCACAGTGTGATGTCTTATGGCATTTTATTGTAGGGCAAGGCTGCTGACATAAATTCTGTATTTATACTTCAAAATAGTTGTTATATAAACTAAAACCCCATGAGCCCCTTTGTGATAAATTTAAAGAAATAGGAAATCTTACAGTAGCCTGTCAATTTATATACAATAAATAAACCTGGACTATGTTAAAAAAATTATAAATATGCATAAAAAGAAAAAGGACTTAAACGATTGTCTTCCTAGAAATGGACATAAATTCATCAGTCAGTGTATTGTCTCCCAAAAGTTCAAAAGTTATTCATGGGATTGGGTGTACTCTTCTACAACAAGATGCTCAATTCAGTTTTAGATCTGCAAATGCATAAGTTTGAGCGATGTATTGAAACTCACTGAGTCAAGGTTATTATACTATTGTCTAGTATTACACTATTGATGAATTTTTAAATGACAAAGATGTTGAAAGGCATTTGGACTGGCTTGTAACTTCACACAAGAAGTGGAATAAATAATTTTATGTAAAAATACAGTTAATATTATAAAAATTAATGATTTTAAAAGAGCAACTGTTGAGTTTCTTGCCTGCTCTTCTCAGCAGGATCTGCCTTCCAAACCAGTGGTAGTCACAACAAATAGTCTAATTTGAGGTTTTAAAAGTGCTTATAATTAGCCTACTTGAAATAAATCATTTTGAATTTGAATTTGAAAAGGGTCAATGTGAACCCTATGGCTATGGCGGGCCTCAGCATTATAATAATAAAAATAAATAAACACCAGCTAGTTTTTCTACAAAGCATTGTAAATTGAAATGTAAAGGCCCATTTACAGGGACATTTATGGAGCATTATTAATAGCCAAACATATGTATCAAACTAGACCTAGTAGTTAGTGGAACAATCTGGAGCAATCTCTTTAAAATTTGAGAGTTGTTTTGGCAATATTGTTTTAAAATGTCAATTCTAAATATTCTTTTTCTTGGTGTTTGTAGCAAATAATAAATAAAACCCACCTGTTTTGGGCCAGAGGGCATTGACACCAATGTTATATTGCTTGAACTCCTCACTCATACCGAGTACGCACATCGACATGCCATACTTAGCCATTGTGTATGCCACATGGACAGAAAACCTGAAATTAAAAAAAAATAAACATCCAGTAGTTTATGGGCATAATAGAAAAACTTTTCAGAAAAATACAACATTTAAGTGAATCATCAAAATTGGAAAAAATTTCTTTTTGTGAAAATTATCAGCACCAATATTATGTACATTTAAAATTTTACTGTCCAATTGCATTAAGTAAATATTATATTGTCAAAACATAATTTTGTTGAAGATAACTTCTTCCACTAAAAATCACTCTGTTCTCTTAATCTATAACTTACATAAAAATTGAAGTATAAAAAATACTTACCAATAAGGATTCATGTTAAGAGGAGGCGACAAGTTAAGGATGTGTGCATGGTCACTATTTTGAAGTAAGGGCAAACACAGCTTAGATCTGTAAAATAGAACAAATTAATGAAAATTATATATATATTAGCAGAAATTAATTAGGTAGGGCAATCTATCACTGGACCAATTGTCCATCCATATTTCAGTGTCCCTATACTCATTGTAACAGCAGCTAAATAATACAATCAACTTACGCCAAAAACGTCCCCCTAGTGTTGATATTATGCATGAGATCGTATCTCTTCATGTCAGTATGGGCAGTTCCAGTGAGCGAAATTGCTGAGGCATTGTTTATCAGAATATCAATACCATTGAACTGTAAGATAAATATATCCAAATTAATGTACATTCCTAAATTAAGTGTTTTATGTTAAATAAGATTCAAACAACCAAACCATTCTTTATATAAACCCACAAACAACCTGGAGCATGACTCAGTTCAGTTTGTATTAAAGAAGAATGATGAAGAAATGTCAGAGAGTAAAATGGCATCTACACTCCCCCCACTTCAGCCTCCCTCTCAACACGCTCTAATTGAGGACATTGTCAGTGTCACTGAAACTATACTAAAACCAAATTCGATTGAGAATGCTTATCAACAAACAAATTTAAAATGAAGGTAGATAATGCAACACATTTTATGCCTAAAATTATGTATTGTTATTTTAAAAAATCTTATTTAAAAGATATTGAATATATTAATTAGTTTTAGGCTTACTTATCTAATTTATTGTCATGAATTTGTCATTAACTAGTTAATTAAAAAACAAAGATATAAAATGACTAGTGATTTCTACCTTCATTTTTAATTTGTTTGTTCACAAGCATTCTCAATCGAGTTTGGCTTTAGTATAATCAGGCATACTCTCACAACAGTGATGTGATTTTCAGCTCTTTATATTTTAATTATATTGCGATAGTTTAAATTCTAATATTGCTTCCTATTTTTGTGTGGTTTGATTCAAGCAATTTTCATATATAATTTAATGCAGTTTGCATCAATAAATACTCAATAGGAAAGATTAATCATCCTTTGAATAAAAATCCAAAATCAAGACTACTAGTAAAAATTTGGAAGAGATTTAAAAATGAAACCAAACTATTAAACTTAAAGCAAGACAGAAGCAGTTTAACATAAAATACTGAATATGTTTTTGATAGTACTCATAGGAAAATTATGAAGAAAATTGCTTGCAAAATACAAAAAGAGATGGAAAGGTTTGTGTAAGGAAAATATTATTGAAATGATACCTTCTTAACAGCCTCATCAATGGCCTTTTGGATTTGTTTCTCATCTCTTACATCTACAATACACGGCAGGGCCTTTCCACCGAGGGCTTCAACTATAAACCAAAGTTTTGCTGAGTTGTACAATTTAGATATTGACCCATATTGCAAAAATGACAAAATATACAACTGAGAATCAATTAAATTAAACTTTTTTTCGAATTGAATAGCTCCAAATTAATTAAAGAAAACTCCATTCAAATACAAAGCAGGTGTTTTATAAATATTTTGGCATGCTTTGAAAACCAGAGCATCTACAAAAATGTAGCAACATGTTTGCAGTTAAACATTGTAGAAACAAAATTATTCAAAGTTCATCATGAACTTCAGC
The DNA here is from genome assembly GCA_034621355.1 of Mycalesis mineus. Lineage (NCBI taxonomy): Eukaryota > Metazoa > Arthropoda > Insecta > Lepidoptera > Nymphalidae > Mycalesis > Mycalesis mineus. Next base: position 14,526,897 of record CM067891.1, on the reverse strand, counting down.
AAAATTATAAATGCTTCTATTCAATAATCAGCAATGACTTTTTTATTCAAATAATAAAACTTTTCTATGTAAACATTGTCGCCGCGACCAAAGGTCATTGGACTTTCGACATGAGTCCAAAGTCCACGTATGCCCGCTTGGAAAACAAACAAACAGGTTTTCTCTGGTCAGTACATTATTATGGATATTTTATATGATTTTTTTTCGACTCACTTTCTTCCGCAGCCGTGTAAATAGTCCCAGGAAGCTTGGGATGAGGTTCAGCGGTCTTCGCTGCCACTACTACGTTCGCACCATCCTTGGCCGCTTTTAATGCTATAGCCTTTCCAATGCCACGCGAAGCACCCGTTATAAACAGCGTACGGCCCGCCAACTTCCTGCAGGACGAGAAAATCGTTTTTGTGAAAGTGGAACACCAACTCGAAGAAATTGAATTTCATCGTAAACTCACCCGGTATTTGCGACTAAACTCATTGTCAGTAATGGATGATGTATATAATAAATAAAATGATTTCTTGCACTATTTATTATCCAATTAGTTATTTACTAATTACTTGGGGAATGGCCTGATTTATTGTTTCGAATTTTTGAATATAAAATAAGTACCTATACCTATAGAATAGATACCTACTGAATCAGTGGACAATTCAAGTTGATAATGAAATGTCAATTATTGGTAGCTGTCATAAAGATTTGATTTGACGTCCCTCTCTAGTCTATGAATTGTGAGTCTTTGTATGAAAAATGTGAAAATAGACTTAAAACATCTAAAACATAGAGTTCTTGCTGAGGCTGCAGCCAGTTTGCGCGCTACTTTCAAAATATATTGTATTTCATTAAAATTCCATCTACGATCGAAAGCTCATGGCACAGTTAGCGTTCCTTTGTTAAAAGTTTTTATTTAACTTGCATTGTAAGTTCGGGTGGAGCTCAAAGAGCTCAATTTTGAAGTAGATACCTTCAACCGATTGAGCTGAAATTTTGTATACACGTTTACTTTGGATGACAATGCATGATAATAGTGTAAGACTAAGACGTCATTCGAAATCCAAATTCCAATATGGCGGCCATAGAAGATAGCAGAATAGATATTTTTAATGCATTTCGACAATCTATACTAAAATTATAAAGAAGTAAAAATTGTTAGTTTGTAAATTTGTATGTTTGTAAATGAATCTGTTGGGGTTAATCTTCGAAATTACTGATGTGATTAACTACCGCGTATAATTATAAACTAATCACATAGCCATTTTTAGTAATTTTTTACTTTAAGGGTATTACCTATAACCCACAAACTGCTTTACTACGTTAAAATAAATGTTCCTTAGACTTGCTGACACCGACTTCATAGATATGCTTAAGTAAATTAAATCAACTAAATGACACAGTTATTTTTTATTTTTTAGTGTGTTTTGAGTCGGTTCTATTTTTTGTTAAAAATTTTTATTGAGCTCTAGATACTTAAAGGCTTATATTTTCATGTATGATTTCTAGTACTCTATCGTGGCGGCCCCCCAGTAAAGACCCCTGTCCAGGAGCACCTTGCATCTTACCAATAAGTGCCTTGCAGTGCCCACCGCCACATCTATAGCAAGAATTTTCCGAGCCTTTTCCCCATCTTACTAAGTTACTCTGATCTGGGAGAGCCAGTTGAAAGGCATTAAGATACAATTTCAATAAGGCAAGAGACCAATCGTACAGCAAGGCGCGCCACTTCAGAGCTAGAGGGATGCAGAACTCACCTAAGTTTAACCACTCATTTTGCATTTCTAAGTTCATAGCATGCACTTTGTAGTTCTCGTCCTCATCTCGTTTGAGAAATGATTTTATTATATCTTGCACCCAACCCGGTTCTATTTACCCGAGCCCCTGCCATAAATTGTTTGTAGTATAATTCAAGCGTAGAGTGAAGTTTTCTGGCACCCTCGTTTTTTGGAAATATATAAAGTGGAAGATTATGTTTATTTGTTTCATGGTAATTAATCTCTGGATTCAGCTTTCCAGTTGAAATAAGTTTAACTTGTGTATTTTGGTGAGATAGGCGTCATCAGCATTGATCCGCAAACTGTCTAAGAAAAGGACAACTCCAAAATCAAATTTGGAACTGTGTTTCGTCTGTAACTTCCAAGGGAAGTTCTGAAATAAATGGCGCATTTTCCCACACACACAAGTCAAGGATAGTCTAGTAGATTGATCTCGAAAAACTGTCAAATTAGATCTGAATAATATTATACCGATACTAGCTACCCGGCAAACGTTGATTTGCATTAAAAATTAAAAAAAAAATTGGATGAAAATTAGATAGAAGCCGATTCTCAGACCTGCTGAATACGCATACAAAATTTGGTAAAGATCGGTCAAGCCGTTTCGGAGGAGTATGGCAACGAAAACTGTGACACGAGAATTTTATATATTAGATAAACAAGACAAGAGGACTACCTACCTAAGAAGCTAGGAATATTCACTATGACCAAGGTGTTACGTTACAATGTAGATGTCTCCAAAGGTTTGCTGAATGGTGCCATTGGACATATTACAGAAACTATATAGCCCTGCTTCCGAAGAGCACAAATGTATGATACTTATATACCATCCGTCCGTAAAGACTATGGTAAAGACGAAGTTCACCTAATTCAGCTCAAGGCTGTTTAATTTCCAGCTAAATATAGTCACTGAATCGCAGAACGAAGAAAGCTGCACATTGTATTATGTTGGGCTTGTGCAATACACGAAATGCAAGGTTGACTACGCCGTTAATTACTTCGGTTCGAAGGTCTTTGCTGCTAGTTAAGCTTATGCGGCCTTAAGTACCTAGGATTAAAACATTAGAAGGTCTCCTTTTTGAAGAGCTGGACTGTTCGAAATTAACCGGAAAACGAATTTGAAACAATGATGCGTTGCATGAGATGAATAGACTGAGAAATGTAGCCAACGATGACTAAAAAATAAATAATAAATTAAAAGCAAAAAAACCTTTTTTAAAACCAGCTTTTATTTAAACGCTCTAAAAAGAAGAACATAAATTTTGCTTAAAAATTTTAACTATCAACTTGAACCTTTTATTCAATTTATAAAAGCTTGTCGCCAGATTTGTAAATAAACTAGTACCAATTGAATTATGTAAATTGATCTGCTAATTTTATTATATTTTCAAATTCAATTTAAAACTAATAGCTAATTAAAGCTTGCGACAAGCTTTTATGATCATGTAAACTTAATATAATGAGGTTATAAGTTGATAGTTAAATTTTTCAAGCTAAATTTATTTTCTTCTTTTTAGAGCGTTTAAATAAAAGCTTGTTTTAAAAAAAAGGTTTTTTGCTTTTAATTTATAATATAAAGCCTGCCAAATGTATGAAAATTATTGTATTCCAGCCCTATTCATTCATTTATTATTCTTTATTTAAAATATAATTATACTAGCGGACGCCCACGGCAAATTCTGTTTTGTGATTGTTTGAAAAAAAGTAGACTATATCCTTTCTCAGGCTCTTAACAATCTCTGTGCCTTTCATTTCAATCGGTTCAGTAGATTAGGCGTTACTTTCGCATTTTATAATCTAATGTATAAAATTTTCCTGTCACAATGTTGGTTACCGTACTCCTCCGAAACGGCTTTACCGATTTTTACCAAATTTTGTATGCGTATTCAGCAGGTTTAAGAATCGGCTACTATCTAATTTTTTTTTTAATTTTTAATGCAAAACAGCGTTTGCCGGGTCAGCTAGTATTAATATAGATGTTAAGTTGTGGTGTCATAAATAAAAAAAGTCTAGATTCGAAATACATTTATTTTTGTGCATAACTTCGTACTCCCACTTCTATTATAATTTCTAATGTACAACACCACGAATAAGGGTGAACCTACAATGTAATAAAATAATCTACTAATAAAACATATTTCTTTAATAATATATAATCATCATAAGACATTCAGTTAGGCATTATTGTAAGTATAATTGCAAATCCATAAGTAAGTAGGTATGGCTCGAATCGTTGATTATTTCATTTCACAATAATATATTTTTATACTCTAACTAAATAATATTACAACAACTATTTTTCTATTCGTCTCTATACAGCAAATACTACAGTGATATTATTTTTCATTAGTCTTTTTACAAAAATGAAAAAAAATGACATTGAAATTATTTCTGTCTTTTTAATTCATTTTGTTTTTATATTTGATCTATAGATTAAAATCCTATTTTTTTCCTATATTGAATTTATAAAACATTTATAAAAATATAATTAAAACTCACTACAATAAAATAAAATATCTAGGTACTCATTTAACTTAAAAAAATTAAATACAGTTTATATTAAATTATTAATGGTACGCTGTTTATGGCATGCTAGGTCAAAATATAATAAAAAACTATAAATGAATTTTATTGATACTATAAAATATCTCAAAGACTTTTGAAGGTTATTATAATATTTATACAAAATACGTATCTATGTATTCATAGTAATAATTAGTCCTCTTACGGCGTAGGTCATAAAATCACAATATGAAATACCTTACGTCTACAAACACGTAGAATTTTAACTTTTTATTTACTTGACACTCTTAGTGAAAGTAGTATTTAACTCTATACTCTATACACATTAGTGTAACTGCCAGGATATAAAATACTTGATACCAGGCCGTTAAATAAATTAAAAAATGTAACTGCCATTTTACATTTATTTAATTTTAATTAAGGAGGATTTTTTTTGTTTCTGAGCATGAAGTTAGCTTTTCTTTAAATAAATATACCGACTTAGATATTGCGTTTCGTTGTCAACCCTGTATACCTCAAAGATATGATAGTACCATTATTTTATGTTTGTGGGATTTTGCAATAATTTGATCATTGCAACAGTTTTGTTAAAATTATTTTAGAATATGGTTACGGTAACACTCTAGAGAAACCACCAAATATTACTTTTGAAAACAATTGTAACAATATTAGAGTAAATGTTAAAACATACATAGACACGGCAGACGACGATGACTTCAAAAAAAATTTAGAACTATGTAAAATCTTGCCCATTGATCTTTATTACGTATAGAAAGAGACAGGAAAAGCTATTTAGAAGAACTGCTACTGACACACTTATTAGTAAGAGTGAACTAATAATAATGTATAACTGTAAGTACCTAGGTATGTAGGTATGTGTATTTCTATATAATTCTGATTTTGCAGTGAGAAGCACCATACATTCTGCAATACGTCCTATAGTTATTCACAACTTTCACTTATATGAATAATACTTATTTATTTAAAGCATCAAAAATAATAATTGGCACCAAAAAATAAACTTAGCCGTCAGCATATAGGACTTTCGATAACTATACTCTGAGAAAATGGACCTCACTAAGAAAATAATAATTATAATATTTTATAGTATTTATTATCTATTATAGATCTATTATTTCTGGTTTAATTAAAAATAAATTGTTCTATTTTCAAATATACGCAGGTTGTTTGGCAGAATGCTGAAGGGCGGCTAAAACGTCATGCTTGAGTCGGACGTACAATCGACCCTTTCGCCACGGGTTTTGCAACTGGAGTGGTCTGAAATCATCTCTCAGACATCTCTCCCTGGCTCCTATAACTGCTACTAAGCAGAAATCTTGAAGTTTTTCTGGTCCGTAAACTGGGCCGGATTTTCCTTTTAGGACGGCAGCCATATTGAGCTGTTTGACAACTAGGTCGATGACCTCGCGGGCTGATGTGCGCGGAGTGACGTGTAGTTTTAGTGATGTACCCGCAGCCAGTCCCGTCTCGTAAGCTGCAAATACCTAAAAAAAATATATAGAATTAAAGACAGTACAAGTCATCTATAGACTAGATAGCGTCCTAGTTTAGTATTTAAATCAATGAGTTTAGTAATGATTTTTTAACGCCATCTTAGATCATATAATATTTTTTAAATTGAATGTTCATAAGCTTTTCTTTTATATTTAGTTTTTATTTCCTTGCTTAAATTATTTTGTGGATCAAAGAACAAAGATAATAATGACTACTATCTATATCGTTGCTCTACTGGGATCGAACAATTATCACTGATAGGTATATTGTAGCCAATAGACCTGATATAGTGATAATTGATCGATTAACGCGCCGTGCAATGATTGTTGATATTACTGTTCCTCATGATGATAATCTGGTGAAAGCTGAAAAGGAAAAAGTATCAAAATACTTGGACCTTGCTCATGAGATTACCGTCATGTGGAATGTTGATTCAACAATGATTGTTCCTATAGTCGTTTCAGTCAACGGTCTTATAGCGAAAAGCTTTGACCAACATCTTAAAAAGCTTTCGCTTAATTGTTGGATCAATGGTCGGATACAGAAGGCGGTTATTCTTGAAACGGCGCGTATTGTGAGGAGGTTCCTCACTCTGGAGCCCTGACCACCGGTTGCTTGGACCCCCGGGCCCCGCAGCAGGCGGAATGATTTTTTTATAAATTTTTAATAGTGTTTTTATAATTGTTTTATATAGCATTGTTGAAAATTTAAAAAGAAATGTAAATAAATAAATGATAGAAGAAAAAACTACTATTATTAGCATAACAAAAGATTACCTGCAAAATACCCGCTTGATCAGTTTGTCGTTGCGTCGAAGGCAGTTTGACACCGCGATCCTCACTATCATTCTGTCTGTCATCAGTCTTTGGAATCTTATTATTATACTCAACGTCCTCCTGCGTTTCCAACAACGGCTGACGTTTCACACTCTGGCCATTGTTGAACAAATCTTGGCCCGTGTCTGTGAAGTCTACGTCTGAACTCTTCACGTTTGTCATACTCTTCGATGCTATAACGGCACACTGCGCCCTGTGGTTTGATTGCGGACGGATTTTCAAGGAAACTGTCGTGGTTAACGGACAGCTTTGGCTTTCGGAATCACTGGACAGACTCTGAACGGATTCAGATACGTTCCCTTTAACAGTTTTGACGCTTATCATGCTGCCGGGGTAGAACCCTTTGACTGTTAGAAGCGGACTCGATGATGTTGACACGCTCGTGTTTATGCTATGAGGTCGAGGCTTGGGTTCGATGTTTTCGTTCTGAATTACCAGAGTGTCCTCGCTGCGCGATGGAGGAAGTCGACTGCAGCTGCTGTTGGTGCTTATGTGAGATCCAGTGGATTTTATGTCAAACTGTGAGTTGCTGCTCATATAGTTGTTGCTCATCACACTCGATTGGGTGTATTGGGAATCGGCGCTGCCCTTTCTGGCGTATTTTGGATCGGACGGCAGATATTGGAATGCGCTTAAGTTCAACGTCGATACTGAAGTTTGGCGAGGTGCCAAACTTAGCTGTTGTTCGGATTTGCTGAATTCAGGGTGTAAATTTGCATGGTTGCCGTTTCCGGCTGGACCGGGCCAGGATCCTCTGCCGGGAGATGTTTTTGTAATTTTCCCATCGCGTGGAGGAATTTGGAGCAAATCTATTTTCAGATTCGCGTCTTTCTCACAATTCGCGCTGTCTGGTCTATCGACGCATTTGGACGGCGTTTTGTCTAACACATATTTGAGCAATATTCCTGAGCTCGGACCGGACTTGTCCTTATCCCTCGCAAAGACTATCAAATCCATCAACCAACGCTCGGCTTTCCACACCAAGTTCAAACTGTTTTGGAGATCTTCTAATTTCGTGAGTCTCTCTTTCGCGGTTTGCAATTCCGTGCAGGAGAAAGCTTCTCTTTGCGAGTGGGCGGCTAAAGCTACATCTAATTCTAACACACAACTTAATTTTGAGTATTTGTTTAAGATATTAGTATGGTATGTCTGGAGGTGAATCATTTCGAAGGCTTGGATCGGCAAACTGAGGAGATCCCCTTTTTGGAGTAGGATTTCCTTTTGTCCCGGCACTGAGCAGGCTTGCTCGGCTGGGGGACATACCATGACAAAGCTGACGTCATTGTTGAGCTCAATAACTTCGAGATCGTATATTCGGTGGGTGAGCGCGCTTTCGTCGGGTATCTCCATATCTTTGAAGAGTTTTCGCGAAGCTGCGGCGATTTGTTCGAGGAACATCTCTTGAGATTCTGAAGGTTTCTCGTACGTAGCAATAGGTACGAGGTTGTTTATTGGTGGAGCTTCATCAGTTTTGCCGGATTGAGATTTTAGATATTCCCATTCCTCCCTGTAATATACAAGAAAATTATTAAGAACATGTTTTTTAATACACACCATCTCAAGAACGACTGCTTTGATTAGCGCAAAATTTTAAAAATGTTTGTTCTAATTTAAATTTGAGGTAGCCCATATATAGCCCGCGGGGTAGTTGGCAATACTTACGCAGAAACGTGTGGGTTATCACGGATGCGAGTGTGCGGAGGAACGTTGGGAGTGCGCGCCGGCGCCACTATCCGCACCACCTCCACTGATGACTGCAGTTTGAGGTAGCCCATGTACAGCCCGCGGGGTAGTTGGTATCTGGACACCTGAAGAAAAACGTACACGATATTTTATTAATAGATGAATTCCTTGGTGAAATTGATTTTTGCACGATTAAATTTTTCTGATCAGCAAAACCCTATAGGATTCTTCAACAGGCTTATCTCTTTTAGAAAAAATGATAGAAATAGAAATAGCCGACAATCGAAAACATCACGCTCTTTTTTTTGCCCACGGACGAAAGAGAGCCTTATTTTTCGCTACATGAGGTATCTTCCTAGGCCTATAGGACTTTTTGCTCACCTGATGGTAAGCGATTTGCTCATGCACAGATGCCATGAGCAGTTCCCCCATAGTGTTGTCCTCGCTCAGCACTCTCCGCCTCAGCTTGGATACCGGCACCCATCGAGAGTTCAACGCGGAGACTGACTTCGGTGACTTGATCATGTTCACGCACGACAGCACTACTGTCCCGTGCGCATCTCGGAGGGGCTTGTGATACAGTTGACCTGAGAATCATTAATAGTAGAATATACTGGGTGTGAGGAGCATGTTAACGAAAACTTCGTGAAGAGACTGCGATTAATATCTATACTTAAATATGTAATATCAATTATATCGAAAATGAGGGGATATCGATTTTGATATTTTTGAGCGAGCAGTGTATTGCGAACAATGCGATAACGACTCCCCGCAATCTATAGCTAACTATCGCGGGCGATGTAGACGATGAGCGTGAAATGTTCGAACAGCTGATTACGTGTGTTTTGGTTTTGAAAACACATTTACATTTAGTAGTAGGTAGTTTTTGTTAAAAATCCTATTTAGTCAGTTATTAATTTAAAATATTAATGATATCTATTTAACATAAGAGCATGGAATTAATGTTATTTGAAAAAAAAATGAATGAATTTTTTAAATATTTTGATCTTTAGATTCATGTTTAGTACATCCGGTTTAGAATGTATGGGTAATAGGGGTTATTAAACTCGAATGTAATTTATAAATCAAAAGATTGCTTTACGATAGAACAACGCATATCAGAGAAGTTATCAAAAAGTAATTATTCTCACCTAGATCCTGAATACAGAGGGCTGACTGCATCTGCGCTGCCGCAGTGAGTAGCTTCAGTCGAAAATGTATAGACGAAGATGTGTGTTTCTCCATATCTGATCTAAGTGCCTTCACTTCGTCCCAGGTACATGATACCTGGAATTAATAATCATATTTAAGTTTGGTTTATGCCGATGTCATATGCCTGGAGTGCTGGAACAAAGTAGATGATCTAAGGTACTCAAAAGGGTTCATGACTAATATTAAGGCAAGTTTTCTAGCGAAGGTAAGACAACTGAGCAGGTGTTAGCTAAGGTATGACATAGCAGTGTACACAGCCCATTATGGCACTATTGGCAAGAAAGTGAATGAATATCTGGGAGTAGCATACCTACCTACCAGCTACGTATCAAAACCAACCAATCCAACTCACAGAGTGGGTGTTTGAACTGTTATAGGAGGAGGTGAGGGCGGGCGAGTACAAAAGATTTAAAAGGGTTGAAGTGCATTCGCTATGGCAGGCCTCAACATACTAATAATAAAAATAAATATGGTGTAACATAGATTTTGTTAAAGATAAAAATGACTTAAAATTGATTTTGTAAATATTTAAAAAGGTAGATAGAGTACATAATTCGTACAATCGATGGACGTTGGGGTCCAGCACCGTAAAACGCAATGTTGGTCCGACTAGATGGACTCAAGCGGATTATAGAGAGGCGGCGAATGAAGGAAACCCAAGACTATGTTGATTACAAGTTTTTAAGAGAGCCCCCTATTTCCAACAGTGGACATCATTTACTTATAATGATGATGATGATGTTGAGAGAGGCAAAGTAAACGAATGTCATACCTTCATAAGCCAGTGGAAGTCTGTGTAGATACAGGCTGGATATGTCTCGTCCACTTCGACAACCGGCAGAAACTCTTCGCTAGTGACCAGCACTTTGTCCTCGTGGTAAATAATGCATGCTAAGTATACTCCCCTACAAGAAAATTAAACATAAATAAATAAATAATCATAAATAAATAAATTATTTAACTAATTTCTAATTGCCAAATTTGCTAATGGTAAATAAGGCTTTTTATCCAAATATTCCTGAAAGGGGGTCTACGCGTAAAAATATAATATACTCGTGTACACTTTGTTTTGGTATTTGTAATAGACAATGGCAGTCAGCATGTCGTTCTTCTCAAACATCTCCCTTCAAAAAATTATGTAATTAGGTCTAGATTAGTCGTATTCTATCTAACATTCATATTAGGCAAAGACACTTCAATTCGCGATTGACTAATTTTAATTCTATATTAAATTTTTCTGAAACTTACAGCTGTCAGATAGTATAAGTTTCTGACGCTTCGAGCACTGCTGCGGCTCGTCGTTAGGCTTCTCAGATTAACGTGGATCTCACGTGGATAGCGTGGATTTTTTTTGTCTACTACAATTTGGCCCTTGACTGCTAATTGATGTTAAGTGATGATGCATTCTAAGATGGACGCTGGTTACCTTGTTAGGAGTAGGATGAAATCCACACGATCGGTGGATGTCGGTTACTACACGACATCATACCAGAACGCTAAATCGCTTCGCGGTAGACCTTAGTCGGTAGGGTGGGAACTAGCCACGGCGAAAGCCTCTCACCAGCAAGACCAAGACAAATTAAGAAAATCTCTATCTGCCCCGCTGGGAATCGAACCCAGGACCTCCGTCTTATAAAGCCACCACGCATACCGTCACATTGCGCCATGGAGGCCGTCAAAAATTTTGTTCGATAAAGATATCGAATTTTTGACGGCCTCTGATTAGATTCCTCCCCAAAGTTTTCTGATTAGGAACTCACCTCCTCAAATTCTTCTGGAACTTGCTGGCGGCGGTGAACAGCTGGCGGATGGTGGCGGTCTTCTTGCGCGGCAGGCGCGGCGGCTGCGCGGGCGGACGCTGGCGCGCGCTGGCGGCGGCGTTGGCCAGCGCCTCGAGCGCAGCCGCAGCCCCGCCCGGCTCCCCGCGCGATGTTCGCGACGACACGTCATGCCAACCTAACAATCGATGGTTTGTTGTAGTCAGTTATATTGCATTTTACGGGCCACGGCTTTACTACACACTAATTTATTTATTTGTGTGTTATAGATTGGTTTTTTAAAGAAGGTTTAAGTATCGCTAAGATTTTGTTTGAATTAGCTCAAATATCATAATGGGAAAAGTCGCGCGCCTGGCAGTTTTAATTGAAAACGCTGCCTGATCACTTTGATATATAACAAAACAATGTATGAAACGATTGTTCCTCTTTATTAGGACCACAAAAAAGTCCGCGATGGTATACGAGTACTTCTGTCTTTTAAGGATAGCTTGCAATACCCATTCGTTCTTTAAAAATAAGGATAACGCATAAATTTTTTTCTTTGATGTTCTTGGAAGGTTGCACTAACACTATTTTTCTTACGGGCGAAGTCGGGGACGTCTGCTAGTATATAAAATAAAAAGAGCAGGATTGATCCTATTCAGATCACAAACTTCTACCAACGGAAGTCAGTCGAGATCTCTGTCTTAGAGGAAACTACTCTCGCATGAGTTTTCGTCAACTTGGTGTTTATGTAACTCTAGGGTTCCTATGTGGCAGATTCAATTTTAATTGAATTGCGCTCAAACCTTCCGTGACTCATCTGCCGTCCCAATAAAACAGCCTACATCATTACACATAAAACTACAAAATAGGTAATACATATAAGTCGAAGTACTCGTACTGCTGGGCACAATGCTCCTCGGCACAGACACAGTGAAAGGTCAACCCTTCACGTTGCCGGCGGAGGCGCGGAAGAAGTACCACCGGCCGCGCGTGAAGCCTGTCACAAGCACGCGCATGCAGTTCGCCCCCGAGGCTGTGACCTCGCGACACCCACACACGTTGAAGTGATACTCACTGCTAGGCACAACGCTCCTCGGCACACACACAGTGAAAGGGCCCCAGCCCTTCACGTTGCCGGCGGAGACGCGAAAGAAGTACCGCCTGCCGCGCGTCAAGCCTGCCACCAACACGCGCGTGCAGTTCGCCCCTGACGCTGTCACCTCGCGACACCCACACACGTTGGAAAAGTCCGCTCGTGATGACCACTCCACTGAAAAAGATAAAAAAGCCTTGATCAAATGAAAACGTTTGACCTTCATCCAATTCTTTCATCTTATCTCTTCAACTAGAAACCAATTGCTTATCTTCAAAATATAGTTGAATGAAAATAAACCAAAAAGATATTATCAAGACTTACCTTTATACTTAGTAACAATAGGTGGATCTCGTAGCGCAGGTTGTGCAGCGCGCGGGTCCTTCAGCCTGACAGTGACGGAGTGCGCACCGCACACCTCGAGGTCTGGCGCAGCTGGTATGGCGGGCACCCGCGCCTGCTGCCAGCCTTGGACTAGGCGTCTGAAATGTCATCAATGCATTAGTTTAGCTGCCCCGATAAAACCCTGCAAGAATAATTAGTTATTTAGTTACTTTAATTTACTTAACCACATCTATAAAGTCGGTGCCATTAAAGTTCAGGGAAAGTTTTTTTATAGAAGTATTAAAACACTCCGTGGATAACGTTTTTAAAGTAGAAAGCTTGGCTAGCTAGCACTGACTTCATAGATATGGTTAAGTAAATTAAAGTAACTAAATGACGCAATTATTTTTTACTTTTTAGTGTGTTTCGAAGTCAATAGGTACGTTTTAGTAATTTATACACAGTCAACATAGTTAAACCTACTCGATCTATAAGAGTAAGGTATTTGTAGCCAAAAAGCGCTACAACACTTGCAGCGATTTCAGCGTTTCGTCCAAAAAATGCATTATTAAAATCGGACTGTTCTTTAGAAAAAAACATACCCGTTGATTAAAAAAGAAATGTATTAAATGTGGAACAAAACCAATTTAAAATACGCTTAAATAAAATTAGAACAAAATTAAAACTGAATTAAATTAAGCCTCCTCGACTCCACTGCAATGAGGCATAGTGCCCAGGATACCGGCAGCATTTCCACTTTGTATGGCCAAACTAATCCAAGGTAGCATAGAAATAAGAAGCTGCTCCGTTTTTTTCAAACGGTCAAAAAGTAACGGCTTCATTCAATGAAATCTATATAGATTTAGCCTTTTCTGACTGGCGGATTAAAGCAAAGTCTAGACTTTTTAGGGTTCCGTATCTAAAAAGGAAAAAACAGAACCCTTGTAGCATCATTTCGCTGCCCGTCCGTCTGTCTGTCGAAAGGGTCTTGATGTGGGAAAGGAGCTTATTTAAAATAAAACCATACACTTGTGAGCGATAATTAGTGCATTACTATCTAAATTTACTCTATTTAAGGACATAGGTTATGAGAGCCACTGTAACCGCGTGTCACAGTAGAATAAACAAGAATATATATAAAATTTAATTTACCCGTTGTACATAAGAGTAAAAAGAATGGATTCAGGCGGAATGCACACGCTTTATATATATAGATATAAGAAGAAAACAATATATTAATTACATCCGGGGCTTCGCCCCAAGATTTGCCTCAGCTAGGTCGAGTGCTCATTGTAAACCAACGCAAAACTAATAATCCAATGGTCAAAGAATTTGACACCTTCACATTAACAAATCACTTATAAATAATGCGTGCACAACACCTAACTTGCCAATATCGCTTAGCACAAAAACTAATCCATTAAATGATCAGGGCTTAACACGTGGGAATCACCACAAATAAAAATCAATTATTTCTAATGTAAAACGCTTAGCACAACCACATAATACTTCAGTATGATTAAACAACGTGATACAAAATTAAATAATACGATAACCTCCCTTGTTCCATTTGGTCTCGTTGGGTTTTCATCGACACGGCCGGAAATTCAGCGTGTCGCGTATGGCGGAGCCTTGGCGTGTCAACCTCCACAGGGTGTGGTGCGAATCCACGCACAGATCGGCGAGATGACTCCGGATGAATTTCCAAAGGTCACGCAGGTGGTCTTCTCAACAAAATTTAAATCCCACCCTTGGTCACATGTGGAGATCCACGAGAGAAAAAAACTTGTTTTGTACGCTTCTGTGTAATGTCAGACTATTTTTTGAGATCCTTTATGTGCCATGTCCCAATTTTTGTACCATTTTTCCTTTCTAATTCGTATACTAGTAGAGACAATACCCCAATTACTTTACACTTTTCAAATATAGGTGCTAATTTTGACCTTTTTAAACTTTGCCCCGATCATTTCACTACCAATACCATACCGGAGCCGACACCAAAGCATTTTTCAAGACCGTGAAAGCTTCTTCAGCCTCGTCGCTCCACTGGAATTTCGGCGCGTTTTTTCCTTTGCTGGTGAGCTTGTTCAACGGTGCTGCAATTGTTGAGAAATTTCGAATGAAACGTCGGTACCATGAGCATGTGCCAAGAAACACCTAACTTGCCAATATCGCTTAGCGCAAAAACTAATCCATTAAATGGTCAGGGCACGTGGGAATCACCACAAATAAAAATCAATATTTTCTAACCTAAAACGCTTAGCACAACTACATAATGTTTTGAAAAGATTAAACAACGTGATACAAAATTAAATAATGCGATAACCTCCCTTGTTCCATTTGGTCTCGTTGGGTTTTCATGGACACGGCCAGAAATTCAGCGTGTCGCGTATGGCGGAGCCCTGGCGTGTTAACCTCCACAGGGTGTGGTGCGAATCCAAGCACAGATCGGCGAGATGACTCCGGATGAATTTCCAAAGGTCACGCAGGTGGTCTTCCCAACAAAATTTAAATCCCACCCTTGGTCACATGTGGAGATCCGGGGTATATATTTCACTTGACCTTACGTGTCTGACTGTTTAAACGAGACCCGTCTTGTAGGCCATATATTAAGCACCCAACTACTTATTTCATGATAATAATTCAATTATGCTTCCTTGTACATTATTATAACAAAACCCCTTTTCTACAAAATGTTTCTCCACGAGGTTAAAACATTTTCAAACTTTCAGCCACGTCACGACAGTCCCATCATTGGGCCACGCCGGCAATCCCCAGCAACTTCCAGTTCCGGCTTACTTCGATGAGATGATGATGAAAAAGAGGACGTTTTGAAGCCTCGTAGGCCTTTTTATCGAAAGCACTTTCCACCGCAATCTATCAACTGCTTTACCGACCGACTATCCTACTTTACCGACTTTTACGACCCAAATACCATTTGTGATCAGTGGCCTAAGTCGAGATATCATTTTCTCTGATCAAACTAAAATTTTCTTTTAACAAAAAATTAAATTATTTACCACTATTTATTTCTTTTGTTAGTTAATTAGGGACCTTACATAAAATAAAGTCCACCTCGCGATCTGTCCTTGATCGGGGAGCTATTTTGTGGTTTTATTGAATTTTCTGGGCGACATCTAGCTATCTCTAGATGTCGGCACTAGTAGCGATCGAGAATGTAAATTTTCACTTACCCTCTTTTCTTAAAAACGCATAAAGGTATTAAATTGAAATTCATATCAATACTTGGCTCTATAATACCTTTAAGCTGTATCAAAATCAAACTTCTAAGTCAACACAGTCAAAGGATATAGCAATATAAGCCGCATATATAACTCACAATTAAACACAACTAAACCAAACCTAACGGGTAGTTTCCGTAAACTTAGAATCTTGAAATTTGGTACGAAGCAACGTCATATAGCACAGACAATGAAAAAATTACTATAACAAAATATAACTTCTTAGTCAACACTGTTAAAAGATACAGCATAAGTCGCATATTTTACTCTCTAATATTCGCATGAAGCAATATTTAAGAATAATTCCGAAAACATTAAAATTTACGGAACCTTCGGTGCGCAAGTCCGACTCGCACATGGCCGGTTTTTTTCTAGGTCCTGAAACTTTAAATGTTAAACTTCAACAACGCAAACGCAAGCGACAAATGAGGAATGTTCAAAATTCGCTTAATAAGGCGTCGCAGACAGCACTGTTTTATAATTATATCTCAATTCACAACTTAAAGTCAAATAAGTATGAAATCTCAAGAAATCAGGCCCACAAACTTACTTGAGTGTTCGGACTCTTTTTTCCCAATGTTGGGTTTGCTTGTCCTTCTCTGAACCCGTACCTCCAGCGCAGCCCATTGTACCAGCCTGCCCACTTGCCGTTGATCTAAAATAAATTAAATATCTAATGATAAAGCTGTGTCCATAATAATTATCTAGTTAAAGTCATGGGCAAAACGTATTACGTACGTTACAAAGAGCGTAATGACCATACCATCCATACCATTAGAATCGGATCTTTCAAAGTGACCAATGGGAAATATATAGAAACTGGGAGCGATCTAGTATTGTGTGGAGGAATTTCCGACTTCCGATGCTATGTCACATTTCTGGTTCCAATAACCATTAGTTATACTTATTATTTTCTTCCATTTGTTTATTTACAATTCTTTTCTAAATTATTAACAATGCTTATAGAAATTATAAAAAAAACACAATTAAAAATTTATAAAAAAATTCAGTCCGCCTGCTGCGGGGCCCGGGGGTCCAAGCAACCGGTGGTCAGGGCTCCAGAATGAGGAACCTCCTCACAGTACGCGCCATTTCAAGAATTACCGCCTTCTGTATCCGACCCTACAACCAAGCGAAAGCTTTTTAAGATGTTGGTCAAAGCTTTTCGCTATAAGACCGTTAACTGAAACGACTATAGGAACAATCATCGTTGACTCAACATTCTACATGACGGTAATCTCATAAGCAAGGTCCAATAATACTTATTATAATTATTACTTATTTCATTTCTTATTAATCAGGCTTTAATAGAAAGATTTTTTGCAATGCACCCGGTGGTTTCAGATGTAAGCTCGTTTAAAGTAACCGCAATTATAGTAACTAGCCCGATTTGTTATAGATAACAGGTTAAAAAGGTAGCGGGCAGTACGTAATTGGATTTTGACAGCCCTAAATTGAAAGAAATGGAAGATTTTAAAGGAGGCCTACACCAGAATGGTAGGAAATGGCTAACGGAGAAGAAGAACAGGTTAAAAGGAAATCTTTACCTGCAGACATCTTCTCGGCACCCTCTATCAGGCAAATATCCAGTGGCTTCATGCAAACGAGATTCTGCTTCTCGTGACAGCCTCCGTAGATGTGAGCCTAGAGCTTCCGGTGTCTTAACTGAAAAAAAAAACAATTGATTTTCAAGTCATCATCACTAACAGCCTTTTGTAAAGATCTAAAGAGGGTATGATGGACAGTAATAAATAGAAAAGAAAAAAATTGGTTATCATGTCATCCTATATCCTATTGTTACGATCGAGTCCTTATAGGAGAGGGAATAAGGAGCTTAAATTCACCACGCTACTCCACCGCGGGTTGGTTTGGATATTTGGATTAGGTACCTCAGAACTAGTTTTAATGGTCTCTCTAAGACAGTTGAGAATGCTTAGAACTGACATATTTGACGACCTTCCTGGCGCCTTACCTTACCAACGGGTAAGGCCTTGGCTTACAACAACGATACCCTGGGTTCGATTCTCAGCTCGGATTTATTATTAGGATTTTATATATTTTGAATTGGAACACATCTGATCTGGCAGGCTGCGGCCGTGTTATGATGGAGCATAAACAATAGGTATGGTTTAAAGAGGAGATCGCAATGAAGGGCTACCTAACTTATCATTTAATAAAAATAATAAAATTTTGCCAGCTCGGGTAATTTTAAATCAGTTCCTAAAGTAGTAAATACTAGAAAGCCTTGTTTTACTATATCAGATACATGCGTCAAATCTGTTTGGGAATGTAGATAAATAAATCGCCTGAGACAAGACAGTTATCGCTTTTCTAGATCATAAACAAGATTTGGGGAAAGCCCAAGATAAAATCAATAAAAATCACTGTTTTGCAAATCTGTGATGATACATTGGTTTTTTAATCATTCAGTTCAACAAATCAAATATAGACATATATATCTTCAGTTATATATACTAAAGGACGCCCGCGGTTTTACCAACGTAGGTAGTTACCGTTCTCCTTAAAATATTTCGGGAATCAAAATCGATTTAGTAGTTTTTGCGTGAAAAAGCAACTAACATACTTACATATATCCTCACAAACTTTAGCGTTTATAATATTAGTAAGATGTCCAAGTTTGGATGTGTTGAGTTTACTTTTAACATTACAACTTACTATTCTGGGCGAAGTAATTATTTATTTGCTTTATAACCATATGTTAATCAACAGCCTCGTTAATCAAGTGGTTAGCCCTTGCGGTTTCGATTCACGAAGTATGGTGTGGAGTAGGTAGCTTTGAATTTTGTGACATCTTTGACCTATATATTATATTCACAGCAAACTTTAGATGTATCAGTGACCTCTTTATGCTGGTATAAATCTAGTATCAACCAATGTATTTTTTCACTACAATGACGTTAGGTCATCGAATGTGAAGTACGGACCGACGGACGGGCGGACGAAAGGGTTCCATTTTACCATTATGGTAAAACTTCTTTGATTAATATACATGACATACAAAATAAAAGATTATTAATTAAAATTATTTTCAATTCAAAAATGAAGGAATTAAAAAAATCAAATATTAACAACAAAATAATTCTATGCAGTTGTTGTTCTACAACAATATTGACGTGTATTCTCTCAGTAAGCTAATACGAGACTGAATGCGATTAGAAATCTTTTTTGCGTTTTATCTCTCTTTTGGTTCGGACACTTTTTAGCGCTGACTAACCCTGAAAAAAACTGACCCGAAGTCAATAGTATTACTATGTCAATGGCTGGAAAAGATAAATATAGCTATTCTTTTTCCTAGAAATCCTAGCCTGGCCTTGGAAAGGTTATGGTTTGATTCTTATACCTCGAAGAGCTCGTTAATTCTTCGCTTAAAAGCGAATATGACCCAAGTCCTTATAGTAAGTTCGCTTTAAGAATACAGTGAGCGCTGGCTTAAGCTCGCCCCCTAACCAATTAAAACGCGCGTCGCGCAACTGGTTACTGTGAACTTGATCGTTTTATTTAAAAAAAAAAAATTTGATTAGGTTAGGGGGCGCCTACTGCATTGTTAACGCGAACGAACTATAGTAATCGTTACAAAAAAAATAACATTATTATCTACGCACAAAATATTATTCAATTGTGGCAATCGAACCTACGGCTACGGCAGTACCAATATTCCATTCTGTTATTCATATATTATACCTGAGTATCAGATCGAGTAACAGAAATTAAGACGAGTCACGTCCTTGATAATGAATCCGATAATTTTTCAATCAGAACATTGATCGAACATTTCTCATTTGAGTACAATCGTGATTTGTTATGATTGCAATCTAGAAATCTTTATTATATCTACTAGTCAACATTTGCTTCGTTAATTAATAACGATTTTAATATTAATATGTTTGTAAGAAAGAAAAACCATTTTCATAGCTCGTGTCTTGGTAATAACTCTATAATACTGTACAAACTGTATATTGTGCTTGAGGTGTTTAGATACTTTCATAGTCTGCGTCCCAATAATTAAACCTCTGTTGCTGGATTCACTCAATCTACTTTTTTCTTTAACTAGTTCTCAAGTATTATTTGCCTATATTAAAATAGTGTAATTTCTAACAACTCCTTGTTTAAAAATTTTGTTTTAATAATTAAATTCCCAGTTAATGCTTCAAGGATTGTAGCGGCAGCTGTATGGCGCTTTCACGTAAGACTCATAATAATGATGGTGGCTTTTAAGGAATGTGTTAATCATTTATTAAGAAAAGGTCATTACCATAAAATCGTATTGTATTAATAAACGTTATCATCAAGTCTGACAAACCACATTTGACAGCCTGGTAAGGCTACGTCCCCACACATATATATCCTCCGTTTATTTTCGTCGGTTAAAAAGGTGATTGGGGACGTGGCCTTACCAGGCTGTCAAATGTGGCTTGTCAGGCTTGATGATATATATATACATATATATTTATGTATGACCACGCTTAATTTTTACAGAGTTGTCCGATTTTGATAATTCTTTATTAGAAAGGGCACATTTCCAAGGTGGTTCCAATGTCATCATGTTAGGATCTGATGATATCCTCGGAAAATTTAAGGAACTCTTCAAATTTTATAGGCACACTTGCAGCGATTTCGGTTTTAGTGTAAGTATCGGTAGCTTTTTGGCTGCTAGTGCCGTATAGTATACTATGACAGTATAGTACGAGTACGTTACGTGGCGATAAAGCACTAAAAAGTAAGAAATAAAAAATTTTAACTAAAAATAGAACTAACTCAAAACGCATTAAAAAGTATATTCATAAATATTCATAATTAAATTAAAGCAGCTAATTGACACAGTTATTTTTTACTTTTTAGTGCGTTTTGAGTCGATTCTATTTTTTGATAAAAAATTTTAATATAAGACTTTCTGTCACAGGCACCAACATGCTCAAAAGGAGACATCAATTTACTGTTTGTTAAAAAGGATAACGTTAATCCAATAAAGATTATTTACTAGGATATTTTATATTAATTAGAGCCATAGTCTTGCCATTAAAATTGAAGATGATTAATAATTGAAAAGTCAATATTACTTACTATTAGATACAACAATAAATTTGTCTATAATGAATCGATCAGGTCCAATAAAATAATTATCGAAGAAATATTGAGGTGCCATTATTATGTCGAACATCATTAGCACTGACATCTCTATTTTGATTCTATTACAAGTATTCAATTACTTATCCGAGACCTGAGTAACTCAACAAAGACGCTGTATTAAGGCTTCCTACTCAATCATTTAAAAGGTATCTTTTTGCTTTGACGGTAGGTATCTACGTTCACCGTTAGTTTATTCCGCGCCGCTCCGATCCAATTTGTTCGCAAAGTTTCGATTTTGTTAATAGTTTTGCTTCTCGTTGGAATAGCTGATTGTGAATCAGTCACGGTCTTGGATTCTACTTTTATTTCAACTTTTTACGGCTTTAGAATCAGTTCTGTAATGTATTTTTTCAGGGCTTGTGATAGCCGTTAGTACGTTATTTTTCATTATTTCCGATGTATTGATTTAAATTCGATTCAAGGCGGACGTTACTTTGCAGATAATCATAATCCTTACTAATATTATAACATTTACTATACTCACATGGCTCTATTATGCCTCTACAGTGTTCGTTGCAAACACTCGTAATTGTACATTTTAGAGTCAACTTTTTCTGATGAGTTTCGGATTCGAATTTACGTACATTGAGGGTTTTTCATACAATTCGGTTGACTTTGTCGCTTGGGTCCATTGGTTTTTAGCAATAAATGGCAAAGTAAATTTAAGCAACTATATTATAAAAGGAACCTATAATGTCCTGCTCAATTATTTCGCCTCGCAAGTCGGAGAGGCACTTAATAAGGAAGCAAAATGCATACAAAGCCTTCGTCTTAGTTTAATAAAAGTTTAAACTTCTAAAAATCCTTTTGTATTCTTCATCCTTTGCCTAAAACTAAGTTTAATAGCTTTGTGTCCTACATATTTTTGAAGAAATTTCTATACTGTATTTTTTTGTGTGTATAGCTTTAATTGTAGCTTTTCAGTCAATAGATATATTTTTATTAATAAATATGACTGGTTAATGTACATAATATAGTTTCCGCGAGTTTCTACTAAGTGTAATAACATTGTAATATTATGGATACGTTAAATTACAAAGTTGATATTATGGCATCGTCGACAGCAAGATTAATTTCATAACGTGGGTTCAAGGAAGGCATAAGCGCAAAGTTTTAATCCACAAGGATTTAGGAACTGTTAATATTTATCTCGGAACTTTTTGATGGAGTGTAGATACTCTTGTTAACCTAACCAAGTATAAGCATTAAAGTATATTTTTAAGGTGTGCCGTGAAATTAATTAAACCATTGTTAAATGGTTTACAGTAGTTACTAGTACTAATATTTAAATTGTGCTTTGGCATTCTTCATCTATCTTCGTAAATCCCAATTTTTATTGCTGCTCTACGGAAACGGAGCTGTTATTACAATGTTTCATTGCTCTAAAAAGGGCAGCTTTTGGTGTTAACAGCTCGACCTATGTATTTCCAAATATTTAATAAGTCGTGTTTGAGTTACTATTAATACGCCCCTAGTAATGTAACAATGGTTGGATATTGGTTTTAAGTTAATTTTTCCTGTGTATAATTTCAGTGATGAAATAAACGCCTAAACATCACCATTACATATTATAAAGTTAAGTTCCCCGCCGTGTCTGTATGTCTGTCCTTTTGCGATAAACTCAAGGATTACTGAACGGACTGTCGTAAAGATAGAGTAATTCTTGAGGAAGGTTTTAGTATGTAATTTATAATGGTTAAATAACGGCGTAGTCAGCAGTGCTACCTTGCATTTCGTGTACTGCACAAGCCCAACATAATACAATGTGCAGCATTCTTCTTTCCGCGGTTCAGTGACTATATTTAGCTTTTTAAATGAAAGTTCCCAGGCGGCGCGACTCTTCCAACAACAATACAATTTAAAATAGCTCAAATATGACGATAATTGTTGGAAGAGTCGCTCCGCCTGGGAGCTTTTATTGAAAAAGCTGCCTTTGAGAAATAGCAAAACAATGCATGAAAGGATTCTTCCTCTTTATTAGGACTACAAAAAAGTTAGCGAAGGCATATACTTATCTTCTAAAGATAACCATTGTAATAGCTATTTTTTCTTTAAAAATAGGTGCTCGTTCAATTTTTTTTATTTTATTGGAAGGTAGTATAACACATTTGGTTCGCCGGAGAAGAAATATAAACTTCTGAGAACTGTACAATCAATAAAACTGTACATTTCTTTTGTTACAATTTTTTACAGAAAAATATAACTTACACTGTGTTCCCTCCTTAGCACCAAACTCCATAAGCATTCTGGCGAGTTGTCGGTTGCATGCCAACACCGCCACGTCCAACGGTGACAAGCCATCGGGGTTGAGGCTGGAATTGAAAACAATGCCCATGCTACAGTCATGGTATTACAACTTAAGTTATAAATACGGCTGAATTATGTTTTTTTGTAACCTAAATTTTTAAAACAACTAAGTCCCAGCACACAAAATGATTGAACTTTAGATAAATTTAGTGTCTAGAATGAATGACTAAGATGGTCTGGTCATCGCTATTCAATATACCTTGTCAGCAAATGCTGTTTTCTTTGTCAATGGTTGGAGCATCGACTGATAAACTTTCAGCTTTGCAGCATTAAAGTGGGTCACCAATAAACCAGACCAAAGTCAAATAAGAAATTTACAAAATCCCAGGTGTTAGTCAAAACTTGACTGCAATCTCACCTGATGTTAAGTGATGATGCAATTTAAGATGGAAGCGGGCATACTTGTTAGGAGTAGGATAATATCCACACCCCTTTCGTTATCTACACGACATCTTACTAAAACGCTATATCGCATGCGGGTACGTGTTTGCCGTTAGGGTGGTAACTAGCCACGGCTGAAGCCTCCCAGCAGCCAGACCTAGACCAATTTAGAAAATCTTTATAGACCCAGTCGGGAGTAGAATCCAGAACCAATCTGGTATAAATCAACTGCGCATGCAATTGCACCACGGAGGCTGTCAAAAGATCTGTCTATTATAAAGCATTCTATCATGGTGTGAATATGAGGTACCTGTTGACGTCAACATCGGTGGATTCCAAGATGTTCCTAGCTTTGTCGATGTATCCATGTTCTACCGCCGCAAACAACGCTGAAACAAAAACAATTTCATTTTAAAAATGAAATGGTATTTAACTTCTCCTACAACTATTTATGTAGGTTTGTTAAATTGTTTATGAATTTTTACACTATCTGTTATTTTTAAGAAGAGACAGCTAACGTAACGTAACGTAGCTGTAGGAGAACTGATTTGCTCAGATTTCGCTCGCGCGGTAAAGGGTTACAGCAAAAAGGAACAAATGAGAACAGTAATACGTGCACCGGTCTATGAGCTCCCTTCTAGCTTTCCTCTGATTTTTTAAGGCCGTACTTATGAATCGCGCAGGCGAGAGTCATATTATTCAAGTATATTTTATATGTGTAACTAAATTTAATAAAACTAAACTAAAGTAAAACTAAATTTAAAAAAAAAGTGTTAAGAAAATATAGGTAAATAATCAAAGAAAAAAAAACAAAAAATACCCTGCAAATGTATGTTAACTTGTGCAATTTTGTCCTGCTGCGCGCGCGCATCTTTCTGCTGTCGGCGGGTCGCTTTGTCGAGGTGCGGGGGGAGGGGCGCGCACGCACTGAGCGACGGCAGCTCCCCGCCGCACCCGTCGAGCAGCGCGCCGTATTGCAGCTCTATAGAGGGTAGGAAAATAATAAATAAACAAAAAAAAAACTAAAAAACAAAATTATATTATAACAAACATATTAAACAACTAAAAGAAAGTCAAAGTTAAAATATTTTATTCAATGAAATCATTATGATTATTTTGAATAGTCTATATGTAATTTTCAGATTATGAAAGGTAACGGTGATAAAATTAAGGTCTGAAACTTAAAATACTAATAAGCTACGAGGGTTCCGAACGCGCCCTGGTCCGAGATGAGCCCACAAGAAACTAAACCAGATTATTTTTTTATTATCACTATTAATTAGATTATTTTTTAAATACTATGCAACTAAGCACTCGGCTCCTTACAGCAATTCACTCAAACACCTTTTTTAGTAAGTACAAAATATAGCTTTATAAAAGTAGTTTAGGTAAGTATTAAAGTGTTTGCCAAGATAAACGAGGATACACACGATTGATTTACTTTTGTTAGTTTAGGCGATCCTATTGCCTTTCGACTTTATATAATCAAATAAGTGCCTATTGGAAAATTATTGCCTGTATTTTGATGAATGGTTGTTATTTAGCTTCCAAGATCTACAAACAAGGCAACGGAAAAAGTAAAAGCTTTTATCTTCTAATTCAGAAAGATAATTCAAATTTTAATTGAAAACTGAAACAATACGAGTATTATTTCATTAAGTAGTCTATGACAGCACGTCTCATTTTCATAGGAGTAGGCAGAGACTACATCCTTCCATTTCCCAAGGTCCTTGCATACTTCCTAAGATTCTTCTACTCTCATTAATCCTTTCATACAAGCTCGTCGGTTTAGAGTAGTCTTTACATGGCCATATTTTAAAATAACCTGAATTTGGTCTAGGAACTTTTGGTTAGGCCTTACCCTTCCAACATTTCCTTTCATCCTCGCCTCATAAATCTCTTTCGATAATCTTCCTTCATACATTCTCTCTACATGCCCCAACAAATCTAAGCATCTCTATTTCAAATTTAGTAACTACATCTTTTACACCACACCGGTCTTATAAAATCCCTAGTTTTTATCATCGGTTTTGAAGGCTGATCTAATTTTTAATGTAATCAATAAAAAACATAATTCATCACTATAAATTAGAAAGATAATATAAAGACATTATAGCAAAAGATCCTTAAGCAGTTGCAAATTTAATTTAACAAACCACCTAAAAACTACTCCCATTATTGTAGGGTAGTAAAACATTCGTTCAACAGCGCCATTATCAGAATAGCGAAGGGGGCTTCAATAAATTGAACTCCAAACTTCAAGTTTAACGACCATTCACTCACTAACAGATCGAATAAATTACACGGTCGAAATGTTTCGGTCTCGGCAGTCATGGAATGATTGAATGAATGGGTAATCATTCATTGATCCTTTCATTCGTTCGATGTATCTCTTTCATAGGAGGTAGATGGGTACCCACATCAAACGATTTTATCTTCATCAGTACCGTACCTTTTTATTAAATACATTTGTACTAAAATATTATAATGTTCTTTTATGTAGATTTGAGTAAAAAGAACACGGGTCCAACTTGAACTCGACCGATTTCTTAGTTTGACATCTTTCGTTATGGTTGCCCTGATAAATCTATAAACACACGCAACAATAGACACCTACTTGCCAATTTTATTGACAATATAGAACGGTTGCCAGAAGTTATACCTTGAAATGGTGTAATTAATAATTATAAGCGTGTACTCGGGAAGTTGCCCGCCAACCCTCACAATGTGGTGGGGCTACTCTCCTTTATCCCTCCCCTACAAAAAGAAGTACTGACCCTATAATGGTACCTATAATGGGACCCGTTGATAATGGGACAATCTAATTATATTGAGTGTGTGGACTTTTTATTCTTGGATTAATCCAATTCATTCGTTTTGTCATCCCAACAGTCTAGGTAGACATCAATTTAACCCAACAGAAATAATTTATGCATGAGATTTTTGAACGGGTCACGTTGTACGACATATTACGCGCCGGATTCTGTAATAACTTCCATTAGAACAAGTGACCCGTGTAATAGACTAGATAAGATCGAACACACGACGCCGGCACAAATGAAATCAAAGTTTGCAATCACTGATACTCATTTATGTACAAGGTACCTACACTTGTATGTCATACAATACCTAATCAGAATCGGAGCATTACAAATAATTATCTCTTTTTGGCCAACTAATTTTTCAAGTAATTCTGGGTGAAACATGAAACAAAATACCATAGAGATTTCTTGTCAAAACTTGCTTTAAATTAGTTCTTCGCAATCGCACTATGATTTCGCAATGGTGATGATGATGATGATTGGTGATGTGCCTGAATATCCTATGACATCAATGACAATCGAACTATTTGAGATGACAGTAGATTCAGGTTAAGTTTTTAATTTTATGATTTCATTTAGCGAGGCGCAGCAGGAGATTTTCGTTTACTCTTGCTATAATACATTACAGGTTGTCCAAATCCGGCACCATAATAGGCTTGAGGTGGAGTTTTGAATGGCGGTGTCAGTTATCATATTATACAGTACAAGACTCTACATAATGCCACGTTGTTCTAGTGCTCCTTGGCCTCGATATACCCAAGACGTCTCACGTTTAGTCTGCAGTTAACACGGGATTATGTTCAACTGAACCAGCTGACTGTGACGGTGTATGAGGTCAACTGATTGTATGTTAATTATACCAAAATTGCGTTTTTTGTCCTAATAATAATTACAATAGTCAGGCAGTAATCCTTGAATGGAAACTCCTCATAATGCGTACCCCATTACGAGGAGGTAACTTAGATATTTTTCCTAAATTTTAAAATTAAGGAAAAATAAGGGGAGGATAAACATATTCTTCAAAGGCCGGCAACGCTTTAGTAGTGTTTGGTGTTGCACATGTAAACGACCGGCATGCTCGCATAAAAATTCCGTAACTTTTTATACGTGTTTACTTTGTATTTTCTGTTAAAAATTTAAAAAAAATATGGAAGGTATAAATTAAAATTTATTTACAAATTATTATGAGTACAAGCTGATTTAGTGAACTATCTAAATTATCGAAATAGATATTCATAAATTCCCATATACTTATAATCATCAATTTCCTAAAATTATCGCAATTCGCGTAGGTATAACTAGATTATTATCAATCTAGTGTTTACTTTAACTAAGTATTTTGTATTAAGTTTGTCTGTGTAAAGTAAAACAAATCGGTCAAGCCTTTTTTGGGGGATTATAATGGACAGCAATACATTTTAAATAATATACCTACCTAACTGGCAGAACTAACATAAAATTTATCGATACAGCAAACGCCCACTAGCAATAGTATAATACGCCAACGCATTCAAACATTTAGTTGGAATGAAACACAATAGCCTAAATTATGTGCCGGCGTATAAAAGCGTTTATACAATTTGATGATTGATGACTGTCAATACGCACGAGCGCCAAATTGCAGTTTAAAGTCCTTTCACACTGGGTTTAGATCGTTTCTTGTGTCTGCTCAAAATCTATTCATTTTATGAGCCTATTTGAAAGGCCCCAGGCCTTGTTTAATAGAGGAGGGCATTTTGAGCTGAGACAACTGACAATTTGTGGCATGTCTTAATGTATACAACTATAATGAGACGTTAATGATTATGACCGGAAGGTCTTAACGTGTTCTTCAAAAAGCAACTGCTCAACAATTCCAAAATTGGCCCAATGTTAATACCCAGGATTTCATGAGCTGACATATACAACAGAACCAACAAAACAAATACGAGTTATTAAGCAGCAGACATAACGCAATGAGCGATCTATCGGACGGCAACTGGAAAACATATAGTCTATTATGTAGGTCACAGATCACACTTTCAGCTCACTGCTGTATGTGCTATTATGAGCCCGTTGAGGAAACTTCACCTGCAACGATACCCTTTACACTGATATAACGATACCCTTTATGGTACACTGCCGAAATGAGCGTGTCTAATGGAGAGAGTAAACTTGTTGTTTGTTGTTTTATTGAAAGGTGGCAATAAGCGTCGTGGAACAACAAGCACAAGTGACCGTTGCGACGTTTCGGTCCCAAGTGATCGCTCCGTCAGTTTACAAGTTTACTATACAATAATACTGTTTAGCGGCAAAAATGTGCAAGGCGATAGTTCCCCGGATCTCATATCAAGCGGGAGACCTGAGACGACGCAGTGTGAAAGGATATTTAGTCTTTACGTAATGGAATTAGTATGGAAATGTACTACTAAATCATTTTTTCGACAAATATATTCAATAATTGAAAATTACCTCGCTTTTTACATAAAAATGGGGCAATTCCAGTACTTTAACTTTGATACCTAATAGTCACTTAAAATATAATGTGGGCTGAGTAGGTACTTATCAATTATCATTAAACTGAACTAGGGGGTAAATGTATTATGTATAAAATGGAATAGTATAGCCTTTATTTCAATAACAATGGCCAATGGTCGAATTGAAAACGAAACTACAAGGGAGGACCTATTGTGAGCTTAACAATTTTTTGAAAACCCTAAAGGGTATCTAGAGGGGGTGAAATGAGGCGGAAAACCTATTCATTTGACTCATAGTACCTACTTCTAAAAAGAGCTTTAAATACTACGCTAAAACGAATATTTAACGTGGTTTTTGTCATTTTAAATAACCCTCAAATGGGTATAAAAGAGATACGTTTAAATTTTTCAAGCGTTTTCAAAACCCTCCAATGCTGAATGAGATAATAGGGTTTTATGTCTAATACTAATTGATCGATATATTTGAATAAAAAAAATATTTTATAATTAAACTTTTGATATTAATTTTATTTTGAAGCTCACTTTTGATTATATAATACATAGGGGGATTATGAGCTTAGAACCACAACGCTGCGCCATTGCAGGTTGATGGGTTTAAACTAAAAATGTTTGATACAGCAACGATCACTATCAGATATTAATTGGAACGATGGCAAATGTGCTCTCCGAAGTACAGGCACGTAACATTATCAGCTTCTTTCCATAATCCTGCCTTCCGAGACTTTTTTGAGTCGCTAGAAATAGTCTAACTTGACGAAATTGAATTTGGTTTATTGAGAATTTCTGCAACTAAGATGATTGTTAAGCTCGAATCGAAGATCGCATGATACGAATTCACATAGATGAACCACTAAATTAAAGTGACAGATTCTTATAATAAAGTAATCGCAAGAGTTACTGCTGGTAGAAAAAAATATTGGTTGTCTGTAAAGTCGGTTTATTGACGATAGTTGAACGTGACAATGTCTTAAGAAAATACTGATGGAATGGTAGCATTTAATTGGTTATTAAAATTTTTAATTTAAGTATATTTTTATAAATATTAATTTAAATTAATAAAATAATTGATTTTGATTTTATAAATTTATATTTTAAATTTATAATAAATATATTAATTTTTAATTTAAAATTAATATATTTAATAATTATATTTAATAGACGGATGTTGAATGCTGCCGAACGCAAAGGCCGATTGTGCTTTTTTGTCGCAGGTTCCGCGCTCTCGCTTGCACTTCAAGCCTTACATGGAACGCCTCAAAGCGAGGTAACGGCGCATGACGTCATGTTTTTTCGTGCGCGCAGCCGGCTCTATCGAATTATAAGACGTTGTCACGTCAAAAGTTACAAAGCATTACGCAAGTTTCTTTGCTAGGCCCTATTAAAATGTATGACTATTAATTTTCAAATTGACTGTCCGAAGGTTGTTGTAAAGCCTCCAACACACCGTTCAATGGCCTTATTAGGCAACGCGCGGCACATTATTATTGGGACAAAACGCGTACCCTTTAAAATTGACAAGTGATAGATTTATCCACGATGTAAACGCTTGGCTTCGGTGTTATCTGATACGATTGAATTTGATGTAATTTATGGGCCTTTAAATGTACGCAGATGGAAAATATTTAACATTCTAAAACTTAGGTTAGGTAATATCATACCTACTACTATTATACAGGCGAAAGTTTGTGAGTGTGTATGTTCGATACGTCTTCACGACTAAACGGGTGAAGCGATTTACATAAAATTTGGTATGGAGTTAGCTGACACCCTGCATTAACATATAGGCTAAATTTTATTTTGGAATTCCCACGGAAAAGATAACTACGACGTGTGAAACCGCGAGCATCCGCTAGTGAACAATAAAGCCTAACTCAATAGGCCGACAAGACCAAACTTCTCTCCTAATTGGAGATACGGTTGGAGAACTTGCCTCTGAAGAAGAGACTGCCTCATTGGTTTAATGGTTTGATGCCTCATAGAGCATGGTCAGCCGTCGGTCCCGGTCACTATAATCAACAACTGTTTGTAAATATAATTTAAATATAGCAATCTACGTTCGCTAACAATGTTAAAAACCGGCGTCTTAACGGGCTTTTCGAGGCCCGGGGTTATAACATCAACTTCCGAATTCTGGGCCGCTAGTATACTTCTGCAGGTTTTGCAGCTTTCTTGAAAAATAAGAGATAAAAGCTTGAAAAGCTCAATCCAAGGCCTCGAATCGGAATAATTACATAGCTATATTAGTAAACCCTACGCGACGAGTTCAACGTCATGCGAAATGCCCAAATGAATCAGCAACTTAAAACAAAAGGGTATTTTACTAGACGAGGCACATATACATTCATAACAATAAATACGTACGTACTAGGTACGCACAATAACGCCGCAAATATTCTTTTGTGTTGCCATACGCGTGTTTGGCTGGTTAATCCTTACTTTCGAAAGTTTGTATGTATGGATGGATGTTTGTTACTCTTTCACGCAAAAACTACTGAATGGATTTTGATGTAACTTTACAATAATATAGTTTCTACATCAGAATAACCCAAATTTTATCCCGGAATTCTTACAAGACCTGTGCAGGTGAAACCGCGGGAGTTCTCTAGTCTATACAAATATTGTAATATAAATGCGAAAGTAACTCTGTTTGTTTGTTACTCAATCACGCCTAAACTACTAAACCGATTTAAATGAAATTTGGTACAGAGATAGTTTAGAGCCTGAGAAAGGACATATGATATTTTTTTTAAATATCACAAAACAGAATTTCAAAAATCCGTCAGTTTAGTAAATATTTTTTGCGAGCTAACCACATGATAGGTATTTTAATCTATTTTCTATAAAAAATGCTGTAAAAGATCAAAACCTGTGAAATCTCCCACTAACAAGGGTCACTGGTAGAGATCTCTTAAAGAGATAAGTGTTTGTCCACTTTCATTATTTTTAATCTTGGATGTTGTACCATTTATACAACACAAACTATATGTACATAGGTATAAAATAATATAAAAAAATGTTATTTCACTTGATTCAGCAGACCCGTCATAACAATGTACATACTCGTAGGTACGTATAATAAAGGCGCAAATATTCCTTTGTGTTGCCATACGCATGCTTTGCTGGTTAATTGGGTAATATTTGTTTTGCAAGGTGACGTAAGTTAGGTATTTTAGCACAATTACGAACAGTCGCTTGTATGCAATTGCGTTAATTATTTTTTCGCTGGCAATTACCTAATCAGGGAAATAAAGAACAATGGTGTGCGAAGTCTTTATCCTATTTAATAAGAAAAAATACTAATGCGGCATTTTATTCATACCTTAGATATTTTTAAGACAAATTCAAAAAGTCGAAGAAACTCCTAAAATTTTTTAGGCTTTATAGGCACACTTAGAGCGATTTCAGTATTAGTGTAAGTGTCGGTAGATTTTTGGCTACGAGTGCTATTTTAGATATGTACTCCAATAGTATAAAACTAACTACACAACTAACACTAAAAAGTGTGAAAATAAT
This sequence comes from Mycalesis mineus, assembly GCA_034621355.1. Lineage (NCBI taxonomy): Eukaryota > Metazoa > Arthropoda > Insecta > Lepidoptera > Nymphalidae > Mycalesis > Mycalesis mineus. The sequence continues at coordinate 14,494,295 of CM067891.1, read as the reverse complement.
TTATGGCACCGACTCTTTAGATATGTTTAAGTAAATTAAAGCAACTAAATATCGCAATAATTTTTTAAATATTGCTGAGCACAGATAGAAGATATAATAAAAAAAATATATTACTAGGTAAAATTTTAGTAAAATAAAACAAAAATATTAAAAAACCAAATACCTTACTTAAATTTTTAATTGGTAAGGAAGTGTTTTTTTATCTATGCATAAACGGAGTGCACGCCACAGACAGTAGTAGCATGTATTGAATAGAAGTGGCACATGATTGCGTGCCGCTTGTAAATAAACTGCTATAGATAAATTGTAGGTCAATGTTGAGAATTGGGTTGAACATGATAAACTATAGCTAATAAACAGGTTTAAAGTACGATTTGGACACGTTTTCGTATGTTTTTGCTCTTAGATCAATGAACTGCCAATGCTCCAATTTTTTTTGTTTGATTTCGTATTTGCTGTAGCCAGTTAAATTCAAATTCGATTTAATGCTATAAGCTAGCGCTTGGCTACAATCACGGCAGATGTTAAGCGATCATGCAGCCTACGGTGGTACGCGCTTGAATTAAAAAGCCGATTTACACGTATATTGTAAGTGATAGAGAAAACGGAAGCTAGGAGGGTATTCCAAATTTTAGCAGTGCGTGGGAGCTATACGAGGAAGGAAACCGCTTAGTACGCGTCCAAAGGCTATCGACTACGTAACGTAGGTAGGTTTCTGCGATGCCTGGGAGTCCTTATTTATTTATTTTGACTTACTGTTAATGAACTAAGTTTTCAAGCACTTTTATGTTGTCTACTATTTGTAGCGACTGTCACCGATTCATATGGTACCTAGGTTCTACTGAAAAGAGTCGCAATTATGTATCTTTATTAGATATATACCTACTCTAAGTTGCAGGGTTAGGTTTAGGACCGTTAAGAGTTGGTCGGATGTTTTACCTGTTCGGCTACCTATCATATCTTAGGTAGAGCTATGAAAATTAGTGTACCTAATAGATTTATTAGCATCCCATAGTTGGAAAGTCGGTACCTTAAAGAGCACGTTAAGCCCAATCATTATCATTAATATCTGATATTGATCGTTACAGAATTTTGTCCAGAAATGGCTTGATGTACTTAGAAATAAAAATCCATTTATCACTAAAAAGCTAAATATTTTATTCCGGTGAATCGCAGACTAATTCAATAAATTAGAGAAAATAACTCAACGTTTTTAATTTATAAAATGTGTAAACTAATCCGACTTTGTTTTATGTACGAATAATTAATACTCTTACATACGAGCAGATAAGCAAACAATAAGAAACAATAATTTCTGCCGAACCCAAAACAAATCAATCCACAATAACACAATAGCGTCGACCCTTTTCCTTATTGCGAAAATGTTTCAAAATCCCACACGAAGCGAAACAACGATACCAAACTAGTAGTTAGGTATTGTTTAGTAGTTTCCATATTTAAAATATGGCGATTAGGGAAATCCTTGAATTTCAACATCGCAACCCGGATATCGACAGGGAAAACGCAATACGCCAAAAATAGTTTAAATTTAACTTTCATTTATTTTCGGAGTAGAGCCATAATGTCAACTGCATCCGTAACCAAAAGTTACATGAATAAAATATATTAAAGCTCCTACATTTTGTAATTCGTCTTTGGTACTGCAATAAATTCTATAATATGAAATTATAACACTCGGTAGGCGCTAGTTGATCAAAGCGCGTAGTCGCTATAATTTATGATAGCGGCTCACACAAAGGCGGCCCTAACCTTTGTAACACCCATGTGCAAGCATACCTAAGGCTTTACCATAACTTGAACATTTCAAACCCGGACTACAAAGACTCCCAGCTTGGACGTTCCCCGTTTCTAAAACTAGGGACAAATCCGGATAAACCCTGTACGGATGGCAAATATAGTTCATTAAAAACCTGGACTAGCCTCCCAAACACACTCTGGATGTCATTTAAATTAGGACAAAAAACTTATGCTCATATTTAACTGTTTTATTTAAATACACAATGAATTTTAAACAACTACCCATGTTTCATAGCAATCACTTGAAAATATATAAAAAAAAATAAAAATTCCGATCACGGTGTTCTGAATTCACGTGACCGTCGTCGTAGTATGAAAAGTCAACTTTTTTAACCTTCATAACTTTTTCCTGCGACTGCTTACATACAACTTTGTTTTTCTGTAAATAGAAAATCTGCACTATTTATTCACATATATTATTACTGGGCAGCCTGGGGTACACTTCCATACAATTTTTGGCAATGTCCTTTGGCTTTAGGGAGGCTTCGCCGTGATTAGTTACCACCCTACCGACAAAGATGTATTACCAAGCAATGTTACCATTGTACCACCGTTGTATCAACCATTTTAAATGACTCGTTACCGTGATACAATACCGTGCATCGACATCGCGTGGCCGATTACTCAATTACATGTCCAAGTAAAAACAGTTTGAAAGTAACAGTGATGTATAGCTCGCTATATAGCGGAAATGGTACACGAACAGCGCGAGGCCTTGCGGAACACGAGATCTACTAAATAGGACATGCATTGTGCTAATCGGAAGTAAATTGACAGCTTATATGGTTCATATTAATCTATATATTTATATGTGAATAGAAATATTTTTTTTTCTATTCACATATAATTCTTATTCATATAAATAATAATTAAAGTAATAGAACTTCAACGGAAGTGTGGGTGAACCAGGCATTGGCGTAGCAGAGGCTAAAAAGGTCTAGCCCTGTAGAAAGTAGGCTGATGCTGATGGTGGAGGAATGAAACTTGGGACAACAACAACTTCCCCGAGGACACTTAAATAAAATTAAGCCTATTTTGAAATGGCTTCTATAGGGGCAGACCAGCCTGGGACTTTAGAGTCGCCACGTCCGAACAGCTCCTAAACTCATCGGTCCCAATGTCAACAACATGACAAAAGACATCATTAAACAGTTTACCCTCTACGTTTGCATACGTCAGACTCGACTTTAGCAGAACTGCTTCATTCATATAAAACTCGAAGCTAGATGGTATATTTAAAAAAAATAGCGAAACACACTTTACACAAAAAACTCAATTTACTATGCTACTTTTACACATGACAATCACTATTTAACTCATCTATACATCTATTTATTAAATGTCTTTGCTCAGAATTAATAAATGCAAATGCAAAGATGTCCTTAATAGCCAAACTGCAAAGACATTACGAACAGATTTGGTACTTACTGAACTTGCCATTAGGTATGACGCTATTACAGTTCGGCCACTCTAACCTCATCACAGTTAGCTACAGAACGTAATTGAATTTCGAATGCACTCTTCAATTTGAATATCGAACGTTATTAAACGGTTAAACATTTGAAAATAGAATTTAACACACGTTCGATACATAAAAGAAAGAACAAAAGTTATTTAAACTGCTTTATATCACTCATAGACAATTTTTATTATTTAAAATTTGAAAATGGAATTGACCACATGTGAAGAAGTCACATCATTTCAGAAGCATTGTTATGACTGAGCTGTTCGCACGGTTTGGGAAGAAGCGTTGCATCTGCTATCTATGTCATCATGCATAACTAGTGTGCGAAAGTACATTTTACGAGCTCAGAGGATGCCGTGCGAAAGTGTATTTTACGAGCTCGGAGGAAACCTAAGTACAAGTTCAATTAACCTACCTTAAAGCAGTTAGAGTACCTATCTAATTTCCTTTGTTGTAAAATCTTCTTTATTGTCTAGATATTGAATTTTCACAAACATTGTTGTGTTGTTATCTAGTGAACGTCCGCGACTCCGACCGCGTGGAATTCTGTTTTTTTGGATTTTATTTGTCTTACATTGCATTATCAGTAAAGACAAGCCTTTGTGTAAAAATTGGCTAAAAATAAGGTATTATTACCAAATAGAGCCCCACCAAGGGTGAGGGCGTTAGAATAGATCCTTGGCACGATTTGAAAAAAATATATGGGTAAAAAATGATGACAACTCCAACAATAAAACAAAAATTTACTTTACTACTTTGTGGAAGTTCATTATAAATAGTAAATTTTCCATTTACTAATTTTTCTATATTCCACAAAAAAAACGAAGAATTCAAGCGATAAACTTACTCAGATCTGAAAGAATACTCTACATTCCACTTTGGAACCATCCAGAAGATATATTGGAGCATCCCGAAGACATATTGACTCTACAATGTTCATTTATTGCGAATATTACATCTGAAAAGTTGTAGAGTTCTATCCGATCCGGGTGATATTGTCGCTTGGATATCAAATATATTATTACAGATCAAATAGCCACATAAATAAATTATTATAGCTCGTGTTAAGAACACAGTGAATGGTCATTGTTCGCCGGCAAACCCCGCCCCCTACCTAATCAAATAAGTAAAAAATTGTTTCCCTTACGAAAAAGTTTGCATGTGAAAGTTCATATATAGAAATCGGTAATAAAGATATCAGTAGAGTAAACGTATGGTAACATCCAGTGCAGTTCAATCAAAGCTTTAATTTACGGGTAGTGCCTGAAAATCTCTGCCGCAGTATCAAATTACAACGAGTGTACTGCAGTAGTAAACACTACATTTTGCCGTCTATCGAAAGTAGGCGGACAGTTTTTGAAGAAATGTTTTTCACCTTAATCGTAAATACTGTACTGTTGGTACGATTATACTGTAGGTCCATTATAAAGGCATTTGGTCATCTAAACTAATTATAAAGAGGTAACGTTTGTGAGTGTGGAAGTGTGTGTTTTTTTTTATCGACTACAAGTTGGCCCTTGACTGCTATCACACCTGATATTAAGTGATGATGCAGTCTAAGATGGAAGCGGGCTAACTTGTTAGGAGTGGGACGAAAATCCACACCCCTTTCGGTTTCTACACGACATCGTACCGGAACGCTAAATCGCTTGGCGATACGTCTTTGTCGGTAGGGTGGAAACTAGCCACAGCGAAAAGCCTCCCACCAGCCAGACCAAGACAAATTATCTTTCTCAATCTGCCCCACCGGGAATCGAACCCAGGACATCCGTCTTATAAATCCACCGCGCATACCATTGCGCCACGGAGGTTGTCAAACTCTAACTCTTTCAGGTAAAAAGTATTGAATGGATTTTGATGAGACTTTACAGCTTATACATTGGACTAACATATTGGCTATTTTTTTACAATTTTTTTACGGAAACAGGGACTAAACAGATGAAACCGCGGGCGTCCTCTAGTATATAATATTGTGAGATGGTGATGATATAAAGAATACTTAAAAGAAGTGTAATGTGAGTATTTCTCAGTCTAATTCGAGCTTACATATCACAATTCCTTTAGTATGTAAAGAAAACGAATGTATAGCAAAATACCATTATTGACATTGTCTTCCCTTCTTAAAAATTCAGACGTGGCTTTTGCAACATCATTGCTCAGAACGTCCTTCTAAGCCATAGTTTAATTCACATAGGAATATTCAACAATCCCTTAAAGTAACGTTTCTTTAGCCTTAACGATCAATTGCAGTGCCATTACTATCCATCACACCGTAACGTGGTTGCGTTCCCATTGTGGAGCCTATTGACAAAACAATTAGAAAAAAAAGGAAAAAAAAAGTCTTTTGTCAACATACAATGTTTCGATAAAAGCACTAGTAATATTTGTAAGCGGCAAACTACTAAGCAGAGTATTCAGCGAGGCCTACAAAGCTCAAAAGATCCTAAGCACTCTTTGCAGTCTTTGATATCTTCAGCTTTGATTTGTTAAGAGGCTCTCACATACAATGATCACTTGTAGTGAAATAAATTCCGCCCTTGCCAATAAATCGACTGACCTTTATAATAAGTGGTATTGCAAGACCTTTTAAATGCTTATTCACGTAGTCCCTAGCTTTGAAGGGCAATAAGGATAGCTTAATTATGTTCCTTGTATCTAGAAAGAGATGGTAATAATACAGAGGAAATCAACATGAGCAAAAATTAAGCAAAGATTTTTACCAAAGACCGGATGCTCGCGTTTTACTTGTATGGATTGTTTTTTGAATATTTTTTTGGCTGATCTATATAAAACGCAGCATATATTTTGCTCCAGGTTTTACTTAATCTAAGAGTGTAACCTACTTACTTACCTACTTGGTAGTTTAGCAAGATTTAAGAGTTTTTATAACCTGCTAATAAACCTTAGCCTTACTTGAAATGCAGCAAGCTCCATATTTAAATGTGTGTCCAAAGCTGCTCTAATAGGATGTTTCACATGGCTGAGCAGGGAGAATAACATAAACATAGGGGGTGAGAGGGTGTTGACGCGCATCACTAAGGGATCCCTCTTAAACCTACACTGGTGTCACAACATTTAAACTATGTTCGGCGTTTTTGTCTCTGCCACACGATGGACCCGGCAACCGCACGGTGAACCCATGGAACGCTTAGATATTCAAAATGGAAGCATCAATAACGTTTTTAAAGTTGAAACGGATCAAATTCAATGAAAAAATATGCGTTTAAATAACGAAAACACTATCCAGTGGAAAATAGAATTAGGTAAGTACCTAGTTTTTAAGAAAATTATTACTCGTGTCACAGGTTTACAAAAGAAAAAAGATATTTCAACATTATCTAATTATCTCCTCGGCAAATAAAACGTAGATCTAATGCAATATTTGATTTGATACGAAACTTGTTTTTTCTGGGTGGTGACGTCACAGTTGTAATCTGTACAAAATAAAGTTCCAGACAATATGTCTCGATTATGATTTTTTTGTTTTCGAATCAAATGTTATTGTATCGAATGTTTTTTACATTTTCGCAATCTAACCATTGCGGAATTTTGAGTGATTTTGAGAATTTGTACATGGTTTTATATTTACAGGTATTATATAAATTTTAGTGCCATAATGCCTGATGCAAATTAAAGAGGAGTTGTCCGTTGACTACGCCAGCAATTCAGACAACGAGAAAACATTAAACTATGACATTATTTATTAAACTATACGTATAAATACATAATCACTAATAATATTCGGCTTGAATAGCTCTACCTACGCTTAATAAGGGGCTGGATTCCAATCCAAGAGGACTAGAGTTTGGTCCTCGTCCATAAGAATAATATTGCACCCTAATACAAGATTTTCGCTTAATTAGTGGGAAAAGATAAATATAGGTCACGTTAAAAATACAATACAGCAAAAATTAAAAAAAATTGGCTTGAAAAATGAAAAGCTGTGTAACTTATAAGAAAACAAAGTTTATTGTCCCTTATAATTTTCTCAGTTAAGTAGGTACGGTACATCCGTTAAGACAATCATACATGCCCGTACAGATAAAAAAAAACGTAATTTAAGAAAAAAAAGTGAAGGTAACAAGAAAGACTCTTTCACCGGCCGTGGGAACGATCTCTACGAAAATCATTCCTTCCATTATGTGATTGCAAATTGCTGACTACAAAAACCGGAAAAGCGCGCGTCGGCTCACGCACATTTGGTTCCGTAGTTAGATTTTATACGTTGATCGATTGGGTACTACTTGTTAATTTTATTTATTTCGCTGCACATCATTAGACCCTGGATGTTTCTACAGTTCTTAGATATTTTTAAGCACATCTGCAGTATAACTGTCATAGACTTTTTAAAAAATATCTTACAAAGAATAAAAAACTTTCCACAAATTAATTTTTTTTTAACAATCAATCGTCTGATATGACTCACTTGGTACAGTTACTTGGAGTTTTTGTATTTAAAATAATGAAGCAACTAATCTGCTGCACAAAAAATACAAAAACAAAAACATGAGAGGTACAAAACACAATAAAAGGGGACAAAAGACAAATAATCTTGATTTTTATAAAAAAAAACTTCAAACTCCCATAACTTGAGAACGGTTAAGTTTGGGGTATGGGGTCCCATAGTCAAATCAGTCAGGAATGATGGAAACTACCACCTCTTAAAGGATTTAGGTCGACTTAACCTGTATAGAAACATTAATATATTTTGTTAGCCTAAGTATCTGTGTTACATGTCCTTTTACATCTTTATTGATATTAAAGGCTATATAGTTATCCGAAAGAATTAGTATCAGGGGCACTTATACGTCAATCTAATTAATGACAAAAATCTATACTAATATTATAAAGCTGAAGAGTTAGTTTGTTTGTTTGTTTGAACACGCTAATCTCAGGAACTACTGGTTCGAATTGAAAAATTATTTTTGTGTTGAATAGACCATTTATCGAGAAAGGCTTTAGGCTATAACATCACGCTGCAACTATTAGAAACGAAGAAATAATGGAAAATGTGAAAAAAAAACGGGAAAATATTCATCCGTGAGGGCTTCCGTTTTGTGCACTGCGAAAACGGTTCAAGATACCAAAAATATATGTATGAAAGAATTATTCCTTTTGAAATGATCTAAAAAAATGTCCATGACAGTATATGTCTATCTTTTAAGATTAACTCACTAGAACCGTTTTTATGGTAATATCGGATAAAATTTAACAAAAATGTAGATCTTTAGTACACGGGAGTAATATAAATCATAACGCACACAAAAGAAATAGAAACTTTATTTTAAATAAGTCTAAACTTATTTAATTTCATTTTGTAAGCTAATACCAAAGTAATAAACAAGGTGTTAAGTAAGCAACTTAAACAATGGACGTACATGATAAAACCATAAAGGGTTCTGTTCTTTTACCGCCGATCCCTAAAAGCGTATTGTTAAATGAGGTATTTTGTAAGCTTGATAGTTTATTCTTTTAAGTTTTTCTGATAGTTACTCGTACCATTGTACGATTGTATTTATTGCATTAGGCATGAGTTCCCCTGCCCTATTCGAGTGCTTACGCGTATTTGGAGAGCTTTTGTTATCAATTGACGCTTTGCTAAGACTAAAGAGCACTATTTATGTTTAAAGAGCCTTCTTATGTGTTTAAAATAGTGGCGTTTATGCTTGCGTCTTACTTCCTACCCATCAGTGGACTGTTGTTAAAATAGATGAACTATAGCGATAAATTCACCCCGATTCTACAAAACTCTTCCGACTTTGAAACAGGAATCTGAATATGCTTGAAACGTATCTACGTTTTTTTAATATGAAATAACCATGTTCTTGACTTGACCACGATCTCACCTGATGGTCAGTGTACTTAGATGTAGTCTAAGGTGGGACGCGCTTGCTTAAAATATGCAAACCTCCAAGAAAACAAAAAGAAAACAAAAAAAAATTGGTTGTCTGGAAAGTCGGTTTACTGACGATAGTTGAACGTGACAACGTCTGAAGAAAATACTGATGGAATGGTAGCATTTAATTGGTTATTAAAATTTGTAATTTAAGTAGGTATATTTTTATAAATATTATTTTAAATTAATAAAATAATTGATTTTGATTTTATAAATTTATATTTTAAATTTATAATAAATATATTAATTTTTAATTTAAAATTAATATATTTAATAATTATATTTAATAGACGGATGTCGAACGCTGCCGAACGCAAAGGCCGATTGTGCTTTTTTGTCACTCGTTCCGCGCTCTCGCTTGCACTTCAAGCCTTACATGGAACGCCTCAAAGCGAGGTAACGACGCATGACGTCATGATTTTCGTGTGTGCAGCCGGCTCTATCGAATTATAAGACGTAGTCACGTCAAAAATTGTGACCCTTTTTAAGGAAAGAATGAGTACAACTAGCGACTCATTTAACGAATAATGTCATATTTGAGCCAATTAATAATCTTAACAAATTATATACAACTAGGATAAACTTAAAACTGTTGAATAGATTTTAACGCGGTTTTCACCAATAGATAGAGTGAGGTTTACGTATGTACCTATGTCAAAGTTTCTTTAGTTAAAGTAAAGCTCAATATTTCATACCGACCTCATGGTCCGAACATACATAGGTTGCCCACTGGACCAACAACACAGTTCTCCATTCTCATAGGAGACGTAATTTAGAGATTCAAAGGCGAGTTAAATGTGGGTTGACGACTCAAAGTATCTAAGTAATTTAGCATCTAAGTTGTATTCCAAAGACTTTGTTCCCTGAGTTGCATAGTTTTGCGAACAAAGTCGCTGAACTTAACTAGTTAGTGACATGTTTTGTTGCGGAACGCGTTAACTTAGTCAAAAGGCTGCCCCGGATATTAAAATTTTTAGAAATTATGCCGAAAACGTCATCCACTCAAGTTCTGACTCCCTACAGGCTCACTACAGGGCCTTCCTACTTGAGAAGAAAGGGAGAAGATGGAGCTGACGCCTACCATTCTGTTCCGACAAAGATTGGCGGGCTTAGGATGATAATGGTTGATTTATTGACTATGACTATTAGATACGGCTGCGACCGACGGCTTAACGTGCTTTCCAAGGGGAATGGAGGTGTAACACCACCAACTTCTACGAACGAAGAAAGAAATACTCAATTATTTTACAATCCAGTAGGATTGGTACACAAGACATCGTGATATAAAACCACATAGACTGACTTGACCAACGAATAAGGCAATCGGTAGTTATCCATTATTGGACATTTCACTGGCCAATTTGCTAATTGATTTCTATGCGGTAGATTAATTAGATTGGCGATTAATTTTATCAAAGCTGCTACACCAAACCGCATTAGAGCGTATTCTATTTTAAAATGTATTCGGTAGAGGCGTTGATCGGTTTCAAATAGCCCGTTCAATCGTATTGAACGAGTATTTGTTGGTAATATTTGTATAGGTCATTGTTAAGTCTTTAACATTCTAACTATTTAAATGACAATTTGAATGATTGTCTCGTTGGTCAAGTAGTTACCCTGCGTGGTTTCGATCACTTGGTCCTGGGCCCGAATCCTAGGTCGTATCACGAAATAGTTCTAAGTTTTCTTCTGTAAAACTGTGTGTGTGACTTCTATGAAAGGAGAATGCCAGATCCTAACCCAGAAAGAACACAAATTGTAGATATACTAAAAAGATCCTATTATTATACAATACAATACTAATAATAAGCCATTTTTACTGTTGGGCATCGGCATAAAATTCTGTTAAAAAAATAATTAAAGTATTTCCTTTCAATTTACACTCTTTACGCATTTTTGAATCTTTATTGTTGCACTGGGTTCTTGCCTTTTAAATAGTTTTTACTGTATTTTCATCAAAAGTTGGCTCTAAAAGCTAGTATCCAGGGTCGTTAAGACTTTTTAAAAATATATTTAATGAAGCTTTGCGACTATCATGTCAGTGTGACAACTATACGGAACCACAGTACGGAAATGGACGATAACCAATGTTAGGCTCAGGGCGATTACTCTGAGTTCTAGAGCTTTTAAATGTAATTTATATTAAATAGTAAAAAAATGCAATAAAATGATACATAATACATTGTTGTACAATATGTTTTTATTAGTGGGTTAAAGTCCTATACAGTGTCTGGCATTCTCCTTTTCAGTACGTTCCGAGCCCGGAGTCGGGAAGTTGAAGGTGTAACAACCCCCGTGCCGGAATCGATGTTAACATTAACGTCGTTTCCGGTCACTATCATCAACAACCATTAAATATTGTTAATAAATAAAACATTATCTTCCTAAGGCCGCCAACCCGCATTGGAGCGTGGTGGGTCTACGCTCCATATCCTCTCTCCAATAAAAAAGGAGGCCTGGGCATTCATAGGATGATAATGATGATGATGAATGACAATTTTGGGAGTTGCAAAGATTGTTGACCGTATAGCCTAATAAGTCGAACATTAATTAAGCCTTAGAAATTCTTATACAAGACCCAGTATTTTGTACATTAATTAGTCAAGTTAACTTTTAAAAAGTTCTGTTATCTTTATTAGTTAAGCTTGGAAAGACGAAGGTCGGATACCATATTGCAACTTTAACTTAATTGCTCTCAAACGTAACATCCAAAAGTAAAAAAGGTAACTTGAATATATCTTTTTTAGGGTTCCGTAGTCAAATGGTAGAAAACAGGACCCTAAAAGATACGTCATGTCTGTATGTCCTACAATAAATATATGATGGACATTACTATGCAAACTTTAACTGAACGTGGTTTTAACGAGATACGAGTTTAGTGCCTATACTAAAGCCAAACTCGATGGAGAATGCTTATCAACAAACAAATTTAAAATGAAGGTAGAAAATGCAACACATTTTATGTCTTAAAAATTTTAAATAATGTTTTATTTTTTTATAAAATCTTATTTAAAAGATATTGAATCTTTTAATTAAGCTACTAATCGAAATTATTGTCATGAATTCGTCATTAACAAGTTAATTAAAAAAAATTAGGAGTAAAATGACTAGTGATTTCTACTTTCATTTTTAATTTGTTTGTTGATAAGCATTCTCCATCGAGACATTTATTAAAACATCGATCAAAGTTACAAAGAACTACAAGGACTTTTATATTATGTTACTTGCTGTTACGGAACTTTCATGCGCGAGTTCAACTCGCACTTGGCCGCTTTTTATTCACCTTGAGATACTCGCAATAAAAGAAAGCATTAAACTTTTTGTGATTAATAAGTTTTCTTCAAACTTTTTGTTTTCGTTATATCACCCTATTGGGATTATAAGCAAAGATTGTGGATTATACCGCTTACGTGGCGTGTTACGAAATCGAAACTCGTCTTCATTAATTTTGGTTTAATTATACAGGCAAAACTTGAATTGGATCAGCCAATTGCCTATTAAATGCTTTTTAATTGCTTTCTTTATATAACTTAACACTTAATAAGCCTATTTGGAGGAATGTTGTTATTATACAAACAATTCGAACATCACAATTTACGCAACGAATTGAGCATCAGAGGCTTAAAATATTAAGGAAATTCACATAACAAACTAAGTTATGACTTATGAAACACTAGCAGATGCTCGCGACTTTGTCCGGGAGCAAAATATTGTGTTGTAACGTTCTAAGAATCTAAACAAACAAACAGGAATAAATACCCAACCTTTTTAAAAGAAAGCATGGGTATAATAGCATGTTATCCTTAAAAGAGAGAAATATGCCATCTTTACTAACAATTAGGTACCGTTATATTTTAACAAATTTATACAAAACCTTTGCAATTTGTATATAAAAAAAAACATCTACTAGTGAAAACCTCAAGCAAATCCGTTCTTTATGACGAACAGATAGATAGACGTGGCCGGGATCTTTTTCTTATAATATGTAGTGATGAACTAATTGTTTCATCGCGCAGCCTCTGCTATTGTCTATTACTCATATTATGAAACTTGTAATGCGATAACAATAACATTGATCATAATAATGATCCAACCGATGGACGTCCACTATTGGACATATGCCACCAGTATAGACATCTGCTGACTGGCCAACGAGGCTCTGGCGAACGACATAGATGAGACGTTCAGTTTTACTCGAGGCCCCTTCATCTGATCCCCGGAGGGATTGCGGGAAGATGACCGGCACTAGATGTATAAACGCTTTTGATTTGAAAGTGGCTTTTAGTAGATTTTTTCAAATCTCTGTGATGGCTAACCCATCGGCATAGCATAGTCTTTGTCCAGCATTATACATTATCAACATCATTAACAGCCGGTGGACATCCACTGGACATAAGCCTTTTTTAAGGATTTCCAAACACAACGATCGTGAGCCGCCTGAGGCCAGCATTGAGGAGGTTCTTAATTCGACACGTATATTTTTTTTATTTATGACCACGCATAACTTTTTACAGCGTTGTCCGATTTTGATAATTTTGTTTTATTAGAAAGGGCACACTTTCAAGATGGTCCCGTTGTCATCATGTTAGGATCTGATGTTAATATCCTGGGGAAATTGAAGGAACTCTTCGAATTTTATAGGCACACTTGCAGCGATTTTGGTTTTTGTGTAAATATCGGTAGCTTTTTGGCTACAAGTGCCGTATAATATACTATGACAGTATAGTATGAGAACGTTACGTGGCGATAAATCACTAAAAAGTAAGAAATGAAAATTAAAAAAAATTGAACCGTCTCAAAGCGCATATCTAGGAGTAGGTGCCAGCCAAGGGGTCTACTTTAAGGACTTTAATTACCTAGAATCCACAAACTGCATAACTACGTTAAATAAATGTTCCTTAAACTTGCTGGCACCGACTTCATAGATATGCTTAAGTAAATTAAAGCAACTAAATGACAGTTATTTTTTACATTTTAGAGCGTTTTGAGTCGGTTCTATTTTTTTTAAAATTTCTATCACGCATAAGAATGTAGAGGTGGATGTAACGAATATAAAGAAGAGCATTGTTAGCACAGGGGTTCAAATTAAATCATAAAGGTATTAGGGGCACCCCTATTTATTACACTATTAATTTTGTATCTCCCCTTTTTGCTAATTTTGAAAGAAGTGTAGCATCAAGCTCTGTAAAAAATATGGCTAAAGTTTATGCAAGTATAATACTCAAATTTGTTCCTCGATATCCTCAGATTCCAATCCTCTCTGATCACCAAGAAATTACCGTTAAATATGAGATACCCCACCTATTGAGGGAGAGATCGTGTCATATGGGATTTTTACCTACTAAAACTTCCTCGGTGGCTATCCTCGGAGCGTTTTCAGAGACCTCGGGCTCTCGTGAGAAATACGAGTACATACCGGTGTCTCAATTACACTCAACGAAGACAATTACCTAATAAACTATCCTAACGTGTTGAAGAACAATAAAAAATGTTACTTATAAAGAAAATTTTTCAATCATGTCATCTTAAATCTTTATAACGCTAAATTTATTATTGTTTCACATGATTCACGCCCATTTTGTACGATTAATTGTGTAAAAATACGATTCCGTCACTTTGTGTAACGTTAATGATCAAAATCAGGGCTGCCACCCTTGTTAAATTCTTCAAATTATTTGAGGAATTTGACAACTAGGTGGCAAATTCTTCAAACTCTTTGATCAAATTTATAAAATTGTCAACATTTTAAAACTGCAAATATAAGAAAGCTTATACTAAAAATTAATAATTCTATTAATATTTTAACAATTGCTTAGATAAATTAGCAAATACACATAATTTGCATGGAAATAATTTTACATTACGCAAACTGCAAGTTTATAGAACGGGAAAGTACCACATGAATTATAGTCATTGCATAATTTGAACAGCTGATTCTATAAATTATCCTGTGCTATATCTATAAATTGTCTTTCTGTGCTAAGCTGTGTCGAAACGGCTATATTAAGAACCCTTTTGTGATACATTTGTTATAGCTAAATAAGTTACTTCTCCAGTTTACTTTAGACCTTATTGAATAGATAGACCTACTTAGTGTTAGGTACAACAATGAATCAAATTCATATAAATATAAAATAAGATTAATATTTGCAATATAAAAATATACGTACTCAAGTAGGTCGACGGTGATAAAAGTAGCTTCCTCTCCTTCGGCGGGGTGCTGTACACAAACGCTTGATTCACACACCCGCGCGGCTGACCCCCGCACATGTCACTTTCCGACCCCCTCCGAGTCCTTCTATACGTAGCGAGTCCTGTTATCATGTTCTCACTCTCAGATTTCCCCATACCCTTCAACTTCTTCTTCGTTTTCTCTTTCGTCTCTTTTCCCGGCGAGTTTATGTGCAGTATCGCCGCTGCTTTGGGCGGTATCTTATCTGGGATGAGTAGCTCCTTAGCGGAGACACTCTTTGTCTTCTTGTTAAACAAATCACTGAACTTAGTTTTCTCCGCCCGCCGGTGCCGCTGCGGCTTCAACGTCAAGTCGATGTCGCCGCTCTTCTTCCTCAGTTTGGCGGGTTCCGCCTTCCGCTTCGCCATGTTGGGGGTCTTAGGCTTGTACGTGCCGTCGATGCCCGTGTACGCGACGCTATAATCTTTCTCTCCGTTAAAGATCTGCGTCAGCACGTCGTCCTTGATCCGCTCGATGTCCTCTGTGTCCTCGTCCTTCGCGCGCCACCGGTTGCCTATCAGTCGTAGGGAAGCGCGGACGGATCTGGAACGTCGGAGGCCTCCTTGCTCCCTCTTGAACTTATCGAGGAGGGTCTCCATAGCCCTGCGAGGGGTAGAGGGGCGCGCGGGGCCCTGGGCATTGCACGTCACGATCGACTACGCGCACGCTATTCAGTGGAACGATAGTTACGTGAGTCTTTCCGACGTTCACTCGTCGTGGCGTCGGCGCGCTGAATGCTGTCGACAACAATCGAACTTCTGGTAGGGCTCACGCGACCCCGGACCTCTACAGCCCGGTCTTTACCTTCCGCGGAGGCGGCCGTCTGATAAACTGATCTCATTTGCACAATCTCGTGCCGTGATAAGATAGGTATGCCTGATACGACTATTTGAAATGTACGCATGTCACCGAGACAGAGATTTGTTTGTCGTGACGTACTATTAATAAGATAAGTGAGTATTACTGTGAATGTAATGTCGAATTTAAATAGTGCACTGTCCTCGTGATAAAGCTGTGAATATTCTGACGTGTATTGGTGTGGGGACGTGATTTATGCCACGGCGGAGGCTCGCTGTGAACCCAGCTGCGGCCGCAATTTCGAAACTCGATTCAGAATTTACTATTAAGTTGACCAGTCCTTTGTGTAATATTCGCGTACTATAAATTGTATGGAACATATTTGCTACACTAGACTATGCAATTATTGAGATTTCACGTATAATTAATTAATTCACGTTATCAAATTTAAAAATTATTAGGTGCGATGGCTTGAGATTAAAACGTCGCTACTAAAAAGAATAGGTGTGACTTTAATTCATCTTTAAAACGTAGAAAACGAATTAATAACTCGAAGTTATGAAAATTAAATTAATAAAAAATTTATAATCAGTAATCGCATAAAAATATGTCAAACGACCATTAGATATAATACTTAGGTTCGCAACGGTACTTAAATGGAAAAATGCCTTCTATTGAGTTGTGAACTGTATTGGGACCGGTCGACACTGATGCCGACATACATAGCTCTGCGACAAGGTATAAATCAGCTGTTACCTACAATTACTGGAGAAAATAGAGTAGTTAACTAGTTAGATACGTACTATATGTATGTACTGTTGGGCATATATTTTAATTAAAAGGGGAATAGTGAATTACGTAAAGTTACTATTGGTACGTTTGGTAATCTAATTATAAAAAAATAAAAAATAACTTTAATTATAAATGTATTCTATAATAATAATGATGATAGTTAAAGTCTTAATGACTTTTTTATCGCCATTATTTTACAATATTTAAAATCGGATTAAATATTATGACCTTACTAATGAACTAACCAAAAATGGCTATGTGGTTAGTTTATACGCGGTAGAAGTGGGTGCGAGGGGTATACCAGCGAAGTCTCTCTATAACCTGCTAAAAGACCTTGGCCTTACTAGAAGTGCAGTAAGCTCCATATTGGAACGAGTGTCCAAAGCTGCTCTAGTAGGGTCCTTCCGTATTTGGCTGGGCAGGGAGAATAACTTGAACAGAGGAGATGAGTGTCGACGCGCGTCACTAAGGGTACCCTTAAAACTACACCCGTGTCACAAGTCTCGGGCTCTGTTCGAAATTTTTCTCTTAGCCACGCGATGGACTCGGCACCTGCACGGTGAATCCATGGAATGCTAAGATATTCGTCTCTATTTATTGTCTTTTATTAAACTCGCTCGCGGTTTCACTCGCTACGTTCCCGCTTCCGTAAAAAAATCGGGATAAAAAGTACCTTATGTCTTATTCTGATATATAAGCTGTATTGTTATAAAGTTTTATCAAAATCCACTCAGTAGTTTTCGCGTGAAGTAGTAACAAACATCCATCCATCCATCCATAATTACAAACTTTTGCGTTTATAAAATTCATAGGGTTTTGACTATGTTTTATGGGTAAAATCTGGACAAGCGTAGCCGTTAAAAGCATATTAGGAAGACTTAGGCCTGTGTGCACCAAGATTTCGGTTATCATAACCATCGGTTAACATAAGCTAAACGTAAAATTTACTTTTCACAACAACCCGTACGCCAGTTAAGGACGTAAACCAGGCGGTTATCTTAACCGAGGTTAAGATATGAGGATAGATTAAAATCCTGTTTTTTATATCCTACTACTATTATAAAGGCGAAAGTTTGTATGGATGTATGGATGTTTGTTACTCTTTCACGTAAAAACTACTGAATGGATTTGAATGAAACTTTACCACAATATAGCTTATACACCAGAATAACACATAGGCTACATTTTATACCGAAATTCCCACGGGAACGAGAACTACGCGGGTGAAACCGCGGGCGTCCTCTAGTTTCACTATAAATATTTACCTAACATATTAATTTGTTTTCGAAAAATTAAAATTTTCCGTACAAAATCTAGCTCAGTCTTGATACTGTTTTTATTAATATCTAAGAAATCCCAGCATCAAACAATTTTTAAGTGCTTCTAAACATGATACTTTAGCTTTAGTTTTAAAATAAAGTTCAGAATTGGTAAAAGTTTCAAATTATTTATTGATCCCCTTTTTAGACATAATTCAATTAAGGAGTTAAGCTCTTCGATAGACGTCCAGTAAGTAACTACCATGGTTATTATGACGGCCGAGTGGCGCAGTGGGCAGTGACCCTGCTTCTGCGTCCTAGGCCGTGGGTTCGATACCCACATCTGGAAAATGTTTGCGTGATGAGAGAATATTTTCCAGTGTCTGGGTGTTTATATATATATTATAAGTATAGTACATACAAAAATATTCATCAGTTATCATAGTGCCCATAACACAAGCTACCTACGCTTACTTTGGGGCTATATACCTAGCGATGTGTGTATTGTCTTATAATATTTAGTTATATTTAATATTTATTTATTTATTAATGTAGTTTTAATCTTAAGGGAATACTTGCACGTGATGCACATGTCGCTTAGATTGATGCATAAATTAATTCATGTTTTTAGATTGTACTGCGAGATGTTGTTCTATCATAGACGCTAGCTTTTCACTTAAAATTAGATGAATTTTGTACTTGTTCCGTCATGTGTGACAAAAAAACATGCTAGTCTGATGGTTATACATAGGTACAAATAAATAAAATTTAACTGTCTGTTTGTAATATTGAAATCACCGTCTTACTACATGGGTACGAATATATGTATATAGTACATACACCAAAAAAACATTTATTACAACTTTTGTCTGTCTGTCTTTTTACGGCTAATCTCTAAAACTACCAATCTGCTTGTAAAAATATCTTTTGTGTATGATAGCCAGACTCGTGAGGTGGTGACATAGGGTAATTTGTTTCCAGATATTTCCACGGGAACAGGTTGAAACCGTGGGCAACCGCTAGTTGTATAAAAATTTTTAACAAAAAAAGAACCGACTCAAAACTCACTAAAAAGTAAAAAATAACTGTGTCATTTACTTGTTTTAATTTCCTTAAGCATATCTATGAAGTCGGTGCCAGCCAAGTTTAAGGAACATTTATTTTACGTAGTAAAGCAGTTTGTGGGTTCTAGGTAACGTCCTTAAAGAATAAACCTTGGCTGGCACCGACTTCTAGATATACTTAAATAAATTAAAGCAACTAAATGACACAGTTATTTTTTACTATTTAGTGCGTTTTGAGTCGGTTTTATTTTTTGTTAAAAAATTTTATTTCTTACTTTTTAGTGATTTATTGCCACGTAACGTACTATACTGTCAACGTATATTATACGGCACTAGTAGCCAAAAAGCTACCGATACCGAGACAAAGACCGACATCACTGTATGCGTGCCTCCAAAATTTGAAGAGTTCCTTCAATTTCCCCAGGATATCATCATTAGATCCTAACATGATAACAATGGGACTACCTTGGAAGTATGCCCTTTCTAATAAAAAAATAATTATCAAAATCGGACAACTCTGTAAAAAGTTATGCGTGGTCATACATAAAAAAATATACGTGTCGAATTGAGAACCTCCTCCATTTTTTTTCGTCTGTTAAAAATAAAGCTCTTGGGCTAGGAAATCTTTAGTACGATAAAATCCGAAATTAAGATACGAAGACCCGTACAATCCATCAAACAATTCAAAAACAGTAAAACTCGCTAATAAAAGCAATCCGAAGTTACACAACCATAAAAGTTTGTGATTATTCCACAAATATAAAGTTGGCAGGTAGCAGGTGTGTTACCCTTAATTTTGGGGTGAGCCCAAACCTGTTTCTAAACTTCACGTGGTGAAATAGACGTATGATTGCTTTCTGGTGTCCCATATTGGAATACGGTATGTCTGGGTAGTGAAACTTTTGGATTTAAACTATTCGAATTACCGAATTGAGTACCTACCTGATTAGAATATTTGAAATTGTCTATGGTCAAACGGTATAGCGATCTACCGGTATTTTTTGGGAAGTTAGAAATATTGTTTTTTTATTTATTACAAGTTAGCCCTTGACTACAATCACATCTGATAGTAAGTGATGATGCAATCTAAGACTAAAGCGGGTTAATTTAGGGGTAGGATACTCGTAATATCCACATCTAATCTTCGGCTTTTACACAACATCGTACTCGAATGCTAAATCGCTTGGCGGTACGTTTGCTGGTAGAGGGGTAACTAGCCCCGGTTAAGGCCTCCCACCAGCCTGACCCAGACCAATTAAAAAATCTAAATCATCGCTGCCGGAAATTGAACCCAGAACCTCCGTTTTATAAATTCACTGTACATACCACTGCGTCACGGAATTCGTCAAATATAATGTTAAAATAGTTTTTCAATTGGATTGGACGATAATTTAGCAATCGATGTACATAATTATTAAACTCTAAAAAAATTAGGATTAAATAAAACTAATGGAACGGCATTGGAGAAAGACACAATTGGATTTCTTTCTACTCTCTCTTTCTTTCGTTTGATCGTTTTTTATAGCAACTTAAAAGACAGACTGACACATTATTCTTAACATTTTGATAAACTGTAGTTTCTATTAATATTAAATTAACTGGTGCAGTTTTCCTGTTGGTCCATTACCTATTATTAAATTAGCAAGTATTTGATATTTGGTTTAAGATGTAATATAATTATAAATTATTGGGCGTTTAATTGGGAATAATAGGAAATATTATGGACCTATTGTTTCATTTTGGTACTTTCAACGCCAAATATCTTTTGGAAGTAAAAAAATCTCATTACTTTACAGGCCGTCTTTAGTTTAGACACACTTTCATAATTTATGATGCATAAGTTATCAGCTGCAAACTATCAAGATGGGTAAATATCACAGGAAAAAGAAAGATGTCCTGGCTTCGTAACTAAGGAAGAAGAAGAAGGACAAGAAGAAGTTCAAAAAGCTGACCGCCGACCTTAAGTAATGGAGAGGCACTTCGAGAAGAAGAAGAAACATGTAAGTAATACGAAGATCAACGAAACAGTTCAGGCCAAAATGCAGAAATTATTGTACATTTCGTTTAAGTTTTGTCGACTGCAAAACAACAAGCAACACGATCTCGAGGTCATGCTCTCGGTTAAAGAGATCTATTCACAGCATAGGCCTCTAATAAGTAGACCGTAACAACAATGTTTGTTACTACTACTAGATATTGCATCACAGATTATAACACCGTTGTAATGTAGCTGAAACTTAAATATTGTATTTGTCATAATAAAAAAAAAATACTTTAATACATAGCTAGACATTTAAATAACAGTGCATTTCGGAAGAACCACTATTTCGTACTTAAGAGATTAATCTGACTTAACATGAATGAAAGGCATTCAAAGGTGGCTTTATCGATAGCGATAAGGCCATCGCTATCATTATCCATTATTTGCTCACGTACCTATTCCAGACATCATGTATTCTATTCACCTTTTTTATGCCTTTACTGGCATTCACGTTTATGGAAAGGCTTGGTACGTTTAATTTAATTTGAGTTAATTAAATTAGGTATATTTTAATAACCTTTCTATCGCACTTTATGCTTCTTTTTTTCGTTTTAGGCTGAATAAATGATATTTTATTTATTTATTATTCATTTCAATAAGCAAAGTTGTAGATTATTAAAATATAGCAGAAAGTCACATAACTTTAGTCGTAGTACCCATACATTCACATGAGTTTCAGCCAAATAAATTTTAATAATTATAGAAAGTACTCGCGATTCGAACCCGAAATTTATTTTATAAGTAGATAAAATATATCCTATGTTTTTGTTTGTATTCCAGATAGCGTGTATGTAATAAAAAATTTAAACGCAACTTGAATTACGATCTAAAATGTTAATCTTTGGTCCTACTGCTCTACTAACTTATCTGTACGCATTTAACAGGGCACAAATAGTTGCAGTAAATATTTATTGCGTTCATTTATTTTGTGTCATCGTCCCGTCTTAATCACTCGCATTACGAACACAACAAGTAATTATAGAAGTAATTTTCCTTCCTTATTAACGTCGATCTTGTAAGGCAAGCTAACTGCTTCCGAAGTGGGATCTGTTGGTAAAATGCTCCCTAGTGATGCTGCTGTGAGATATTTTTCTTCCACGGCATAATAGAAAATCTAAGTGTTCAAAGTTTCACATTTCACGTGAGAAGTGTGAAATAAATGGATTAAAATTTCTTTTCCAAGTTAAGTTTGCATAAACTAACTGAAATATACTTCTTTTATTTTATTAGATTATAAATAATTTACTTTTAATTAAAGTTGGTCGTCGTATTAGGTAATTAAATAATCATATAGATAGATAATAAGCAGACTACAAATTGTGAGTACAGAATACATTTATCGGGAAAGCTTATCTGAGCTCAGATCTTTATATCTTTCGGGCACGTAGAACAACTTATTAAAGGTTCATCATAATCTGTAGAATAATTTGAAACGCATGGAGAACAAACATCAATATTATTTAATTAATAAATAATCCTCGAACTATTGACGATAACACAGTTAAGTATAGCTTTACCAAGATTTATGAAGTCTTCAACATTTCCGAACTTTAACTCTTCATAAACTTTTTGAGATTATCGGTTTTAAACCGACTCGAGACGGGATTTTCTAACTTTCCTACAGCCAAAATATAATTTAACCAATTTAAAATAACCTGGATTAAATTTAAGAGAAACTAGATCTTCATAATTAGCAACCTATAAAGAAAACTTAGAAATTTCCAAATTATACAAAACCCAAACCCCTTTTACACTCGACCTATCGTGTTTACGCAAATTACTTTTCTTTACAATACACTCGGTTTTAATTCAACGCAAATTGTGTAAACGGTGCCAATAGCTCCTGAGTGCCCTTAGGGAACTTAGGTCATGAATCGGTTTATACGCTCAACAAAATTTAAAGAGGTAAAGATATTTTTGCGCGTGCCCTTCTATGACGTCATTGAACCAGGTGCTAGGGTTGACTTGAATGACAGATAAGTAATAATACTTATCTATGGATAGGTACTTGTTTCGTAATCCATAGAATATAATATGAGTGTCTTTCGCGAGATTTAAAAGGGGATTATGTTGATATTCTGAGTGTCTTCCATTTATGAAAAGGGTTATTTATAATCTATGATAGGGATCAGTTAGCCCCTAAAATTACCTCCAGTTAAGTACTTGCAGTACTTATGTGGACTGTTTAAATCGCAAAGTTAAAAACGTAGTTAAGGTACGTTTAATTTATTGCAAACTGCAGTATAGGTTACATTGAGAGCATTGAGGAGTATGTGCGGGTTAAAATTTTGTGCCAGAGTTTAAAAAATAGTATGATAAGAGAAAAGTGTGGTGTAAAAGAATATGTAGTGACTAACATTGAGAAAAGGATGCTTAGATGGTTTCGGCATGTAGAGAGAATGGTTGAAAGAAGATTAACAAAAGAGATTTACAAGGCGAGGGTGAATGGAAATGTTGGAAGCGGAAGGCCTAGGCGAATGTTCCTGGACCAAATTCAGGACATTTTAAATAATAGCCAGGTCAAGAGTACCCTAAACCAACGAACTTGTATGAAAAGATTAATGAGAGTGGAAGAAGCTAAGGAAGTATGCAAGGACCGTGGCAAATGAATGGATGTGGTCTCTACCTACCCCTGTAAGATGTTATGTATATATGTAATAATCAGAACAAGTCTATTTAGAATTAAATGAAAAACAATCGCCTACATTAACAGGGTATGTGCCTAGACTAGAATAACACTTCGCACAATAAAGACGGTCTATATTTACCTACCCTGTGCTTTTTCATCTGATGACATAAGTTATTCTCCTACCTGTAGTTTCACCTTCAGAATACAGCTATATTACCAGGTGGCAGAAAAAGCTTTAGAATAGTAGTTCTCCTATACGTTTCTCTATGATAAAATCATCTAATACGTATTGTCGCTCTTCTCTAACAACAACAACAGTAAATATGACAGTTGCATGACAAACATTGACACCGTTACAAAAAGCGGCAACAATCCTTTTAATATTATAAACGCGAAAGTTTGTAAGTGTATATGGATGGATGGATGTTTGTTACTCTTTTACGCAAAATCTAATAAATAGATTTTGATGAAACTTTACAATAATATAGCTTATACATTAGAAGAACATATATGCTAATGTTATCCCGAAAATTTTACAGGAACGGGACCTATACGGTTGAAACTGTGAGCGACCTCGAGTTTGAGATAAAATGTAGAAAGGAATTTTAGTAAAAAAAATAAACGTATAAATTATTAGTATTAGGCATTTGGGGTTAATAAATACCCTCGATTCAACTTATAGAAAGATTGTATGAGATCGTAATGTAGGTTAAAGACCGGGTTCAGAGGTATGAAACACGAAACTGTTGTGTGACAGGGTCGAACAAGTCACGACTCACGATTGACTCCTACACAAGGCTCTCAACAAGTTGTACAACTTGGGCGCTTTAAGCTTTCAGCTAATTTTATGATAACTTTAAACCACAGATAATCAAGACTTAAGTATTACACTTCAACAGATAAAATAATGCGTTGCTGACGTCTATCATTTTTTTGTTACACAAAAGAAAAATAAACATTTAACCTGAACGTGTATTTAGCAGTATTGATTTTTTTATATGAAATAAACTCGCGCTTGACCTCGATCTCACCTGATGGTAAGTGTAGATGTAGTCTAAGGTTCTCACCTTGCTTGCTTAATAAAAGCTTATTCACTCTTGTTTAAAACCACCCAAATTAGGCAAAAAAGAACTGACCTCGGAAGGGCATTCCAGACCTTACCAAAAGATGACGCAAAACGCTTTATTAAAAAAAAATGTTTTCTTATTAATTTACCAACACTACTAAAAACGCAAAGTAATAAAATTAATTATATGTTGTCATAATGACAATAAATTTTCGAACAATAAATTCATTCGTCAGGCAAATTAACAATAAATATCTCTCTTAATAAATTAAATGCTCTTAAAAGTCATTCCATTACCGTCTATTAGATTTACGATAGTGTTTATCGTCATCACTTTCTTATAATAGCTTTAAATCGTCAAAAGTGGGAACACTTTCTTATAATAGCTTTAAATATGTAATACAAATATAATACCTATTTTAAAGAAATGTTTAATCTCGTTCCCCATCACCGTTCTATCGTACGACTACCAGACATTGCAGAGATCTACACTGTTACGTAGTCGATAAGTATCCCTTGGGCACGTACGAAGCGGTTTGGATCCGTTTTCCCTACCATCTAAAATACGGTTATCCTTAAGTCAAGAGTGAAGAGGCACCTTCTAGGCAAGCGAGTACCATTATAGCATTAAAAAAAGATTGCATTTAACTAATAATTATTAGTTTTTCAATTATTATAAAAATCAAGTTAACGACAAGTTAAGAGACTAAAGTGATGAATAGAACAAGGTAAAAGAAATTGAGTATTTCGTAAATAAACATATTCATAAGATAATTCTTATAAGTTGAGCGTAAAAGCTCGAACCCCGATGATAAATATTTCTACCTGAGCTTTTTATGAACTTAATCTCTATCTGATTTATTTTCCTACTTTGTCGTTCCTGTCTGGATCGTAATTTTTCGAACTATACGAACTATCGCATTTTTACTATAATTGAGTACAATTTAAGTTTAAAATACTTTGTTATGCAAAATAAGACATTATATCAGTTACTTTAAACAAAAAAAATGTATGTTACGACTTGTTCAACCCCAGTCACACCAACGGTTTTTATATTTTAAATATAATATCTATATGGGAGCTTTTACCAAATCGATTTCGTATTCCTTATATCTAACAATCCAACTGTCAACATAACCACACTTTCACTGATCCTTTAGATTGACCACTTTGTCCGAACACAAACACAAAATATAACACACACACAACACAAAAATCGATATAATTCCATACCATAGTTTAAATTATACGATTCCATTGATAAAAACTTATTTTATATTTAAAATTAGAGCAAGACGCATTCAAAACATTATAACGTTCTCGGCGCGGATAAACTAACTGTTACATAGCGTGAAGTTGGCTGCGATACGTCATTGCTACCAACTGTCAGACAAAGCAAGCTGTCATTCGCAGCGCAAAGCTAACATGGCGGTTAATACAATATGGCGGACGGTCACAGTCAACGGCCTTTGCGGTCGCATAGTAATGAATGGGGGCTTACGAACCTGTTTGATTGATGTAATGACTTGCGCTTGCGCAATTTATTTATTAAAGACAGGACGCTAATACAACCGTCTGTACATGTTCAAGGGTAATGAGCAGATTGGTCCCTTTTAAGGGTTTCCCCGTGATTTCTGGTCTTGAAGCTGTTTTTTTTCGAAAGAATTCGAACTTGTCTGTCTCTTGGCTTACCTCATTAAGAAACGGAAAGGACTTTTAAGTTTCAATATGTTTGAATAAAAATTGTGTTGTTTTCAGTGCAACATGCCCTATTGCTGTAATAGGCACGTCTTATATTATTAGAAAATGTTTCTTTGAAAAAAAAATTCGGATTCGTACTAATTAATAAGTGTAAAATAATGAATATATTTTATTTCATTGTTCCCCATGAAATAAATGTTAAATATTTATTATGTCGACACAAGGAATTCCCATTGTTCGTCTTCCTTTGTACAAAAAGTGTGGCTAACACTATCCAATAAATAAAAAAAACTATTTATTATTGTTTTCGTTAGTTTAGTTATTTTCAGGCAGCTTAAGGCCTCGTAATATTATTCGATTAAAATACAAAAAAGATAATTTGCCTGGGAGTGAAGTAATAAACAAGTAAAAGTTTCAAGTACCGTTAATTTTTTTTTAGTTCCTTTTTTTACTTAAAAATATTTAAATACAACAGCCCAAAATACACATAAAATAAGACAAAAGCCATTATTGTTACAAAGAATTATAATTATTATCGAAGAATTAGTATCCTAAGCCATTTTAAGGGTATTGTTATCTTCGGGATTATATCAAGCGGCCTATATCAACAAGTACAATAATAATCCGCAAAAACTTATTAATTAATTAATGGTCTAAAAGAGAATTAGTGCCTACACAAGCGGTAGGGCAGAGAGCTTCGAGAATAAATTATGTTCAACTTTGTTAAAACTGCGTACTTCACGGAAAGTTGGCGAATCTATTTTAATAATATCGATTCTAGTCAAAATGCTTTTACTCTTTTTTTTAATTTAACGATAAATTGTTTTTTTAAACCAATGCATTCAAAGCAGCTATATCAGGATTCTTATCAGATTTGGCTGTGTAGGGAAAATTAACAGAGAAGATTGACCTGTCACTAAGGCTAAGGAGCTCCTGAAACCTATATCGGTGTCGCTAGTGTGATGGACCCGGCACTCGTACGCAGTGCTGTATTTAGCATTTTATGCTCTTCGTGCGAGCTTCTAAACTGCGCTTCTAAAAATCCGACATCTGCGCCCTTATTAGCCTTGTTGAAATTTTTTTAAAAGAATGATTACGTACTAGGTGTTTATTATTATGTAGTGATATTATTATTTATCCTCTGTGGCTTAATTGCCACTGATTGACTGGGCCTGTTAACTTTTGCGCCCCTCCAAGGCCTACGCCCTGTTTATGACCATCGCTGGCATTTCCTTAGTTACGGCACTGGGGGAGAATCTGTGGAATACTAAGAAATTCATTTCTTCCTTATGATACCAAAGCAGCGTCACCGGTGGGGCATGAACGATCGCAGAAGCTTTGTTAGAGTCGATGGCAAAATAAATCTTAGAGAATGGAAGATTTCTCTAAGGACAACTCCTGTGAGACTCGGATTTTTACTTAAATCGTTAACTGTTTGGTCACACAGTTAACGATGATTACCAGACTCAGCCCAATCAGTTGAAGGTATCTACTTCAAAATTGAATTAAAAAATTCTACCCAAGTTCCAAGTTAAGGGCTGTCAGCAGGGTTAATTTTTTTCCATAATTTTAATGTAGAGTTCTCATGTAGTTTATATCTTAGCCAATGTCATGCATGAGAGAGTGCTGGGGACTTCTAAAAATCATTTTCATTTTTATATAATGCTTTTTAATTTTGATTTAAATATAATAAGAATACTCTGTGAATAATAATTACGAGAAACGGAACGCTAAAAAATCATTGCAATTCCTATGTTTTACTTGATTTAAGTGAACACAGGGAATTCCCATTGTTCGCCTTCCGCTGTACAAGAAGTGTTTGCATCATTGTTAGCGACAGTGAAAGCCAGGGAAAAGTGCGTGGAAATCGCGTTAACACGACATTGACGGCTGTAGGATAGCATTGCGTAAAAAATTATGTATCCACCTAATAATGCTTTGTACGATTCATTGTTTTGATGTTTTCATTGTTAGGTTGTAGTTTATGACTGTTGCATTCAATGGATAAATGGGGCATTATAAATACATACCTACATTACGTTTTTCTTCTTTGTTTATACCTATAGTTAGAATGGATAGATAGATAAATTCTTTATTGCACATTTTAAAAGATACAGAAACACAAAAACAAAACAAAAACAAAAGTTAAATGTACAAAGGCGGTCTTATCGCTAAAAGCGATCTCCTCCAGACAACCCTCATTGAAGTACTCTAAGTTATGGAAAACTGATAGTACAATAATGTATATATATTAAAAAATAAAATATACCTACATATACATTGGGCCTACACAATAAAAATACACAAATAGTTTAAACATATGGAATGGAGTTAGTTACGGAGAAATATCTACCTGCACCGAGGGTCTGTTGGTTAGCTTGTTTGGATTTAGGTATCTAAAGTCTATTCTTTTTTTATGGACACAAGAATGACGTTTCTACTTGTCAGATTTATATTAGAAAAGAATAAATAGATGTGGAAACTGTTGGGCTATTTTTTGTATATGTCTGTTTACATAAACAAAAAATGGCCTGACAATGGAATGACATTTTTGTTGTCATTTTTGAGTATGTAAGAAAAATGAAGGGGCTCTTATAGATTTGGTTACCACCCTACCGACAAAGACGTACCGCCAAGCGATTTAGCGTTCCAGTACGATATCGTGTAGAAACCGAAACAAGTTAGCCCGTATACATCTTAGATTGCATCATAAATTACCATCAGGTGTGACTGCAGTCAAAGGCTAACTTATTATATAAAGAAATATGTTTGATCCTTCGTTAAAGGACGGAGGAGGCCTTTGCTGGCTGGTTTAATATAGCTCAATGCTGAAGTGGGTCGTATCACAATTGGCTAATTAGAATGATAATGAACTACCTACCTACGCAAAATAATTATCCATTTTAAGTGGTCTAAATTAAACTAACACGGCAACTGTTTAATTGTTCTACTCGTGACTATTCAATAAACTCGCACCAAATTACGATTACAATTTGCGCCGTAGAGCCGTGGATTTCTGTGAAATTTAATTTCGCCAGAAATATTATTTATTAGCAGACGCCCAGAACTTCGTACGTGAGTAATTCTGAATCTTAACCAAGGTCACATCTATCTCTCTACCAAAATTTATTTAATTCCTTTAGGGGTTAAGTCGTGCAAATGCAACAGACAGACAGATTTACTTTTGCATTTATAACGTCAGTGTAGGTAAGGCCCGTATGACGGCTTGTTTGTAGGAGTCGAGATCTATGCCTTTTAAAAGCATGTCTTTTTAATGTGGCAAAATGCAGGATTGGGTCACATCAGTTCACTGATGAAAACGATAATGACCAAAGCAAAACAATTATACAATTAAAAATGCTAAATAAATGTAACCTACGCAAAATAATTATCCATTTTAAGTGGTCTAAATTAAACTAACACGGCAACTGTTTCATTGTTCTACACGTGACAATTCAATAAACTCGCGCCAAATTACGATTACAATTTGCGCCATTGTTCCGCGACCTTCGCTGAAACGTAAAATCACTCGAAATATTATTTACTAGCGGTCGCCCGCTATTCTGTCCGCGGGAAATGTTTCCTTCTGCTTTCTCCAAGGTCATATATATCTCTGTACCAAAATTAATCCAAATCGGTTTTGTGACTAAGCTGAAAAATGTAACAGATAGACAGATTTACTTTTGCATTTATAACATTTGTGTGGCTAGGGTTCGTATAGCAGTTTGATTTGTTCGAGTGAAGGTCTGTGCCTTTATATGTATGTATCTTTTGAATATAGCATACTGCAGGATTGGGTCACATTACAGTTCGCTGATGAAAATATTAGTGACTAAAATAATTACGCAATTAAAATGGCTAAATAATTGTAATACAGCAACTGTTTCATTGTTCTACTCGTGACAATTCAATAAACTCGCGCAAAATGACAATTACAATTTACGCCATTGTGCCGCGGTCTTCCGTGAAGCGTAATTTCGCCTGAAATATTATTTATAAGGCCCGCATGGCGGCTTGTTTTGATATAAAAATGTATTATTCCCCGAGGAGAATTCGCTTTTATTATCTCCGTTCCGATAAGTACGGATAGAATAATCATTAAGCGTAGAATAACTTATTACTTATTGATTAATTGTATTATTATTTATTCATTAAGATATTGGGCTTTCTTTAAAGGTACTTAATGGTTTGTCCCGTTTTCTCAAAGTGGAGGTACGCACTCCAGAGCCAAGTAAATCAAATCAGTTGACACCGTAAACTATTATTTTAAGAATGTCATCATCATCATCATTATCGGTCTATTAACATCAGGCTTCCTATCTTATAGGAGAGGGCATATGGAGCGTACACCCACCACGCTGCTCCAATGCAGGTTGGCGAGCTTAAGATGTTGATGATAGTCACCGGGACCGACAGCTTAACGTGCGCTCTCACACGGATGTGTAACATCACCAACTTCCCGCCACTAGGCTCAATATATACGGAAAATTACATAGAAGAATAAAACAAAAATTTAAAAAAAATTAACCCGATTTCAGAACCCACTGAAAAGTATAAAATAAATGCGTCACCTAGTTACTTTAATTTATATTTTAAACAAAAATTTGAACATCAGCTATCTGCTTTTACCATTTTTAATCGCGTTCAGTTTATCAGCCTTGAGTCCTTGACTCGCTGGGTATGTATGGGTAATATTTCGCTGCAAATGCAAGTTATATGTTACGGGAGCAATTGTGCATTCTGCCTCGCTTGATGCTTAGAACAATGCAACGGGCGCGCGCAAAATTACAATTATAATTTTTACCCTTTGTACAACTTCTTTGTCATAATAAATTGCTCGTCATAATTTAATAGTAAAAATGTATGCAAAAATCAAAAGTACCAACTTGAAAACTTAACTTGGGGAATTATGAGTGCAATAAATACAAGCTTTTATTAATTACTCCTCTCCCTTCAAATTTTATTCGCTGAGTACTAAAAATCATCAATAGCTTTTGCCTTGAAAATGTAGCAGCTGGCTGTAGCCTTATTCTGTTACTGTTTTCATAATTCGACAGAGTAAGTATTGAATTAATCTCTCTTTCTTACTGTTTAACACAACGCACATACACATAGTGAGAAAAAGAGGCAAATTAGAAACCCATTCGAGATAAAAAACGTCGTTATAACGCTGCTGCACAATGAAAATTATTATTTACACCTACTAAGATAGGTTAATGGTATAACATCCCAAAGCATACCGGTACATTTTGATCTTGTTAACACAGTTCTCTGTATAAAATAATAATTTTAAATTAAAAAATCCATACCAACATAATCAAAAAGGGTTGACTGTCACCTTGAAGATTTAAGCAAATCCTTGTCCACATATCTCCCTCAGGATTCTGCCTAGGAAGTTCATTTTTTTTATTAGGCATGTACTCTCTCTCTCTCTGACTTCTGGTTGACGGCTTAGTAGGGTATTTACCTAGCACGTTGTATAAACATGCACACTATAAAATTTATATATAACAGGTTGAATAGAGAAACACTTTTGGCTGGTGGAAGGCCAAAGTGCCAAGTTACCACCCTACCGAGAAAGATGTACCGTCAAGCGATTTAGCGTTCCGGTACGATGTCGTGTAGATACTGAAAGGGTGTGGATATTATCCTCTTACCTTCTAACAAGTTAGCCCGCTTTTATCTTAGATTGCATCATCACTTAACATCAGGTGTGATTGCAGTGAAGGGCTAACTTGTAGTGTATAAAAAAATAACACTTGTTTTGAAGTTGGTTTATAAAACTTAAGAATTTTCGACTGCACCAGTACACAGTACACTAGTACCTATGTATTTTATATTTTCCTTACAAATACTTTCATGCTGAACCAGTCCGACCTTCTCTTGGTCCATTATAAAGATGACAATACTCTCGAGTCTCAATCCCCTCATAACAATACAAAAGTGATACTTCGACAACTTTTGTCTACATTTTGTCTGGAACTTTGCCCAGATTTTTTGTCATTATCTTATTAAAAACCAGGCTTTACGTAAGAGCTTATTTTTATAGTTATTGTTGAAAAAGCAGATGGCCTACCGATCTGAATAGAAGTTTTATTTAAATGCTTGCAACTTTGCAGAAATTGATTTTTAACCATTTTCAAAAAAGAAGGTTATTCATTTGACTTGTATTTTTTATATTTCTTACCTCATAACTGCTTAATTTTTTGATCGATTTCGAAATTTATTTTTTATTTGAAAGGGTAAGTATGCTTCCAGATTGGTCCCAAAAAACGATTGAGTAGTTTCGTTTTTATTTCAAAATATCTATGAAACTCATGTCGTCCACCTAAACAAAATTGCTTATTCATATTTTTCTGCAACTTTTTAGTGGTACTTATAGTAAAAATTGTAGTCCCGATGAAATTGATCCTCAAATGATATATCAGCTTCGCGATTTTGCCAGTAAAGTAATTCTCGGTCACACTAAAAACGGAACTAAATTCTTTTCAAAAAATCGAACCTAAGATGTACATATTTCACTAAAAAGCGAAAAATAACATCACACCTAAGTGCTATCTATTGACCGATTTAAAGTCAGTAGACATAACATTTAAAATTAGGCTATTGTCTTATCGGGGGTCGGGCAAAAATGTATACATGTTACTGGAAATGTATGAAAACTTGTACACAAATCCTAGGAAATTTATGCAATTCCGATTCCGGCTATTTAGGAAATGTTTAAAATGTTGTTTCAAAAACTATTTAATACATAAATGTCCTAGGAAATGTACAATTCCTGGGAATTGTATATAATTCCAATATCGTTTTAGGAAATGTATGTAATTATTATTATGGCATTTATAAATTGTGTCTAATAATCATTATGGCTTTTAAATATTATGTGTAATAATTGGTATGGTAAATAAAATTATGAAAATCTATACGCATGACACTCGCATCTAAGTTTCGGGTAATTAAAAGTATGTCATATGTCTTTAAAGGCAAACAAAACATTCGTCCAAATAAAATTCGGGCAAATGAAATTCGGGAATATGATGACTATGGCATATAATTTTCGGGCAAACATTACCAAGCCCTTCCCTCGCCCTGCTATCCCCGCGCACCCATTGATGTCTCAAGTGTTTTACATTTCCGATTGCTTATTAAGAAATGTATAGATTTCCTAGGAAATGTGTCTAATATAATTTATTTTACACATTTCCGTGCGTTTTTAGGAATTACATACGTTTCCTAGGAATTGTATACATTGGCGGATTACATACATTTCCGGTAATATATACAAATGAAACATTCGAATAAAAGCCGGGTCCGACAAAATCAAAAATTGGTAACGATGTTGCCGGTGAGGCTTTGCAAGCTTGCGTTCTGCATCAAACCAATAAAATGAGTAATTGATGATGATGACATAGGTAGGTTTTACCCTCTTTTGGCAGTCGGGTATAAAACAGCACTTAGTTCAATATATTTCTACTTATACGCCTACGCTTTGTACAGTCGGTGAGCGAATTAGGCAATTGCTACTGATTGTTCTCGATGTGGACGTTACATCATCCTGTGATTTACTTACAAGAATGTATTGTTAGACGTTTTTATTTGATCGAAGACAAGTTAGAGTTATACTGCGACTTTACTTGTATGCTTGGCAGTGACTTAAATGTAAATTCCTTTATTTGTACTAGCACCATTGATTTGTAAATTAGCTTAAATGACAAGCACTTTGAAAAATTAATGTTATATATTTGTAGCGACTCTACTACCAGAAAACGAAAATGTCAGTCTGTGTAAATAGGCCACAGGGATATTCCTCTTTTATAGGAGGGGGAGACAGAGTTGGCGCTTAAACCCATCACGTTGCAGAAAGAGATTTGGAGTTTACGCCCATTACTCTGTTCCACTGCGATTTGACATGCATAGTTAAATATAAAGGTCTACTTGGAATATCTCACATGCGAAGTCCCTATTAACATCATCGTCATCATCAATATCAGCCTATTAACAGCTTACATACATATTACAGCGCCAGGCTTTCCTCTTTACTGTAGGGGATATTTGGAGATTTGAACCCAGGACCTCATGTTTTAAAGCCATATAACCAGTGGACCAACAAGACAGCAGTCATTCTATACTGACTACTAATAAACTGTTTACTATTAAAGTGATAACTTCTTATGGGAGGGTAATCCGCGCCATTACGTTACTGAGTGCCTAGTGTGAGATTACTTCAAAACAATCGAAAACTTCACATTCGCGTTAAGGGCAAATTTTATATGGAACTGAAGCAGCGCCCCTGGCGGGAGTGAGAGAAAACTCAAATGGGCGAGTGTCAGAACGCTTTTTTTGCTATATAATTTGACATTATTAGTGACTACGTTTTTACGCAGTCGCTCGGTGAAAAACTCACACTTGCCCCACTGTACGGCACCCGTCTGGCTGGCTCACCTTTTCTCTCTTGCATACATACATTTTCTCTTACTCTAACCTACAACACTAGCCATATTTAAGTTAATACTTCTGTCAGCTATCCCGAGACGCACACGTTTTTCTTTAAACGGTGATCAAACGCCATATGTGACCATTAGACTGTAACGTGTAGGGAATGACAGGTGGTGTAAAACATCGGGAACTAAGCGTCCCTTTTTTTCCCACGTCATGTTAACTGACTATTCCACGTCCAAAATAGCAACTGCTGAGTATCTTACTGACTTAAGGTAAGTCAACTGAGCAGGAAACAGCTACGGTATGCTGAGTGAGATAATTCTTTTTTTATTAGAAAGGGCACACTTCCAAGATGGTCCCATTGTCATCATGTTAGAATCTGATGATGATATCCTGCGAAAATTGAAGGAACTCTTTAAATTTTATAGGCACACTTGTAGCGATTTCGGTTTTTGTGTAAATATCGGTAGCTTTTTGGCTACAAGTGCTGTACTATGACAGTATAGTACGAGTACGTTACGTGGCGATAAATCACTAAAAAGTAAGAAATAAATTTTTTTAACAATAAATAGAACCGACTCAAAACGCACTAAAAAGTAAAAAATAACTGTGTCATTTAGTTGCTTTAATTTACTTAAGCATATCAAGGAGTCGGTGCCAGCCAAGGTTTCTACTTTAAGTTTTACATTACCTAGAACCCACAAACTGCTTTACTATGTTAAATAAATGTTCCTTGAACTTGCTGTTTAAGGAACATTTTATTATTAAGTTTGAATAAGACATCATCGAGTCTGCTAGTATTGTAACATTAATTCAATATCTCAGAAGATACAATCATTTGTGTGCGTATCAGCAAGCAGCGACCATAAACATAAACTCTGACAATTACCCGTTTGTATTCGATGGGATAAATTTGTGGAGTTTAGGTAAATAAATGTGTACCAACGTTAGGTAATAGTCGTTTGTTTCTACGACTTGGTTCAGCCAAATATTTGCGTTAATTAGCG
Source organism: Mycalesis mineus (assembly GCA_034621355.1). Taxonomy (NCBI): domain Eukaryota; kingdom Metazoa; phylum Arthropoda; class Insecta; order Lepidoptera; family Nymphalidae; genus Mycalesis; species Mycalesis mineus. The sequence continues at coordinate 14,458,088 of CM067891.1, read as the reverse complement.
AAATTACCGACGCGGGAGTGTTTCAGAGGGTACACTTCGTTTCGGTGGACAGCGTTCAAACGTAAAGGGCTGCTTATTTATTATTATTATACTTAGGTCATATAATTTAGATAATGAATTACAAGTATTTTAACTGGCTATTCAACGTGGAAATGTAGACAGTATTCTTGCCACCATTCACGTGGGCATGATTTGTATAATAGAAGATACGTTAGCTTAAGTTCCTTATTGTATTTTTTCTCAATAAAAAAAGGAAATTATTTCGTTTAAGCTTACTATTACTTGAGGTGAGATTCGTGGAGAAGGTTTTTAGTAGGTACATAATTTGTTAATTATTGTTTTGTGATTTTATGTAAATTGAATGAAATATGACGATAATTGTTGGAAAAGTCGGAGAAATTTCTGCAATTTCTAACGGAGAAATAAAGAATTGTTTCTCTTTATTAGGGCTACAAAAAATCCGGGATGGCACATCTAATTTTAAGCTTGTTTGAGGTGGTTCGTTTTTAAGAAAAATGGGTATATTTTTCTTAAAAAAAAAAGGATTACATATTTTTTTGTGTTTTGGAAGGTTGCATTACGCTGATATTTCTCAGAAGAGGGTGGAAAAAATTAAAAAAAATATATAATTTGTAATATAAACAAATGAAAGTAAATAATTTTAATTAAAAGCGAGTCACGTGTTTAATATAATAATAATGCCAAATAGCGCGCGTGCCCCAGTGCTACCAACCGTCCGTTATCTGACCCAAAATCCGCTTTGGCAGAGAAAGCGTCCATTTTCGCCACACATACGGGCCCGTGACAAATATGACTCGATTTTGATCCGACGTCCGACGTGATTGAAGTGTTTGGAATCGAATTATGCAGACTTGAATGACCGATCGATGAGTCCCGAACGGATATGACAGACTTATAGCCTGTAATACTCGAAACTGAATTTCCAATACTTGAAGATCAAATTTAAAAAATTCTTCAGTAGTAAACGGTAGATATATATGAAGATACTAATTTACCATTAGGGCAAACAAGACCCCAGAAACCGTATACATTGCTTTTAAGTCACGATTGTCATTATCAGCCTATTAATGGCCCCCCACCAGCCAGGTCTTACTCCATATAGGAGAGAGGATGCAGAGCTTAGACCCACCATGCTGTTCCGGTGCGGAGTGGTGGGCATAGGGTGATGATGTTTCATTCCACGAAGCCATATAGGTAAACCACTAGTCTAACGAGAGTTGATGGGGGCAGGGTGATAATGTTTGATTCTTTATTGATCACTATCAATAATTTTATGATGTGAGCATTCAATAAGATTTCTAAAGTAAAATCCCATTATTTTCTCCATTACCTTTAGATTACCAAAACTATAATTGTAAAAGTTTTCCCCAACCGATAAAGTTACGCAGTGAAATAGACATCGCCATTTTATTCTACAAAGATTCCTCGCGTAACAAATTTTTCGATACTAATCGAATTTATCGAAATACAATAAAGCGTTCTTCACTGAAATATAAAACCTTTTTTTATTTCTCGCCCTTTTTACATTCCTTAGGTATCTCCGTAAGGGAAAGTTCTCGAAATACTTATTTAACTTTTAACCTTTTCGCAGCAAACAAGAGAAGTTTTGCGTATTGGATTTGAAATGCAATAAATTCAGCTTCGCATAGCGATAAATATTGAAATGCCAGCTCGTTTGAAATTCAAACATAAACACAACATTGAATGATTTGCGATGTCACCATATTTTGAATTAAGTATTTTAGTAAACAATGTTTATTACTATTTATCGACAAACTTTTAGAGGTTTATAAACCGCCAATAATTATCCCTACTATAGGACGGCCGCGATTTCACACGCATATTTCTAGTTCCTGTGGGAATTTCAGAATAAAATGTGGCCTCGGTGTTATTTTGATATGCAAGCTATATTGTGAAGTTTCGTCAAAATCCATTCAGTTGTTTTTGCGTGAAAGAGTTACAAACTTTCGGCTTGATAATATTAATTAAGATAAAATTAAGCGCCAAGCGATTTAGCGTTCCGGTACGATGTCGTGTTGAAACCGAAAGGGGTGTGGATTTTCGTCCCACTCCAAACAAGTTAGCCCGCTTCCATCTTAGACTGCATCATCACTTAACATCAGGTGTGATAGCAGTCAAGGGCCAACTTGTAGTTGATAAAAAAAAATTAAAGAAACAAAAAAAAATATACGTTTCGAATTTTTTTCTAAGAATTTGTTTTCTTTGTTTTACTGAGCACTTCTTTTATCGCCTCAATTTAATTTTTGATAATTTTATTTAAAAAGTAATCTGAAACAAATTAATTGAAGCGCACGTTTCGGACGTTTCAACAATATGAATTTATTAAAAGTTTGGAGTACTTGCGTAGGTACCTACTTTTGTTTTGATGTATTCTTAATATATAGCGGCGAACAAAATGAATTGAGATTCGAGGTATATGTTTAACTAGCTGTGCTCATTGGTTTCACCTGAGTAGATCTCTTTCTCGTGGGAATATTTGGATACAAGGCCAAGTGCGGGGAAAGCCCGGGAAAAAAGAAGAAGAAGAATCGGGACACACATATTGCCTACGTCTTCTCGACCCTTCGATCCGACTGGCAGTTCTAGTACATAAAATAAATAAGCTTATTATTAAATATAATTAATTATTTCCTATATATTCCTTTCTATATTAACAACGAGCAAACCAGCAGTTTGCTCGTTGTTAATATAGATTTTAACCGACTTCAAGCAAATGGTGGAGGCGGCCTTTATATAGGTTTTTTGTGTTCCTGGACAGGTTTTACTCGTATAGTAAAGGCAACGATTTATTACTTGATTTTCAGTTAAATGTGTTCGGAAATGTTTTCCAAGAATCATAAAAATATCGCCTAAAACTTAAATTATATAATATAAAAAAATAGCAAAGCTTTTTAACTGTTAAATCGATTGAAGCTTTATTCTTATTTAGAAAACTAGTAATGTAGCAATAATTATTAATTTAGAGTCATCAGTTATTTTTTTTATGTATATAGTAATAATTTATTTACAGTTAAATATGTACATTAAATTAAATATTTACAATTAAATAGATAAAAAAGTAAAAGCTTAAACACAAGAATAACCTAAACTATATATAATATATAAAACAATAAAAAAAAAACAGTAAAAAACTTAGGCGTCATAATATTATATAATCTGAATCGGTGTCAAGTGGTAAAGTGCCCAGAAGGCTGGCAGCATTGCCACGTTGAATGGCAATGCTGATCCTCTGACCTAAAAAGAGACCAGCCCTCTGGTCACGGGAGGCGTCGGTCAAACGCTTTGTGATTTCTCTATAAAAAAAGCGAGTACTCGGACCCTACGGTCCCAGCGTTTCAACTCCAAACGGCTCAAATACATAATCACCGACGGAGGTTACTTGCGCCGTTTGAGAGTCTCCGCTGATGCAGCAGCAGCGTCCGCACAGCCCATCGTGCTAGGAAGATGTGAAGGCGCAAGGGTGTCCACGTAAGTTGCGTTTTGCACCAAAGGTATCAATGACATGCTCTCTTGCCATCGTCGCGCGCCAAGCCGTTAGGTAATTAATACCAGTTAATTAATTTGAATTCGCAATGGTACAATTAAGTTACTATAGTTCAATGTTAACTACAAACAATTAATATTGCGAGATGTGATTTAATTAACGCCGAGGGAATTTCATTAAGTATAATACAAATGATTTAATAAAATCACACTTTATTGAGAAGGGTTCATAATTGATTTTGTGAAAAGAAGTACAATGTTTCATTTAATAACGATCACTGTTAGATGTTGATGGTAGTGACCGGGACCGACGGCTTAACGTCTCCGAGGCACGGGGGTGCAACACCACCAACTTTCCGATTCAGGGTTTGCAATGTAATATTTCATAGAAAAATGAAAAACTATGTTATTCTATGAACCGTGCCAGGTTTCGTATCCGGGAACTCGTGATTGAAACTACATAGGTTAAGCACTAGACTAACGAGGCAGTCTTTTTTTTAGAATATGAGTTATCTTTAATACTAGCCGCCGCAAAAGACACTTTATGCTTAAATTTCAGTAACGAATTTAACACACTTAGATAGATACATGCATACTTTGATACACACACTTTTTCGCCTCCATAATATAAGTGTTATGGAATTATCCAGTTATCACCACAAGCTTATTTCCAAAATTAAATCAAAAAAATCCGGAACTTCCCAAAAGCTCGTTTAGAGCTTAAAGATTTATCGATAATAACTTTTCTCCGGAAAGTTAATCTTTTGAATAAACGACGGCATTTTTCAAAGAAACTTAATTCCCTTTAGGTAAGTTTGCCCTATCTTTAAGAAGGTAGGTTCATATTTCTGTTCTCATAATACTCACACAGGTAGGTACTAGGCTGTTATAAACATAAAGAGCTTCTGAGAAATATATCTTGCATCTTAGATAGTTTTGCTCCGCTTCTGAGAAGTTCTACGAAAGACTCTGCATTGGATTTAGTAATGGAATAGCATTACAACTCACGAAGCTTCATTTAAGCATGACATATATCATAAAGGAGTGGCGAAATTAATACCTATTCTAAAGCCAAATTCGATTGAGAATGCTTGTCAACAAACAAATTAAAATGAAGGTAGAAAATGCGACACATTTTATGCCTAATAAATTTAAAATTATGTTTTGTTATTTTAAAAAATCTTATTTAAAAGGTATTGAATATATTAATTAGTTTTAAGCTTACTAATCTAATTTATTGTCATGAATTCGTCAATAACAAGTTAATTGAAAAAATTATTTGTAAAATGACTAGTGATTTCTACCTTCATTTTTATTTTCATTCAGTATAGATATGAAACTGCCTCGATGATCCAGTTGTTATATATGGCTTCGATCACAAGGTTCTGAACTCGATTCCTCGGTCGTGCTATAGAATAATACTTATAGGTATTCTTTCTACTAGTAAATTTTCAGTGAAATTTTGTAGCCCGGAGTCAAGAACTTGGTGGTGTTCTTGTCTCTCGAACCTCGGAGATCAAGTTAATCCTTCAGCATTCAACATCTTATAGTGTGTCGTCCAAGAATTAAACAGTAACAAAATTAACCTACGCTCGCCAACCCTCATTGCAGCAGCGTGGCGGGTTTAAAATAAGCTGATAACGATGAACATCACACAGGTAGGTACTAGGGTATTGTAATCATAAAGAGCTTCTGCGAAACATCTCAGATAGAATTTATACGAAGGACTCTCATACATAAATTCAAAGATATTATTCTATGGATGCGTTACCTAGTACCTACATTGGATCTAGTAATGGAACGGCACATCTCAAGCAGCTGCATATCGAATGTTGTATCATATCAGCTAATGCCTCGTTGCTCTAGTAGTGAGCCTATGTGGCTTTGATCACGAGGGCCCGGGTTCGAAACCTGGGTCAGGTTGTGAAATCATTTTGAGATTTTCTTTCATGTAAAAAACTATTAACCCGCCAGATAGGGCTTGATAGGGCTTAGGGTTTCTTTAGCAAACTTACATGCACTCCGAGGCTTGGTGCTGGCTTGGAATTTTCAATAAAAAAATTTTGGGCCACAAAACCCAGAACCTCGTGATCCGAAAAGTCTCATCTCTTAAGGAATAAACATAATTAAAGAATGAAGAAATCTGAAGTAAATTCAACATAGCTAATATTCTTTTTAGTTTTCTTGTGCAAAATATGTAGTAGAAAGCCTCGGAAAACGTTTAAAATGCGCGACGCGTTATAGAATAAGTAGACGCGACGTGGAACGGCTGGCAGAATATCAAAGTTTAGGGAACACTCATACCTAACGTAAGCTGTCAACAGCAGGTTGACTTTAAGCTCTAGTGTGAAACAAAACAAATGTCAACATTTTTATTATGAGTTTATCTTTACACAGAAAAAAAAAGTAGCTGCTGCTGTGTCTCAGATCTTTTAAAGTACTCAAAGGGTTTTAGTACAGTTTTAACAACAGATAGAGTGATTCAAGAGGAAGATTTATAGGTATAAGGTAATAAAAAATCTCGTAGTTCAGGGTTGCGAGGCGGACATAGTGGCAAGCGGCTGCTAGCTGTAATAAAAAGACGAATTAAGGACGCTCTCATTTTTAAAGACGGTAAATACATAAATAGTTATTTAGATTGATAATGGGAAGGGGCACATAACACTGTGACCCGTTTACACGTATCGTTGCTTAGAAACCCCTCAAAAGCAGATAAATAATTATTCATCCAATGTTTTTCTTTGATGTCAATGTTCGCCTGTCAATGTTCTGCCTATTACAATCAACCCTCTATTACAAATACTAGCCAAAACGTCTTTCGTATGTAATAACAGTTTAATATTAATAGAGGTTTCAGTGACAATGTTTTTAAATAACTCGAAAAGGTAAGTGTCGAATTGGTCTCTATCTCTCTCTAGTATCGTATGGTCTCTATAGTCAGCCAAGGAGAGATAAAACCGAATTTGAAAATCACAGCGTTGAGTTATACAAAACTTTTTTTATTTACAAGTAATTTTTATTACAAGTAAGCCCTTGACTGCAATTATACCTGATGGTAAATGATGATGGAATCTAATATGGAAGCGGCTAACATGTTAGGAGTAGGGTGAAATACATACCCCTTTCGGTTTCTACAAATCGTGCAGGGACGCTAAATCGAATGAGAGATAAAGACGAATTTGAAAATCACAGCGTTGAGTTATACAAAACTCGTTTCAGAAAAGCGGTTCAGTAAACAGCTTTCCTGTGGAAAAGCAAGTAACCTGCGGCGATGACTGTGTGGGAATGCTCCCTTATGTGTCTAACATAATCATATGTCGGACTTTTCATTCAATGTTAACATTTGCAAATAAATTCAAAACATTTTTTACTCACGTATAAGTTTATAAATGGTCTCTATTCATGCGTCTCTCGTATTTTTTGCATATGAAATGTGCTGACGTGTTCCTGTTAATGTCAATAAAGGTGAAAAGTGTGTGTCTGTCATTTTACCAGCAACCATGACCTAGTGTTTACTATACCCTTAAGATTTATCAGAGCTAGTAAAACTGTTCGGTGGCCGGAGTCGGGATCTTGGTGGTTATACATTCCCTTGCCTCAGAGAGTCCCGGTCACTATTATCAACATCTGATAGGGATCCTTAACGAAACGAAACATTATAACGCTAAGTATTGGCGTGCTTAGGGTGATAATTCGAGCAGCATTGTGGGTCTACATTCCATAACCCCTCTCCTATAATGAGAGAAGTCTGGCCCTGTAGTGGATAGTTAATAGGCTGATAATGATGATGATGATGATGTGCAATAAAATATATTTTCTATTTAGTTTCATGGTTGATTTTTTTAATTTCATCACAGGTAGCCGTGTACATTTGGCTGGTGGGAGGTTGTCGCCGTGTCTAGTTACCATCCTACCGACTAAGACGTACCGCCAACCGATTGAGCGTTCTGGTATGATGTCGTGTAGAAACCAAGAGGGGTGTGGATTTAATCCCACTCTTAACAAGTCAGCCCGCTTCCATCTTATATTGCATCATCACTTAACACTAGGTGTGATAACAGTCAAGGGCCAAATTGTAGTCGATAAAAAAAAGATTCTATTCAGCTGTATCCTTATTGTTCACAACGTCTCTAAGAAGTTCGAGTCTCAAAGGAGATTTCTTTACAAATACGTTTTGACCCTTGCATGCATTGTATAATAAATAGAAATAAAGTCTCAACACATAATATATATTATGATAAAGATATAATAATTATCCTAATCTCGTAACTCAACGAAAGTGACAATTAATGATTGGTGATTAATGTAGTCTCTGCCGTGATTAATCACAAAAACCGTAATCACTCCAGCGTTTAACCTAGTAGTAGGAGAGCCCATGACGCTAAATGGAGATTCACTCGAGCGTCGAGTTATTACCTATTAGATTAAGTCCTTAATAATATCATAAAAGGGAAAGTTTGTATGTATGAATGGATGAATGTTTATTACTCTTTCAAGCAAATACTACTAAATGGATTTTGATAAAATTTTACAATAATATAGTTAACATATCAGAATAACACATAGACCACATTTTATAACGAAATTCTCTCGGGAACGAAGGGATGGAACACACCTTAATATGCCGTGCTGGTTAAGTACTTCTGATGATCGTTTATATTGGATGTAAAAAAGTAGGTATACTAATATTTAGTAAGGGCTCATACTTAGTGGAAGTACTCTATAATATGCAAGTGATCCTCATCATCATCATTATCAGCCTATTAACGGCCCACTACAGGGCCAGGCCTCCCTCCTTATAGGAGAGGGGATATGGAGCGTACACCCACCACGCTGCTCCAATGCGGGTTGGCGGGCTTAGGGTGATAATGTATCATTTGTTAACGATCACTATCAGATGTTGTTGATAGTGACCGGGACCGACGGCTTAACGTGCTCTCCGAGGCACGGGGGTGTAACACCTCCAACTTCCAGACTCCGGGCTTGGAATGTACTGAACATTTCATAGAAGAATGAAAAAGCTCAGAATTATTCCATGACCCGACCCAGGAATCGAACCCAGGACCTCGTGATCGAAGCCACATAGGCTAACCACTAGACCAACGAGGCAAGTGATCCTATATTAATCTAATTCATTCGGGTAAATTTAAACCACCTTTTTGGCTCGGTCGCTGTACGTTGATTCTTGGAGAGGATCGACATACTGTTTAAGTATTTCTGACAATAGTTTTTTTGGTTGTCCTCAACGTGTGACCACCACCAACGTGTGACAACCAGGGCTCATATTTAGTGGGCGTTATATATAACATCTCAATGATCCTCCCTTATTCAAATTCAAATTCAAATTCAAATTCATTGCGAATATAGTACATGGAGATCTTATATAAATATTATAGGTTCTTTCAAATTCCGCCTTACAGCTTGCAATGTCCTTAAATCACTAAAAATACTGGTAATAGCTCTGTCATTCCAAAACAATTAACGATTCTAACGATGCCTTTACGTCAATAAATATTCTGTCACCTTATATACACATGTCAGTAAAAATGAGAACGAATTATTAATTTTAATTATGTCAGTATGAAAAAAATAAAAATCTTAATATATAAAACTCTTCCGTTACTGAGTGATGTACTGTTTCGGCTATGCGTTGTCTGTCAGTACAACGCATAGCCGAAACTACTGGCCGTAGAGAGCTGAAATTTGGCACGTATGTTTGATAGGGAGAGTAGGTAACCACTAAGAGAGGATTTTTCGAAATTCCCCCCCTAGGGGGAGAAAATGGGGGTATATTGAAAATTTTAATTTCTTAATGGATTTACTCGAAACTTTGTACATAGGTTCCACCGGTGAAGCAAGTGAGATTTTTGGAAATTTTCTCCCTAGGGACAGAAAAGGGGGGGAAATTATAACTTTTTATTTCTTAATTGATTCACTTAAAACTTTGTAGGTAGGTTCCACCAGTGAAACAAATAAGCACTAAGAGAGAATTTTTGGATTGTTTTTGTCACCAGGCTGTATCCAAGAACCATGATAGTCAGATAGTTGTCTGTTGCCGCTATAACAACATCCTCAGCCTATTAGTGCCCACTACTGAGCAAAGGCCTCTTCTCACGTGGAGAAGGTTAGAGCTTTAATAACCACGCTTGACGATTTCAAAGTTATAATTTGAATTCTTTTTTAGTTTCACTTTGAAAAGTGTTACCCACACCTAAGGGATTATTTATATTTAAGAACTAGCAGTCGCCCGCGAGTTCGTTCGCATAAAAACCTTTTAGATACCCTTCTAATTTTAAAGACAGTGTGCTCATTAAAAATATATAAAGTGTGCTCATTCCCCGCTTCCCCTCTCAATTTATTTTTTTCATAGTTTCCCGTCGAGCAATATCCTCTGTCCCGTGTACAAAAGAATTACATTTTTGTTAAACATTATACGACATTTCAGTACATTAACACTAACAACATATATTTATGGCAAGCTGATGGGTATAAATTTATTTTAAATAGTATATTTCACTCTTGAGTCTAGCCTCCTGAATAAATAAAAATAATTTTACAATCCGACACGCAGATAGAGATTAGCCCGTTTAAACAAACGAACAAACTCTTCCGTGTACTATATAGATATTTGAACAAAGATAGAATTCTAAATCCATCACCGTATTAACGTTTCTATCAAGAAAGTACCAAAATGCTGACCTCTATTCAGTACGCATAATATAACACGAAGGAGGTCAACTAAATTTGTATGCCATAGCGGCAGGGCCGCGCTTTTTAGAAATTTTGTAATATCTCCGAAAATATATAACTAATTAACATACTGTATTACCAGTATTTTTAGTGATTTAAGGACATTGCAAGCTGTAAGGCGGAATTTGGAAGAACCTATAATATGTATATAAGATCTCCTTGTACTCAATTCACAATAAATGAATTTGAATTTGAATTTGTAAAACACAAACCTTATCTCCATAATGTCTTTGTGATTACTAAATAATTTATTTTGATAAGGATTTAAGTTTAGTTGTATTAATAATGACATAAACGTAAGCATATGAATTAAATGATTTTTTAAAACACAAAAACTTATATATTTGCCAAAATATAAAAGATAGATATATGCTATCGCGGACTTTTTTGTAGAACATTTTAAGATGCATAAAGTTTTCATACAATATTTTCAATTGTATCCAATAGCTAAAACAGCGCACGCGCATAAAGCCTATTTAATAAATTTCCCGGTCCGACTCGCACAGTAACTCGTACAAAAACTGTGATAACTCGGGTAATATATATAATGCAAATATTAAATATAGCCTATGACACTCAACGATAAAGTAATGTGAAAGAATTTTTAAATCGAATCAATAGTTCCGAAGATTAGCCCCGACAGATTTTTATTTACAAACTTACAATCTTTACCTCTTTATAATATTAGTATAGATAAACATAATATCAAAAATTGCGGAACTGACGGGATTCGAACCTGAGTCTCTCTGGCAATCCGGGCACTTAGAGCGCCTTACCGCTAGGCCACGGTCCCGATGACGTCGGTGCCGACATTGTGCTTTTGATATTATGTTTTTGATATCCAGGTATACAGCGTGTAATTCCATCTACAGTATCAACTAAACATGTTACAATACTTCCGCAATTTTTGATATTATGTTTATTCTTAAATATTTATAATTTGAAATACAGGTTGCCTTACAAAGCTTTCCTTCACCGCCTGTCAGTGGTGTCCAAATACTATAAGAAAGTACATTTATTTCGAAAACTCTAAAATTGGTACTTGCCAAGTTTCGAACATGCACGAAAGGTCGGCCCTAACCTCAGGGCCCCCACGACGTACAAGAACAAATAACGGAACCCTTCGTTGAAACACTGCCCTCTGATCGCCAATTCACAAACTGTGCCTAACAGTGAATATGAGAGCACAAATTGGTGGAAATTCACAAGCCCAAAAATTCTATGTTAATATTCTTTTGAAAGTGGGAGAAGGTACTTTACCCAACGAAAATGGGTTATCAGACTTGACACGAGAACTTGGTAGGGTAGAAGATTTGATTCGTCTGGTGTATGGAGATGCTAATCAGATACCACACCAACCGAATCATTAGATTTGCGAGAGGGTGTTTTAACACCAAAAAATGATCAAATCGCAGGTATTAAAGAAAGCATTTTCTCGGAGTTTGAAGGGGACGAAAAGTTGTATGCATTTAGAATACCCCTTAGAATTCTTAAATTCTCATTCCGCAAGTGGAGTTCCAGCGCATTTCATAAAACTCGAAGTCAGCGTTCCGATTATGCTTCTTCGGAATTTAACACCGCCGAAACTTTGTAACGGAACTAGACTCAAAGTTGTCTCTTTGCAAAGAAATATTGTAGAAGTAGAATTTTTTACGGGTTGCAGCGCCAGTAAAACAGTGTTAACACCTCACATACTCCCCACAACTACTCCTTCCAGTTCAAGTGTCTTCAATTTCCTTTGAGCTTATGCTTTGGCTGCTATTAATGAGTCACAAGGCCAGACACTAAAGGCTGCTGAAATCGAGCGCGGATCCACAGGAGGGCCATGGGGGTCATGACAACCCTCTGGGCTGGTCTTATGTTTATATGATTAATAAATTACTATTTATTTTTCGATAAATTAATATAATCGTCATTGTTCTAATGTCACTTTTATATTTTTCTTTACTTCATTTATTCTCTTTATTAATAAAAATTTTTGTTTCGTTAAAAGACAACAGAAACTTTATATTTCATGTTTACTAAAACATATTTAATACTTGCTCCTCTCATTTTGTTGTGGAATCCGCGAATCTTCTGAGTTTCCTAAGGTCGATCGCGAAACTCAGAAGCCTCGAAGAACTCGTGCCAAAATCACCGGCGTATGACCGCGGGCTGCCCTCAAAACCCGTACTGAGGCTTATACCTGCAATGTACCCAGTCTTATATTTTATATGAATTTCGTTAATCTTCCGATATGCGCGCGCGAGTCGCCTGAAAGTCTCCACCCTGCTGTCAGGAGTTTGCTTTGCTCTCCTTTCTTTTGGATTACTTCTTGCACCAGACAACTGTGATGCCTCCATGCCTCTCGCAAGTTTAATATAGAACCAGCCAGTGTTTTTTGTAACAAACAGTACACGAACAATATTACTTACAAATATTGATATACGCATTACTAATACGTAAACCAGCACCGTTAACCACATATTACTTAAAACTTATATCGAGAGCGTGACAAAAAAATATTTTAAAAACTAAAACTAAAACCTCGGAGTCCTGCGCCAGCGCTCTGCGATGTGCCCACGTGCCTGTCTTATTTTTTGTGTGGAATCCGTTGTGCTTACAGTTATACTAACAAAGGTCGCGCGCTACTTTTGGCCTCATCACCCAGGCAGAGCTTTCTTTCGGACCCTGCCTTGCATCAGAGCTCTACAATGTCCCGTGTCGTGCCTTACTCATTTTTTATATGAAATCCATTCGTAATCCACCGATTTTCGCACAAGACCTACGGTCGCCTTAAGGCCGATCTGCCATCAAGGAGTTGTTCTGGATAACATCCTGCGCTAGACAACTCCAAATTCAATTTTAATGTAGAATAAGCAATCCGTTGTGGTTACAGTTATACTACTAAAATTACGTATGGTCTTAGTAACTGTCACTTCTAATAAAGCCAAAAAACCCGTGAAAAATTTGGAGCATGAAATGACTATACCAGGACTGAAACTCCTCTAAATTGAAAGCTGGATCCGCCACTGGCTGGAGTCGACCTTAGGACAAGCAGCTTTTCACATGGACAGCTCTACGTTGCGTGCTCTCGCGTCACCAGTCCAGATTCACTGTACATTCTGGCCTCCGAAAACACTACATCAAACGGTGTTAAGTATATATAGAAGCTTTGTAAATAGTTTATAGCAATAGTAATTTTATTTATTTATGTCAATATATACTGGTTACTGAATCGAAGTCCACGCGGACGAAGTCGCGGGCAACAGCTAGTAATATATAATTATATTAATGTGACGCGTTCGAGTAAATCCTAACATCCTCTGTTGGGCTTCGCTACTATAAGAGCAGACGGGCCTAATCAACAGCGTCTCGTTACGCACTGCCGATGAATGCATATGTATATGAATGCATTTACAATTTAAATGTGTTTACACTTACGTAATAAGTTTTCACGGCAATGACCGCGTGTTGAAATATGAGTGTACAGTTACTTGTCACTTGCGATCTTAACACTCACTTCTGTGTCTGTATTGTTATGTTTTAATTAGTTTACTGTATGTTTTGAGTGCTGATTTTTGTAATATAATGAATTAAACAAATATAACGAACATTACAGTTGGTCAAGGGTTGAATTAATATTGTAAGTGTTAATTCTTTTTTACTCGTAATAAAACGTAATAGACTCTTCATAACTAAACGACTTCAAAAAGGAGATTTTATATACGTATTGTTTAAAACTACAAAACCGATTCGGGTTAGGTTGAATGCACATTATTCGGAAATGCTTTTCAAGAAATTATTTTGATTTTAGTCTAAGCTATTTATGTAAATCTGCAATAGTGAATTTAACTCTAGTTTCAATTTTCAATAATACCTATTAGTATTAAGGTTTTTAAGAGTTTTTAATATTTGATCGAATAGACAATGAAATACATTATAAAACCCTATAGATGAATATCAATTTGATTTATCGGTGTAACATTTATAAGTCAAGAGGATCGTAAAAAGTCAATCAACTCTAACTACGACAGCAATATCAATTAAATAAATTGCCTCAATGGCCTCAAATAATTGACTGGTGGAATCAATGGAATACAATACCGAAGATTTTGATTCAATCATTCATTAAGCATTTTTCGATAGATTCGGGTCATTATTAGAGGTTATTTGATCCTAATTATTAATTTACTAGATAATAGTACTACTCTAATTTTGTTTGGAGCACTAGAGAAATTTTGAATGTTCTGTAGTTGTAATACTTTTTTTATTTATTACAAGTAAGCCCTTGACTGCAATCACCCCTGATGGTGAGTGATGATGCAATCTAAGATGGAAGCGGCTAATATGTTGGGAGTAGGGTGAAATCCACACCCCTTTCGGTTTGTACACATCGTGCCGAGACGCTAAATCGCTTGGCAGTAAGACTTCGTCGATACTATGGCCATGGCAGCCTTCCACCAGCCAAAATATAAATACTGCTTTGTGATTAGCCCTTGAGGCTTCTGATGACAGCACTTCATAAATCGATTCAGAATTTAAACCCAGTATAGTCCGAATCCTCCCTCCTTATAAAAGAGGGGATATGGAGCGTAGACACACCACGTTGCACCAATGCAGGTTGGCGGGCTTAGGGTAATTTCATTTATTAACGATCACTATCAGATGTTGATGATAGTGAGCGGGACCAACTTCCCGACTCCGGGCTTGGAATGTACTGAGAATTTGATAGAAAAATGAAAAACTCAGAATTATTCCGTGACCCGACCCAGGAATCGAACCCAGGACCTCGTGATCGAAGCCAGGTAGGCTAACCACTAGACTAACGAGGCAGTCAATAGCCTGTAAGAAGGGAGGTCTATCAAGAAATTTTCATGTAATAATTCTTTAGTCCGCAGCTGGGAAGTTGGTGTTGTTGCACTCCGGTGCTTCGAGCAAGTTAAGCCGTTACTTCTGGTCACTATCTTTAAAAAGTAGGCATATTTACAGAATCAAAACAGTTATGCCTAACCTTCGCCAATGCGCACTAGAGCAGGATGATCGGTCTCACGTCTATATTCTATCTCTTGTAAGGACGGAAGCCAGGCTTAGTAGTAGGCCACTTAAATAGAGTAATGAAAATAATCAATTTAATAGAACAAATTTTTGTTCAGAAATAAATTACATTTTTTCGATTTACCCAGACTATTTGTAAAAAGAAAAAGAAATTATAGAGATGGCAGGTATTGAATATTCATACTCGATTGGATAAAATCACTAATATTTCCAACTAGCGATTGAAAATTCAAACGGGACATAAATTATTTTAATTTAAATATTAGTGAAATTGAAAACGAATAACATGTTTTATTAAGGTCATTGTTTTCGTAAAATACAAATTTCAACTAATTAATTTACGATAAATGTCTCGTCGATTTTTTATTAATTGAAATTAACAATACAGCAAAGTCTTAGAAATAAATTTTAATTTTAAAACTTAGCGTAGATAACTTTGTAATCTAACATTTTTGAAATGACGCGTATTAGTGAGGAGGTTCCTCACTCTGGAGTCCTGACCACCGGTTGTTTGGGCCCTCGAGCCTCGCAGCAGGCGGACGGCATTTCTTTTTAAATTTTACATGCATTGTTGAAAATAAAAAATAAATTGTAAGTATATAAATGATAAATGTTTTTATATTTTATTTTGACTGACGACTCTTTCATTTATTTTATTGTTATTGTTTTAAACCTTCAAGATCAAGATTAGAATTGTGAAAATTACGTCGTGATGTAATGGAAACGGAGAAATGAATAATTATAATTAAAGAATACTTACTCTCAAATATTTTAGGAATACATGTATCGGTTAGGTTTGTCTAGATCTTATAAATAAATAGAACAAATAAATGTCAATGTCCAATTGTTACTATCTCAATGTGTCACAAATGTTACATTACTGTGACAACAAATAACAAATAACATAACATCGTGTCAATATTAGCACAACAAAGTTACGTACGTTTCAGCTTTATCTTGATTCTGTTCTTTGGGCTCCAAGTCAACAAACCAGAAATGTCAACGCCACGAACATTCATTTACTGACACGAACACATATTTATTTAACACACACATTCACTGCACACATAAAACATATATTATAAGCCATAATTTAAACGCTCATGTTACGTTATTAAATAATTTTAACACAATTTCCGAACTAGTATTGTGCTCGCGAACACAATACAAAGACATGCGTACAGGCAACTGTCACTCGATCCTAAAAACTGCCGATAGCTGTCGCTCGGGTATTTAGAAAGGGTTAGAGCTATATTGTACAATGCGTGCGATAGAGAGGGGTGATTTAAAGCCTTAAAAGCTCTCATACGCATAACTATGTGAGACTTGAAGTTGACCCGAACGTATATGTTGTTTGCATATTATAGGATATAGGACGGTTTGATTGCTTATAATGTACGAATGCTCTGTTCTTTTGTATCGTTCATTGTTTGTCCATTTTTGTAAGCCGGCTATAAATGGCTGTGACTCAACATAGCTTAATTGGTAGCTACTAGGTACCTACATCTATAATACCTACGTACCTAAGTTTTATTTTTTAGTTACTACGTTAACAACATGCATGGATGACTTATTTAATATTAAGCAATACTTAAAATATCCCTACTATCCATTATAAAGGTAAAAGTTTATAAGTATAGATGGGTGGATGGATGTTTGTTATTCTTTCACGCAAAAACTACTGAATAGATTTTGATGAAACTTTACAACTAACTTACATATCAGAATAATACATGTAATATATTTTACCCCAAAATTCCCACGAGAACGAGAGTTACCTTATATTAGGTGAAACCGCGGCCGTTTTCTAGTATAACATACAAATAAATATTTAAGTTTTTAAGCTTCAATCGTTTGACTTTGCTTTTATTTAGGTTTTTTAAATAGAATTAAAATACATCTAGTTGATGATGTTATTTTTTTAGTTAAAAACTAGGCATGTAATATTTCTTTTATTTACTTTAAAGCCTTAATATATAAGTCTTTTCTATTTGTCGTTATTTACTTGTGTCAAATATCTCATTGATTATTCATGAATACAGTTTATTCATCCGGAAATATTTAGCGAAAGTGTGATATCCTAAACGATGACAGGTTTTATGACAAGTAATAAAATTATAATAACTATTTTAAGGTTACGTAACATGGAACAGCGTTTAATTTAAAAAAGTGTGAGCCTGTGCCCTGTTTTAAGCCACTTAAAACAGGACTCAGGCTTTTTTAATTCTCACACTCACGGGATTTAGAGCCTACACCCCCTACGTTGCTTCAAAGCCGGTTGGCGGTTGGTTTCCATAGTTATATTGAAAGAGACCGACGAATAACATGCTTTCCTAGACACAAAAGCTTTGACACCAGTAAAAATTTTCCAATTCTTTAATGAGAGCTTCTTATAAAGTGAAACACCAAATATTCTGAAAAAAATCGACCAATCATCATACCAGTAGATTATTTTCATAGTGTTCAAAAAAATTTAATAAAAAATTAAACCGAATTCAAAATGCACTGAAAAGTAAAAAATAAATGCGTCATTTAGATACTTTAATTTACTTAACTATATCTATAAACTCGGTGCCATCCAAGTTTCAGGAAAGTTATTCAACTAAGTACCAAAGCAGTTTGTGTGCAGGTATCGTCTTTAAAGTAGAAAGCTTACAGGTAGCACCGACTTTATGTGTCTATAGAAATATGTATCTATAAATTTTCCATAGGACAAATAATTAGTCTCGTAAATTCCGTTGCAGCACCATCTAGAGTAGGACGTAGGTACATCAAGTGGCAGTTCAGCGCGAATATTGTATAGAAGCGAATAAGCGAGATCTACGAACGTGAGAATATCGCCAGCTGCAAACGATGAGATATTATAGCTTGACATCTAACAAGGTGTCGTGTTACAGCGAGTCTATTATCTTACGTCTTGCTAGCATTGTTTTATAAACAAATATTTGGTAGAATGGTGTGGTGTAAACGATGTAGTGATTAAGATTGAGAAAGGGATGCTTGGTGGTTTGGGCATGTACAGAAAATGGATGAAAGAAATTTATGAGGCGAGGGTGAATGGAATTTTCCTGGACCAAATTTAGGGCAGTTTAAAGTAGGGCCAGGTCAAGTTTTTTTTTTATTTTTTTTTTGTTGGCCCTTGACTGCTATCACACTTGATGTTAAGTGATGATGCAGTCTAAGATGGAAGCGGGCTAACTTGTTAGGAATAGGATGAAATCCACACCTCTTCGGTTTTTACACGACATCGTACCGGAACGCTAAATCGCTTGGCGGTACGTCTTACGTCTCGGTAGTGTGGTAACTAGCCACGGCGAAAGCCTGCCACCAGCCAGACCAAGACAAATTAAGAAAAACCTCAATCTGCCCCGCCGGGAGTCAAACCCAGGACCTCCGTGTTATAATCCACCGCGCATACCACTGCGCCAAAACGTCAAGTGTATGTATACTAAATCGACGGACTTGTATTAAAGGATCAATTACATTGGAAAAGCTAAGGAAGTATGCGAGGACCGTGGCAAATGGAAGGATGTCACCTCATCTTAATGTAAAGTAACTATTTCCTTTTGTTATTCAATCACACCAAAACTACTGAACCGATTGAAATGAAATTTGGTACAGAGATAGTTCAGGGCCTGAGAAAGGAGATAGGCTACTTTTTTCGAACAATCAGGAACAGAATTTCTCGCGGACGGATTTGCACTAAATTTATTTCTTTTAGACCAACCAAACCAACAACCCCTGTGCCTTATTACCAAGCAACCCATTTATCAATTGTCAACTAGCTGGTTTCATGAAACCAGATACAATCGACTCAAGGTGTTTAAAAGTTCCTAGAAGTGGCCTATGACGAGTTAACAAGATTGTCAGAGCTTGACAAATCTGAATTTGTCTTCCCAGTCGGTGGTAGAGTCACTACAAACAGTCAAACTAGGCGTTTCAAAAGTGCTAGTGAACAAAGAACTTGGAATAAAGGAATTTGAAATGTTGTTTGATCATGATGATGATGTTCAGTGAAAACTCGTTAATATTCCAACACAGTTCACAATACGGTTCAGATAAAACTTATCAGATAAAACGTAATGAAGTAGACTTGTGGATGGTGGATTGCAAGAGTTAGTTTTGCCGCTTTTTTTATTAAGTTAGACTTTAATCCCGGAGCAAAGCCTTCTGGGGCGAGCAACGCTTCCGCTTTTTTTTGTGAAAAACAAACTTTCGCTTGGAATTTCACTCGTATTCAACAGACGATTTCACTTTACTATTTGTCTAGTAATGAGACTATAGTTTAAACTATAAGGATGGAAAATAATACTTTTCCCCATTATTCTAGTTAGTAGTAGAAATATTGAAGGGAAAAAGCATGGTGTAGATCACCAACCCAATGATCAGACCAATTAAAGGTGCCCGTACCTTTTACAGTGCCAAAATTCAAATGCAAATGGCCAAGGACTGTACAGAATGGAGGAACAAATATAGGAAGATTACGCCCTATGGAGGTAATCACGATCCTCAGTAATGAGAGGCTTAACTAAAGAGAGAGACTAGTAGAAATCTTTGAGCTATCTGTTTCTTCATGTATAACCACAAAAAAGGCAAATTATGACGACATCTCTTAAGTCTTCAACTCGGGTACTTATATTTTCCAAATGTGTTCAGGTCTGACCCCATAGTAGGCTCCTTTATGAGTAGATCAATTATTTTCGAATAAGCACGTTTCACTTTACATTTAGTGCTTGACATTTTTCCGATATACGAGTAGGTATCAATGGATATAGGTCAGTTGACGTGGTAATTACTTTTCTACTTAATTTCATCTCTTCATTATCTTAATTGGTCTTTAATATCTTGATTATCTGAATTGGTACAGGTTTGTTTGGAAGTCGTAGCTAGTTACTACCCTTACGACAAAGACGTACTCCTAACCGATTTGCGTTCCGGTACGATTTCGTGTAGGAATCAAAAGGGGTTTGAATTTGATACCGGTTTCATCCAAGGTTGCATTATCACTTACCAGGAGATGTGAGTGCAGCCTAATAATTAAAACTAGAGGACGCCTGCGGATTCACACGCGTAGTTCTCAATTCCGTGGAAATTTCAAAATAAAATGTGGCCTATGTGTTATTCTGATATGTAAACTATATTATTGTGAAGTTTCATGAAAATCAATCAAGTAGTTTCTGTATGAAAGAAAACCAAACCTCCAATCCTTACACACAAACTTTCGCTTATAATATTAGTAAGGATGAGATTTGTTTTGCCTCGATATATTGCCAGATATTTGCCGGCCTAAACTCAGAATGCGTATGATTTGGCACTGAACACTTGTCTAGAATGGAGCTCAGTTTGTAATGTCACCGTGCCAAACTTCAATGAAACACTTAAGGTGACACTACACTGGGGCTGTAGCAGAGGCGAGGCTAGCGCGACACTGGACAAGCGTGACACGAATACAATAAAACGCAGCGAGAAATATTCGACGAACGAGAACCATTACTTTTGTATTTCTTTTATGTGATATTACATACGTATTAGTTTATCTTATGATATTTATTTAAATTTTAGTTGTGTTATTTATGTTATTTGTTGTGTGTAATTATTTGAACGTATGCATCTTATTTATTTACCGGTCAACAACCGGACTTCCGGATACAACTAAAACTTGGATCCAAAAGCCGACAAGCCTAAACCCTCAAAAGGGTTATTACATCGTGGGAGAAAATTTCCCCCGCACCTGATCCGGGTAATGAGACAACTCGAGGCCAGTATCCTTACGCGATCCCTCGAAGGAGGGAAAGAAAAAGACTGGCACTGACTGACTCATTAGCCTATGCCACCGACGCGTCCTTTAACGTGGCGAAACGTGGCGAAACCTTTAACGTGGGTACCACCGTATTTTTATAATTGATTTTTATATAAATTATGATAGGCCCATCACGGTGGATCACAGCTTCATAAAAAATCTTTGCGAGGTGCGATACTTTTGCGATCGCAGTCTTAGGCAACATATATTGTCTACTACAGTGCAGTTAATGTGGTTACACCTTAACTAAGACTTTATAAGAACAATTACCCGTCCCTCAGTCGGGCATTTCAACCGTAATTACAAAGGGTAACTTAAAAGGCGGAGACAAGAAGCGCAAAGGCCAAATTACATTATCCTTAGTGCAAAGTGGGGTAAGATATTATGTAGGATCGGGCCCTAGGGGGATTGAAGTTAGTTCAACTTCTTATCCTACGGCAATAGGTACCTTACTTAGTAATAATTAATGGTAGGTACAACAACAACAAACTGTTCCCTTTCGTTTGTGAAAAAAGGTATAGTACTAAACTCACCATGTAGAAATTAATATTTCTGTTTGCTAAGACATCGCGGATGTATGTACAACGTATGTGGTAATCATATTTCTAATAAGGCGGAAGATATGCTATCTCCATTGCGTAGCAGTGTTTTGTAACTTAAAGCGCCTACTAAAATTTTAGCTGCAATCTTTTTGTACAACGTAATTGCGCTAATAACATTTAAAGGTTCCGAATCATTAAAATAAGAACAATTGAGATTAATCGTATTACTGTATTTCATGATATAGATCCTTACTAATATTATAAAGACGAAAATTTGTATGAGTGGATGGATGGATGTTTGTTGCTCTTTCACGCGAGAACTATTTTTGATGAAACTACACCATAACTACCTATGTTATGGTGAAGTTTCAGCTTACATATCAGTGGGGCAAGTGCGAGTTTTTCACCGAGCGACTGCGTAAAAACGTACTCACTCGTAACGTCAAATTATATAGAAAAAAAAGCGTTTACTCTCACTATAACTAGATGGCGCTACTCCAATTCCATATAAAATTTGCGTTTACTGTTTTCGATATCGACGCGGTAAAATCTTACACTAGGCACACAGAATGACACATAGGCCACAATTTATTCCGAAATTTCCACGGAAAAAAGAACTACGCAGGTAAAGCCGCGGGCTTGCTATAGTATATTATATAAAGTAACTGTAATAAAATACGTAAATAATTTATAATAAAATAAAAGAGTGATAGGTAGATAACGTCAGTCGGTGGTACACATATGTATAGATCCAATATAATATATGTGTGAAATATTTCGGGTACATATCTACGAGTAAAAATTGAGTTAGAGCGAACAAATCCCTGCGGTATCGACGTACGAAACCTCAATATAAAAGACGATATATTTGAACGATATCAATAGTTTGATACAGTGTGGCAATAGACCGGTGGTTGCATCGCCGATATATCTAACGTCCACCTAGGGTTGCCATCTGTAAAACCTGGCATGCTAGCTATGCTTCTGCATAAAACGCTTTGAAGCTTAAAACTTAGACCTGTTGGTACGTCTAAGTTTCAATATATTTAAAACTTACTCAATATAAGATATATAGTTCACATTCATTAGTAAACTTTTTATTTAATAAACTAAAGGACTCTGATCGTTGCAGTACCCAGCCCTGTTCTAATCCTTAATAACCTGAAACTGCTGTGACCAAATCACTTAATATTATCAAAGCGAAAGTTTGTTTGCGTATTTACTTAAATTCACAACTTCTGACTCGATTCGGCTGAAATTTGGAACGTAGAATAATTGTATCCTAGATTAAAACAAACTTGATATCCCAAAATTCCCTCCGGATGGAAACTGTGCAGGGGAAACTGCGGTCATAGTTAGTGTTACATTAAGATAGTACATTTTAAAGTAACAACACCTACAATAACCTTTGCGTTTTTAACCGCAACCGATATCCTAATTTTAAACAACAAGATAGTGTGCCGGTTGTGCGTGGCACAGCGCAGGTAGCGCTATTTCTCATAGATGATAACATAGAAGAGCCAGAAGGGTTAGTGGGAGGCTTCGGGTGTGGCTAGTTAGCACCCTACCGACAAAGACGTTCCGCCAAGCAATTTAGCGTTCGGGACGATGTCTTGTAGAAACATATAGCAAAATGGGTTGTGGATTTCATCCTACTCCTAACAAGTAAGTCCATTTCCATCTTAGATTGCATCATCACTTACAATCAGAGTGCCTAGTGTAAGATTTTACCGCGTCGATATCGAAAACAGTAAACGCAAATTTATATGGAATTGGAGTAGCGCCATCTAGTTATAGCGAGAGTAAACAATTTTCTTTTACCGACGAAAAAAAACGGAGGAGGTTCTCAATTCGACACGTATATATTTTTTTATGTATGACCACGCATAACTTTTTACAGAGTTGTCCGATTTTGATAATTCTTTTTTTTTAGAATGGGCACGCTTCCAAGGTGGTCCCATTTTCATCGTAACAACAAAAAATAGAACCAACTCAAAACGCAATTAAAAGTAAAAAACAACTGTGTAATTTAGTTGCTTTAATTTCTGCGTGCGTGCCAGCCAAGGTTTTTACTTTAAGGACATTACCTAGAACCCACAAACTGCTTTAACTTTTAACTTAACGTAGTAACGTTAAATAAATGTTCCTTAAACTTGCTGGCACCGACTTCATAGAAGTGCTTAAGAAAATTAAAGCAACAATGACACAGTAATTTTTTACTTTTTAGTGCGTTTTGAGTCGGTTCTATTTTTTGTTAAAAAATTTTATTCTAAGTAATTTGACGTTACGAGTGAGTACGTTTTTACGCAGTCGCTCGGTGAAAAACTTGCACTTACCCCACATGTGAGATTGCAGTTAAGAGGTAACTTGTAATGATTAATAAAACAAATCAGACGATACCCACGTAAGCACGAATGGCAACCCTACGACCATCTCAATTCCTCATTCATATTGCTCAGCTTCGGCTGTTCGCGTAATATATTTTGCATCCAATGGCTTGGAACATTGCTATGACGTTGTCTTCCGTTTTATAACACTTCAATCCCGTGAACAGATTAGAATTTCATATGTGAAATTTGAAAGTCACGTAAGTTATTATCGTTTAAGTTCCAGTCTTACGTACCACGTCAAATCTCACTCTAGAGTAAAAACAAACATGAATGATAAATAAAATGTATAATAATAAATTTTTATGACATTCTTCTACGAATTGTTCAGTTTATTCCAAGCCCGGAGTCGGGAACTTGGTGGTGACACGCCCCTGTACCTCGGAGAGCACGTTAATCAATAATAAATGAAACATTATCACCATATGCCCGCCAACCCGCATTGGAGCAGCGTGGTGGGTCTACGCTGCATATCCCCTCTCTTATAAGTAGGGAGGTCTGGCCCTGTAGAGGACTGTTAATAGGCTGGTAATGATGATGATGAAAAACGTCGTTACTACACGCTGCCATAAACTATTTTTTTACTCTGGCAACTCTGCCCTTGGTAAGAAAAAAACATGGCGCTAGTACCTACTTCTCTAGACAAGCTCACGAAAAGTAATTTCAAATTTTAACATAATTCACAAATTGCTTTTGTTGTAAAAAAATAATTATGCGAAATAAAAAAAATAAAGTCAACAATGGTTACACAGGCTTTTGTCATTCATATGTGAAGAAGCCCCTAACTGGCACTTCGTTCGGGACGCGCAAATATTTAAATGTGAAATACAAATGTTGGTAGGTACCCGCAAATTGTTTGCACGGGCCATTAAGCGAGTTAGCTGTTCATTGTTTGCGATGTTTTGTCTAAATGAAAACATGGCTAAGCGGATTAGACTAACCTTTTTAACGTGCTTTCACCGATTCCAGGTATGTTTGTAAAGGTGTATTTTATCGATAACTGGTTTATTATGATGTTATTCAGTTAGAAAAGCCGAATCGCTTCTATTTTTAGGGTTTTGTACCTAAAAAGGAAAAAACGGAACTCTTATAATAGGGGTTAAAAAATGAAATTGCTGTTTTATTGTAATAGGTACTTCGAATTGACATAGAACCTTCATGGTTTAAGATTTTAAAGTGAAATTTTTTTCATACGGTATCTGTGTAGTTAGTTCTTCTTTGAAAAAATGTGCAACATTAGATTATCAACTTTCAATTTTTTATTCAGCTTAGACAATACAGATGGATACTTCAAAAATTCCTGTGATTTTTGAATACGAGTTCCGACGCGGAACTAACGCGGCAGAAACAGCTCGCTATATTAATGTTGCGTTTGGAGAGAGGGCTGCTAATGAACGCACTGTGCGATTTTGGTTTTAACGCTTTTGTGATGGAAACTTCGATTTGAAGAACGAACCACGTGAAAGACCGCCCACACAAGTGAATAACAATGATTTGAAAGAGATGGTGGAAGCCGACCCGAGACAAACTACCCAGGAATTAGCGGCATGGTTTAACGTTACTTTACCGACAATCTTGACTCATTTGCATCAAATCAATAAAATAAAAAAATATGAAAAATGGGTGCCTCATGATTTGATTGATCTGCAAAAAGAAACGCGTGTTGAAACTTGCGTTGCTTTGTTGAATCGATACAGAAATGAAGGAATATTGGATCGAATTGTGACATGTGATGAAAAATGAATTCTTTACGATAATCGTAAGCGGAAAATGCAATGGCTGACCCCAGGTCAAACGGTGTCCTAAAGCAAAGCTTACCAATAAAAAGGTAATGGTAACTGTTTGGTGGTCTCAGAATGGTGTTATTCACTAGCAGTGAAACAGCCCCGACTTATGAATCGATCTTCACCATTATTGCTCCATGATAACGCGAGACCTCATACAGCAGCACGAGAAACCGTTTTAACTCTACAGGAACTGCAATTAGAAACCATTTGTCACCCTCCATATTCGCCAGACCTTGCTCCGACGGACTACCATTTTTTTCGTGATTTGGACAATTTTCTACGTGATAAAAAGTTTTCTTGTCAGGAGGCAGTGCAAAATGCTTTCACACAGTTTGTCGAATCTAGATCACCAGAGTTCTATCGCAAAGGCATAAATGAGCTTCCTATTAGATGGCAGCAATGTATAGATAAAAATGGTAATTATTTTGATTAAATAAATATGTTAAATTAAAAAAAAAACTAATTTTTATTTTTCAGTACAAATCGGCAATTTCATACTTTAACCCCTGACATTATCACTTCGTTGTCCGACCGTCTGTCTGTCAAGACCCTTTTTCTTAGGAACGCGTAGAGGTATTGAGCTGAAATTTATATCAAATACTCAAGTCTGCTGTCCCTTAGAGTCGTGAAAAAATCAAGCTTCTAGGCCAAGGCAATCAAAAGATACATCTTTTGCAATAGCCGTTTATGCCAAAAATTTTCCCAATGTTCAACAAGGTCAAGTAAATCAAAACCTAACGGGTAGTTCCAGTAAACTTAGAATCCTGAAATTTGGTGCGAAGCAACGTCATATAGCACAGATAATGGAAAAATTACGAAAACTGTAAATTTTTAGAAACAAAATTGAATAAAAATATTTTTATCACTTTTAAACTTACCCCCTTTACTGATGGACGCGTTAAGCTATTTAATTGAAATTTGCACTTGGTCGGTTTTTATTTACCTGATGTTCAATTATCGAAATAAAAACCGTTGTCGGAGCACGCCCGATAAGAATAATAACTTTCCATTTACCAACTTTTGAATTGAAGCTACACAGGCACTGGGTCAACCTATGTAGCTGCAAATCACAAGAACGGGCTATGAAATTATACCGAATTATTATTGCTTTTATAGTAATTCCAGTAAATCCTACCATACTTATGCCATTTAACCAATTAGGTATAGTCAGGGCTCTACAAAGTAAAAAGGTACAGTTGATAATGTTGGAGCAATTATGAATTTATGTTCTTCTTCTTCTTCTTCTTTAGCCATTCTCTACCATTCTGGTGTAGGCCTCCTTCAACCTCTTCCATTTCTTTCTATTTTGGGCAGTCAAAATCCAATTACTGCCCGCTACTTTAATGATGTCGTCGAATTTATGTTATAATTAATTTATTTACAATTCTTTTTAAAAATTTTAACAATGCTTATAAAAATTATAAAAAAACACTATCAAATTTTTATAAAAAATTCCAGCCCGCCTGCTGCGGGGCCCGGGGGTCCAAGCAGCCGGTAGTCAGGGCTCCAGGGTGAGGAACCTCCTCACAATACGCGCCGTTTCAAGAATTACCGCCCTCTGTATCCGACCCTTGATCCAACAACCAAGCGAAAGCTTTTTAAGATTTTGGTTGGTAGAATTATTATTAAATGATTAGCATTTACTTTACACGTGCCTGAAAGCCGAGAGCTTAGGCACGTGTAAAGTAAATCTCTGACATTATCTATCCACTTGACAGTTCCCAATGGAAATAAACTAAATAACCACGCCATTGAGGCTCCTTAATAGAGCTAATTATTTTCCTGCCAAGTTAATATTAGGTATAATTACAGATACTTTGTTCTATGTTTGTTGTAAGAAACGCTGTAAGTTTTCGAACTAATTCGGTTTAGAAGAATATTTTTAATTTGTAATCTTAACTGAGATAATCTTTACTTGAGTAAGAGTGGTGCATCCCAGTAGTACCCCATACCGTAGTTCTATAGAACTGTTGGGATACTTTCCGGGCTGTCAAATTATATCCCAATAGTTCTATATAGAACTGTAGCATAGTTTTTGCTCTTGACTTTGCTTATAGCATATAAGTTATAAACTTTATATTATTTTAATTGATATTTCATTTTGTTTTTAACAAAAAATGTCCCTTGCGACAAAAGTTAAGTTTTTAAAACTAAGTAAATGTCGTGTCTAATTAATTATTCTCTTATTTTAAAAGTTATAGGGGGGACACATTTGACCACTTTGGAAGTATCTTTCGCGCAAACTACTTATTTAGTTTAGAAAAAAATTATATTAAAAACCTCAATACCATTTTAAAGACGTTTTGTGCAATTTAAGCAAAGCTGTATTCGATATAGTATGTTTATAAATACTCTCAAATTTAAGTGGACATTTATTATTGCAATCAAAAGATATTTCATATTATACTTATAAAAATTATAGATATTTTATATGTAACGTACAAATAAGATGTTGATATCGACATTTCTTTAATTTTGTCCCATTAGTTCTATATAGAACTAATGGGACAAGCTTAGCACTACTATGGTGTATCAAGAGTTCTATAGAACTAAAATTAGGGGGTACTACTGGGATGCACCCAGTAAGAGAGAGTTCTGTGACAAATTTTAGCGTAATGTTACACAAGCGTTCGCCCGCGGTTGCACTCGCGTAGTTTTCGTTCCTGTGGGGATTTCGGAATAAAACGAAGCCTATGTGTTTATCCAAGGTGTCAGCTAAATCCATACCAAATTTTATTAAAATCTCCTCAGCCGTTGAGACGAGAAAAAGGAACAAACTCACAAATTTTTGCCTTTATAATAGTACGTAGTATTATTTATAGTACCTTTATTATTATTGAATCATCTATTAATTATATTTCATTTAATTATGAGATTATTCAAGAATCATAAAGGTTCCCGGGCTTTCGTTGTTTATTTGTGTTTCTATAACTTCAAACTTTTACATTGTCGAAAATAATAATAATTATAAATAACTATTATAGGTCAACAATAGAAGATAAGAGAAAATATTGATAATCCTTTCAAACATAAATAAATTCCTAGCCTCAAGAATCATACCGATCAAAAAGCAATATCAAAAGCAGCCTTCTTTTAAAGCGGAAATTCTAAACCAATTTAGAGATCCGCAGAAATGTTTTGCGAAACAAATTCAAGTGGCGTCTAGTGTCTACTTGTTTGATATGTTAATAAGGTGCCTCGGCCGATGCGGTTCACCCTCCACTTGTCCAGTCTTATTTACTTGTTTTATTTAGAAATACTTGTCATATTTCTCTAGTGTATCCTTTGTGAGATTCTCGGGTAAATTTCTTATGTATTTAAACTATACAATAATTGCATGTAAGTAAATGTATTCATTCATTCATTCATTATTTAAGCGGTCAAAGGTACAGACGTCGTTCAAAGAAATATTTAATGCAGTGAAGTGTAGATGCAGATTTTTTTTGTATATTATATTACAATAAGGCACAGTCCAGGATTCCGTGATGGGCCCTCTTCACTTTCTTTCTAATGTTAATGATATGCATAACTGCATAAATAACTCCGTATGCTACCAATTTGCGGATGATACATGCTTGCTTGATAAAACTGAAAAAACTCCCCATGAACGATATTCTTGCACACAACCATAGCTGCCTGCATTCAAATAACACCAGTTGTAAATGTCCTGTTATCGAAGTTGTCGACACTGTTACATATTTAGGATTACATATAGATAGTAAATTTAACTGGAGTAATTATATTGAACACGTCTGCAATAAGCTTAGACAATTTTTAGCTAGTATATCGATATTAAGGAACCGTATCCCCTTTAAAATAAAATTAATGCTGTATATTTCCCTAGCGCAATCTTATATCCAGTACGGTTTAACTAGTTATAGTAGTACATATAACTGTTATCTAAAATAAATATTTAAATTGTAAAAAGGAATATTAAAACTAATACTTAACAAAAAACAATGTGGCTTAGATACTGAACTTTTTAAAGAGACTAAAATTTTACCCGTACAGCTTTTTTAATGATATATATTGGAAAAAGTACAACACTCTGTATTTACGCGCGCTGCCATTCAGAATCGGTTGTGCATTACGCGAGCGTCCAATAGGTACGGCGAACGCACGAATGCTTACTTAGTTCCTCGCCTTCTTAATGAATTACCTATTGATGTGCGGGACCATATTAACCATCGCAACATCAAAAGAAAACTATAGGCTCACTTTTTGAGCCACATCTAATATGACTTAAAAAGTTTCTATTTAATATTATTTAGTTTATTTAATTATTTTAGCTTTTTCTGGTGACAACTGTTATTAAGAGAACAGTGTGGTGTAAAAGAAGATGTACTGACTAAAATAGAGAAAGGGATGCTTAGATGGTTTGGGCATGCAGAGAGAATGGATGAAAGAAGATTAACAAAAGAGATTTATGAGGCGAGATTGTATGGAAGTGTTGGAAGGGGAAGACCTAGGCGAATGTTTCTAGACCAAATTCAGGACATTTTAAAAAATGGCCAGGTCAAAAGTAGCCTAAACCGACGATCTTGTATGAAAGGATTAATGAGTGTGGAAGAAGCTAAGGTAGTATGCAAGGACCGTGGCAAATGGAAGGATGTAGTCTCTGCCTACCCCTATGGGAACGAGGCGTGATGTATGTATGTAACTGTCTTTGTAAAGTGCCTAGATACTACTATTTGTTAGCATATTTCTCAAACCTAAGTGGTTTCTAATGCTAACACATATAAGAAGAAGAATGATGTAAACTTTAAATAATAAATAAAAAAAAAAAATCCCTTGACTGCAATCCCGCTTGATGGTAAGTGATGATGCAATGCAAATGCAATGAAATCCACAACCCTTTAGTTTTTACACGACATCGTACCGGAACACTAAATCGCTTGGTGGTACGTCTTTGTCTGTACTAGCCAGACCTGGACCAATTTATAAAATTTCAATCGAGCCTACCGGGAATCGAATACAAGACCTCCGTCTTAAAAATCCATTGCGCACACCACTACGCCACGGAGACCGTCAAACTCCGTCATAATATATCAATCTGTTAAGATTAGGTAGGTATACTTGAAGTAATAGTATATATTACTACCGTTATGAATACGCAACTTTAAACACCAGAAATTGTTAAGCTAATAGTCTTAACGTACCTGCCTGCCCTCTTTGGGTCTTGGCCCTTCGCCCCACGGCTGGGGACACGAGACTCAGAGCGCGGTCAGCTCTCGGCAGCTGCAGGGTGGTGGGACTCGGTACGGAGTGACGAGCGCATATTGCTGCCTCCACCATCGAGTCTATGCTGGCTGAACGGGGTATCTGACCAGCGGACTCCCTTCTGTAAGTCAAATAAGTAAAATGACTAGATTGTAAAATAGAAAAGAACATAGTAGGTGTGTAGGGGATGTGCCAATAAATAGCAAAATAAAACTAAAGTCTATGTCTTCAGACTGATTACTATATAGCACATATCTATGCCCTCTCCTGTTAGGAGGGAGGCCTGGCCCTGTAGTGGGCCGTTAATATGCTGATAATGACGATGATGACACAGGTACGATGTTTATTTTAGTTTTTAAGTGTAGGTAATAATCTTTGAAGATGGTAGGTTTTTTTTAAGCTTCTATCGCGGGCCTTGAGCGTGGAGACCGAATTCAAAAATTCTGTAACGAAAAAACCTAACACCCGCTGGATGTCAATAATATAAAAGCATAATTTCGGCACCGACGTCATTGGGACCGTGGCCTAGCGGTAAGGCGCTCTATGCGCCCGAATTGCCAGAGAACGCGGGTTCGAGTCCTGTCGGTTCCGCAATTTTTTTTTTCAAGCGTGATATTTCAAAAAGTCATCACGATTAAAAAAAATTGCTGAACCGACGTGATTCGAACCCGCGTCTCTCTGGCAATCCGGGCACTTAGAGCGCCTTACCGCTCGGCCACGGTCCCGATGACGTAGGTAGGTAAACATAAGTTGATAAAAAATGCTATGCAATAGCTTTACCGCGCCAGTCTCCGAATGCCACACGTCTTTTTTTATTATATAGGTTTGAACCCACAGCACCACCTAGCAAATTTTTTGTTCTGTCTTTGTAACAATTCGGATCCGGATGGTACCGACATTATAGACAAGCTTAAGTAAATTAAAGCTTCTAAATAACCCAATTATTTTTTACTTTTTAGTACGTTTGGAAGCCTGAGGCAAAACGCGCTAAAAATTCGTTTTGTTCATTTTTTTTTTTACTTTTAGTGATTTATCAACACATAGCCTACTTGTACCACTATTAGAGTACATTATACAGCACTTGTAGCCAAAAAGCTACCGACATTTACACAAATACCGAAATGGCTGCAAGTGTGTCTATGAAATTTGAACACGACCTCCGTGGCGCAGTGGTATGCGCGGTGGATTTATAAGACGGAGGTCCTGGGTTTGTCTTGGTCTAGCTGGTGGGAGGCTTTTTGCCGTGGCTAGTTACAACCCTAACGACAAAGACGTACCGCCAAGCGATTTAGCGTTCCGGTACGATGTCGTGAAGAAACCGAAAGGGGTGTGGATTTTCATCCTAATTCTAACAAGTTAGCCCGCTTCCATCTTAGATTGCATCATCACTTAACATCAAGTGTGATAGTAGTCAAGGGCCAATTTGTAGTCAATAAAAAAAAATTTGAAGAGTTCCTTCGGTTTTCCCAGGGTCTCATCATCAGGTTATATCATGATGATTATGAGACCATTTTGGAAGTGTAACAAAACAAATATCAAAATCGGACTACTCTGTGGTCGTACATAAAAACAAACTATCCGCGTTGAATTGTGAACCTCCTCCGTTTTTAGTCGGTTAAAAATAACTACTGTTTTATGCCTCATGCGCTAAAAATTGAAAGATTGCAAAAACTATTTTTGAACAAAGCCTTCATCTTCAAAACCGTTGATGGCTCATCTTAAACTCTTGTCGATTCCGCGTCATTCCACTTGACCCATGAATTAGGTCGGTTACATTACAGTCGGATAGGGTTGAACGGCGTTTTATATTTACTCAATAGAATTTTGTGAACGGTATCTATTTATACTTAACTAATAATCGTTAATTCAGACTTTAATCTTTGTAGGTATATGTAACGAAGATTCACCACGTTCATCATCATCATCATCATCATTATCATCATTATCATCATCAGCCATTATGCATCCACTGTTGGACATAGGCCTCCTTCAAGCAGCGCCAACTTAGTCTATTACAGGCTTTCTGCATCCAGTCGGTGCCAGCCACCCTCCGGATATCGTCGCTCCATCTAGTTGGGGGACGCCCTACACTCCGTTTGCCGAAACGCAGTCTCCACTCCAGGACCTTTTGACTCCAACGGCCATCAGTCATGACCAGCCCACTGCCACTTCAATGTACTAGCCCTGAGAGCTATATCGGTTACTTTAGTTCTTTGTCCACTCACCACGTTGCCTCAATGCAATTCACTTCCCTAACATGAGCTCTCAGGATTTCATTTCCGTTTGTGCAGAAATTGAACCTAAGCAAACGTATAGTTTTTTTATACATTACAAGTTAGCCCTTGA
This sequence comes from Mycalesis mineus, assembly GCA_034621355.1. NCBI lineage: Eukaryota > Metazoa > Arthropoda > Insecta > Lepidoptera > Nymphalidae > Mycalesis > Mycalesis mineus. Next base: position 14,424,694 of record CM067891.1, on the reverse strand, counting down.
CTGCAATTATACCTGATGGCAAATGATGATGCAATCTAAGATGAAAGCAGGCTAACTTGTTAGTAATGGGATGAAATCCGCACCCATTTTAGTTTCGAAATAACATTTTTAAAGGTCTTTTTCAGGTCCCTCCTTGTAGAAGTGATATTGAGCTTAGACCCATCAAGCTGTGTCGTTGCGGATTGGCCGGATTACAGTGATAATGATTAAATCATGTGACGATCACCATCAGAATTTAGTGAAAATAACTACACATAAATACAAACGTATAACAACACCAGATTTCGAAGTTATAGCAGGAAATTTTTACAGAGCAGTGATTTAAAAAACAAATCTAAGTAAATTTTATTCATGAAAGGAATAGAAATAAACTAAAAATCTAGATTTACTCATAAATTCGTGTCTATTTCAAGCTTTGTAACCCTCGGAAATGGTTTTCGCATTGAACGAATGTTGATAAAGAGATTTTAAATCATTCCGTCCAACCCCGCAAAGGCAAAGCGAACGGCACACGAAACAATGGATCTTTTTTGAAAATTTGGGCCGAATGGTTTTGTGAAAGTGCAGCTGTCTTTGTGAAAAACAGAGAATGCGCCTTTTTGTGTGCGAACGCGCCAACTCCAATTTTAGTCGCAAAGATTTGAAATTATGGTGATGGGACGTGAGAGCGTGTTTGATGTATGAAGGCTATGTACACAAATACATAGGTAGGTAGGTAGATTAACATTTTTTTTATTTAGCGGTGTTGGTAGCGGGCTGTCATGTTAGGAGTAGAATGAAATTCACACGTCTTACGGTTTCTACAAGAATCCGTGACCAGTGGAAGGACGTGGTCGCTGTCTACCCCTATGGGAAATGAGGCGTTATGTTATATATGTATGTATTTAAAAACTCCATCGAAATTGGATTAGAGTCCTTTTTATAAAGTCACCGACATATAAACGTACATAATTGGATTGTTAGTTTTTTAATGACGATTATAAGGAAACACAAAGTCATCTCGTAAAACAAGTAATCATCATCATTATCCTATTAACGGTAACGAGCCTGTTAACTGCCCACTACAGGGTTAGGCCATCCTCGTTATAGGAGAGGAGAGATGGAGCGTAAACACACCGCGCTGTTTCAACGCGGATTGGTGGATTTAGGGTGATAATGTTTCATTTATTAACGATCTCTATTGGATGTTTTTGATAGTAACCGAAACTGACGGCTTTACGTGCTCTCCGGGGCACGAATTTCTAACACCGCCAACATCCCGACTCTGGGCTTGCAATGTACTGAAAATTTCAAAGAAGAATGAAAAACTCAGAAATATTCCGTGACCCGCGCTAGGATTCGAACCCAGAACCCCGTTATCTAAGCCACAAAGGCTAACCACTAGACCACCGAGGAAGTCAAACGAGTATTAGTACTGCGTATTTTATAATTGACTTTAAATTTCTTTTGGCCAAAGGGATTTCGTATTCAGTTCAAATTCCGAAATGTGAAGAGACTTTGCCGGAATCAGTTTTTGGCTGAAAGGACAGAGCTTTGGAAGTTTATAATCGAACTAAAGAGTTCGATGTCGGGTGGGGTTATGTTTAGGAACTTTATTTTCCTTCTAAGAAGTTTATAAAGGCCGGGTGTCTTCATAAGCTTCGTATGTCGAGAAGATACAAGTCTAAAATAAATAAAGTCTAGTAAAACGACGATAGGAAATGGTATAGTGGCAACATGTTAAGTGTATCATCAGATCACTATATAACGAGACAAATATCTTAGCATTCCTTGGATTAACCGTGCGGGTGCCGGGTCTGTCGCGTGGCTGAGAGATAATCTCCGAACTCAGCCCGAGACTTGTAACACGAGTGTAGGTTTAAAAGGAATCTATTAGTGACGTGCGTCAACACTCATCTCTTCTATTCATGTTATTCTTTCTGCCCAGTCAAAATTGGGTAAGATCTTACTATAGCAGTTTTGGATACTGGTTCTAATATAGAGCTTGTTGCAGTTCTAGTAAAAAATAAAATCAAAGAAACTAAATGAATTTTCGTGCAGTTTTTACCAATTAATAGAGTAGGTATGATGATATGAGTATTTAAAAATTAAAGTATAATAATATTTGATAGACGTGCCGGAAAAACTCCATAAGTATGAGAGCTTTCATTGAAGACGCTACCAACTATGGTACAATTGTATCCCTTATTAGGACCACAAAAAGCTCAGCAAGCTATGGGAGACGATCTTAAAAGTCTGAAGGACAAAATTCGTAACAAGGAAATACGTAGCACACCGAAAGTAACAGACGTAGGTACGCGTGCATCCCAGTAGTACCCCCTAATTTTAGTTCTATAGAACTGTTGATACACCATATTAGTGCTTAGTGTTAGTATCTTTCGCGCAAACCATTCAGTTTAGAAAAAAATTATATTAAAACCTCAATTCCATTTTAATTATGTTTATAGATACTCTCAAACATTGTTTGTACGTTACATATAAAATATCTATAGTTTTTATAATTATAATTTGGAATCTCTTTTGATTGCAATAATAAATGTCCACTTAAATTTGAGAGTATCTATAAACAAACTGTATCGAATACAGCTTTGCTTAAATTGCACAAAACGTCTTTAAAATGGAATTGAGGTTTATAATATAATTTTTTTCTAAACTTGCGCGAAAGATACTTCCAAAGTGGTAAAATGTGCGTCCCCTGTAACTTCTAAAACAATAGAATATTTTTTAGACACAACTACTACTTGGTTAACTTAGCTTTTGTCGCAAGGGACATTTTTTTGTTAAAAACAAAATGAAATGTCAATCAAAATAATATAAAGTTTATAACTTATATGCTATAAGTAAAGTCAAGAGTAAAAACTATACTACAGCTCTATATAGAACTGTTGGGATATAATTTGACAGCCCGGAAAGTATTCCAACAGTTCTATAGAACTACGGTATGGGGTACTACTGGGATGCACCTGTAGGTACTCGCAGCGTAAAAGAATAGTAAACAAAGTGACAGTAGGCAAAAAAATGTTGTTGTGTAGAGACTGAAAGGGGTTTCGATATCACCTTACTCCTAACAAGTTAGCCCGCTTCTGTCATAGATCGCATCATCACTAACCATCAGGTGTGATTGCATTTGATTTGATGATATTTTTTGACGACCTCCGTGGCGCAGTGGTATGCGCGGTGGATTTATAAGACGGAGCTCCTGGGTTCTATTCCCGGCGGGGCAGATTGAGATTTTTCTTAATTTGTCTTGGTCTGGCTGGTGGGAGGCTTTCGCCGTGGCTAATTACCACCCTACCGACAAAGACGTACCGCCAAGCGATTTAGCGTTCCGGTACGATGTCGTGTAGAAACCGAAAGGGGTGTCGATTTCATCCTAACAAATTAGCCCGCTTCTATCTTAGATTGCATCATCACTTAACATCAGGTGTGATAGCAGTCAAGGGCTAACTTGTAGTCGATAAAAAAAAAATAAAATGCAAGCTTTGTAGTCAAGATACCAGAACCTACAAACTTTACCAGAAACATTAGGATGAGGTCAAACTGTCAAGCCATGTAGGCGTAATTATGCAATGTATTATGAAAATTCAATATTCTCTGTGCTCTTAACGATTTCCGGGTATGTAATTCAGCACAAATTCAGGGTGTCTAAGCACAAATCGGATTTCACGCAAGCTGTCGCTCGACTCACTGGGCCGAATGTGAAGCGGATTAACAAATTGAATAATAAACAACGACGGCAAGAGACGGCATTTGACTTGTGTTAGATCACAGATTATATATAACATAGTATGTATATATAAAAGTCAATCATTACAGAGAAACAGTATTGGCTGGTGGAAGACATCTTGTATGGCTAGTTATCACCCTACCAACAAAGACGTACCGCCAAGCGATTCAGCGTTCCCATGCGATGTCATGTAGAAACCGAAAGGGGTGTGGATTTCATCCTACTCCTAACGAGTTAGCCTGCTTCCATCTTAGATTCCATGATCACCACTTACTTACCACCAGGTGTGATTGCAGTGAAGGGCTAACTTTTAATGAATTAAAAAAAAACATCAACGCACAGATCAAACACCTGAACAGATTGCGTTAAAAATTGGAACATATAAAACTAAGATATGGACGTGCCCCGATAAAGGTTTGGGTTTTCCCGATATTTCTCTATTGTCCTCGAAAGTCTGTTTGTCTTTTTTCTCAGGAACACGTGGAGGTATCAAGCCAATATTTATATAATATACTCAGGTCTGCTGTTCCTTGAAGCTGTGAAATAATAAAACTTCTAAGCGAGTTTTTTTTCAGTTACTTTGAATTAAAAAACGAACTTTTCGTTTTTATTAATTTTACACAGAATGGTCAATTTGGACGTACCCTATCAAATAAATATTTAAAATCAGTTAAGATTTTGCAGAATTAAGAGGTAACAAAAAATCGCTTCGGTTGACACCCTCCTCAGAATCAGAATCAGAATCAGAATCATTTATTTGCTTGAAACATTACAGTACGATATATATAGGTCTTGTTATGTTAAAAAGATACAATGTCTCGCCTCCGAAAAGTTCGAAAGTCAATCGTTGGACTGGGTGTACTCTTCTACAACAAGATGCCCAATTCAGTTTTAGATCTGCCATTGCATAAGTTTAAGCAATGTATTAAAACTCACTTACTGAGTCAAGGTTATTATACTATAGATGAATTTTTAAATGACAAAGAGGTTGAGAGGCAATTGGATCAGCTTTCAACTTCACACAAGTAGTAGAATAAATAATTTTATGTAACAATACAGTTAATATTGTAAAAATTAATGATTTTAAAAGAGAAACTGATGAGTTTCTTGCCGGCTCTTCTCAACAGGACCTGCCTTCCGAGCCGGTGGTAGAGTCACTACAAATAGTCTAATATGACCTTTCAAAAGTGCTTATAATTGGCCTACTTGAAATAAATGATTTTGAATTTGAATTAACAGGCATGCAAATGTTAAACTACATGAAATAATTAAAACAAAAACAAAAATAATAAAATGTCAGAGAATTTAAGAATATAAAAAATATATATCAAATAATAAATGTCAAGGATCATATTAAAACAATTATTATCAAAGATAAAAAAATAAAATTAAAAGACATAATAAAAGAATGCATGTTAGGTCAATGTCAAATCCTGTACCTATTAGCATATTCCTGAATTGTGTAATAAGCTTTATCTATCAAATGCTCCTGCGGCTTATGTTTAAATATATTGAAATTCTTGATACCTGCTATATTTGCAGGTAGTTTACTATATAATATGCAAGTCATAATAAACTCACTATTCCCAAAATGTACTGATCTGCTTACATGTACAGACAGTTTAGTCTTGTGTCTTTCGTTATGTAAACAATTGTAAAGATGTATATTTTTCCGAGAAAATAATATAGATTCAAGAAAATATATAGAAGGGTATGTCAATATTTTAAAACATCTAAAATATTCCTCCTTTTACTAAAGTCGGTGACATAAACTGAACGTTTGTTACCGTATCTAACGCTACGCTTACACCTACATCTACGCTTAGTTTATACGTAGGTACATATTTTAATAAATAATGTCGTCGTCAGGATTTCTAGGAACGAAGTCGCAGATAACGAGCTGACCTGACGAACGTTTTCCTGTCTGGAATGTTGACACGTAATGAAAGTTCTCGACTTAAGTTAAAAAAAGCTAATAGAGAATGCATGAGAAAATGTTCTCCGTATTTTTTTATAACAGGACTCGCTGAATCGCTGTATAGATCTAAGATGAAGAAATAAAATCCTAAATTGATTTTTCATCATTATCATCATGTGACGATCATAATCGTACATACTAATATATATAATAACACTAAAAATAAATAAATATATATAAATATATATACATGAAAAATATGTAAATGTGTTTTATTAAAGAATAGTAAAAAGGTAAACAACAGTGTTTTATAAATAAACGAGTAATTAGTAGTATCTTCTAAATGAACGCAAAATTATATAATAGTACGTGAAGCGTTCCACATTCAAATTTGTATCCATAGTATATGTTAAGCACGTCCTGAAGGTTACTGAAAACCGGAAAGTGACGTTTGAACGAACGCAAGATTATTTGTGATGCATTGTTGCACTCGTCACTAATATGAAAATACGGCGTTCCGACCGTAACGCGTATTCATTGCGTTACACTATGTTTTCATCGAATGATGAATATAATACATAGAAGTCGGTTATAAATAGTATGCAAAGGCATATATGGAAAGAGATTTATAAGCAATAACACATCAAGTAAGGCTATGCACCCTTACTAACAAATATAGAATTGAGAATAAAATGTATTATTGAATTATGTGATTATGTCTGTCTGTCTAGAAGTTTGTCTGAGGACTTACTCGGATCGCTCTCACGGCACAATTAACACTACTATCATTTATCATGTATCTAGAAATATAACTCTAATATCGATTGGAATTTTAGTTCTTAAGAGAATTTGATTCTAATCATTTTTTTTTTTAATTATAAAATACGTGTAGAGGCCACATATATGGGAATCAGTTCGTGTAATGCAGTCAGAAAGAATGAGTTTAGGGACAGTCAAGATTTATTTATGGTTAAATGAATTTAATCTTCCGAAACTCTAAAAGTACTTGAGTTATTTATGGACATAACATTGATAATAGGGTTCTAATCGAAAGACGATCACGTGCCAATCTAATACTTTTAAACTAAAAGTATAATAACCTTTAGAAAGATCTTAAACATGATGTAAATTGTGTTTGTACTGATATGTGACGAATGTTTAGCTATTTATGGGACTTCGAAACAGTTACAATCATCATTGTCAGCCGATTGAGGTCCACGAGACGGGACTAAGGGTGATAATTCTTAATTTACTAAAGACCACTATCAGATGTTGGTGACAGCGACCGGGACTGAAGGCTTGTACTAACCGAGGCATGGGGTATACACCACTAACTTATCTATTTCAAGCTAGGAATCTACTGAAAATTTGTAAGCACAAAGAAAACTTAGAATTAAACACAGCCCGACCTAGGACTTGACCGAGGACTACGCGATCGAAGCCACACTAACCACTGGACCAAGGAGCAGTAATAGTATAGTATGGTCCATAATCAGCATTATGCAAACCAGTATATCAGTGAACTAATTACCCTCATTTGGTAATTAGCTAGCACGTACGTTCACCTAACCTTTTATTAGCGCGGAGTTAATCAACGCGGCTGAATGTAGTGACACTTTTAATCACTGGTACGGAATTTCACGCTATCGAAAACCTTTTTTGGTTTCGCGTTACCGGATTGCCAGTTAATTGGACGTTTTCAGCAATTCCATCGGACATAGGTACTACTAGCTGCATTATTTATCAAGCTTTTATTTAACTTGCCCTATTCGTATGGGTAACATTTTTGCAAAGATTACTGTTACTTGAAACTGTTACAATGTATTGAAATAACATTTATTTATTCTTTATTTGTACCTACACCAAAATGAAGAAAAACAGAACAGAGACATAAAATACAATAAGTAGAGCTGGTTCAAAAGGTGGCTTTATTGCTTAACAGCGAACTCTTCCTGGCAACCTTGGATTTAGGTAAACATTGTTGTGGGGCTACAACCCCTCTCAACGTGCGCTAAGTGCAGGCGGGCGCGCGACTCACAGTTTGCTTCACGCTACGTTGTATGAAAAAACGAGCTCATGACTAAAGACCTCGTATGGGTTTGAAACTAGTTGCTTATATTTTAATAATAATTATGTTCTAGATAGTATTTATTAATTTGCGTTTTATACTCTAGAGAACTACCTGGTGAATTAAATAATGATAAGTCTACTCGCGCGAAGCGAAACCTATGTTTAAACTGTGCTTTGTGTTTATCAAAGAACATCGCAATCGTAAACTATCATTAATAAGCTTATGACTTAATCATTTCCTTACCCTTTGCGTAACTGTACTGTAGAGGCTTTCATTACCAAGTTACGTGTAGTTATTTACATCTTAATTTAACACTAAAACTTGTCTACGGCACCGCGCGGTGAAATAACAAAGACGCAGTTAAACTTGCGAACGAAATGAGACGCGGAAATAATTATTACGTACAAAATTAAAGCAACGGAAGTTTAAACTAAACGAAAACATTTACTTTAAACACTGGCGCAGAAAGTTTTAAAAATTATAAAAGGTAACGTTCAACCGATGTTATTTTTTGTTCACCTTCTAAGCTTTTAACTGATGTCATATTAAATTTTTAAATATCTTTGAGGATTTAATTTTGGTAGTGCTTAACTTTGATTGTTAATTTAAATTAAAGTAATATGAGTGTTTCCGATAATAATGGAATTCAATAAATGACTATTTATTGAAGAAGAATTTATTTATCGTTATTTTAAGGGTGTAATTAAGCCCTATGGAACCCTTATAACCCTTTGTTGTCCGTCTGTCTGTCAAGACCCCTTTTCTCAGAATTACGCGAAGGTATCACGCTGAAATTTATAACAAATACTCAGGTTGACTGGCCCTTGGAGCTGGGAGCATATCAACGACGGCCGAGTGGCACAGTGGGTAGTGACCCTGCTTCTGCGTCCTAGGCTGTGGGTTCGATTCCCACATCTGGAAAAATGTTTGTGTGATGAAGATGGATGTTTTCCAGTGTCTGGGTGTTTATCTGGTTGTGAAGCATGGACCCTAGTGGAAGACCTTCGTAAAAAACTTGAAGCCTTTGAGATGTGGACATACCGTAGGATGCTCCGCATTAGCTGGACAGCTAATGTGTCTAACACTGAGGTTCTTGCCTGAATGCAGGAAAAGACGGAGATAATCAAGACCATCAAGCAGCGGAAGATCTCGTACCTAGGACATATTTTACGACATGATAGGTACCGCTTGCTGCAGACTATCATAATGGGCAAGATCTCAGGAAAAAGAGGTGTGGGAAGGAGGAAGATGTCCTGGCTAAGAAACATTAGGGAGTGGATTTATAATATTATTATCAAACTTCTAAGCCAAAGCAAAAAATACGATACTCGTAAGAGAATCATAACCTACAGGGTACTTTTAATTTGGCGAACAAACATCATGTAGCACAGTTGCATCATATAAATAAAAACATTTATTATTATGTTAGTCTTTGACGACCCCCGTGGTGCAGTGGTATGCGCGGTGGATTTATAAGACGGAGGTCCTGGATTCGATTCCCGGCGGTGCAGATTGAGATTATTCTTAATTTGTCTTGGTCTGGCTGCTGGGAGGCTTTCGCCGTGGCTAGTTACCACCCTACTGACAAAGACGTACCGCCAAGCGATTTAGCGTTCCGGTACGATATCGTGTAGAAACCGAAAGGGGTGTGGATTTCATCCCACTCCTAACAAGTTAGCCCCCGCTTCCATCTCAGATTGCATCATCACTAAACATCAGGTGTGATAGCAGTCAAGGGCCAACTTGTAGTCGATAAAAAAAAAATTTTAAGCTTACCCCGTATACTCATGAAATTCATATCAAATATTTGACTATGTCTTCAAGATATTATACACGACTACAAGATTGACGTTAAAGCCTTCAAAGGTTACGTCAACTTACAAAGTTTCATAAGTTTACATGAAAGTATTTCATAATGACTTAAATTTTCCAAGAGGGATAACTTAAAGACAGGAATGATATAAGACTTCCTAGACTTTTACTTCATCAGCGAACTTCTTTAATATTTAATTTTCCTTAACTTTGTCCACTAAGTATGACAGCTGTTGGATATCATTCTTTAATGTTTTTTGAAGTCTTATCCGGAATTTCGAAGAATGTTTGTCCTATATTTATATTTCCTCTGATTTCCTCTAAATAGTAAAACGTAGCTATCTCTTCCAAGTTAGTCCATATCCATACCAGTAGTAAGGCTGTATCATCACTTAACGTTAGGTGAGAACGCAGTCAAGGTTCAACTTGTAATTAAACAAAAAAAAATTGAATGAAAAGTGACAAAGTTGGAGGTTTTAAGTTAAATTCATTTGTTTGTCAACGCAAAAAGTTATGGGTCTCCTAGAAATATGCCGGTAAAACCATGCTTACAATGTACCTACAATTGAGATAAATCTTACTACAGCTTTTATGTTTAATCGTCTCTCTGAGGTTGGACATGGGTAATTGCCTGACAATAGGTTGGCGCGGAGAAGGTTTTAGCAGAAAAGGCCAATAAATAACAATAACTTAACTTATTTGATCATTATAGATTTGCGTGAAAAATGGCCTAATCGAATCTCCACAGATGTTCTATTTCATGACCAATTTTCAGATCTGTAACGTCAGGCCCGAGTTTGTATGGGACCCGGGTTTCTCCTTTGTTACGTAAAACTGTTGATTACGCCAAGAACAAAAGATACATACGTTTAAAAAACCTATCCTTTCATCAATCGAGGTAAAACATGGTAAAAAGTTATAACATACCAAATGCTAGTAATGGTTAACTTAAAAACGGTACTTAGAAAACTGCGGGCAATATTGTACAGTGTAGCTCTAAATATCTACCAAGTAGGAACTCGGAACTCTTTGTCTGCTACAAGAATGTTTCGCATTTAAGAAATTTAGGTCATCTCTCGAGAAACTGTGTGTGTAGCTGTTCTTTTGTAGATATGTGATACATTATGTGTTCATGACGGACTGGAGTAGTTGTTATGTAACATTGGGGCCTTGAAAGTGAGTATTGTGGCTTAAGCGAAAGCTAGACTTTTTCTTTTAAGATTGAAATATTATATTTGTGTGAGTAATACAATATTATTGAAATATAAACGGCTGAAATTCACGACACTGTTGATTTTCATGAAGGAAACTCAGTTTGACTTAAACTCGTTGCATGAACAAACGATCTCATTACTAAGGTATGGTTCTAAACTAATCGGGCATAATGTAGAAAATACTGGCGATAGTTTAAAACCTTCGAAAGTTAGGTTTTTATTACAATATTGTAGAGCTTGAAAAGAAAGGCATTCTTCGATGGCTTCGGCATGTAGAGAGAATGGATGAAAGAAGATTAAGAAAAAATATTTATGAGGCAAGTGTGATTGGAAATGTTGGAAGGGAAAGGCTATACGAATGGTCCTGGGCCAAATTTAGGATATTTAAAGAATGGCCAGGTCAGGAGTACGCTAAACCGACGAACTTGTATGAAAGGATTAATGAGAGTGGAAGAAGCTAAGGAAGTATGCAAGGACCGTGGCAAATGGAGGGATGTGGTCTCTGTCTAGTCCTATGGTAATGAGGCGTGATGTTATGTATGTATTTATGTATCTATGTATGTGGTATGAGAGAAAAAAAAGTTATTAACTTACGGTCAAATTTTGACCACGTGCAATAACTAGTTAGCTAGGCTAACCTAAAACTAAAAAACCGGTTAGTTTTGAAATATAAAAGTTTTTAATTTGAAAACGTCCAGGACTCTGGCGCTTTGATTAAAAGTTTATTCGGCACAATCCAACTTCATATCGGAACAGCCGTGCCAAAACCAAATATTTTATAATTTCTAAACGTCTTTTTCTTTGCTTTAGCACTTTATGCGACCGATTTTTAAGGATTAAGCTAACATTAGTTCAAATAGGCTTTATTTCAAGTTTGGACGTATGTCAGCTTTGCAAGCAATGCATTTTCATGTAAATAAATGAGTATTATAGGACAATACACACATAGCTATACAGACCAAAGGTAAGCGTTAGTAGTATGGGTGTTATGATAAATTATGAATATTTTTGTACATGTACATAAATATTTATAATATATTGTTAAACACCCTAAGAGACTGGAAAACATCCATCCTCATCACACACACATTTTACCAGATGTGGATTGGATACCAGAAAATTACAATTAAGATTATCTGCCTTACCTGTTAATTGCAACTTTGTTCTATTTAAACTAGTCATATTTATAAGGAGAGCACTGACGCCTAAAACACAGGTTTATACCTAACTAAGGGACAGTCGATTTCTCCTCGAATAAGAATAATATTGTATACATATTGTGGTAAATTGTGGCAATTTAGTTACTTTCAAGTTGCTTAAAAAATAACCTGGCATTGTAACTTTATCATCACATCTTGTCATTTATTCGTATAGGCATCATTTGTATTGTTATCTTAGAATAAGTATTGTATTCTTGCTTTCTTTCAATAAATTATTATTTTATTATTATTAATTATTATTATATCGTAAAGCAAAAAGCTTTATTAATATAACAACCTAGGGCCTTTCGATCATAAAGAAATGCGTTCCCGACTGCGCCAGAAAGGTCTTCAAAACTCGTATCCCAAAGTTTTGAACTTCCAAAGTAGTTTCCGATTTAGCGCACAGTTTAGTCGAGTCGCACCGGCAGTGTGTCTCCATTTGCATTTTAATCAAGCCAAAACTTTCTTCAGTATCGCACATAATACATTTAAAAGTAGAAACAACACCGACTAAGTGAGTCAGGACTTCAAATTTCAGTTTCAGGAGAATTCTTTTATATTGTGTACCTACAGATTTTGTGTTATGAAATCTTTATTTTCTGAAGCGAAGTGCTAAAGTACACGTTTTTGATGACTAATTTATACACCTGCATTGTCACTAAACGAGAAGGATCATGAAAATGTTTGTTTTAGTTTAGGTACAAGAAGTTTTGAATCACCTTTAGACTATTTGTAGTGACTCTACAACTATCATAATGAGCAGGTTCTTTTGATAAACAAGAAATTCAACAGTTGCTGCAATAATTCATTTTTACATTATTAATTACATAAAATTATTTATCTACTTCTGTTGAAAGCCGATCCAATTGCCTACATCTATCTTTGTTTAATTTAATTATGTTAAAAAATTGGAATTTTCTATTATAAATCAAGGCGTTCCTGACTGTGCCAGAAAGGTCTTCAAAACTCGTATTTAGATCCCAAAGTTTTGAACTTCCAAAGTAGTTTCCGACTTAGCGCACAGTTTAGTCGAGTCGCACCGGCAGTGTGTCTCCATTTGCATTTTAATCGAGCCGCAACTTTCTTCGGTGTCGCACAGAATACATTAAAAAGTAGAAACAACACTGACTAAGTGAGTCAGGACTTCAAATTTCAGTTTTTAGAAGGTAAGATACCCGGAGAGCTTTTTATATTGTGTCCCAAACTATGTCAGAGATTTCGATATTAAAAACTCGATTTTTCCAAGCAACGTAGAACAACGTTTTAATGACTAAAGTAGGTATATACTGCTACGTAAGTTGGTACCAAGTTAGAAAAGACAAAACAGTCTGTAATGTTTTCCTTCTTTATATTAAGTTTGTTTAGATCTATTATTTTATCAAGTATGTTCTTTCTAAGTTTGCTTAGATTGTTTTTGTAGGTATTAAGTTTGTTCTTTGTGTTTCAACTAAGTTTGTTTTTCGTAACTACTTAGTCTTTGCCTGCAATCACACCTGATGATAAGTGATGATGCAGTTTATGATGGTAGCTGGCTAACTTGTTAGGAGTAGAATGAAAATCTACACCCCTTTCGGTTAAAGCGCGACGCCGTATTGGAACTTTTAATCGCTTGGCGGAATTTCTTTGCGGACAGGGTGGTAACTAGCCACGGCCAAGCCTGTTAGCAGCTAGAAATTGACCAATATAAATAATCTCAATAGACTTATAAATCCCCCGCGCATACCACTGCGCAACAGACGCCGTCGTCATGGTCCTTGTGAAATAAATAAATAAAAACAAAACGGCAATTGTACATATACGATGTTTTTCCAATGTAAAGAAGCCCCTGTCTTTTGTAAGATAAATAGCTTGACACATTTCCCTTATAACTCTACGACCTCATTGTGTCAAGGCGTCGAGTCGGTCCCGTCGGCTCCGATAAACAACTTTATTACGGAGACCCGCCCTATTGAAAGTGTAACGTTAGAAACCGAGAAAAATATCTTGTTTCCAAACTTGTTGTGTGAACTCGTTTGAACTCTACGTTTGTGCCTACTCGAAGAGTCTTACTACAGTATAACAGCTAAGCTGGTTCGTACGTCAACCTGTCCAGCCGTCAATTAGATCAAACAAAAATTTTCAAACAGATGAATTTAATTATACGAAGGTAAGAACAGACAGACAGAAGATTCAGGATTATCGAAACGAATAAATAACTTTCTGACTACATTAATATGGAGGAAAGTACAAGATAAAAGCCTGAAGGCCTTGTTGGTATGGCTTCTATCATGAGGCCCTAGGTCTTGGGTCGTGTCACGGAAAATTTTTGAGCTTCTTCTGAGAAATTTCCATTAAATTCGATGCCCGAAACCGAAATGCTGGTGGTGCTACACCCCGGTGCCTCGAAGAGCACGATCCCAGTCACCTTAACATTTGATAGTACTCGTTAATGAATTAAACGTTAACACCTAAGCACCCCAACCCGCTTTGGAGCAGCGTGGTGGGTCTACGCTCCATATCCCCTCTCCTACAAGGAGGTAAGCCTGGTCCTGTGCCGTAAGTCGTAGGACGGGCTGATAACAAGATAAAAGTCGTGCTTCGGCTACGAGCTTTCTTTATGAGTGCCGGCGCGCTCTTTTTCGTACAGAGATGGCTTGATTATTTTATAACTACCTATACGGCTCTGGATGTACTTCTCTTATTCAGTTATTTAAACAAAAGCAGTCTATGAAGGTAGGTAGTAAGTACCACTCCGGAAGGTTAGGCGAGGCTCCTTTTAGTGCGCGGACTATGCTACTAGTGCTTAGTAAATGTAAATATCTGTATTTTAGTGTAACTAGTAATTAATAAATGAATTCTTCTTTTAAGGTTTATTGTGGGTTGCCAGATATAACTAAAATTTTTAGTTGATCATCTTCAAAACTTACCGCTCCCAGCTAAGCCGCCTCGGAGTCTCAGCGCCGCTTCTCTCCTCCGGTGTCCCCCGTACGCCTTGAGTGAGGAGGCGCGCCAGCCGAGACCCTGTGCTAGAGCTGCCCGTGCTTGACACCGAGCCGCGAGGAGTCGGAACTCTGAAAGAAAGAGTCACATAGTTCTGGGTCATTTATATAAATTATCATTTATTCCATCCTCTAATTTTTGCCATTCCCAGACTGATGATGATGATGTTGGGATGATGTAATACTCACAAGTCGAGCGTCTTACCCGCTTGTTATTTTTGTGATCAAATAAACCTAGTGTTTTAAGAGAAATGTTTAGTAAATGTGACCTTGGGAACGAGGAATGGCAACTCACTGTGATACAGTTATTGCTAGTACAGAAGTTCGAACCATCCGCAAATTAGCAGTCCCGCGAGTAGGGATTTGGGAGTCGCAAGCGGTCAGAATGGGGGTTCTGGTTGCTTAAAACCAATCACCTGCGACCCTAGGTAGCTAACAGCTTGTAGTGGCACAAGTTGTTAATAAATTGAGGAATGATACGCAACAATGTAGACGAGTACTGTGCTCGAGTGCAGTGAAGGCACCGGCGAGTTCTATGAGATCCCGGTGTCTTTCTATTTGTACTGAGGGCGGCCACCGAGGGGGTTTTAGTGGTTAAGTTCCACATAACCCATCTTCTCCCCCTGGAAGGCAGGCATCTCCGAAGAGATTTCCCCTCTGATACCAAAAAAAAAAGTACAGAAGTTGCCGTGCCTGGGACCTACCTACCTTACAACTTTTGTTCTGTAGGTAATGTTTTTAGTTTAATAGTACTTATAAGGCAAAAATTGTAAGCCGGGACTTTGTTTTTGTAAATAATAATAAATAAATAGATAAAAGGTAATAAAGGATTCCCAGGGCTTTGGGATTTCTCTTCGGTTGATTGATATAAGGCGACAATTTGTCGAATGTGTTGCCTTGCGGTATGGGCGATGGTTTGTAAAAAAAATACGGTCGAATTGAGAAACTCCTTTTTTGGAGTCGTTTAAAAGTAGAAACTATTTCGTTCCACTATACTATTAGAATGGCTGATTGATTTAAATTTGAATATATGTAGGACGGCCTCCGTGACGCAGTGGTATACGCGGTGGATTTATAAGACTGAGGCCCTGGGTTCAATTCCCGGCGAGGCAGATTAAGATTTTTCTTAATTTGTCTACGTCTGGCTAGTGGTTAGTTACCACCCTACCGACAAAGACGTACCTCCAATCGATTGAGCGTTGAGGTACCATGTCAAGTAGAAAGCGAAAGGGGTGTGGATTTCATTCTACTCCTAACAACGAAGCCCGCTTCCATCTTAGATTGCATCATCACATAAGGTGTGATAGCACTCAAGGGCCAACTAGTAGTCGTTAAAAAGAAAATAAAAAAAGATACCGAAGGAAGTTATTAAAAACGGTCAGTTACTAAAATCTGTTGTAGATGAAACGTTACAGGTTGGATTCTATATTTTTTCCCAAATTTCCTGCTCTAAATATAAACCAAAAGGTGTTAAGGTCATAACTTCATTAGCATATCAAATTTTGGGCTGTCATGGACACACAGGTTCACTTAATGCCGTCGTAAATCTAATTTATATTTTAACAATTCTAATTTTCTTTCCATGACGACGCTACTTTGGGTAAAATAAGATTACTTTTTAAGTTCTTTTTAAAACAAGTTTTGTGAAGTCATCCACAGTGTGACAGTGGAACTTTAATCTTGCATCTATACGAATATTATAAATTTGAAGTTTGTTTATTTATTTGAACGTGCTAATCTTAGGAATTACTGGTTCTAATTGAAAAAATATTTTTGTGTTAGATAGTCTATTTATTGAGAAAGGCTTTGAGCTATATAACATTACGCTGCAACCATTGTCTTGTGAAAAAGTTTTAAGTTCCGTGTAACTAAGCTTGATCTTCTCCTTTATATAATCAATACATTTTCCTTCCAGGTGCACGCTTTCCGAGTACGTTGCCTTTAAGAATCAACCTAAAAAGTTGAATAGTTCAATATAATAAAGCTCACTAATATAAATGGTATTTAGTATTAGAACTTAAAAGACATACAACCGGATGAACAAAGGTTAAGATTGTTTGATAGAAAACGTTTCAATGCATAGGCTAAAGTACCGACACATTTCCTTTCTAGTGAAAACACAGACCGTAAAGAGATCTAGAGCTATTTGAGAGCATTCTCGGCGTCTATTTTTGTTCTACGGGGTCAAGAACTCTCTATGTGCCAGTCGTGACATACCTATAGACGTATTAGAAGTAACTGAGTTCAAAATGTTATAATATAAAGGCGAAAGTTTGTGAGTGTGTGAGTATGTTTGATACTGGAATGGATTTTTATGAAACTTTGCAATAATATAGCTTACATATCAGAATAACCCAGAGGCCACATTTTATACCAAAATTCCTACAGGAACAAAAACAACGCGAGCATCCCCTAGTATATTAATATAATAAATGCGAAAGAGAGTTTGTTTATTAAGATTGTATGCTTTAACTAGGTTTTTATTACTTGTTTATTAGTTAGGCTTTTATGCTCTAAGCACTCAACTGAATCTTATGAATATTTGCATACAAGGGGGTATAAAAAAGAACAGGAAAAAAATAGAAAAAAACAAACGAGAGCGAAACCGATTTTATGTTATGCTCCACAGAACAAACAAAAATTCTTCTTTTATCTATGTTATGCACGTAGTCAAACTTGTACCTAAAAAAAATAGAAATCCATTGACAATATATGGATAAAATTTATTTTAGAAAAAATAGAAATGTTTGTAAAAAATTTTAATAGAAAATTAAACCGACTTCACGTACTAAAAAGTAAAAAATAATTTGTATCATTTAGTTGTTTACTTTACACTAGTAATTTACTTTAGCATAGCTATGAAGTTGGTGCCATCCACGTTTAAGGGACGTTTACACGAAGGAAGGAGCAAAGCGCTAGTGTGGGTTCAAAGTAACGTGGAAACCTTAACCCACGATCTCATCATTAGATCCTAATATGATGACTTTGGAACTATTTTGAAAGTGTACCCCTTCTAATAAATAAAAGAACCATCAAAATCGGACTACTCTGTCGAAAGTTATACGTGGTTTTACATAAAAAAGTACGTGTCTCAAAAACTACTTAACCGATTTTGATGAAACTTCCAGCATTCCCTAAGTTGAACAATACCTAATACTACAAAAAATAATTACTTAAATCGAACTTGTAGTTCCGGAGATATGCCTCCACATACATAAATACACACATACATACACTTTTGAAATTTGGCACATTTGTTCAGACGCTGATATAGACTAACATATGCAAACACTGGGCCTTTCTGGAAATATTACACACATACGGGTAATAAATAACCTCCTTTTTTGAAGTCGGTTAAAAACTAAATTGAAAATTGCAATTTAATAACGATGTATCCGACGGTAAAACCGATAAATTCAAAGCGGAACATGATTATTTAATAGCAAGCACAAAAATCAATGTAATAAATGCTTTTAATAAAGTTCGAGAAACCTGTATAGTATTTAATATAATTAATTGAGTCGTCGGATGTTCCTCAAAAAGTTTCTCTGGTCCTTGATAAAGATGTAAGAGTAATTGTCGTTTGGAAATTAAGAAGGAGTTCAAAGAACATCATCTATCAAAGTATGAAAGTTTGCGAACTGTGATAAATACAGTATCAAGGTGAAGCAATAAAACTGCGATATTATTTTTCCTTTGAGTGTCATGTTCGGGTAAACACCACGAGAGTTTTTGGCCTTAAGGTGCAAATTGGTAGCCGATCGCAGACGACAACAGTATCTACGTCGATTCTTAAAAAAATTTTTGACAAAAAATAGAACCGACTCAAAACGCACTAAAAAGTAAAAAATAACTGTGTCATTTAGTTGCTTTATTTTCTTAAGCATATCTATGAAGTCGGTGCGAGCTAAGTTTAAGGATCATTTTTTTACGTAGTAAAGCAGTTTGAGG
The DNA here is from genome assembly GCA_034621355.1 of Mycalesis mineus. NCBI lineage: Eukaryota > Metazoa > Arthropoda > Insecta > Lepidoptera > Nymphalidae > Mycalesis > Mycalesis mineus. The sequence continues at coordinate 14,405,821 of CM067891.1, read as the reverse complement.
GTTCTAGGTAACGTCCTTGAAGTAGAAACCTTGGCTGGCACCGATTCCTAGATATGCTTAAGTAAATTAAAGCAACTAAATAACACAGTTATTTTTTAATTTTTAGTGCGTTTTGAGTCGGATCTATTTTTTGTTAAAAATTTTTATTTCTTACTTTTTAGAGATTTATCGCCACGTAACGTACTCGTACTATACTGTCATAGTATAATTATTATATGGTACTAGTAGCCAAAAAGCTACCGATACCGAGACATAAACCGAAATCGCTGTAAGCGTGCCTCCAAAATTTGAAGAGTTCCTTCAATTTCCCCAGAATATCATCATCAGATCCTAACAATATGAGAATGAGACCATCTTGAATGTGTGCCCTTTTTAATAAAAAAAGAATTATTAAAATCGGACAATTCTGTAGAAAGTTATGCGTGGTGATACATATAAAAAAAAATGTACGTGTCGAATTGAGAACCTCCTCCGTTTTTTTTTGTCGGTTAAAAAATACATCGTACGAACGTCTGGCTTTCAACTCGTCGATCAATCCACCTTCAGTTTGACTGTCAGTCCAAAATTAATTAGTAATTAATAGCTATAATGGAACAATTTTTGTATAACTAAGTATTGTAGGTGGGCGGTGACCCAGTGTTACCCTTGCCATTGTTGTATGCACATCTTAATTTGTTCCCATCTTATTTAGCGGCCTAGGCGCGGTTCGATTCCCAGGTCTGGAAAAATGTTTGTGTGATGAGCATGGATATTTTATGGATTTTTCATCAGTTATCATAGTAGGTACCCATAACACAAGCTACCTACGCTTACTTTGGGGTTACATAGCGAGCGATGTGTGTAATTGTCCTATAATATTTGTTTATTTAAAGATTTTTTTTAGTACTTCTACGTTTATTATACAAGATAGGAAACAAAACCAATATAAAATACAAATTAAAACTAAATTAAATTAAATCTAAAGATATTTTGACTTTGAATATGGCAAAATGTAATTGGAGAATACCGACTTCTGTTCCATCCGCTTTTCAACCGTTGTATATTGGCTTTAATAAATTCGTCTTTTTTAAGAATCGACATACTGCAGACGTTACGTCGCAACGATCCTACAGATTTGTATGTGTTTTATATTTTTTTATTCGCTACAAGTTAGTCCTTGATTACCTACTAATGGTAAATCATGAGGCAATCTAAGTTACAAGCGGGATAACTTGTTAGGAGTAGGAAATCCACACCCTGTTCGGTTTCTATTCAACATCGTATTGGAGCGCTCAATCGCTTGGCGGTATGTCTTTTCCGGTAGAGTGGTAACTAGCCGCGACCGAAGGCTCCCACCAGCTAATTGTATAACGTTAATACGGAAACGACGTGTCGCTACGAATTTAATTTGATACCAGTTCACAAGTCGACTGCAGTCGGCTACGAACTCGCACCTTTACTACGAGTATGTTATTGTATTGAACCATAAACACTTTGTTAGATCGAGATGATGACAATAATATTGTGTTCTAATCTTTTAAAGTGATATCCCTGTGGAGTACAGTATCAGATCTAAAACCTTTGTTGTATAAGCAGTTGCACCTGTAGTGCGTACAGATAGCGTATATTCAACAGGATTGATATGCCATACAAGAATGGAATAATGAGAGTAGAAGAAGCTATAGAAGTATGCAAGGACCGTGGCATATGGAAAGCTGTAGTCTCTGCCTACCTCTATGAGATTGGGGCGTGACGTTATTAATGTATATATGTGTAGATTTAAAATATACAATGTTTATTTATACACCAAATTATAGAAGAACAGTTACAGTACATATATTTTCTATTATTAAGCTATTGCATAGCTTCTATCGCGGGCCTTGAGCGTGGAGACCGAATAGAAAAAATCCGTAACGAAAAAACCTAACCTAGCGGTTCTCGTCCGATCACCGAAGTTAAGAAACATCGGGCGCGGTCAGTACTTGGATGGGTGACCGCCTGGGAACACCGCGTGATGTTGGCTTTTTTAAATTTTTATATGCAATAGCTTAACCGCGGCAGTCTCCGAATGCCACACGTCATTTTATTATTATTATTATATTTTAAGATAATAACGTTATCAGGTCCATAATCACGACAAAATTTGAATCTATGAAACGACATAAAACAAATTAATCGTTTTGGAAAACTGACAACATTTTTGCTTACAGAAACTATTTAGGGACAGAAAAATTACTTGTTCGCTTTCACATGGCGGTCTTATTTAAGTTAATTATTTTAATAAAATGACCAATGTATAGTTACAGCCTATTTAGCTTTAATCACAAGGTCCTGGGTTCGAATCCTGGGTGTATAAATTATAGCAGTAGTTTTCAACTAACTTCAAATAGTCTTTTCTATATGAAGTTAGTTTATGAAGGTAGTTTTATAAGATTATTTTAGCATCTAGAGCCGTAGATTTGAATCCTAAATCTGGAAAAATTTGCAAATACTTATGCAGGTTTTCCGTTGTGATGTTTTGTATTAATTACTAGAGGACGCCCGCAGTTTCACCCGCGTAGGTTCACCTATGTGTTATCCTGATATGTAATATGTACCTATTATTGTGAAGTTTCACCAAAATCCATTCAGTACTTTTTGCGTAAAAGAGTAATAAATATCCATCCAACCGTATAAAGAAACTTTCGCTTTTATAATATTAGCAAATAAGTAAAGACTAGCGACTCTAAGAACTTCATATGTACAAATAAAAATAGGTAAAAAACTTTTTAAGTTAAACGGTTTTATGTTAAACATACATTGCAATGTTTAAGATAAATGTACTAAAAACCAAAAAATAATAAAATATATACAGTCGTGGGAATTATAAACATATTTCCATATTCCAAAATTACTAAATTTGACCCAAGAATAAATAATAAAACAAACGGGGTGAGCTAAATAAAACCGTTTAAAAAAGGAAAAAAATATAAATTTATTACAACTGTTTTTTTTTGACTGAGGATTGATTTACAAATAACACTTAGTAATAGATATTGAATTTGTTATATTTTATTGATATAACAATATAAGAAAATTGTTAGTAAAAATATTTGTTATTTATTTAAACTTGACTGTGTAAAAAGAGTCTTATTTAAAATAATAAAAAGTAAAATTATCCTTTTGTTCATTTCAATTGGAATACTTTATTAAATGTACAACGAAATGTATTCCTTTAACATAATACGATACAAACTCTTTGTCTTGAATTCGTAACAAGAAAAGCCTTTTGATGTTTTGGCTTCGTATTGGATCTATTATCTATGGTCTAAGAGCCTGCCATGGTTACACCTTCGTCATTATATAATCGCTGAAACTTTGACATGTCATGTTCCTCCACTAAATAAATACAGCAAGCTCGGCCTGAGACTGCAGTCCCTGGAGCATAAAGAAACCCTTACGAATAATACAGTAGCTGACTTGACTTATCTTTGGACTTCAGGAATGTCTACAACAGCCTTCGAGACTTTGTTGTAAAGCTCTAATATCCCAGTCGCTTGACGTTTAGTTCTGTGCCAACCTTTCGCTAAAGACCCTTAAAGTTTGATTCATTATACTTTTCGACTGAAAAAATAAGCACTACATTTTGACGGTTGAAGATCTAGTCCATTAAACCTACCTCCAAAATCACCATTTAACGATCTAATACTTAGTTGTAAGTCTGGTTTCCTTAGCCTATCTCCCATAGCCACAACGTTCCAATCCATAAATCGACCTATGGTAGGAGCATGGGCTGACAAGTTTTATAAAATGACAAAAGTTTGACCATCACTGGCTCTCTACCTACTCGGTACATACCTAAATACGATTTGCTTTAGACACGTAGCTTTGTGTGTACCGGCCGACAAAGGTCGAATATTAATCTCTATCTTTATTTCTATCTGTACGATAATAAATATTTTAGATACTGAGTATCTTTAGATTAAATCAAGCTCTTACTAATATTATAAAGGCCAAAGTTTGTAAGTGTGGATGAATGGATGTTTGTTTCTCTTTCACGCAAAAACTACTGAATGGAGTTTGATGTAACTTCACAATAATAAAGCTAATATAACAGAATAACACATAGGCCACATTTTAACTCAAAATTCTTACGGAAACATTAACTACGCGGGTGAAACCGCGGGCGTCCTTTAGTAGGTAAAAAAGCGAAGCTGCAGTAAGAAAAGTAACGAAGAATTAGCAACTCGTCTAGCGTAACTAAACTTTAAGCTTTATTGTTACGTGAGGGTTTAAATATGTTTAAACTACAATTTATTGATTATTGTAGTTAGTATAGCTAGGTAATGGCAAAATCAATTTTATTCTAGAGCTCGAGATGGGAGAGAGAAAGCGTGACAAACAAAAATTATAGGAATAAACTAGGAAGCATTTAAGAATATAAGGCCAGATATTCGTAGAAAATCTTGGAAGTATAATATGAATTTTAATATAAAAATGGGAGCAAGGCAACGAAACGCTCCGAATTTATGGAATGTCCATTACTTTTGGGACCGAACCCTCACGTTCGCGCCTCGATCCAAATCTAATCTGAAGCTGTAAAACTATTGCTCGCCTTATATCACTAGTGATAAAAAGTGAGGAAAATGGAGAATATACCCGTTACACTGAGGAAATATTTCGCTAGAGTAAATATAACAAAGTAAATGTTTCATATATTATTTTCACAACTTTTTGTTTCAACACAACACATAAAAAAACGGTGTGGTGTAAAAGAAGATGTAGTGACTAAAATTAAGAAAATGATGCTTTGATGGTTTGGGCATGTAGAGAGAATGGATGAAAGAAAATTGAATATTTCGATTAAAAACAGATTTATGAGCCAAGGTTGAAAGGAAATGTTGGAAGGGGAAGGCCTAGACAAATGTTCCTGGACTAAATTTATGACATTTTAAAGAATGGCCAGGTCCAAAGTACCCTAATCCAACAAACTTGACAGACAGAATTAATGAGAATGGAAAAAGCTAAGGAAGTATGCAAGCATCGTGGCAATTAGAACTATGTAGTCTCTGCCTACCCCTATGGGATTGAGGCGTGATGTTTTGTATGTATTTATTATATATGTCGAAAGAGGGTCAGACATAGTGAATAAAGTAATAGGGTAATCCTTTGTATTTAGAGTAATTATAACTAAACCACAAATAGATAACTGAAAGAATAATTAATGGCAACTTAATTAACTACTGGCAAATTATAGTATTGCAATGATACGTAAAGTCTCGTGTTAATTAATGTAACCCCAAGACACTGCGACCCAAGCTGAGAATAATAATTAATTCGTTTGCACAAATTAATTATCCGAGTTCTCTAGGTTAAGCGATAAGCAAAGTACAACATCTGCACCGCGCCACGCCAGAGCCTAGACTGCCCACCAGTTGTAGAGCCGCTCCTTTTATACAAGTTAGAATAACTCAAGTAATGGGGTGAGTGGGTGTATCGAACGATGCGTCGCCGCAAGAGGGCGTAGCTGGTGCACGTGCAGTTCACAGACTTCTTTCTAGTCGCGTACGATGACGCAGGCGCCGTCATATATTATAACCAATAGGGAATCGGACAACTTTATAGTAAGTGTTAGAAATGAGATTGATTAGTACATATTAATACATATTATTAGTCCTTACAAGAGGCTTATGTTTAGCCGTGGACGTCCATCGGCTGATAATTATGATGACTAAAAATCTGCTTTAAAAATCTAGATTGTATATGTTACGTTGTAATGTTTACGTTGTAGTGTAATGTTAATTTAATAAAAGAAATGAACTGACTTCAAAACCCACTAAGGAGTAAAAAATATTTGCGTCATTTAGTTGCTTTAATTTACTTTAGCACATCAATAAAGTCGGTGCCAGCCAAGTTTAAGGAACGTCTATAAATTAAATGTCAGCTTCTTCAATTATTATCTTACAAATCCTCGTTTACACTCTTCGCATCATGATTCATTCACTCTGAGTCTTTCCCATAGTTTTCCTTTTTTCTCAAGGATTAGAAAATCGCAAAAATATTGGCTTCACAAATTTAATAAGCACCAGACATAGCTTAGTGTCTGCTTCGTGAACATAATTTATCATCCCTACATTATTTTAATAAAGTCAAAAGAAAGGAAAATTTAAACGACATCCAAGTAACGTCAAAGAAGGATTTAATTTAATAAACTTAAAAGATAGCTTGGATGCAAAGTGCGGTCGGGTTCACAATTCTTTTGAGGTCCTGAGACATGATTATGCATCTTTTATATTGTGTACTCCATTTAATTTATATATTAAGTTAATTCAGAAAAAGAAAACACCAACGAGATTCTCTTTTCTAACGAATATATGGCAGATAGCCGTGTGCTCGGAGGATTGGGGATCAGTATGTCGATTCTTGACTCGACTGACAGTCTAATATGGCAAAATGTCATTCGAGAATTCCGATTTCTGTTACATCCGCTTTGCAACCGTTGTACATCGGCTTCAAAAGTGACGTTTTTTTTTGAAGAATCGACATACTGTGTTGTTGGCCTTTGGTGTAAGCTGTTAATGATGTAAGAATGTTGTTGAATGTCAATGAATAGCGAAATGTATGTCAATCCTACTATGATAATCTGGGCAGGGAGAACTACACGGATATTGAAAATGAATGTTGATATTACATAAAGGATCCTTGAAGCTGCATCCAAGACGTAAGCCTTGGATTCTGTTCGAGTCTCTCTGCCACGCGACAGGTATATTAGGTATAGTTAGTCAATAGACATACCTCTCTCTGAGTATATAATTTCTTTTTATCCTTTGTAGGTACCATAACATAATTTGATACACTTTCAAGGTAAACCTAATATAAATGACCTCAATGAAATATTGACGCCTTAATTTTAATTCTTCTTGAATAGTGTACTCTAGAGGTAATTACATCTCACGTGGATTTGTTGGTTCAATGGTCATGAAGCGATTTGCTCTTGATTTATATAGGCTAATTTTGTACCGACGAAATTTCATAAATCCCGTTATATCGAGTGTTGGGATTTGTTCGCCAATTCGCGTGTTATTTATATGTTAGGGAATTGTACGGTATTTTTTGATGTGAGATAAAAATCAATTATTATTTTTCATTTAAACTGACAGCAATTACCTTTGAGTGTGAAATACGATAAGTGTGTTAGGTACTTTATTTGATTTTGGGTTTTTCTTAAATAAGGATCTACTTTAAGTGATGGTATTAAAAAACAAAATACTATATAGTTTATGAATCTATTAGTTTTTCACAATTATAAACTTATCGTTGACATCTACATAAATAAGAACTAAGGCAAGAAGGGCTTGATAGGCTCCATGATCTAAGCTCAAAATCCCCTGTCGTACAAGGATAGTAATCTAGGCACACAGTCGACCTTTAATACAAATCAGAAAAAGCTAGCAACATGCTGAAAAATACTTAGCGATTATAATTCTTTAGGATGCAAATTCGTATAGTGAGAGCTGAGACGCATCGCATTCATTGAGCAACGTTGTCATTTCAGGTCGTTAATGAATATTATAAAAGAGTTTGTTTAAACGCGTTTGTCTCAAAAATTATTGGTTCCAACTGAAAAACAATTTTCGTATTGGATATCGAGGAAGATTCAATGAAAAAAAAAGACGAGTGCCACTCGGAGACTGCTGCGGTAAAGCTATTGCATTGCATTTTTTATCAACTTGTGTTTACCTACTGACGTCATCGGGTCCGTGGCCAAGCGGTAAGGCACTCTAAGTGCCCGGATTGCCAGAGAGACGCGGGTTCGAATCCCGTCGGTTTATTATCTAATTATCGATAGATGGAAAAACTAAACGGTGACACTTTTTAGTTTTTCCATCTATCGATAAATACCAGAACTTTTAATGACTTTTTGAAATATCACGCTTAAAAAAAAAAAAAATTGCGGAACTAACGGCATTCGAACCCACGTCTCTCTGGCAATCCGGGCACTTAGAGCACCTTACCGCTAGACCACGTTGCCGATGACGTCGGAGCCCAAATTATGCTTTTGATATTATGTTTTTGATATTCAGGGGGGGTTAGGTTTTCGTTACGGAATTTCTCGATTCGGTCTCCACGCTCAAGGTCCGCGATAAAAGCTATGCAATAGCTTAAAATATGAAAACAAAAACGGGGAAAATTAATCATTTTGAGGGCTAATTAAATATAATTAGTTATAAGAAGTATCTTAGGCTCTTTTTATTTCTGTAATCTTACTTATTTCAATTTCACGCGGACGAATTCGCTAAAGTACACATATTCACATAAAACTATAAAAAATACGATTTTTTCCTTGTCCTTTAAAAAGGTCCAAACGTGAATTTGTCCGTATTGATTTTTTTATCAAAGGGATAAGCTGATTCCACATAAGAAGCAATTTGTAACAGCCTAACACGGATCTCTGACTCTGTGATGCTAACATATTACATTGTTTGTCTTAAGCTCTTACAATATCTTTTAGATTGAAAGTAAAATTGTCATGAACGCGAAAATAGGATTTTTATATTGTATTTTTTTATTAACTAGCAGTCGCCCGCGACTTCATCCGCGTGAAAACCTCTTAGGTATGATTTTAATTTTAAAGACAGACTTTCATATAAAACGCTTTCCCCTCTAACCCTCTCAATTTAATTTTTTTATAGCCGTGAAGCAATATCCTCCGTCCTGTCCTGTGTACTAAAGATATACATTTTTGTTAAACATTGTACGATATTACAGTACCTTAACATTAACAATATATATTTATGACAAGCTGATGTGTATAGCTTGTGTTAAATAGTCTATTTCACTTTTGAGTTTAGCTTTCATAATAAACAAAAACAAAATAATTTATAATCCGACATGCAAATCTAGAGATTCGCCCTTTAAACAAACAAACAAACTTTTTCGTATATAATATAAATATGGTCTGCCATGCCAAATAAATTGAAGGAAAAGATCAAAGGTCGAATTCTCAAAGAATATCAACCAGTACCAAAATGTTGACCCATATTCAGTACGTATAACATAACACGGGGAAGTCAACTTAATTTGGACGATATAGCGGCAGTGTTGTTTTTCGAAATTTTGTAATATCTCCGAAACTATATAACTAATTAACATATTGTAAAAGGCAAATCTTATCTCTATAATATCCTTGTGATTATTAAATAATTTATTTTGATAAGGATTTAAGTTTAGTTGTATAAATAATGACGTAAACTTAAGCATATGAATTAAATGATTTATTACAGAGTCGCGTTTTTAAGAAATTTTGTAATATCTCCGAAACTATATGACTGAATAACATACTGTAAAAGGCAAATCTTAGCTCTATAATATCCTTGTGATTATTAAATAATTTATTTTGATAAGGTTTTAAGTTTAGTTTTAATGTATATATATATATATATATATATATATATATATATATATATATATATATATATATATATATATATATATATAATAAATAATGATGTAAACGTTAGCATATTAATGAAATGATTTTTTTTAAAACACAAAACGTTATATATCTGCCAAAATATAAAATATATGCTAACGCGGACATAAAGATTTTCATACAATGTTTTCAATGATATCCAATAGCTAAGGCAGCGTACGCGATGAAAGACATTTTATGACTAATTTTTTTACGCCTTTGGTTGGTTTTTGGTTTTAATAGGAATTTCTAAAGATTTCTTTAGTAATTTAGTACTAAATATAGCCTATGTTACTCAGTGATAATGTAGCTTTCTAAAAGGATTATTAAAATCGGCTCAATGCTTTTTGAGTTTATTCGTTACATACAAAAATACAAATCTTTCCTTTTTATAATATTAGTGTAGATTTATATTTTCTATTGCTCAATAACTATCTACTGATCTGGTTTTGATGACATTAACTAAAAACTAATAACTTGTTGACTGCCTCGTTGGTCTAGTGGTTAGCCTATGTGGCTTCCATCCTGCGGTCCTGGGTTCGTATCGGGTCACGGAATAATTCTGAGTTTTTCATTCTTTTATGAAATTTTCAGTACATTCCAAGCCCGGAGTCAGAAAGTTGGTGGTGTTAATTTCTCGTGCCTTAGAGAGCACGATAAGCCGTCAGCACGGTCACTGTTATCAACATCTGACAGCGATCGTTAATAAATGAAACTTAATCACTCTAAGCTCACCAATCCACGTAGGAGCAGCGTCGTGGATCTAAGCTCCAAATATAACTCAATCAATAGAGTGGTATGCATGATATCTATTTATTATGGACGGATATCTAATAGAATCGCATACTGAATGTATCATAATACGTTCCGACGTAACCTAGGTTCATCAGAAATGATCTTGTAGGTTTAGCCTGGACCTAGTTGTATTAAATTAAGGTGACCCTTGTTTTATAAATCACAGGACAGTCCTAATATGAATATCTTGGGCATATACAATGTGTTAGGTAAATGTTAGAACATCCCAAAACGTACCGATTCATTTTGATCTTTGTAACACAATTCTGTATATAAAATATTGTATTCAATGAAAAAAAATTCCATACTAACATGAACAAAAAGGGTCGACACCTTAAAGATTTAAACAAATTATTATTATAGGAAGTTTATTTTGTTTACCGACTTACGTTAAATTAACCTTTTTTTGACGCTGGGAAATGCATCGCGCATCCCGGTCGGAGGCTGCGTATACGCATTAGCCTAAGTTAACAGTAGTTTGGCTACTAATGCTAGTTTATAACTTTTAATGACTTTCTTCTTTATTTTGTTATTTTATGAAATTGTATTAATTTTTGACATAGCGTGGTAATTTTAATTTGACATAATATTATTGTATTTTATTTGGATTGGTGTAAAATTAATTTTATTGAATACCTCGATAATGTAATATTTATGCACCATAATTGGTAGAATTAGATTTAAGAATATCCATTATATCATATTTTGTATTCTGATGAATAAATGGTAGAAATTTTAAATTTTACTTAACTACATGCAATAGCTAGTAAATCTTTCAACGTTAATAAAATCACAAACGCCTGTCTATCATATTAATCAGCCCAATTTCTATTTACCATGAGTACGAAAAAGTTGAATCAAAGAACAAATTAATTATTACAGAAGCCTCTGCGTAGAGGATATCGCCATCATATTTTAATATCTTTAATTGGGTTTCATCTTTCGGTCCCTTTGTCTTTTGATAAAATCATAATTTGCGATGGCTTCCATATAGACTTTCGCATCAATTTAAAAATTGGAATCGAGATTTTATTTTCGATTTACTACACATTTAGGAAAACATTAGTAATTTAAGCTATGTCATTAAAATATGATAAAAATTGGTCCTCTACTGGTGTAAAAGAAACAATTAATTCTTTAAACTTTATAAACTTAATATTTATTTTTTAAAACAATAGGTATTTGTAAGAATCTAGCGAAAGAATACAATAAGGAACTTTAGCTAACTTATCCTAATAACTATACAAATCATGCCCTTGCATAGAAAAATGCCCTTAAAGTCGCAGAGTCAAAAAAATCCGTTAATATTTTTGCCTAATTGCCTTAACTGGTAACAGAAGGGCTGGCTCGTTTTTTGCGCAAAGGATCATCCTGGCTATCCAACCCGGATATGCACTAGCCACCATTCCACTTGGGTATGATTTGTATAGTGACTAGATACAAAATTAATGTAATTTGGTTTGAAGTAAGTAACTATATTGAATTATCGTTAAAAAAATAGTGATGCTCCTAAGTTTCTACTGAGTTTCTTGTCTGATCTCATCTCTAGGAATCTGCTTCCTAAACCGGTAGCACAGTCACTACAAAATAGCCAAACTTCACGTTTCAAAAGTGCTAATAAACAAGATTTTCTTGGAATAAACACATTTTGAATTTGAATCAGGATTTGAGCAACTCCTTTCAATTGAATTATTTGATGAGCTTTTCAATGAGGTTAGTATAGTACTAAAATAAGGAATAGAGCGCAGCAAGATGAATATTAGAAAGATACAGAAAATAAGACATACAAAAATTAGACATTTCACTAAGGCAAGAGACGGATTGGTACATGCTCAATCATTAAAATGGAAGTGGGCCGATCATGTGATGCGCCTACGGGATCAGAGATGGACGAAGAGGGTGACTACTTGGGCAGGTCCACAGGGGAAAAGAAGGAGAGGTAGGCCTGTAACTAGTTGGGAAGCCGACCTCAGAAAAATAGCCGGCCCTAACTGGTATCGGGTAGCCCAATCTAGAGAGGACTGGATGTCTTTGGAGGAGACCTTTACCTACAGAGGGGTTCTTGCAGACTAGATTATAAAATTAATAACTAAAGGAGGTCCATTTCTACATCACTCTTGTACCACATACCATTAAAATGGAAAAAATACAAGGATTTTATCAAAAATAAAATAAGTGAACGAAACGAACTAATAAAAACGTTGGTTAAAAATGAAATTCCTGGTTTTTGAGGTATTAAAACATAGCGTCTTTCTAATATTAGTCTGTAGGTGATAAAGATGCGGTGACATTGATTTGTCAAACTCAAAATATGTCATTTTTGACAAGTCTTTTCTTCCGTGTTACGGGCTTTGTTTTTAGCTATAACACATTTTAGACAGACATCTTAGCTATAATAAGAACAAAACTCAATATTTTAATCTGATTATTCAGTAATCCGTTAGTTACATACATCTAACCAATAACCATCAAATCAAATGGACCATACGTCAATAAACACTGACAGCAAAAGTCAAAACAACATCAATCCGCCACCTGGAGAATGACTACCATAGATAATATAACTTATCTAAGATCCGACATGATACGTTAAGTGTTGCATTGTTTTGGAGAGAATAAATAATATTTCGCCCATATAAAAGTGAATTCAGAGATTTGGCTAATCAAAACTAGATTATTAATACATGTAGTTTTTTCAACTTATGTACAGAAAGTGAGTCTATGCTCCATACAATTTTGGACCATCTCCTTTATTTTTATTAGTTTTTGTAAATCTGCACGAAATAAAAGGCTTTTTTATTTTTTTATTTTACATATAAATAAATGTCCCAGTTTGCGTATACGTTGTTTGGTGATGCGAGCGAGTTGGTTATTTCAGTTGGCTCGTTTAAGCTCCAATTAGAACGTCGCCGATCCCTGATGACTTACCGCTGTACATAGTTACCAGTTGATACACACGGCTTACTGATATACTGAGCCCGCTGGATAAAGGACAAATAACCCTACTTACAATTCACTGTATTCGAAATAGATACAGTTGATCCATCAAAACTACAGAAAATAAATGAATTATTCGTGATAAACTAACAACATTCCTTCTTACAAGATATAAGGACAGACATAATACTCGTCTGCTTGCACATACAGGTCCTTTGTGTATGTTTATTCTTTTAATAACATGGCCAAACTACAGATATATAGAGTAGTGGTGAGCGATTTTGACGACCTCCGTGGCGCAGTGGTGTGCGTGGGGTATTTATAAAACGGAGGTCCTGGGTTCGATTCCCGGCGGGGCAGATTGAGATTTTTCTCAATTTGTCTTGACAAAGACGTACCGTCAAGCGATTTAGCGTTCCTTAAATCTAAAGCATAAAGAAACCTAAAGGGGTGTGGATTTCTTCCTACTCCGAACAAGTTATCTTCCATCTTAGAATGCATCATGACTTAACATCAGGTGTGATAGCAGTCACGGGCCAACTAGTAGTTGCCAAAAAAAATCTGCGTCGTTGATTGCAACCTTTGTAGGTATCAATTGACGGACCAATGAAAACCCTTCGCCTATAAACAGAACAACTCTTTACCGGGCATGCAAGGAACGCGTCCTAACCTTGAACAACGACAGACTTTATAAAACAATACCTACTAAACAAATACTGCTGAAAAGCTGAAGTATCCAAATACTTGGAACTTTTGAATCAAGTGTTGGTGTTCCCTTATTTATTTTAGCCAATGGTTTTGTTGTGGAAAGCTTCGACTAACGCCGTAAAAGCTTTCACTTGGCTGTTGTATTATATAATATATACGAGCGTCAGAGACAGAAAGCAGTAATCCTTGAAAGTGTGTGTAATCGCGATGCCTCAGCTTTCAGCTCAGGCAATCGGTAGCTGACCAGCAGCTCTGCAATCACGGGGGAACTTTAAATATTAAAAAATATTGTACCTAAATAAATAAATGAGAGAGAATAAAAACTAATACACCTTAATCTTGAATCACTTTCTCCTCAAAAACGGTATCAAAATCCTATGCGCATTTTAAGAGAAGGCTGTAAGCGACTTTATTTCTACGACGCAACTTTTTTAAAAATAGTTGTTATATTTTGTTGTTTTGTAATTGTGTTGTTGTGTGACAAATAAATAACCAATCTATTATAGTTTATTCTATTCTATTTGTGCTATGTATTTTCACATGAGCTTACCTAAGCGCAAGTCCATCTGTCCTATCCTCACTGGCGATGCTGGATCGAGGAGAGTTTCCTAGCCGACTGCTGGCCGACTTCCGTCTGAGCTCATGAGGATCAGGCTCTTCCTTGTTGATGAATGAGATGCGAGGAGCGTGCGCACGCAGACCGCACACTTTGTGAGTGGACACGCCGCGGCATAGCATTTGACTTTGGCTCAGATCTGAAACAAGGAGTAATTATGTTAAAATTGTATATTAGGTCAACAATTTTAAAAACTCGGTATTTTATTTTTTATGCTATTTCCACAATAAACCGACGAATCTAAGAGACAAACACATTGAAATCCGACAGAAAAACCTTAACGCAAGTTTCGCTCCAAAACCGCGCTACAAACTGGAAGGATCATTGGTAACGAGGCGATATGCAATGCAAAATTGCTACTAGATCATCGTCGGAAAGTTGCCTGTCTGTTGGTTTTCCACAGAATATATTTTGGGGAGAGTGCTCAGGAACTTTTCTCGTTACCCCCTCTTCTTTCTACTATACTGCTAGGCATCGTAGTAGTGCACCCATACGTAGTGGACGCATACATAACGTTTCAGTTCCTCGTTCTAGATTCAAACTGCGAAATTATGGAATGGCCTCCCAGCTCCCGTTATCCCTGCCACCTACAATGTAGGTATCTTCAAGTCAAATGTGAATAGGCACCTTCTAAGCACTTTCCACCGTAGGCTACATCTTCGCTTACCATCACGCGTGATTTTAGCAAAGCGCTAGCCGATACAGTTTAAAAAAAATATCCAGAGAATCCTCATATGGTGATTCTACAATGTTCAATTTCGATTGTCATCGGTTCGAACTTGTCATACTTTTAAACACGAGTCTGTATTAATGAAATGGGCTGAACCCTGCTAAGCTAGCCAAGTAATTAACGATCTACTGGTCCATACAAAAACAATACACTTGACATTGCTGGAACGAGCTCCAAACGTCCTGTTTACAGGTATACGTCAATCAAATCACTTTCGCAATCAATAAGCCCAGTATTGTTCTAAACCGAACAAATATTTACCGTACAACAATACGGGAGCCGGGCGGAATGCTGTGAACAAATTCTTGTCGCGCTCTCTGTTATTGGAATTATTTTACCGCACCACTTTTATTATTTTCCTACCCGCGGGAAAAGGATAAAACAAACATAATATATATATTTACGTTTAAATACCAGAGAATGCCCATAACTTTGTCCGCGAGCAATTGATTTTTACTGATTCTTCAAAGTCGATGCTATTTAAGGTTGAATTTTGAAAAGCTTGAAAGTAAGAAAAAAGTTTGACGACTTCCGTAGCGCAGTGGTATTCGCTACGGAAGATCCTGGGTTTGATTATCGGCTAGACCGATTAAGATTTTTTAAAGTTGGTCCAGGGCTGTGGGAGGCTTAGGCCATGACTAACTAGACATTAGCTACTACCCTACCAAAATGACGTACCGCCAAGCGATGTAGCGTTCCGGTACGATGTCGTGTAGAAACCGAAAGGTTTGTGGATTTCTTCCTACTCCGAACAAGCCCGCTTCCAACTAAGATTGAAGCGGGCATCATTAATTACCATCAGCTGATTTATTAATAATATAACATATAAAATATAATCATGTATTTTTGACAGGTGCTGTCAAAACACCGAAATTGTTCATACCGAAACAGGTAATAAATGTCATACGTAGATAATACCGAACACGGAGCTCTTAGCGAGCGATTAAATATTTAAGACAATATACTTAGCGTCTCAGTTAGGGAATTCCGAGCCTCTAAAAAGATTAAACATTAATATTAAAATAGCTGTAAAATACCTTGTTTTGTTAAATTAAGTAATTGTTTAAGACGTTGCGAAGTCTTTGTTACGACAGAAATCCGTTCATATAAAGTTATCGATGGTTGAGTGCGCTTTTATAGCAGGTATTGTATTTTATTAAACACTAGAGGACACCTGCGGTTTACCCGCGTTATTTTTAAGCCGTGGCAATATCGGGATTGCATGTAGTCTATGTAGTTATTATGACATGTTAATGTATAACTTTACAGTTATATAGCTTTATAACTGTGAAGTTTCATACAAATCCATTCAGTGGTTTGTGTGTGAAAGAGTAACAAACATACACATTCACAAAGTTTCGCCTTTATAACAGTAGTATGATTATCTCCTTAAACTCGCCAACACATATAAGAGCAGCGTCGTGGTCCTACGCTCCACATCCCCTCTTCTATATGGAGGGAGGCCGCCTGGCCTTTTAGTAGGCCGTTTATAGGTTGAGAATCTAGCCAATCCCCCATAACCCGACCTCTCCCTCAAGAGATTGGCTATCTCTAGGAGATTTCCCCCCCGTCAACAAAAAAAAAGGTTGAGAATGATGACGGTGATGGTGGTATTTTATTGATCAGGTCCTGCAGATTACACGATAACATACCATCAGGTGTGGTTTCAGTTAACTTGTAATTAATAAAATAAAAAAAGCTTTTTAGGTTCAAAAACTGATTAACGGTAGTATAATCACTCCTATATTTATTTTGTTTGTAATTTACTATGTATGTACAACTTGTGTATAGTTATGTAGTTACTTTTCTAATTTGGATTTTCCCCACACTTTCTTGACGTTTCTATTACCGAACACGTGATAAATGATTAAAGGCTTCTCGGGAAAATACTTGGTCCCCGGTTTTTGCTTATGCGTGAAAAGCCGCGTCTACATTTGGGCGCAAGCTCAGGTGGCTAGGCTTGCAATGATTTGTGGAAGTTAATTAAGTATTTTCTTTAGAATTTAACCATTATCACTAATATTATAAAGGCGATAGTTTGTATGTGTGGATGGATGTTTGTTTCACGCAAAAATTACTGAATTTATTTTGATTAAACTTAACAATAATATAGCTTACATATCATTATAACATAAAGGCTACATTTTATTCCAAAATCCCCACGGTAACAAGAACTACGCAGGTGAACCACGGGTGTCCTCTAGTAAATATCAATACATCTAAGCAAATAATTTGGGCCTAGGATATAACCGTAGTAATCTTTAAGGTTTTATTGGGCTATCGAATATCGGTCTTTTGAAATATTGTGACCTTTATTGAGGTATTTTTATAGCGTGAGTAAATAAAATACAGTATGTACAGGACTTTCACTTTTTGAACAGGAAACTATTAAAATGAAAATAAACTATAGTTTTTTTTAAGCTAGGCTACGTCAACACTTATCATTAGGTTACATTTTTTTAATTTCGACAAAAATTCTAGAAATTAAAAAAATTTGGCTGATATTTCCATCCGAACTTGTTCACTAATGTAGACACAGCTAACGCATAACATCGATCTCACGTGTTACGCGTCAAATAACTTAGTGATTAGGATGGAGGAAAATCACACATTTAATTTGCGAACGAAAGGTAATGTCAGTAATTGGGGCGAAATTGGTGTAGTCCGGCAAGTTCGGGACCAACTAGAACAAAGAATTCTTTTTATTTAACATACGCAATTAATATTAAATTTAGTATGGTTCTTATTTTCTGTGCAAATCCGAAGGATTTGTGCATGCCCTCAATAAAGATCGGATAAGAAAAATATTTTAATGTAAAAATTAAACTGACTTCAAAATGCTCTAAAAAAGTAAAAAGTAACTGCGTCATTTAGTTGCTTTAATTTATTTAAGCCCATCTATGAAGTCAGTGCCATATAAGTTTAAAGAAATATATTTAACGAAGTGGTAGTAAAAGTGGTCATACGCCTCAAATTGAGTACCTCCTCCGTTTTAGTTAGTTAAAAACCCGTATGTCTTTCTAAAAAACCAAAGCATTTTGCTATGGTTGGTTAGCAGGGCAAGTAGTTGGTACATGCATCTCCGGATTGGCATGGATTTAACACCACCAGCTTGCTCACAGTAACCATATTACAATTTCATACCGAATTATAAAAAGAATATTATACGCGTCGAATTGAGAACCTCCTCCGTTTTAGTCGGTTAAAAACCACAACGTATGTCTCTCTAAAAAACCAAAGCACTTTACTATGTCGATTTGATATTAAAAATAATGATAAGTGCACATAGTTGGTACATGCATCTCCGAGCATGGATTGTATCACCACCAACTTTATTACAGTAGCCATATTATAATTTTCTACCGAATTATAATTTACTACCGATGCTATAAACAGCCTATATTTCGTTGTACCTAAAGGTTTTTTTTTTATTATGAAAAAGTTGGGCCTTGACTGCAATCACACCTGGTGTGATGATGCAATCTAAGAGTAGAATAAAAATCCACACCCCTTTCGGTTTCTACACGACATCGTACCGCTAATGCTAAATCGCTTGGCGGTACGTCTTTGTGGGTAGGGTGGTGACTAGCCACGGCGAAAGTCGCAGACCAAGACAAATTATGAAAAATCTCTATCAGCCCCGTCGGGAATGGAACCCATGACCTACATCTTATAAATCCACCGCGCCTACCACCGCGCCACGGAGGCCGTCAAAATAAGTGACTGATACGTAACAAATCACTTAAATGTTATCTGAAGTGGCTTCGAAATGGCCGTTGCGAATTGCTTCCTTCGTACAATCAACGATAAACACAAAAAGAAGGTTTATTTACAAATTAATTCTACGCTCCAATCTGTTTTCAAATATAGGTAATTTAAAATTCATCATCGGAAAAAGATGGAGATCGTTTGAGATCGTTTTGTGTTTTTTCTCTGTAAAAATGATTAACATCAATAAATTCTTTAACAATCCAAACGTTACTTGTATTGCTAAAAAAACACTCGGGAAACAAAACAATCGCTTAGTGTGTACACAGCCGCATAGTCACGAAAAGGTATCATAGAATTTATTTTGAAAAGCACGAGTTGCATTCGCATCTTTCTTTTGTGTTCATTGTAACTTTGGTACACACCTTCCTAATCGATATTTTTGTAATTTTATCGTATACGGATATCAATTGAAAGATTTACCTAATCCTAATCCGTTCCAAACACACAGAATCAACACAGTTTTTACAAGAATTGGCGTATTATTGTAAAAACAGAATCAATTCTGTGTGTTTAGAACGGATTAGGATTAGATAATTCTTTCAATTGATATCTATGATTGATTTGCTGCTTAACCTAAAAAAAATTAATAATACCGCAAAAAGTAAAAAAAAAACGATTCGAGTTTTAAGCATTGAATGAAGAGAACATCCCTTTTTCTTGTGGTTGGTAGCCATAGTATCATAGTGCCTGGAAGCATGCCTCTACTCTGCTTTCTACTTCAATTGTCAACGTCCGATGCCAGTGAAGGACTGATCGCGCCAGCGATTTACCTACTGTATACATGCACATACTGTGATCAGCTGTACAGTGCGTAATTTTCAGTAGCGCCACTGCTCCGCTAAAAGATTTTCACACGAACTTCTTCTCGATCATTCAATTCTACGGCGGTATATTGTAAGCAATGATTTTCCAGATCCAGAGAAAACTATCCCATCAAGTATAATATAAAAATATCAATAAAAAGCACTCAACAAAATGCATTTTTGTTTCGAAACATTTCCCCAAGCTGTGGAAAAATGTACAAAATGCGACGGAGACATTTATCAAGGTGATGAATGAAATGAAATATTACTCTGGTAATTTCCACAAGGGTCGTGTCCTTGACCACTAATATCGGCCCTACTCCTGTAATATCTGTTCTCTGCCCAAATGAAATGTGTGATTTTCTTTTACGCTTATTTGTGTTGTAATAGGTTTGTTAATTAATCCTTGTGTTAATCTAAATGCTTAGAAAGTATTATGTGTTATAATTTCTACTGCTATAATTTTATATTTTCAACATGTTACAGGCGATACACCTACTAGCTTTCTCTAATAGATGATGTATATGGTACAAAAGTTTTGAACAAAAAATAGAACCGACTCAATACGCACTAAGAAGTATGAAATAACTGTGTCATTTAGTTGCTTTAATTTACTTAAGCATATCTATGAAGTCGGTGCCAGCCAAGTTTAAAGAATATTTATTTAACGTAGTAAAGTAGTTTGTGAGTTCTAGGTAACGTCCTTAAAGTAGAAACCTTGGCTGGCACCGACTCATAGATATGCTTAAGTAAATTAAAGCAACCAAATGATGCAGTTATTTCTTACTTTTTAGTGCGTGTTGAGTCGGTTCTAATTTTTGTTAAAAAATTTACTACTCGGCTACTACACAAAAGCCGAAATCGCTGCAAGTGTGTCTATAAAATTTGAAGAGTTCCCTCAGTTTTCCCAGGATATCATCATCAGATCCTAACATGATGACTATGGGACTATATTGGAAGTGTGCCCTTTCTAATAAAAAAGAATTATCAAAATCGGACAACTCTGTAAAAAGTTATGCGTCCTCATACATAAAAAAAAATAAACACATGACGAATTGAGAACCTCCTCCATTTTTTTTCGTCGCGTAAAAATGGTTTTCTGTTTAAGATCAAACGGATCGTATGCTGAATTCACAACTACTATAAGTTATTTTCAATAATTAATTTATTACCTATATTGTATTTGTTGATATTCTATGACTATTCCTAGACCATTTCTTCTCCACAAAAGAAAAATCATAGAAAAGTCTTGTGTGCTTGCAGAACATACTTATACGTTTCCCTTAAGAACATGTTCAACCTTAAATGATTTCCACGATTAGTTACAGTCATTTTACTAAGTCTATTTGATTTCAAATTGCATTCTTTGCTTTTCATTGTTATCAGTTTATTTTACAGCCTACTTCAGGGCCAGTCCTCGTCTTTATAGAAGGGGGGATCCACCACGCTGCTGCAATGCGGGTTGGGATAATATTTGATCACTATAAAAATATTATGTTAATGATAGTAACCGGAACCGATGGCTTAAGGTGTTCTTTGAGGAACATGGATGTAAGATCAGTAACCCAGCTACGGTGAAGAAGTTAAGTGAAAGAAGGGTCGTGGAGTTATTATGAGATTTTCATTAATCTCAATATAACTCCACGACCCACTATTCGAACCCAGGACTGATCGAAGCCACATACACCAACGAAGCAGTTTGTATTGGATACTACCCCTAAAAAATGTAGGACAAAGAGCTCTAATGCTGCTTAAACTTTAATATCATAAATGAACATTTACAATACGCTAAAAAGCTATACGCCAAAAAGCTATACTTTACGCCAAAACCTTAAGCCAATAAAGTTTGGCAGCTTTATCTTTGAAGATGAGATTCTTTTATTGAAGGGGAGCTTTAGATTTCTAAAAGGTCGTGTTATATTTTGAGATTTAATTTGTTTGGCGGTTTTCGGAGGCGGTTGCGGTATCTCGGTAATTTTCGGTAATTGAGCGATGAAAATGATGTTTATTTTATTCTGGGAAATTTTAGCTTAGCGAGAGAATAAAGGTTCTTTAAGAAAGAGGCACGTATTTTTGTGTTAATAATTCGAGTAATGAGTGAAGTTCGTCTGAGTGACGAAGCGGGCGCGCCTCGTTTAGATCACTTTTAGTCACTTTAGTCTTTTTAGTTAATCTAAAAAGTGCTTCTTCACAGCCTTCTGTGTATAATGCTAATATTAACATTATTTTGAGTGCTATCATTCTTTTGGTAAGTGTTTTTCATTATAATTCTAATTTGTGTAAATTATTAGCAGCGGTTTACCACAGATACCATTCCCGTAGAAATATCAAAAATCTCTATATTCTTATTCTTTAAATTTATGAGCGTCTACATCGTGAATTATCTTAAAATCTCAGTCAAGTACTCAATAGTACTCTAACCCGACGATCTTGTATGAAAGAGTTAATGAGAGTGGAAGAAGCTAAAGAAGTATGCAAGGACCGTGGCAAATGGAAGGATGTAGTCTCTGCCTACCCCTATGGCATGAGGCGTGGTGTTAGGTATATTTAGTGAAAGCTGAAATAACAAACAGACACTTCAATTTACTCTAAAGTACGTCTTAATAAAAGTTCTCTGTAGGCTAATATTAGTATTATTTGAAGTGTGTCTGTTTGTACAACCACCAAATAAAGGACAAATTGTAATGTTTCATTTTAATTTGTATAATTTTGTTTTGTACAGTTATAATTAATAGGCTGTTTCACGTAGTTAGCGTCTTTCTTCTAAATAAAAGGTTTAATTTACTGGATAGTATATTTAAATTCTTATTGGGTATAATTAATTTTTATTTTAATGATACTCTTGATAATTGCACGGTATTATTTATTATCGAGATACAAACAGTAATTATACTAGAGTTACAATTTATGACTTCAGCCACTATACACAAATCCCTCAGGACAAAAAGGCATAAAACTGGTAATTTGATAGTCCTTTGTAAACAATACAGTTTTGAATTAATTTTTAGATGAAAATTGGTCTTGAAAACTATTGAGGAATAACTATGTAAATTATATTTTATCAATGCAGCCTATTTTACAAAAAAAAGAATATAAAGCCTCTAGTTTTTTTTTATTAACTACAAGTTGGCCCTTGACTGCTATCACACCTGATGTTAAGTGATGATGCAATCTAAGATGGAAGCGGGCGAACTTGTTCGGAGTAGGACGAAATCCACACCCCTTTCGGTTTCTACACGACATCGTAGCGGAACGCTAAATCGCTTGGCGGTACGTCTTTGTCGGTAGGGTGGTAACTAGCCACAACGAAAGCCTCCCACCAGCCAGACCAAGACAAATTAAGAAAAATCTCAATCTGCCCCGCCGGGAATCGAACCCAGGACCTCTGTCTTATAAATCCACCGCGCATACCACTGCGCCACGGAGGTCGTCACGTCAGCGTATCTACATCTCAGCCGGATGGTCATGAGTTCGATGCTCGTCTGCTGGACCATTGTTGTACTTGCATCTACTACAGCTTTTACGTCAAATTTAAATGATAATATGGTATATGTGTATATAGTTAATATTTTCTTAAAAGAGAAACAGGCTGGAAAGTATATAATTTGTAAATAATATTTCTTTTGATTCCTTTCATTAAAATCTATTAAACTTAAAAGTCGGAGTATGTCCGACTAGTTTCGAACCTTAAAGGGGGTCCATAGTCATGAGCTTGCCATCTAAACGCGTGCTACGAGCGGCCGCCCGCTACGCCCGGAATTTTCCTTCACGCCGCGTTATATGAACAAGCAAACCTATGACTAAATACCCCGTATGGTTTCGAAATTAGTCGGGCAGCGAATATGAGGACTTTCGGCGCGTAACGTTGAATGGGATCGTTCGAGACCGCAGGACCTCGTGAGATCGGCGGCCAACTTCGGCAAGCTACGGGAGTTCGCGCACCTTTGGCATAAGAGGCGGAGCGTCTCGGAACAATGAACACTGGCCAGAGGTGATGTGGAGCTGCTACGGACCGCGCGGTGTCGCGAGCGAGTCACGTAGTTTGAAGTGCATGCACCAGACACTAGAGAGTGTACATTAGGGACAAGGACGAGATGACAAAGAACTTGTAGGGAGTCAAGAAGGCGGCCCGGTGATGAAACGCGAAGAGAAGTGCGGATTCCGGGTTGCCCTCTCAAAATTGGGCCCAAATGACCGAGAGGTTGAAAGGGCCATGGACTCCGACAACGGAGTTTCAGCCGTTTATATTTTAATAATATGTAAAATACTCGCGATAGTTTAAATCCCAATAAACTTAAAAGTTTTTGCATTATTGAATAACGGCACACAAACTTTTAGGTTAATAATATAAATGAGGTTCAACATACAACTGACGATCTTTTTAAACCAGAGATTCTGAGATTTTCGGTACTTAACTTAGCTCAATAGATTCTGCCTTCCGAACCGATTGTAAGGTCAATACAAACAACAGTGCCTACTACAAAGAGATAGACTTGACTTTACTAAGTGCTTGTACACTAAGCCTACTTCAAGTAAGACAATTTTACTCAAGCATAGAATAAGAAATACTTTTTTTATTTCTGTTATTTCATGTTAGCCCTTGACTGCAATCATACCTGGTGGTAATTAATAATGCAATCTAAGATGATTGAAACGTGTTAGGAATAGGATAATAACTGCACCCCTTCAATTTTTACACGACACTGAAACGGAACGCTAAATCGTTTGGCGGTACTTCTTTGTCAGGGTGGTAACTAGCCAGGGTCGAAGCCTCCCACCAGCCAGACCCGGATCAATCCAAAAAATGACAATTAGCCCTGCCGGGATTCTAACCCAGATCCTCCGTTTTATAAATCCATCGCGCAAACCACTGCGCTACTGTGCCGTCAGAATACTTAACTCACTTTCAATTTAGAGATGTTTCTGAAAGAGGAACTTTGAGAAACTTGCGAAATGCAGTCGCTACAAAACATGAGTAACAAAATCCCGGACTTCAGATCCTAATTCCTTCGAATCCGACCCCAAGTTGGTTCTCAATTCCAACTATATTCAAAGTGAGTTATCATCACATAGAGACTCAATTTAACTATTTAGTACGACTAAACTAAGTTTTGTTATATCTGCGGCACGTTCTTAAAGTCAAATTCATTTATTTTAAATAGGCTTAGTTTACTAGCACTATTTAAACGTCATGTTAAACTGTCATTTAAAATAAAGGGTGATCATTTAATAAAATAGAATTTTTTTTACACAAAATATAACCAACTAATGGATATGCTTAAGTAAATTAAAGCAACTACATGAAGCAGCTATTTTTTACTTTTTGTTGCGTTTTGAGTGGGTTATATTTGTTAAAAACTTTTATTTCTTACTTTTTAGTTATTTATCGACACGTAACCTACTCGTACTATACTCTTATAGTGTACAGCTACAGTAGTTATACAGCACTAGTAGCCAAAAGCTACCGATACTTACACAAAAACCGAAATCGCTGTAAATGTGCCTATATAATTTGTAGAGTTCCTTCAATTTTCCCAAGATATCATCATCAGATCGTAACATAAGAACCATAGAACCATATTGGAAGTGTGCCCTTTCTAATAAAAAAATAATTATCAAAATCAGACAACACAGTAAAAAATATACGTGTCGAATTGAGACTCTCCTACGTTTTTTTTCGTCGGTTCAAAATAGATCATTTTTATTTATTTACTAGCTGACCCGGCAAACGTTGTTTTACATTAAAAATTTAAAAAAAATTTAGATGAAAATTAGATAGTAGCCGATTCTCAGAACTGCTGAATACGCGTACAAAATTTGGTAAGAATCGGCTTCGGAGGAGTACGGTATATTGTGATAGGGAAATTTTATACATTAGATTACTACAGGACGTTTTTGTTCCCAAACATACACATTCGCACACTCACAAGCTTTCGCTTTAATAAAAGTAGTACGATTCTGTTATTTCACTATGTTATGGAAGATACAGAGGTAGTTCATACTCCTAAAAGAAGGTTCCTATCTCGCATGTATTTATGTATGTAGAAACTGTACTTTATGTCATGCTAACACTTCGTTCATCAAGTCATGGACGACAGTTAGTTGTTCCGTTATAGATGTGATCACCCCCATTTAAATATTGTATGGCATTTCAGAAAGTACGGTAATCTATCGCCACGACGCGTGAGATCGCGCCTTAAGATTTTCCCAACAGGCATTATGTAATGTCTCAAATATAGTCTGAATTTGTTGTTTTATGACAAAAGATTTTGTACCCTTAATGAGGACAGGTATCAGCGTTTCTGCCTTTGTATTAGCTTAGTTATTATTCCCAGGCGTTCTATAATTTTTATGAGCTGTCATCTGTTATTTTAATTGGCGGTTCGTTGTCTGTCCTCGTGTTATTAAGGCATTTTTAAATGTATATTTAAGTATTATCTGATTCGCAGTTTAATACAATTTACATACAAATTAAATAGCATTTTAAGCAATGCATTTTTATTGTGCTGATCTTTCCTGAAATAAATAACTATAACAATATGTTAAATATCATGTAATAAGGAAAGGATGATGATGATTAAATATAGATACAGGCAGTCAGTTTCTGATTATTTATTGCAAGTAGGTACACAAACACACAAGGAAATTAACTTTACCCAATAAATTGCAAGATCTCACTTCGCTGGGTGAACGTTATTCCCGAAATTCAATGTTTAGAGAGGCATTCGCGCATTCCGAGGGGCTTCAGAGCGGCACAATTTAATGAATTCTCTAATAAAGAAAATTCCAATCAACCGCACTGGAATCTACGCTTTTTATACAGAATTTGAGGAAAAGGTCGCTTCTCCGTTGTACTCAAACGGCACGATATTTTATTACCTATGACATACCCATAGTCGGATAGAGTCGCAACGAGTCGGTCTATTAATGACACAATGATTATTACGCCAACGTTTCATTGCGAAAGATTCGCCTAGTGATGATTGAGACACATAGAACTAAATGATTACGTTGTGCCAATTAAATCCTCGATTTTTTTGTTTCTTAGCACGGCACTTAAACTTATATGTCGT
Organism: Mycalesis mineus; assembly: GCA_034621355.1. Classification (NCBI taxonomy): domain Eukaryota; kingdom Metazoa; phylum Arthropoda; class Insecta; order Lepidoptera; family Nymphalidae; genus Mycalesis; species Mycalesis mineus. The sequence goes on along the minus strand of CM067891.1, from coordinate 14,378,958 downwards.
TTTCTTCATTACTGAAGGTCGTGCCCTCACTGCTGTGTCCTTAGAGTTATTCTGATATAAGTTATATATCAGACGATATATAAGCTATATATACACTATATATCAGATTTCACGACCTCCGTGACGCAGTGGTATGCTCGGTGGATTTATAAGACGGAGGTCCTGGGTTCGATTCCCGGCGGGGCAGATTGAGATTTTTCTTATTTTGTCTTGGTCTGGCTGGTGGGAGGCTTTCGCCGTAGCTAGTTACCACCCTACCGACAAAGACGTATTGCCAAACGATTTAGCGTTCCGGTACGGTCGTGTAGAAACCGAAAGGGGTATGGATTTACGTCCCACTCCTAACAAGTTAGCCCGCTTCCATCTAAGACTGCATCATCACTTAACATCAGGTGTGATAGCAGTCAAGGGCTAACTTGTAGTCGATAAAAAAAAATATTGTAAAGTTACATAAAAATCCATTCAGTAGTTTTTGTGTAAAACATTTGCCGTTATATTAGTAACGATATCTACTGCATAATAGGGGTGCATCCCAGTAGTACCCCCTAATTTTAGTTCTATAGAACTGTTGATACACCATATTAGTGCTTGGTGTCTGCTATATAGAACTAATGGGACAAAATTAAAGAAATGTCAACATCAACATCTTGTTTGTACGTTACATATAAAATATCTAAAGTTTTTATAAGTTTAATATGGAATCTCTTTTGATTGCTATAATAAATGTCCACTTAAATTTGAGAGTATCTATAAACATACTATATCGAATACAGGTTTGCTTAAATTGCACAAAACGTCTTTAAAATGGAATTGAGGTTTTTAATATAATTTTTTTCTAAACTGAATAGTTTGCGCGAAAGATACTTCCAAAGTCGTAAAATGTGTCCCCCCCTGTAACTTATGAATATTTTTTTAGACACAACTACTACTTGGTTTTAACCACTTAGCTTTTGTCGCAAGGGACATTTTTTTGTTAAAAACAAAATGAAATATCAATCAAAATAATATAAAGTTTATAACTTATATGGTATAAGTGAAGTCAAGAGCAAAAACTATACTACAGTACTATATAGAACTATTGGGATATAATTTGACAGCCAGGAAAATATCCCAACAGTTCTATAGAACTACGGTATGGGGTACTACTGGGATGCACCCCATAATAGAAGTTTTCCTAATACGCTCAATTTAGCTAATTAGTTCACAAAACTGAAAGTAAGATTAAGATATTGCGATATGCATTACATTGAAATAACTAACTTTAGAGATTCAACCAACTTCGCCGTAATCAATTCAGTTGAGTCCCTGTAATCAAATTGAATTGTTAATTAATACGCTGTAATCCTTAGTGAATCAACGTCTTGGGTAACTCTATATTCTACCACAACATACTTTTCTTCTCGTTTTTTAAGCTATTGCATAGCTTCTATCGCGGGCCTTGAGCGTAGAGACCGAATACAGAAATTCCGTAACGAAAAAACCTAACACCCCCTGAGTATCAAAAACATAATATCAAATGCACAATTTCGGCAGTGACGTCATCGGGGAACGTGGCTTAGCGCTAAGGCGCTCTAAGTGCCCGGATTGCCAGGGAGACACGGGTTCGAATCCCGTCGGTTCCACAATTTTTTTTTTCATGCGTGCTATTTTAAAAAGTCATTTTTTTTTCACTTAGAGCGCCTTACCTACCGCTCGGCCGGGGCCGAGCGGTAGGTAAGGCCCGATGACGTCAGTAGGTAAACATAAGTTGATAAAAAATGCTATGCAATAGCTTTACCGCGGTAGTCTCCGAGTGCCATACGTCTTTTTATATAAGTTAACCCTTGACTACAGTCATACCTTATGGTAAGTGGTGATGAAATCTAAAATGTAAACGGATTAACTTGTTTGGAATAGAATGAAATCTACATCCCTTTCGGTTTCTACCGGCGTCGATCCGGAACGCTAAATCACTTAGCTGTTCGTCTTTATCGCTAGGGTGGTAATAGCCACGGCCGAAGCATCACAACCAGACCTGGATCAATTTAAAAAGTCTTTTTTGGCCTAGTTGGGAATCGAACCCAGAACCCCTGTGTCTCCGTCTTTTTTGATAAAATGCCTAAGTCATACACAACCATAATATTATCGAGTACATGACCAAGAAAATTTATAAAATGGAATAACTATTTTATGTCGGATTTTTTTCCATCATAACAGAAATACGCTGATATCTTCAAATAGGATATCCTCCACGTACATGCAAATTGTGACATCAACTTCCCGCTCGGATCTTTCGTGGAAATTTTAATATGGGGGTATTTAAGGGAAGAATTAACACTTCCCTCATAGGTCGGCAACGCATTAGTCACCCGCAAAAAAATCAAGGGCAGATCAATATCGTTTACTTATAGCTAAGAATTAGAATCAACTCAAACTCGTCAAACTCAATATATACCGGGGTCCGGGATGTTATAAATTCGACGAATTTGAGCTTACGTTTTTACTCTATTTTACGTCCGGGGTTAAAAAGCAGCAGTCAAATGTCGTACAACAATGGAAACGCGTACAATTATAGTACCACGAACGTACCCGGTTCATTGGCTTCAGCTCGGGAGATAAATGAGCATCTCGCCCCGTCGCCGTACTATAAATAAAACTAATTGTGCACGCGCATTTGAGCGTAGAGGCGTAAAACCTGCCAATTTATACTTTTTAATAGTAGGCATGTCTATGATATTTATCAATAATTACTCTACAATTAAGTAAAAAGCCTCTGCTAAGACTGGCTTGTAAGTCCAGGGATCTATATGCCTTTAGATTCTAAAGGTCCCGGGACCTTTCGAGATGATTTTGTTACACCTCTGTGTCTCGGCAACATGTTGAGCCGTTGGTCCCATTTAGTAGACATAATTTGTCCTATTCTAATACCTATTCGACATTCTTTTTTCTCCTACTGCTAAGGGTCACTGGTAGAGATCTCTTCACGAGATGTTTCTTTGTCCATTTTCTTCTTATTCTTAATATTGTAAGTTGTAACATTCAATATCTGGTACAAAATAAATTAAAAAATTTGTAATACTGAAAGTGATTGATAAAACTCCTTTTAAACTCTCCTATGAGGATTCGAAAAGCTTATCCCTGTAGTGGGTCATTTAAATTGATATATTATGAAAAGTAATAATAAATAATAGTCCAACCTACTATTGTCATAACTTTCTTATAGGTTCAAAAGTAGTCAGGCATATCACGAGAATTTTTTAGAGTACATAAAAATTCACCAAAAAAATTAAACCGATATACGTATGGGTATATCGTGAAACATCACAACAAATCCATAAAATATAATAAGATAAGTAATGGCAAACATGTAAAAAGTTCACAAGAAACGTGGCCTTGAACTTCAACTGACATCTCATCACTCATTCCGCCATAAGATGGAATGTGCAGGCTCTGAGCTCCAACACGCCCTCACGAAGTTATTACCGAGAGGGTTTCGCTTTTTATAGACCTTAAAACCTCCCTAAAATTAGCGGGTACGTGTAAGTGCTACTTAAATATGTCTACCGATTTTATAACGCTGTTAAAAAGTTGTATATATTATGGTGGAATTTCAAGAAAAATATTTTAAGATTCATTCACTCGTTTAAATTACATTAATGGTATGAAGGAACTAGAAAAAAAAACAGCAGGTAGATTTTACTGTAATTTTTACTACGTTTATAATAATATGATTTAGTAAATTTTTCATAATGCTGATTGAGGACCATTCTGGAACCGCATCCGCGTTTTTCCAAAATCAACACTTTATTTCTTCTATAATTTTAATTTCTAAGAAAATTTGAAATAAATCCGCGTCTGCCGTTTTTAATTCTTTCTTTACACACAGCTTGCAACGCAGTTCAAATAAATCTTTACCAGTACGAATAAAATCTTTTTCAGCGTTTTATAAAGTCTTATACAGTGAGAGTGGTAAAAATATGAATAATAAAACGAGCATATCAGTTTACTTAGTTTAATGTTTTAATAATGTTATATTCGTATCACACTGGTATAACTAATTGCAATTTTACGTGACTCCACTCTTTATGCTTGCACTTTGGAAGGTTCTCTAAAATTATTTATACCAAAAGAACTGAAATGAATTGCAATACGTGATATCTATTTCAGTTTTTATTATGTAATTAGCAACAGTTTGGGGGGCCTGGATCTCTTTAGCTTAGAATGTAGGTAAATAAGAAAAATCGCGGATTATATCCATATCGCATAATTATAACGTTCATGCATCGCAACTATAAGATTTGCATTAAGAATTCTCTGTTTTACTGCGGAGACTAAGCAAAAGCCTCCTAATTTATCATTTTTAGACCTATGGACCTCCTCTATTAGGAAGCTATAACTACGTCCTGCGAAATACTATTGATACAAGTTGCAATGGAACTGGATCGAAAATCGACAATAAAAATCTCATTGTTATATTATCATGGTACGTACCCAACTAAATATATCATTAAGTAGGATGGAATCTACACCCCTCACGGTTAAATAGCACTATACGATATCGTACCAGAACGCTAATACTGCATAGGTGTGTCTACGTTATAGTCAAAATATATATTTTATTTAATATCATAATGTTATAGGCGGTCCATTCGTCACTCATTTTGCCTGTAAGATGGATCACTCTAAGCCGACGATGACAACTTTTTACAATCGCCCACGCGTTGTTTGAATAGGCTCCAAAGACGTTGTTGACATTGGACAGGCTAAAATGAAAATGTCATAAAATAAAAATGAATTTCAAAATATCGATAGCGTGTCTTGTTTATCGTTTTTGATGCTTCTTTGAACAAAGAATTTTTTGATTAATTTCCTAGCAAGGTTATGATTTTATAGTTTTAAACGACTTCAAAAAAAAAAGGCGTTTCTCAATTCGACCGTATATATATATATATAATTTTTTTTTTTTTTTTTTTATGTGTGTTCGCGCTGTTCGCGCATAACTTCGTCGTTTATGAACCGATTTTGATAATTCTTTTTTTGTTGGAAAGAAGATAGTCCGGTGGTGGTACCATGACAAGGAAACCAGGATCGGATGATGGAATCCTGGAGAAAACGAGGGGAACTTTCAAAAATTGTAGGGACAACAAGTACGTTTGTTAATTTTTCCGGTAAGTATTTAAAAGCACTACAATTTGATGAAGGTCTGGAGTCGATCTGATGATGGAACCGATCTATATATAAGAGAACTCCGTAACGTTTTACAGTAACTACCTTGTGTTTGGGCGCGATTAATTTGTCTCAGTGAGAACTTTACATTTAGATGGGCTGTGACTGTTATTGAGGGTCTGGAGATGAAGACGACGTACAGTTAAGGGAGCTCCGTAACGTTTAACAGTAGCTACCTTGTGTTTGGGCTCGATTAATTTCAATGAGAACTTTACATTTAGATGGGCTGTGACTGTCATTAAGGGTCTGGCGATGAAGACTAGGGACAGCTGAGGGAGCTCTTTGACGGTTTACAGTAGCTACCTTGTGTTTGGGCTCGATTAATTTGTCTCAATGAGAACTTTACATTTAGATGGGCTGTGACTGTCATTAAGGGTCTGACGATGAAGACGAGGGACAGCTGAGGGAGCTCTTTAACGGTTTACAGTAGCTACCTTGTGTTTGGGCTCGATTAATTTGTGTCAATGAGAACTTTATATTTAGATGGGCTGTGACTGTCATTGAGGGTCTGGCGATGAAGAAGAAGGACAGTTGAGGGAGCTATTTAACGGTTTACAGTAGCTACTTTGTGATTGGGCTCGATTAATTTATGTCTCAATAAGAAGTTTGAAAGGTTATAGTTTCCAGTTAGTTTAATGTTTACTATGTCATGATCCAATGATGAGATCTACGAAAACTCGAGGAAACTCTTCAACTTTATATTCACTTTTGCAGGAACGTCGGAATGTTATAAGTAGGTAGTGAATATTGGTACTTATGGTTTAGTTCGAGTAGGTTTATTAGTATGTTCGTTGTTGATAAAGCACTAAAAAGTATGAAATAAAAAAATTTTAACAAAAAATAAAAACGCCTTCAAAACGCACTAAAAAGTAAAAAATAACTACGTCATTTACTTACTTTAATTTACTTAATCACATCTATGAAGTCGGTGCCACCCGAGCTTTCTACTTTAAAGTCTTTACCTAAACTTGGATGGCACCGACTTCATAGATGTGATTAAGTAAATTAAAGTAAGTAAATGACGTAGTTATTTTTTACTTTTTAGTGCGTTTTGAAGGCGTTTTTATTTTTTGTTAAAATTTTTTTATCTAAAGCCGAATTTTACCCGACCGCACTAGATTCGCAGTTTATTCTGGTAAAAAACCTAAAGACATAATTCAGACGTTTTTATCCGTTTTTCGATCTTAGAATTCTAGGGCTGATAGAGATGGTGCAGCTATGTCAGAAACTCAAATAGTAACCCCATTATTGTAAGAACTATATTTTTGTATATTACATAGTTTTTGAAAGTACTATTCTGGGTTTGATGGTTAAGAATAAATATTATGTATTATTTTTTGCTCATTATGATAATGATTAACTTCTTGCATTTGTTAATAAAATAAGAAATACCTATAACCCAAACGTTGTCATAATTATTAAAGAACGAACCCGTAAGAAATACCAAATGACGTATGTTGTAGAGATCGTTAAACCTGTTCGAAAAATAATTTACTGTTTTCCAAACAACTTTCCCACTCAATCAATTCATCATTTTTATTTACAAGTTCTGTCAGCTTAAGGTCATCACTCCGCGGAAATATTTTTTTGGATGCGTAACGTGAAAATTCGGACAGTTATCGGGTCGTTATCCGAAGTTGATTGTTGAATATTAATTGACACTTCGATTTATAAAGTGCCTCTTTTTAACAAGGATCGGCTGGAGGGGTGATTAATGAATTTGTTAACTGCTGACGCCCGGGATTTGGTTTGCGTAATTTTTTATTCCTAACCTTAAATTGTGTCACCAAAAGAATAAATATTCTCTGGATTATGAAATTTTTTCTTCATCTTCAATTATCTTATACAAAAACCAAAAGTTGATTTTCGCAGGTTTTTAGCTTGGCGTTTTTTAAATTGTATAATTTTTTAAGAAAAAACTAGACATTATGAAATCAAAAATACTTCTTTCCCCGCCTATAAGGCTAAAAAAAGCAAAAAGAATGTATGATAATTATGTGCATAAAGATTTCAATAAAGCCAACGCAGCTGTATTTCGCATTTTAACACGCTACGTATGAGATATTTTAGTAGGCAAGTGTGCCGTAACATACGAATAGGTGCATGTTCTCTTGAATTACGACCGACGAAATATTAGCTGCAGGACCGACTTTACGTGCTTTTCGTAGCACGGGATTAAACCTACATTAAAGCAGACTGCTACGAGATTTCTTAGAAATAAAATGAAGTAAAAGTTTCTCATAAAAGGTAGCTATGATATTGAAATATCACCTCGAAATAATAATGTCAAAAGTCACGAAATGTTATATCCAATAAGCATGAATTCGTGAAGTCTAAAATCAGTTACTCTACTTTTGTATTCGACTTTCGAAGAATATCTCTAGAAAATAAATTAGGTATGCGATTTGATAATGTTAATAATGTCTTGACATATAATTATTATTCTGTATTTGTATTTAACACACACAATATAACAATATAGAAATACGTCTTACGAAATAAGTAGGACACACTGGCAAGGCTTATCGCATAGCAGAATTTCTACCAGGCAACCTTATGCTTAGTAAAACTATAAAATAAGAGACTGCAGGTGGTGTATCTATAAAATTTACGTACATTCAAATAGTTACACATATTAATACATAAGGCAGACTAAATAATACCTACAATAACTATAATATATATTTTTAGCAACATCACCAGAAGGGGTCAAAAGGCACAAGCAGAAAAAGAACATTAATCAAAACATCAACACGTTTTTATTACAAAACTTCCTTAAATCAAATCAAAATGAAACAATCTTACGGTAATCACATAATTTACTTAACGAGCGCTTATTTACATTTTATTACACTTTAACTTTTAACAAAATTAACTGGCAGCATAACTGCACACAAAGAAAACACACCAAAATAATGATCACTTCACCATTAGGGCTTCTTTTATACAGCCCGTAACTGCCACTTTTTGCTACAGTCTACCACAACAACACAGAAAATCGCCACCTTTATAGTCAATGGTTCGCAATGCTGCCAACAATATCATAATATAACTAATCTATACTAATATTATAAAGAGGAAGCGTTTGTGAGTTTGTGATTTTGTGAGTTTGTGATCTTGTGACGTTGTAAGGGGTAATCTCTCGATTTACTGGACCAATTTTCAAAATTATTTCATCAATAGAAAGCTACGTTATGAAGTGTCAGTCTATAAAAAAATCCAAAATTAATTATGCATCTTTACTTAAATTTGAATTATGTAATATAAACATAATTAAATAAAAAATAAGTTGTAAAAAAATCGCTTTAGTTGCGTGCGCTGCGAAAAGTATTGAGGATAGGACAAAACAATGTACTACAATATTAAAGAACGTAATAAAATCTGTAAAAATTCGCAATAGCACATGCCCATCTCCTACGGGTAACTCACAATAAGTGCTTTAACTGTTAAAATTGTGGAATAAAAAGAATTGATTTTTGTGAAGCTTATTTAGCCAATATGGTATTAATTTATATCCTTATAAATATGTTTTTTATAACGGAAATTTAATGTAAAATATTTGTGCCCTTTACTTTATACACTTTAAATAAATATCTTCAAAGATATTAACAAAATAAAAACGTGCGGTGCGCACGGCCTTGGCCGTTGCGTGGCAATGTAAGCAGTAAGTACATTTAATTCTTTGTTTTCTCAACTTAGTTTTTGGTTCAAATAAATTAACTAACTTCTTCAATCTAGGTATTTCTACTCAAATTTTTTATTAAAATTTCTATTAAGGACCACCGTTTGATTATTTAAAATAATCGCATTGTTCTGATGAAATAACGTCAGAATGCCTAAAACAAAATCTCAACTATATAGACATACATCTCTGACAAGAGCAACTACTGTACGCCAAATAGGAGAGACTTCTTTTGAGCATACACGGCGTCTTTCGAATGAAAGAGAAATCTATATTCTCAAACAAGCATCTTCTAGAGAGTCTAGCACCAAACAGTCTCAGCGACTGGCTAACCACAAACAGAATATGTCGGATATACGTAAAAGGGAATCTTGCACGGTGCGTTCGCAGCGGCTTGCCAGCCAAAGAGCTATTATCTCTGCAGGACGTGTCAGAGAGACTAGCACTGAATGGTCTCAACGACTAGCAAACCACAGACATAATACCAACGTCGAACATACGTGATAGGGGGTCTAGCACCGAGCGTTCGCAGTGGCTTGCCAGCAAAAGAGCGAATACATCTACTAGACTTGCTTTCATCATCATAATTTTTATTTATCCCGAACTTTCTAGCTGAAGTATTTTGCGGTACAAACGGGTCGGGACAAAAATATTTCTAACGCGGAACGGAGTCCGCGTTAGAAAATATATATATATATATATATATATATATATATATATATATATATATATATATATATATATATATATATATATATATATATAATATATATATACATTAACATATAATAAGAAAAATATGTACAAATACTATGAGACAAACAAAGCTTTTTAATGCTTGTTTGTTAAAAAAGCGATCGGTTTGTGCGCTCACTCGTATCAAATTTATAAATATGATTCACACAAATTCGATTTACAATAATAAATAGACGTTTGTTCTAGTATATATTTTTTTGCACGTTTTTATGATCGAGATTTTAATTCAATTTATATATTTTCAGACCGTCTACATACGAATAGTTTAGGCGCTAATAATTAGTTTATAAGGAGCCTTTGAAAACCAGCTTACACATCATTTACTCGTTTACAGTCCCCTCATACAAAGTTATTTGACACATTGGTTAATAGAAGACAAAACTTTTATGAGCCCACATTGGGGTCACGTACTTTTAAGGAAAAAGTGGCGTGAGTCCAGGTTGGACTAACTAGACTATGAACAAGTTAAGTCTACAAATCACATTTACGTTATTATACACTACAACGAATAAATATTCGTACGAGTATGTTGAGTAATTTGAAGATCATGTACCGTATGTAAAAAGATTTCAGTACCGATAATATTTTGATACGGATTCTAAATGGCTGGTGGGAGGCTTTCGCCGTGGTTAGTTACCACCCTACCGACAAAGACGTACCGCCAAGCGATTTAGCGTTCCGGTACGATGTCGTGTAGAAACCGAAAGGGGTGTGGATTTTCGTCCCACTCCTAACAAGTTAGCCCGCTTCCATCTTAGACTGCATCATCACTTAACATCAGGTGTGATAGCAGTCAAGGGCCAACTTGTAGTCGAAAAAAAAAAAAAAAAAAAAATCCTTTCCCCCGTGGGAACTATATAACAGTATACATTTATTTCTTTATACAGTGCCATAAAACTGGCTGGTCCCCGCCGCAAATAGGGACGGTTCGTTTATCCTTACGCTGCTGATGCGACCGCCATAAAAGTATTCGTCGAGATACCTACGACTCACCGGACTTGTATCAAATAGGTGTTTTATTTTATAGAGGTTTATTTCTAAATTATGGATAAACTTCAATTACTTTTTGTTTTTAATTTAATAAAAATATTTTCAATTTTTTTTCCACTGGCAACTGTCAAAATATGCGCCTATATATTTTGTCTGAGAAACATATATAATTTTGATTTTTTTGTGGTGACAAGGGATTATTGATCTAGTCTATCATATTAATTAAGATTTGTAGACATTATTTGAAAAAGAAAACAGTAGATTCATCTGATTTTAAGTGGGGAATTACCACTTTTAACAAATTTTAAACAAGTTACATGTTTTCTCTATGCAGTCGTTCCTCCATTTCTGAAGAACGTGGTCCTGGTAAATCCCGACCTTGGACGAACCCATTTTTTCCACCTGCTTCTATTGGTGGCCATCCTCGCTATCGTCTATAATTCCATCTTATTATTTTCCTTCAGCTGGTCAGTCCGTCGTGTTGGAGAGCGGCCCCTCGGTTTTTCCCATCAATAATACCAGTCATGATGAGTCCGATGAATTGCACGTTACTGTGATGAAAATATCACTACATGCGCCGCCCTGCACTCCTTAAGCTGGTGAACATTGGCAACAACACCCTGACTGAAAAACACGTCGAAGTTGCTTGGTAGATATGAACATACCCGGACGAGCCCAGTACTATAATATGCTATATATATATTTATGCTATATAAAAGTTCTGGTTTTTACGAAGATTATTATTATTATTATTATTAGTATGGTGAGGCCCGCCGTAGCGGATGCACTTCGACCCCTATGGATCTTTTGTACTCGCCCCGCCCTCACCTCCCCTATATAAGTTCAAACACCCACTCTAAGAGTTTGATGGTTGCTCTTAGGTTGGAGGCACAGTAATCTTCTGGTAGTGGATAGGCTACCCCCAGGAGATCCATTCGCTTTCTAGCCAATCCGTCACATTCACACAAAATGTGTTCTATGGACTCTGTGTCTTCATTACAAGCCCTGCAGATAGGATCCTCAGAAATACCCATTTTGCAGAGCATAGACCTGGTGCTATAATGGCCTGTGTACGCTGCTACAGCATACCTTAGCTGTTTCCTGCTCAGTTGACTTACCTTCGCTAGAAAACCTGCCTTTATATTACTCATGAACTTTTTTGAGTGCCTTAGACCTTCTACTTTGTCCCATTCTGCCTTTGTCATCTTCTCAGCATATGATGTCAGAGCCATGTTTATCACACACGGTGCAAGTGCGACACATGGCTCCGGGCCGATGAAAGGTGACTCCGAGCCCCTACGAGCTAGCTCATCCGCTAGCTCATTGCCTTGTATGCCTACATGTCCAGGTACCCATATTAGTCTGATTAAGTTTACCTGCCCAAGACTATTTAAGCCATGCATACATTCCAGTACAAATGCAGATGAAACTCTGCCAGTGCCGAGGGCCTTGAGCACTGCCTGACTATCACTGAGAATGAGTATTTCCCTCCCAGTGATCTTCTGGTTTTGCATCTCTTGAACACTAGCATTTATAGCATACAGTTCCGACTGGAAAACTGTAGTATATTGCCCTAAGCTATAGCTAGCCCTAAATCCTTCGGAGTAGACACCAGTTCCGGTACCTGATTGCATTTTGGAGCCATCAGTATACCAGATCAGGGTATCTTTCCCTGGGGGGCGTAGACCTTTCGACCATTCCTCCCTCGTGGGGACATAAATGTCATAGTTCTTCCTTGATACCATTACAGGTATGATTTTATTGCATCTCATACCTAGTATCCTATCTAAGTCGGTATTTGAGCTCAGTCGCATATGATTTGTTCTCGGCAGAAATACCTTCTTACAATCTACCACAGAGATTCTGTGCAAAGCTTTCCGTGTGCAGGTCTCAATGGCAATGTGCAGCTTATCTTGTCCAAGCAGTCTCACAAGTGCCTCAGTTGGAGTTGTCCTAAAGGCTCCTGTGATTGCCATACACGCCAGACGCTGCACTCGTAGAAGATCTGCTTTACATGTTGCCAGCTTCGTCCGTGGCCACCATACAATGGCCCCATACGTCAGTATTGGCATCACTATCAGCTCATAGATCCATTTCAAAACCTTGGGTTTTAGCCCCCAGGTCTTCCCATAGCTACTACGACACATTGCAAAAACTCTGTAGGATTTGGTTATCGTAGTAGCCACATGTGGAGCCCACGTAAGTTGCCTATCTAGTGTTACTCCTAGGTATTTAACTTCCGTTGCCCATCCCAGTTCACGTCCATACAGTGATGTAGTTCGTAAACCTGTAAGATTCGTTTTCCTTGTAAAATTGATTACCGCTACCTTACTCGGGTTTATTGACAAGTGATTTATATTACACCAGTTTTCCACCCGATCCAGTCCTTTTTGCAGAGTATCAGACACGGTGCTCGGAAATTTACCATTAACTAGCACCACTAGATCGTCTGCATACCCTACCGTGTAGAATGGTCCCTCATTGAGCTTTACAATCAATGAGTCTACGACTAAGCACCACAGGATAGGTGAAAGGACCCCACCTTGTGGACATCCTCGGGTAGTCATTGCAGACAATTGGTCTCCCAGTAAGTCCGACTGTATCCGCCGGCCCTTAAGCATGCACTCTATCCATCTACAGATAGTGAGTGGTACTCCGTGTTGCTCACAAGCCGTCCTCATAGAAACAAAGGTGGTGCGAACGTGTTTTACGAAGATACAAATGTAGGGTTTAATCTATTTGAATATTTTGTCATGGTTTTTTGTTCTAACACATAGATGGTTTAGGAAATTAGGGAATTCGTAAGGAAGCATCCCTTATTTCTAACTTATTATTTGAATTTGCCACTCCGGATTATATGAAATTGCCACTCCGGATTATATGAAATTGGAAGATTATTACGATTAATAGTGGCTTAGGAGAGATACAATCAAATCAATTTTAGAGGGTTACGAAGTTTACCAACTTATCAATTTATTATCTGTCTAGGTAAATATTTGTTTAACCCTTACTAATATGGATGGATGGGTCTTTTACGCAAAAACTACTAAAAGGATATTAATGAAATTCACAATAATATAGCTTACATAGTGGAATTAATATGTCAGTAATATGAAGACCATATATAGTCATAGTCGATCGATCAGTACGCCGTGCAATAATTGTCGATATTACTGTTCGTCATGTCAATAGTACCTCGTGAAAGCCGAAAAGGAAAAAGTATCAAAATACTTGGACCTTGTTCACGAGATTACCGCCATATGGAATGTTGAGTCGTCTATTACTGTTCCGATAGTCATTTCAGTCAATGGTGTTTTTGCGAAAAGCGTCGACCAACACCTTAAGAAGTTTTCGCTTAATTGTTGGATCAAGGGTCGGATAAAGAGGGCAGTAGTCCTCGGTTAGGACTAGGTTCCTCACTCTGGAGCCCTGACCACCGGTTGCTTGGGCCCGCAAAGGCCCCGCAAATGGAGGAGCAGATTTTTTTTATAAATTTTTATTAGTGTTTTTTTTTTATATTTTTGTATACCTAATATATAACATTGTTAAAAATAAATAAGAGAAAAAAAATAGCTTACATATTGGAATAACATACAGGCCACATTTTATTTCGAAATTCCCGCGGGAAAAAAAATTACAAGCATCCTCTAGTAACAAATTATTCTCCCAGTACAGTCCGTGTAAAATTTAAATTTTGTCTTAATCTTGAGTCTTAAAATAAAATTGATTTCATAGTTCCATACATGCGACCTATTTCATGCTCCATAACTCAGATTTAATTGAACGTAGCTGAGAATTTAGATTGGAGCGCAGTTTACAATCAACACCTGCGATTTTGTGATAACCGATTTGTATTAAGTTACCTCTTAAACTGGTATCGCAAATTGCGCATACCCTCAACACCTGCATACCAGAGTTTTAGTGATGCAGCACTGAACGTTCAACTTGTTACGAATAGTAGCTTAATGAGAATACTTGAAGTGACTTCTGTTAGCATTTTCAAATATTAGAATTGTTACCTAGACAATACTCAAATTCAAATTCAAATTCAAAATCATTTATTTCAAGTAGGCCAATTATAAGTCAAATTAGACTATTTGTAGTGACTCTACCACCGGCTCGGAAGGCAGGTCCTGTTGAGAAGAGCCGGCAAGAAACTCAACAGTTGCTCTATTAAAATTATTAATTTTTACAATATTAACTCATTGTATCCTTACTAATATTATAAAGGGGAAAGTTTGTATGGATGTATGGATGTTTGTTACTTTTTCACGCAAAAACTACTGAATGGATTTTGATGAAACTTCACAATAATATAGGTTACATATCAGAATAACACATAGGCTACATTTTATACCAAAATTCCCACGGGAACGAGAACTACGCGGGTGAAACCGCGGGCGTCCTCTAGTTGTTACATAAAATTATTTATTCTACTACCTGTGTGAAGTTGAAATATGATCCAATTGCCTCTTAACCTCTTTGTCATTTAAAAATTCATCTATAGTATAATAACCTTGACTCAGTAAGTGAGTTTTAATACATTGCTTAAACTTATGCAATGGCAGATCTAAAACTGAATTGGGCATCTTGTTGTAGAAGAGTACACCCAGTCCAACGAATGACTTTTGAACTTTTCGGAGGCAATACGCTGATAAAACTAATTTATGTCGATTCCTAAGAAGACGATCGTTTAAGTTCTTTTTCTGTTTATACATATTTATATTTTGTTTGACAAAGACTAGGTTATTGTATATATATTGACAGGCTACTGTAAGGATTCCTATTTCTTTAAATTTATCACGAAGGGACTCACGGGGTTTTAGTTTATATATCGATACTTTAGTATCGTTTACGATATTGTCTATGGTAACGTAAGATAATGTCTGTCGACCGTCAGATGATGTAATAACTGGAAGGACTTGATTCCAGGCCTAAAATAAATTATAAGAAGTGACATGTCAGAATTGTCGCGAGTAGTTTAAATTACTGTTCTTTTTATTGTTACAAAGTATGCAGGTTTTAAGTGTAATGATTATTGTAAAATAAAGTGTATATGTAATATGTAATTGAGAAAAGAGCATGTGTCGAGTTTTTCTGGCCGCGTCTTTTCTCGGCACGGACTGCTTTTTCCGATGCGGCGGTAGATAAAAGATTAACGAAAGAATAAAATGATTTTGAAGACATCGGAATATTATTTCAAAATCCCGCATCAACACTTCTTCCTATGATGCTTAGCTTTTTAAGATGAATAAAAAAATATCAGACATAGTAACCGCGCAGCCCCCGCGCTACTAGTAAAGGATTACAGAAATATAGTGATTAGCGTTGATTAGTCTTGACCGTTTGTGGTGCAGTGGCATGCGCAGTGGATTAATACGAAGGTGCAAGGGTCTATTCCCGGCGGGGCTGATTGAGATTTTCTTAATTGTTCATAGTTTGGTGGCTGGTGAGAGGCTTTGGCCGTGGCTAGTTACCACCAACACTTACCGCCAAGCGATTTAGCGTTCCGGTATGATGTCGTGTGCAAACCGAATGGGGTGTGAATTTCATCCTTCTCCTAACAAGTTAGCCAGCTTACTTCTCAGATTGCATCATCACTTAGCATCAGGTGTGATTTCAGTCAAGTACTAACTAATAAATAAATAAAGACTTAGAGCTTCCAAATAACATTGAATTTTTATTTATTGTAGTTTGTATTACTATACACAAGTAACGCAATAGAACAACGTCACGCCGTTTGCCGTCACGGCACTACTAAAATCTACTCATTTCACTACCAAGCGCACCAGTGTATCTTTAACTTAAAAATAAATTGGTATGCGATAAAAAAGCCAACTTCTTTATAATTATTTATTTCAATAAAATTTTAAACTACCTTGATGTAATAAAAAGTCTCGCTCCGTTACTGAGACTTTATTAAACTACGTCAACGTTGTAAATAACTAATGTTTCTTACAATTTCCTCAGAATAAGTCCGTGTGCTCCAAGTTTCTACAGTGCAAAGTAAACATCGCCTCTAAATCTTGTGAGCATGTCAGAAGCAAACATACCCTTAACTTTCGACCTTTATGTATGTATTTGTATTGGAACGACAAGACCGGAGGGGCCGACGGATAGAACCGTGACTTAAGTTAATTCAAATATCCATACCAATATTATAGACTTGAAGAGATTTTGCTCTAGTTTAGAAAATCTGGTTTGTAATTATTGAAAGATCTGAGAGACCGCTCAGATAGAAGAACGCTTTCAGTAGTGCTATTCTGTTACGATCCTCGCCAGTTTGAGTTTGGAATTCGTTTCTCTCTCTCTACTCTCTCTATTTATAGTTTTGATTTCGACGAGCAGGAAAAAGTATCTTTGGACGTCTGTCTCTCGGCAGGGCAAGTCCAACTTGCACACACCAAAACTATCTCATCTAGACTCCAAGGTGTAGATGAGACAAAACCGCAGTGCATTACTTCATGATGCCCCCTTTTACGTAATCTCTCTCTTCGTAGAGTTCGAGATATAGAGACAAACTTAAAACTCAGAATGACTCTACTTTTATACAATTAAAAAAATATATTTTAGTTTATATATCTATTATAATACCTTATTAATATTACATTGAAAATTATAAAAAAACCCCAACAAAGTTTTGTTGGTTTTTTTTTTATGTTAGCCCTTTCATTCGACTCTCATATTGAGAGAGCTGTGAAAAAATATGTAATCCGCCTCCTTACAGCGGCGGACATTTTGAACCAATATTCTGAAAAGGTCTAAACCTGAATGATCATGTGGGAAAAGTAGTGAAAAATTGTGACCTACATCTACCACTATGTCATTCCCATAAATGAAACAAATCCTTGTAATATCACTCCTAGAATCCGGCCCATAACCATACGCAATGATATCAGAACTGCGTGGTAACCCGAGTAACATTATATTATCTCTACGTTGCAAAAAGGACAATATCCGCTACAAACATTTAATTCCACCCTCGGCACTAGGGCGGTTTTACCCCGTGTTGGGTCAAGGGTCATCTTAATAACATTCTATTAACATTCATTTACCTCTCACTTCAACATTTTATAATGAAGTCGCTATAAGATTGTTTCGGAAGTTAACCTCTTTGTCTCCAAACCATAACTCGATTTAAAAGGGTTACCTTATTATAAACATTAATTGAATTTGGTTTTATTTAATCTCACGGTTCGCGTCAAGCGCAGGTGCAAGTTCGTAGAAGAACTGCAGAGTAGAGAGAGAGTAAGACTTTAGAAAACTAGTTTGACAACGCCTTTGAACAACTCAAAGTTATTTCAATCCGTGAAAATTTCATTAAAATCTGTTCAATAAATTGGAAGACATAAAGACACACAAAATACATACAGACAAAAATCAATATGAGTGTGATTTTTGTCGGTGTGTACGTTTATGCCTGATGACAAAAGCAAAAGTTTCTTTGTCTGTATGTTTGTAATTCACGTCGCAACTATTGACCGGATTTGGCTAAAATAAAATGAATATAGATGCCAGAATTAAAACAAAGGCTACTTTATAATGTTGCCAATATTCAGCATTTAAATGTTTGGTAGATTATTAAGCCGGAACTTCTACATACATGTATGTGAGAGATAATTTAAAATATGAACGAACGACGTCATTTACTTCTATAGCAACACCGAGCAAATGTCTCAGAGAACACAAGTTGTGAACAGTTTGGTATGTCAGTGGTATTTCTAGAGTTAAGTGCCTATCAGTGGGTATTCTGTGGTATGATTGAGAGTGCAGTTCTATATCATAGATTGTCTTTGGTACAAGTCTAGTGTGAAGTTGTCTGCGCTGTTGTTCTAGCTGTCAGTAGTGTGTTTGATCGAGATCACTTATCCTCGAGACAGCGCCAGCGCCGGTGTGCGCACTGACTGCTTATGAAAGTAACATGGCGGACCGCGATATCGACCACGTGAACTTAAATCCGTTAGCATCCGCGACATGTATATAGAGACAATGAATAAAGCAAGCTTGGTAGCTTCAGTAAGCCTAGGGGCATCTTAAACCTAATATCAAGACGCAATCATGTCACAGAGTAATAAAACGGACAGATTTCACAGTAAGCCTCAAACTCTGGAACTCTTAACAGACAAAATAATGTTCAGAGTCAGCTAAATTCCTTAAAGTAATGGCTAATAAACTGAGAAACAAGATTTAAATTAATTTTTACGGCTCTAAAGGGTGATGATAAAAGTGTGGTGTAGATATACTATACGTAATACTTACTAAAACTAAGAGAACACTTCTTGCAATTTAAAAAAAATCAACTCGTGGATTCTATTTTTATTTTGTTTTATTTTATTTTTATTTTTTTTTAATTTTGTTGCTTCACAATAACTTTTGTTCCTTGTTCATATTTGTCTATTCTTTTCTCATTTATGTATTGTTCATATTTACTTCTTCTAATATATATACCATCTATTTATTATTTCTTATAATTATATAATTTTAACATAATGTAACTCATTTATATTTTATTATGTATTTATATATTAATATGTCCAGACGTCACCTTATCTTACGGGCTTTACGGAAGACCAGCGCGGTGTCCTGAAGGGCACTGCAAAATGCTGAGTGAGGTCCTGTTTGGGATCACATCACTTTCACATCTTGCATCTTATTGTATGTTGTTGTATTATATTTCTATTAGTGGTGTTTTTCTAAATAAATATTTTTCTTCTTCTTCTTCTTCTTAATGTTCTTCTTCTTGCTATGTGTTATTTTGATATGTAAGCTATATTATTGTAAAGTTTCATAAAAATCCATTCTGTAGTTTTTTTTTTTTTTTATCGACTACAAGTTGACCCTTGATTGCTATCACACCTGATGTTAAGTGATGATGCAGTCTAAGATGGAAGCGTGCTAACTTGTTACGAGTGGGACGAAAATCCACACCCCTTTCGGTTTCTACACGACATCGTACCGGAACGCTAAATCACATACCACTGCGCCACGGAGGTTTTTGCGCAAAAAAGCAGTGAGCGCCGGCAACCCCGCCTCCTAACCAATCAAATCTTTTCAAATTACAAGGTCAAGTTTACATTGACGATTTGAATTTATTGGCGCGCGATTTGATTGGTTAGGGAGCGGGGTTGGGCCGACGAACAATGATGACTCACTGCATTCTTAATGCAAACGAACAATAGTCTAATGCTTGTTTTAGTTTAAAAGATAATCCTGACATATTATATAGGTATAAAAAATACTTAAAATCCTTGCTCTATAATAAAATTTACAGCAAAGACAAAACAAATACTATAAATAAAGTTATCTATATGTATTTAAATATTATGATAATTGGAGTTTTCACCGTAAAATTGCTTTGGAGAGCCGTTAGACCCTCGGGGGCTGTCATCCCCATACAAACATATTAATGAGGGTCAACTGTTAAGAGGAACGGGTTGCTTTTGAAAATTAGAGCCCTACACGAAGGAATATTATATAAAGATTCAAGTAAAGACTGAAGATGTAGTAGGATTTCGTTGAAGCAATTTCTCGCTATTACATTTTATTTAAGTATCTATGACAGACTGCCTTGTTGGTACAGTGCCTACGTAGTTTCGTATCACGAGTACCTGGGTTGATCTTCTTTGCAAAAATTATCAATAAATATTTTGAACCCATAGTTAGGAATGTGGTAGGTAATATACAATCTAGTGTCGTGTCACGTCACATCACCGGTCCCAGTCTTTATCACAAGGACCTGATACTGGTCAGTAGAAAACATTATTACCATCAACCCGCATTAGGGCGTCATGGTGGGTCTATCATCTTTATCATCATTATCAGCCTATTAACGGCCCACTACAGGGCCAGGCCTCCCTCCTTATAGGAGAGGGGATATGGAGCGTACACCCACCACGCTGCTCCAATGCGGATTGGCGGGCTTAGGGTGATCACGATCAGGTGTTGATGATAGCGACCGGGACCGACGGCTTAACGTGCTCTCCGAGGCACGGGGGTGTAACACCAGCTACTTCCTGATTCCAGGCTTGGAAACGTAACAGGCGCTTAAATTTTAAGCAGAATTCAGTGAAATCCTCAAAATTATTATTTCTTGTTATTACGTAATATTTGACGGCAGGGTGGCGCAGTTGGTAGTGACCCTGCTTTTGCGTCCTAGGCTGTGGGTTCAATTCCCACACCTGGAAAAATGTTTTTGTCATGAGCATTGATGTTTTCCAGTGTCTGGGTGTTTATCTATATATTATAAGTATTTATATAAAATATATACAAAAATATTCGTCAGTTATCATACTACCCAAAATACAAGCTACCTAAGCTTACTTGGTAGCCCCAAGCGATGTGTGTTATTGTCCTATATATTTGTTTATTTATTTATTTAATGTTTATATTAATATATATGCTGCTAATTTAAGTGCGAAAAATTAATAAGCGCTCATGTTGATTAATTTTCAAGTTATTTCAATGTTAAATTACGGCCATAATACTTACATAGCACTAAGTTAGGCATAGTTAGACTTGTACCAGTAATATAGAAGTTGGCCCTGTTTACTTTAAATTTATGTGGACTATTTTTAGACGAAACTGTGACAATTCCGCAATGAAGTCGTCAAGGTAAATGCCACAGAGCACATTAAAACAAAACAGGGCCCATGAAGCAAGTTTAATTGTCTCGAAAATATAGCCGTCTACCGACCAGCGCGAGTCGCAAAAAACCACTTTGGATAACCGCCAGCCACTTATACTTGCTAATAAAGTGATATTTGTACTCAACCTGGGGTATTTCATTATCCAACACTTAGAGTGAAATATTATTTAAGTTTAAAATTTATGGAATATATTCCCTTTAGAAATATATTTAAAACCAACAGATGCTAGTCTTCGTCAGCGCGTAAATTGGTGATCATTTGAACCACTGTTTCACGCTTTTTAGGAGGTGAGTTTTGGAAAATCCATTCTTAATTTTTTTTCTTTTAATAATAACATTTATTTTCAGTTAAATATGTACATTAAATTAAATATTTACAGTGAAATAAATAAAAAAGTAAAAGCTTAAACACCACAATAAAATAAATTCTAAATTTAATCATTCAATTTCTACCGTCAGATGATAAAATTGACAAGACAACAAAATGAAATATCAATTAAAATAATATAAAGTTTATAACTTATATGCTATAAGTAAAGTCAAGAGCAAAAACTATACTACAGTTCTATATAGAACTATTGGGATATAATTTGACAGCCCAGAAAATATCCCAACAGTTCTGTAGAACTACTCTATGGAGTACTACTGGGATGCACCCAACATTGTGATCAATAATTTAAAAGAGCATGTGTCGAGTTTATCTGGTCGCGTCTTTTCTTGACATGAATTTCTGATGCGGCGGTAGAAATACAAGAAAAAATGATATTGAAGACATTGATGAATATTATTTCAAAACCCATAGTGTCACGTTCCATTGCAGACTGCTAATAGAAATGCCATTGTTTTGATCACGATGCGTTGTGTTGGCAGCTTTGCGTCGCATCGCGTCCGTTTCCTACCTACGGACATCCCATTACCGCACTTCTACGAGTAGCCATTAGTATGTTTAAACTACGACATTCTTTAGTATATATCATCGTTTTTTTTAAATCCTTGTATCTATTGATAAAAACCGCATTAAAGTTAGTTGCGTAAATAGTTCAAAAACAAAAGCAAACACTCTTACACACTCACAAAATTCCCCTTTATAATAGTAGTATGATAACGTCTCTAAGTTTTACACACATTGGTGTATGTATCTATTATATTTATTTTATAGCTTTCATTAAATATTGACAAAAAAGTCCCAAAAAATAGCCATAATAATCACATTTATGTCACACCATGTCGTCGCACACATCAAGTTTCCGTATAAGTATGTTAAGATAAGAAAATGCCATTTTTGCGTCGTGAATACGTAAGCATTTACATTGTCGTCGAATGTACAGTATTTTCTCCGAGACTGAACGAATCGCTGCTAGATATATTCAGAAATGTTGACATCTGCACAATTCTACGTAAGGAAATACGACTCCCTGCCACTCTTCACAGTGTCAGTATGTTATCCTCTGCGTTCTTGCAGAATTTCAGACACTTGTAAAGAAAAGATTGCCATATTAATAGTACTTTATCTGCTGGATCGAATCAGTAGGTGAGGAGATCCACCGAAGCGACATCACTCAACGGGTTGCAACGCATGGCAAAGGCAATAGGCATCCCAAAAATAAAATCGACGTTTAAGATCCTAAGATGCTGGTATGGCAACCCTGGACCGTAGAGCGCTGTGTTGGTCGACACACCATTAGATTGAATGGCAAAAGACACGGTGGTTCTAAGTCCTTACCACAGATCAATGTGGACTTCCAATCAAGCAGTAGATGTCCATCAGCTGACGATGTAGGTACATGATGTTTAAAAAACGTTTATTTCTATAATTTTGTAAAATCATCACAATGCCTCAACGTAAATGTAGCTTCAAGCTATATCCAGACCAATATCCAACTAGTAGAAGTATTATGCGAATCAAATACCAACTTCATACTGAAAGCAGCATAAAAATAGCGTTAACACAAACACCGAACACTTCTACAATACGTAATAGTGTGGGTAGTCAACTCCTTTTTAATTTTTTTTAGAAAGAACTTATATATTTATTTCAGTTTCATTAACATACTTTATTTCAGTAAAATCATTTTTTACATATAGGTACTCGTAATCATTTACATAATATTTACTTGTTACATCTGTAACAAGCAAATATTATGTAGTGAAGATGAAAATGTATTATAAAAATAAATTTATTTCTTGTATATCGTGACTTTTTTTGCACATCACACTACAAAGTCTGAAGTTGTCGACTAATGCGGTCCAAGTTGGAGCTAGCTTTTTTCCTATTGTCATTTGAATCGCATTATACCGTAATACCACTCCTGTCATATTTGGCACTTTTTGAAAAAGGTATCAGCTCAGCATGTGCCTAAACTTCCTACACCTTAACAACTCTTTTTTAATTTCATTGTATTTTAGCCTTTGTATATAATAGGCATCTATTCTCAATGATGCATTTAGTACAAGATGAAAAGCTTTTACGGTGTCCAATGACTCTTAAACTTCTCTTGAACAAAGTCCCAGTCCCTCTCTATCTACAAAATCATTTTAAATAGAAAGAGATATATACAACCTTGAATCTCACACCGTCGAGTGTCATTAAAGTTGATCCATAATATGGCCTCTGGTCAGCATGAGCCAGACAAATGTCGGAGCATACAGCGCTAATATTGAGACAAAGAGAACAATCTCTTCAGTTATGTTCTATGTTTTTCACTTGTTCATATAAATCCCTAGAATATACTTAAAGGAAAAATATGAAACATTACGTCAGATTTACAGCGAGGCGACAGAAGCCGCGGACTATTTACATAATGCGAGCTTGAATTTTAATGATATGCCACTGGAGACAGATTATGTGAAGCGTCAAATACGATGCGGCTTAGCTTAGAGGAACTGATGAAAACGTTTACTTTACTTTATTTATTTGTGTATTTAAAGAGCTTTATCGCATGGTTGTCGAAAATACTCCTAACTACCTACTAATATTACAAAGAATATTGTTTTAGAGTAATAGCTGAGTTTCTTATGGGCGGGGTCTTCTCTGTAGCTCAAACATTGCAATGACTTGATAAAATGTTTTTTTTTAATAACTACAAGTTGGCCTATGACTGCTATCACCCCTGATGTTAAGTGGTGATGCAATCTAAGATGGAAGCGGGCTAACTTGTTAGGAGTAGGATGAAAATCCACACCCCTATCAGTTTCTACGCGACATTCTACCGGAACGCTAAATCGCTTGGCGATACGTCTTTGTCGGTAAGGTGGTAATTAGCCACGACGAAAGCCACCAGCCAGACCAAGACAAATTAAGAAAAATCTGCTTCGCCGGGAATCGAAACCAGGACCTCAGTCTTACATATCCACCGCGTATACCACTGCGCCACGGAGGTCGTCAAAAATGTTTGAGCTTTCTTGACCTTTCAAAAGCTTTTTGTATATTGAAAATATAAGAATTTACTTGCACTCGTTCATCATCAACGTTATGAAATGGTGATGAAGAACGAGTGCAAGTAAATTCTTATATTTTAAGTACGCTCAATATACAAAAAACTTTTGTATATTGAGCCTGATGGCTATTAACGACCCTTTCCTTTCCTTTTCCTTTGTGCTTTCCGATACAAGGGGGTAAAGCATCACCAAATTCTCGACTCAGCGCTTTAAATGTACTGAAAATTTCAAAAAAATAATAAAAAAAATCAGAATTATTTCGTGACCCGACCCAGGATTCGCACCCTGGACCTCGTGATCGAAGCCAAACAGGCTAACCACTAGACCAACGAGGCAGTCTTGCATTCATTGTCAGGGCTTATTCATGGATGTACTAAATACTGATACTAGTACTGGACACAAATATTTTTCACAAGAAGTGATGTTTTTTTAACAATCTTCTTCCAATCCTACCTGGCTAATTTAAAATGAATCTAATTAAAACTTTTATACTTACTGAAATTTTGACAAAGTGTAAAAAAAACAATTGAAAGAGCAAGTTCTTAACTCACCGGCCGTGTCTTCTTAAATCCTTTTCAAAAATATTTTTGAAGCAAAAGTTTTTATCTCATTATTAAATACACCACTTAAATGATTATTTTTAACTGACGAAAAAAAACGGAGGAGGTTCTCAGTTCGACACGTATATTTTTTTTTATGTATTGTAACTGTTTCGAAGTCCCATACAAAAGTAAACATTCGTCACATATATATATAAACACAATTTACATCATGTTTTAGATCTTTCTAAAGGTTATTATACTTTTAATTTAAAAGTATTAAATTGGCACGTGATTGTCTTTCGATTAGGACCCTATTATCAATGTTATGTCCATAAATAACTCAAGTACTTTTAGAGTTTCGGAAGATAAAATTCATGCAACCATAAACAAATCTTGACTATCCCTAAACTCACACTTTCTCACTGTATTTATTACATGAACTGATTCTCATATATGTGGCCCCTTTCATGTTTTATAAATTAATTGCTTTATATTTTTCAATACACGAAGTGTTTCCCATTTATGTGGCCTCTTCATGTATCATATAATTTCAAAATATGTGATTAGAATCAAATTCTCTTAAGAACTTAAAATTCCAATCAATAATAGAGTGGTATCACAGATACACACAGAGCGATCCGAGTAAGTCCTCAGACAAACCTTTGATCAATGGCATCTTTCTATTGAAAGATGTACATACTATTGCTCCACATTGTGGTGACACAGATACATACGCGGAGCAATCCGAGTAAATCCTCAGACAAACTTTAGATCGATGGCATCTTTCTATTGAAAGATGTACATACTATTGCTCCACATTGTGGTGACACAGATACATACGCGGAGCAATCCGAGTAAATCCTCAGACAAACTTTAGATCGATGGCATCTTTCTATTGAAAGATGTACATACTATTGCTCCACATTGTGGTGACACAGATACGTATGCGGAGCAATTCGAGTAAGTCCTCAGACAAACTTTAGATCGATGGCATCTTTCTATTGAAAGATGTACATACTATTGCTCCACATTGTGGTGACACAGATACGTATGCGGAGCAATCCGAGTAAGTCCTCAGACCAACTTTAGATCAATGGCATCTTTCTATTGAAAGATGTACATACTATTGCTCCACATTGTGGTGACACAGATACGTATGCGGAGCAATCCGAGTAAATCCTCAGACCAACTTTAGATCGATGGCATCTTTCTATTGAAAGATGGTCAATTCTGTTCAATGGCATCTTTCTATTGAAAGATGGTCAATTCTGTTCAATGGCATCTTTCTATTGAAAGATGGTCATATGCTCCATCCCGCAATATGACGGTGCCCCGCTACCAGAAATGCTAGTTCTATGATGCCCGGGCCGAGTGAGGGTTACCGCAAAACGTCTAACTTAATAATTATAATATGATAGCCACACTTCGTGAATGCAGCCTCCGTTAATGTCTCTATGAACTTCGCTAGTTGCCAGAACATTCTGCGCCGACCACATCGCACAGCTCAACGAACCGTTCAAAGAACCGGCACGATTCTGTGGAAAGAATCTAATAATCGAATCTCTTATTAGAGAAACCGGAGCCCCCCCCTCAAATCATTTCTTTGTGAGAGAAATGTATACGGCACAAGTTATAGAGGTGTGTTCCTCTTTAATTTCATACCTCGATACCGAGGTGTAAGGCGTTCGAAAACAGCACATTTTATAGAGGTGTGTTCCTCTTATATTGGATTCTAATTGTGAGAAGTTAAATGAGAATAAGGCACTCAGTAAGTCAACATAGAGCTCAGACATCCGTTTCAAACATCTCGTCAGATGCAGATTCAGAGCTGAACCAAATGTAAGTGGCTAGTATCTCACTCCTCAACCAATCAGATGAGTATACCTCGTTACGAGGTGTTATGCGTTCAAAAAGCTTTAACATAGATATAAATACAACAGTCGTATTTTATTGTGTAAATGCCCAAGCTGTCAAGGCATATTTATATGAAGATGTTAATATATTTATATTATAATGTGTCTTGCTATCACATAATTCAATAATTTATTTTATTAAATTCAATATTTCTTAGTAAGGGTGCATAACCTTACTTGATGGATTATTGCGTATTAATCTCTTTCCATATATGCCTTCTCACATTATTTATAACCGACCTCTATGTATTATATTCATCGCTCGATGAAAACACAGAGTTGCAATGAAACCGCGCCACTGTCGGTACACCGCATTCTCATAGAACTGACACATACGCGGAGCACATAGATACAGCAGATACAGCAGAAACAGACGGAGCGGCGCCCCGCGCATCGCGCATCGCTCAAACACTGGCTAGATCCTTTGATCTAGCATTCGTTCGAAAGTCACTTCACTATTCGTCTCCGGCAGCCGTCGGGGCGTATTTGACATACAATATGTATAGAATGAGGAACGCTTCACGATTTTGTGTTCAATTAGAAAATACTTCTAATTCCGTGTTTTATATAAAACACTGTTGTTTATCGTTTTACTATTCTTTAATAAAACACTTTTATATATTTTACATGTATATACATATTTATATATATTTTAATTATTTTTTTTGTGTTATTATATATGTTAGTATGTACGATTATGATCGTCACAGTATGACCACTCATAACTTTTTACAGAATTATCCGATTTTGATAATTCTTTTTTTTTAGAAAGGGCACACTTCCAGGGTGGTCCCATTGTCATCATATTAGGATCTGATGATGATATCCTAGGAAAATTGAAGGAACTCTTCAAATTTTTTAGGCATACTTGAAGCGATTTCGGTTATAGTGTAAGTATCGGTAGCTTTTTGGCTACAAGTGCCGTATAATATACTATGACAGTATAGTACGACCACTAAAAAGTAAGAAATAAAATTTTTTAACAAAAAATAGAACCCACTCAAAACGCACTAAAAAGTAAAAAATAACTGTGTCATTTAGTTGCTTTAATTTACTTAAACATATCTAGGAGTCGATGCCAGCCAAGGTTTCTACTTTAAGGACATTACCTAGAAACCACAATCTGCTTTACTACGTAAAATAAATGTTCCTTAAACTTGCTGGCACCGACTTCATAGATATGCTTAAGTAAATTAAAGCAACTAAACGACACAGTTTTTTTTAATTTTTAGTGCGTATTGAGTAGGTTCTATTTTTTTAAAACGCAATTGCGACATTTACTTTGTATAATGGTAAAAATTATTAGAATTTAATTATCAACAGTATCTGGTTACCTACGGCCCACTCTTGGACAAAGCCTTCCTCCTCATTGGAGAGGGGATATAGAGCGACGACCCACCACGCTGCTCCAACGGGGCACGGGGCACGGGGCTTTATAACTAACTTCTCGACTCTGGGCTTGGAATATACTTAATATAGAAGAATAAAAAACTCAGACTTATTCCGTGACCCGACCGGGATTCAAAACTAGGATCTTGTGAAGATCCTAGTTTTGAATCCCGGTCGGGATAAGACAGTCAAGTTATTAATATAGTTTTCATCAATAGATTCAGGAAAAAGGTACACATGTATAATTTAATAAAGAATATCGTAGCTTAAGATTCCCACGTGGACATGGAAGAGGACTCTCCAGGTAATATTATACATTTCACAAGGACATTGAAACTGGCAGCATCAAAATAAACTTCCTTGTGATGCAGTACCTTAAAAACTCTTTTCTAATATCATTGTATTGTAACCTTTAAATATAATAGGTGTCTATTCTCTATGATGCATTTAGTACAAGATGAAAAGCTTTTACGGTTTCCAATGACTCTTTAAACTTTAGTTTCATTACCTGGCTTCAATGGCTAGAAATCTTTTCTTATTTTTCACTTTCATGGTTTAGTTTAATATAAAATGAATGGTGCTGGCATTTATGATAGCTTTATTATATATCACTTTCACGTGGTGCTTTTGAAAAATATA
Organism: Mycalesis mineus; assembly: GCA_034621355.1. Classification (NCBI taxonomy): domain Eukaryota; kingdom Metazoa; phylum Arthropoda; class Insecta; order Lepidoptera; family Nymphalidae; genus Mycalesis; species Mycalesis mineus. Next base: position 14,349,759 of record CM067891.1, on the reverse strand, counting down.
TCTATTGACTTATCTTACACGTGGGTCTTCTTTTTTAAACGACTTCAAAAAAAGGAGTTTCTCAATTCGACCGTATCTATATTTATTTCTCTTTTTTTATGTGTGTTTGCGCATATGTTCGTCGTTTATGAACCGATTTTGATAATTCTTTTTTTGTTTCAAAGAAGATAGTCCGTTGGTGGTACCACGATAAGGAAACCAAGATCTGATGATGGGATCCTGGAGAAACTGAGGGGGACTGTCATAAATTGTAGGGACAACAAGTACGTTTGTTAAAGTCTGGAGTCGATCTGATGATGGTGTGACGATCATAATCGTACATACTAACATATATAATAACACTAAAAAATAATTAAAATATATATAAATATATATATACATGTAAAATATATAAAAGTGTTTTATTAAAGAATAGTAAAACGATAAACAACAGTGTTTTATATAAAACGTAATTAGAAGTATTTTCTAATTGAACACAAAATCGTGAAGCGCTTCTCATTCTATACATATTGTATGTCAAATACGCCCCGACGGCTGCCGGAGACGAATAGTGAAGTGACTTTCGAACGAATGCTAGATCGAAGGATCTGCTCGGTGTGTGAGCGCCGGTGCGCGCTCTCGTCACTAGCGTGGAATGTGCTGTGTCGTCCTCTGTTTTTCATCGAGCGATGAATATAATACATAGAGGTCGGTTATAAATAGTGTGCGAAGGCATATATGGAAAGAGATTTATAAGCAATAATCCATCAAGTAAGGTTATGCACCCTTACTAAGAAATATAGAATTTAATAAAATAAATTATTGAATTATGTGATAGCAAGACACATTATAATATAAATATATTAACATCTTCATATAAATATGCCTTGACAGCTTGGGCATTTACACAATAAAATACGACTGTTGTATTTATATCTATGTTAAAGCTTTTTGAACGCATAACACCTCGTAACGAGGTATACTCATCTGATTGGTTGAGGAGTGAGATACTAGCCACTTACATTTGGTTCAGCTCTGAATCTGCATCTGACGAGATGTTTGAAACGGATGTCTGAGCTCTATGTTGACTTACTGAGTGCCTTATTCTCTTCTAACTTCTCACAATTAGAATCCAATATAAAGAGGAACACACCTCTATAAAATGTGCTGTTTTCGAACGCCTTACACCTCGGTATCGAGGTATGAAATTAAAGAGGAACACACCTCTATAACTTGTGCCGTATACATTTCTCTCACAAAGAAATGATATGGGGGGGGGGCTCCGGTTTCTCTAATAAGAGATTCGATTATTAGATTCTTTCCACAGAATCGTGCCGGTTCTTTGAACGGTTCGTTGAGCTGTGCGACGTGGTCGGCGCAGAATGTTCTAGCAACTAGCGAAGTTTATAGAGACATTAACGGAGGCTGCATTCACGAAGTGTGGCTATCATATTATAATTATTAAGTTAGACGTTTTGCGGTAACCCTCACTCGGCCCGGGCATCATAGAACTAGCATTTCTGGTAGCGGGGCACCGTCATATTGCGGGATGGAGCATATGACCATCTTTCAATAGAAAGATGCCATCGATCTGAGGTTTGTCTGAGGACTTACTCGGATCGCTCCGCGTGCGTGTCTGTGTCACCACAATGTGGAGCAATAGTCTGTTCCATCTTTCAATAGAAAGATGCCATCGATCTAAAGTTTGTCTGAGGACTTACTCGGATCGCTCCGCGTGCGTATCTGTGTCACCACAATGTGGAGCAATAGTCTGTTCCATCTTTCAATAGAAAGATGCCATCGATCAAAGGTTTGTCTGAGGACTTGCTTGGATCGCTCTGTGTGTATCTGTGATACCACTCTATTATTGATTGGAATTTTAAGTTCTTAAGAGAATTTGATTCTAATCACATATTTTGGAAATATACTATACACGAAGATGCTACATAAATGGGAAACACTTCGTGTATTGAAAAATACAAAGAATTAATTTATAAAACATGAAAGGGGCCACATATATGAGAATCAGTTCATGTAATACAGTGAGAAAGTGTGAGTTTAGGGATAGTCAAGATTTGTTTATGGTTGCATGAATTTTATCTTCCGAAACTCTAAAAGTACTTGAGTTATTTATGGACATAACATTGATAATAGGGTCCTAATCGAAAGACGATCACGTGCCAATCTAATACTTTTAAATTAAAAGTATAAAAACCTTTAGAAAGATCTAAAACATGATGTAAATTGTGTTTATATTTATATGTGACGAATGTTTACCTTTGTATGGGACTTCGAAACAGTTACAATGGAGCTGATCTACAGATAAGAGAACTCCTCGACGATTTACTGCAGTTACCTTGTGTTTGGGCTCGATTAATCTGTTATCTTTATGGCTCTGGACTCTAGCCCTTTTTAGTTCATGGGATACAATACAATTAGCAAAAAGCTATGGATGCATCCACATGTTATGTAAGGAGCATAGCTAGTAAAATCTCATCATCATCGCCAAAGAATAAAATATAATAGATACTAATCGCTAATCTGTAAAATTAATATAAAGGGAAATACAGGAGAGGGTAGGTAAAACATGCTACAGATGTCTATAACATAAAAAATACTATTATTTTACTATAGGCTCGTTGGTCTAGTGGTTAGTCTATGTAGCTTTGATCACGAGCTCCAGAGTTCGAATCATAGGACGGCTCACGGAATAACTCTGAGTTTTTCATCCATCTATGAAATTTTTAAGTACATTCCGAGCCCCCCGTGCCCTGTCAACTACAGGGTCGTTAATACGCTGATAATGGTGCCTACTAACAATTATATTTATTTTAAGTAAAAAAATTCATTTTTTAGAAGTATCAAGATGTCAAATAAATGAAAAAATATTGTCGTCATACATACTGGACGGATTGTATGCTCATTGACTTTTGCCTGTACAGTAGACAGAAAATTTATAACGATTCCGTAAAGATATTTGTGTGCAACAATTATTAAGTGATCTAATTGTTAGCCTGTTTTGCTTTGCAGGCTGCTGCTGCTATTTTGGTAATGTTATGCTATTTTGGTAGTGGTTTCGTAACTAGATAACTAAGTTGCAATTGTACTATGAGTAATTATAATATTTCTAATTATAGAGACATGGCGGTTACCCAAATTTTGTTCAAAGATTTGTATGCAACCGTTAGCCTGTTTTGCTTTGTGAATGGAGAGGTTGTAATTCACGACGTTTCGTGTTTCATGAAAACGAAGTTCCAGGCATGCTATGTAGTACAAACAATAATAATCCTAACTAGCGGGTGCTGGCAACTTCGTCCGCGTGGAATTTAAATTTATAAAATTACAAAAATAAAACTGGCCTTAATTACTTGTAACATTAGTAAATGAGTGTCTGAAAGTCTCGTCTAAATCGGTCCAGACGTTTCAAATATAAGCTGGAACAAACAGAAAGATAGACAATAATTTTAAAAATTGGTTGTCGTAGTGGTTAATCTGTTAGTCTTTATACCAATTTTTATATAGATATGTTGATTTAAATATTTGAATTAAAACATTCAATATAAAATTTCAACTCCTTTATAACCTTTTAAATTTTTAAATTTTTTATTTTTTTTTTAAAGGTAGAATTTTAAAAACCTTTGAATCACATTATATTTTATATTTATCAAGCAGTGTTTCTACCAATTTTCGTAAAGCTATCTTGAAAAATTAAGAACTGTCCAAAGAAATTTTCAACCTTTCTATTTTAATTTTCACCATTTAAAATAACCTTTGTTATGTGTTGTTGTACCAATATGAACTAAAGTCGTTCCTAGTTTCATTTAAATTACTTCTCGAGTTACGGCGTTAATCGCTGTCGACAATAATTTGACTGGCAGATAGACAAACAGACAATAATTTAAAAAAATACATTTTTAGGTTCAGTATCGATAATACGCGCCAATAAAAATTTCAAAAATATATTTAATGTACAGAATTGGACATTGAAATGCTGGTCAATCCACGCCCGTTTAGAAGTTTGAACTAATACAATATAATACGTAATTATAATATTCCTAATTATAGAGACACGTTGGTTACTCTAATTACACTATAGTTGGTAGAGAATACCCTGTTATTATCCTCCATGCGCTGGCTATATATTTTATTTATACTAAGTAGTAATTTTAACCCATTATTATTATTTTGTTACTGTTTTATATTGTGTCAGTTTTAAGCCAGTTATTATTGTTGCCTATCATTATTACCTACTTCTTACTGTGTTTTATTAATCGACGAAAAAAACGGAGGAGGTTCTCAACACGACATTCGACACGTATATTTTTTTTTATGTATGACCACGCATAACTTTTTACAGAGTTGGCCCATTTTGATAATTCTTTTTTTATTACAAAAGGCATGCTTCCAAAATGGTCCCATAGTCATCACGTTAGCATCTAATGATGATATCCTGGGAAAATAGAAGGAACTCTTCAAATTTTATAGGCACACTCACAGTGATTTCGGTTTTTCACAGTGATTTAGCTTTTTGGCTACAAGTGCCGTATAATATACTATGAGAGTATAGCACGAGTACGTTACGTGGCGATAAATCATTAATATAAGGTAAGAAATAATATTTTTTAACAAATAATAGAACCGACTCAAAACGCACTAAAAATTAAAAAATATGCATGTCATTTAGTTGCTTTAATTTACTTAAGCATATCTATGAAGTCTTAAGCATATCTCAACCCATACGGGGTCCTTTGTTAATTTTTTTTTATTTGACTACAAGTTGGCCCTTGACTGCTATCACACCTGATGTTAAGTGATGATGCAATCTGAGATGGAAGCGGGCTAACTTGTTACGAGCAGAATGAAATCCACACTTCTATCGCTTTCTACATGACATTTTACCGGAACTCCAAACCGCTTGGCGGTACGTCTTTGCCAGTAGGGTGGTAACTAGCCACGGCGAAAGGCTCCCACCAGCCAGACCAAGACAAATTAAGAAAAATCTCAATCTGCACCGCCGAGAATCCAACCCAGGACCTTCGTCTTATAAATCCACCGCGCATGTTAGAGCGCTACGGAGGCCGTCAAACTAATAAATTTCACAAGAAAATATTCCATTAACCCAAGCCAGACCAAGACAAATTAAGAAAAATCTGCCCCACCGGGAATCGAACCCAGGACCTCCATCTTATAAATCCATCGCACATACCACTACGCCACGGAGGTCGTTGCTTGGTCCGGTAACGTGGCGAGAAACAAACTGCAGGCCGCAAGTATAGCAGTAATACTGTAAGTAATATCTGAATATATTAATTTTATTTCTTGTAGGTATATTTTTAGCAAATAAATAAATATTTCAGTAACTACACTGAAGATGCATGGATAGACATTCTTCAAATACACCTAAGCCCGCCAACCCGCATTGGAACACCGTGGTGGGCCTACGCTCGATATCACCTTTCCTACATGGAGGAAGGCCTTTCACTGTAGTTGACCGTTAATTGGCTGATAATGATGGAATGAAAAGCTTTATATTTGAAACTAGCTTTTGCCCGCGACTTTGTCCGCGTGGAATTAGTTATTACGGCAGCTAATTTTTCTAAGCTTTGAATGTCATATTTATTAATATCTAATCAACTGCCTAAGAAATAGGTCTTAAGCTTTCAAAATGACGACACTTTCATACAACATTTCATCCCCCTTTACAACCCTTATTTCGCAATCAAAAGTAGCCTATGTCCTTTTTCAGGCTCTAGACTTACTGTGTACCAAATTTCATTTAAATCGGTTCAGTAGTTGTAGAGTGAAAGCAAGACAGACAAACAGACAGACAGAGTTACTTTCGCATTTATAATATTAGTTAGGATTAGGATGAATGTCATATTTATTAATATCTAATCAACTGCCTAAGAAATAGGTCTTAAGCTTTCAAAATGACAATACTTTCATACAACATTTCATACCCCTCTTTAACCCCTTACAACCCTTTTTTCGCAATTAAAAGTAGCCTATGTCCTTTTTCAGGCTCTAGACTTACTGTGTACCAAATTTTATTTAAATCGATTCAGTAGTTGTAGAGCGAAAGCAAGACAGGCAGATAGACAGAGTTACTTTCGCATTTATAATATTAGTTAGGATTAGGATTACAACATAATATAACATTGATATATAGTGGGCCTAGATCTACTCAGCCTAGCATTTATTCAAGTAAGCACACTAGGTATATAGACTGATTAAAGACCAGTACATGATACGGTCACGAAGGGTTGAGTAATTTATCCACGCCGCAAAGCTAATGTTTCGGCTTCTTTTACGAGTGGAAAAGATTGTAAAAAGCTGAAGTAGTTTGGAATTAGAACGAGTTGCGCGGTGAGATAGCCGAAAGCCTGATATTAAGTGGTTTCAACTTTCAACCTCGTATTTTTCAGGCTTGGGCGGTTTTTACATGGATTTTATTAGTCTGGCAATTTAGCTCGTTTTGTATGTATTTTTCTCATTTATTTTTCAACTGATTTTCGTTTTGTATTTAGATATTTCAGTGGTATTTGGTACTGTCAAACTATGTTTACCATTATTAGTCTACTTGTCTTGAAAAATCTAAAATTTTACCTTTATGTATGTAAATTTTACTATATTATATATAGCTTACATATCACAAAAACTGATTGCCTCCTTGGTCTAGTGGTTAGCCTATCTGACTTCGATCACGAGATCCTGGGTTCGATTTCTAGGTCGGGTTACGGAATAATTCTGAGCTTTTTCATTCTTCTATGAAATGTTCAGTACATTCCAAGGTCGGAGTCTGGAAGTTGGTGGTGTTACACCCCCCTGCCTCGGAGAGCACGTTAAGCTGTCGGTCCCGTTCACTATCATCAACATCTGATAGTGATCGTTAATAAATGAAACATTATCACCCTAAGCCCGCCAACCCGCATTGGAGCAGCGTGGTGGGTGTACGCTCCATATCCCCTCTCCTATAAGGAGGGCCTGGTCCTGTGGTGGGCCGTTAATAGGCTGATAATGATGATCACAATAACATATACAGCCACATTTTATCCCAAAATTCACACAGAAACGAGAACTACGCGGGTGAAGCCGAGAGCGCCCTCTAGTAGATTCTAAACGAATGGTAACCGCTCGATTGTGATTGTTTGTAATTGTTTCACATTTTTTAGCTACAATTTATGAATTTCAGTTTAATCAAGTATTAATATGATCATCCTTATGTCCTACTTGACTATAATTTTCACAGATCCGATTGATTTGAATTTTGGTACCCTGTTACTCCAAGTCATGTTAACCTTAAAATAAAGCACAGATATAGGTTACACTTGGAATAGTACAAAGGCTACTTTTATCTCGATAGTGAAACCGCAAGACACAGCCAGTATTAATTACTAGAGGACACCCACGTAGTTCACGTTCCCGTGGTAATTTTGGGATAAAATATTGCCTATATATTATTCTGATATGTAAACTGTCTGTAACTGTTTCGAAGTCCCATACAAAGGTAAACATTCGTCATATATAAATACAAACACAATTTACATCATGTTTTAGATCTTTCTAAAGGTTATTATACTTTTAATTTAAAAGTATTAGATTGGCACGTGATCGACTTTCGATTAGATCCCTATTATCAATGTTATGTCCATAAGTAACACAAGTACTCTTAGAGTTTCGGAAGATAAAATTCATGCAACCATAAACAAATCTTGACTATCCCTAAATTCACACTTTCCCCTGTACTGATTCTCATATATGTGGCCCCTTTCATGTTTTATAACTTAATTCCTTATATTTTTCAATACACGAAGTGTTTCCCATTTATTTATTAGAATCAACTTAAAATTCCAATCAATAATAGAGTGGTATCACAGATACACACAGAGCGATCCGTGTAAGTCCTCAGACAAACCTTAGATCGATGGCATCTTTCTATTGAAAGATGGACATACTATTGCTCCACATTGTGGTAATACAGATACGCACGCGGAGCGATCCGAGTAAGTCCTCAGACAAACTTTAGATCGATGGCATCTTTCTATTGAAAGATGGTCATATGCTCCATCCCGCAATATGACGGTGGCCCGCTACCAGAAATGCTAGTTCTATGATGCCCGGGCCGAGTGAGGGTTACCGCAAAACGTCTAACTTAATAATTATAATATGATAGCCACACTTCGTGAATGCAGCCTCCGTTAATGTCTCTATAAACTTCGCTAGTTGCTAGAACATTCTGCGCCGACCGCGTCGCACAGCTCAACGAACCGTTCAAAGAATCGGCACGATTCTGTCGAAAGAATCTAATAATTGAATCTCTTATTAGAGAAACCGGAGCCCCCCCCTTAAATCATTTCTTTGTGAGAGAAATGTATACGGCACAAGTTATAGAGGTGTGTTCCTCTTTAATTTCATACCTCGATACCGAGGTGTAAGGCGTTCGAAAACAGCACATTTTATAGAGGTGTGTTCCTCTTTATATTGGATTCTAATTGTGAGAAGTTAAAAGATAATAAGGCACTCAGTAAGTCAACATAGAGCTCAGACATCCGTTTCAAACATCTCGTCAGATGCAGATTCAGAGCTGAACCAAATGTAAGCGGCTAGTATCTCACTCCTCAACCAATCAGATGAGTATACCTCGTTACGAGGTGTTATGCGTTCAAAAAGCTTTAACATAGATATAAATACAACAGTCGTATTTTATTGTGTAAATGCCCAAGCTGTCAAGGCATATTTATATGAAGATGTTAATATATTTATATTATAATGTGTCTTGCTATCACATAATTCAATAATTTATTTTATTAAATTCAATATTTCTTAGTAAGGGTGCATAACCTTACTTGATGGATTATTGCTTATAAATCTCTTTCCATATATGCCTTCTCACACTATTTATAACCGACCTCTATGTATTATATTCATCGCTCGATGAAAACACAGAGGACGACACAGCACATTCCCTCGCTAGTGACGAGAGCGCGCACCGCGCTCACACATCACGCGGAGAACGCTGATCACGCAGCGCACTGCAATCAAACTCGTTCAAACGCCACTTCTCGTCTCCGGCAGCCCTCGGGGCGTATTTGACATACAATATGTATACAAATTTGAATGAGGAGCGCTTCACGATTGTGCATTCAATTAGAAGATACTTCTAATTACTCGTTTAATATAAAACACTGTTGTTTATCGTTTTACTATTCTTTAATAAAACACTTTTATATATTTTACATGTATATATATATTTATATATATTTTAATTATTTTTAGTGTTATTATATATGTTAGTATGTACGATTATGATCGTCACATGTCGCAGGCTTCACAAAATACCAAAACAAGGAAATAAGGAAAAAAACGAAATTAAGCGATGCCTTGCAACGAGCACAACAACTAAAGTGGAGATGGGCTGGACACATCGCTAGGACTACCGATCAACGATGGTCCTGCACAACAACCATATGGCCAGGTCCAGCAGGAAAAAGAAGTGTAGGTCGTCCAAGGTCACGTTGGACTGACGACCTTATATCTACAGCAGGAAAACAGTGGGAAATAAAGGCAAAAGATAGAAACACATGGAAGGAACTGGGGGAGGCCTATACCCTATGAGGGATCCTTGGAGTATAAATATTATGTTCATATAGTTTCATTAACCATTACTAACAACCAATCATAATTTTGTACGTCACTAATAAAAAGTAACATTTAGATTTTAAGATTTTTTATTGTTAAACTTAGGAACAAGGATTAATAAAAGGCTTTACTATTATTATACATTAAATATACTCTCACGCCCGGATACACAATAAATACATATAAAAAACTGAAACTGTTATAATAAACTTACTTAAATACTTAATATAAATAAACTTAAATATACGTTACATAAATACATATATGCTCCGGGCGGAGGATTCACCCCGGCAGGGAGATCAGACGGCCGGGGGTCAGGGCGCCAGGTAGAGAAACCGGCGGACCATCCTAGCCGAATCCAGCAAGACCGCTTTCTGCATCCTTGCTGCGAGCGAACTGCCACGGAACCCCAGTCGCCTCAGATGGTGAGCGAGGCTGACTGGGACCAACCCATTGGCAGATATAACGATCGGGATGATTTCAGTGGACTCCACATGCCACATGGCGGTAACCTCGTGAGCCAGATCAAGATACTTTCGTTTTTTCTCTGTCTCAGCTCTCACAAGGTTCTCGTCATATGGAATTGTGGTGTCCACCAAAAACACCCCCGACTGTGCCCGGTCTAACACCACGATATCAGGCTTATTCGCTAGAATAGTCCTGTCCGTGATGATAGACCGGTCCCAATAGAGCCCCATTCCGTCGCGTTCTAGCACTGGCTTATTATTATTATTATTATGTAAACTATATTACTGTAAAGTTTCATCAAAATCCATTCAATAGTTTTTGTGTGAAAGAGTAACAAACATCCATCCACACATACATACAAACTTTTGCCTTTATAATATTAATAATATTCACCTCTGTGTCAGTAAATTTTGGAAAACGCTACGTACCTACCATTAAATTTAAGCATGTAAGAAAGAAATTATTTAATGAATGATATTTGTCTGAAGTCACCTTTACATCGCATGCAACAGTAAGCGCTTCCCCAAATACTTCCAAATGAAAGAGCTTCACAGCACGCGAGGGCATACTTTGAACTCGTTTCAAACTACATTATAAATCTTCATGCTACTGGATTTACTGTCTAACTTCGAAACACCTCGAGTTTGATAATGTTTTAGGAAGAATAATATATTATTATTTAATTTTTGGTTTCAATGCATTCATACGAGTAGGTTCGATTTCCGACGTAAGTAAATTTCATAATCAGTCAATATTTCAGTCTCCTACCCAAAGAAATATGGATCTTAGACCAACAAAGCTGCTTCACTCTCTATCAAATGTTGATAATAACAAACAACTACTGTTTAGTATGTTATCCAATACAAGATTAAATTGAAATTTTTTTTTAACAAAAATAGGACCGATTCAAAACACACTAAAAAGGAAAAAATAACTGTGTCATTTAGTTGCTTTAATTTACTTAAGCATATCTATGAAGTCGGTGCCAGCAAGTTTAAGGAACATTTATTTAACGTAGTACAGGGTAGTAGTAGTGGGTTCTAGGTAATGTTCTTAAAGTAGAAACTTTGGCTGGTACCGACTCCTAGATATGCTTCAGTAAATTAAAGCAACTAAATGACACAGTTATTTTTTACTTTTTAGTGCGTTTTGGGTCGGTTCTATTTTTAGTTAAAAATTTTTATTTCTCACTTTTTAGTGCTTTATTGCCACGTAACGTACTCGTATTATACTGTCATAGTATATTATACGGCACTTGTAGCCAAAAAGCTACCGATACTTACACTAAAACCGAAATTCCCGAGTTCCTTCAATGTTCCCAGGATATCATCATCAGATCCTAACATGATGACAATGGGACCCCTTTCTAATAAAAAAAGAATTATAAAACAATCGGACAACTCTGTAAAAAGTTATGCGTGTCGAATTGCGAACCTCCTCCGTATTTTTTCGTCGGTTAAAAATTTAAACCACACCTGACAAAATTGTAATACGATAGTTTTTCGTGGCTGCCATCTTGAATTTGAAACTTTTTATAGTTCTTTAATTCATAATTAAAAAAGCTCTTTAATTCTCATATTATGTAGTTGTGAAAAAATATGTGATGGTGGTTAATTGAAATTTAAAGGAGGTTGAACCCAATACCATTTTATGAGGTGGCAATACCAATACACCAAATTCAATGCTATTTTTTTACCGAAGGGTAATAACCGACACAGATTTAAAGTAATTGCCAACAAATTCCATCGTTTAATATTATCTCAAGTGTTGCTATTTCATAACCATAGGGTGGCCACGGACGCTGCAATTTATAAAAATTAATTTTCAAATCCAATAAGATTTTGCTTGTGAGACCAAGGCTTTCTACACGACGTCGTACCGGAATGCTAAATCGCTTAGCGGTACGTCTTTGTCGATAGTGTGGTAACTAACCACGGCCGAAGCCTCCCACCAGCCTGATCGATTTAGAAAACCTAATCGACCCAGCTGGGAATCGACCCAAGACATCCATCTTATAAATTCAGTGCGCATACCACTGCGCCACGGAGTCAAAATTATTAATCACCTTATACCATCACAAGAGCAGCCGCGGATAAAATGATCTCTATACCTATCTATATCTTCAATAAAGAGGCAGACCTGTCCCTGTAGCAAGCCGTTAATATGTTAAAATGGATGGTTCAATAATTACTTAACTCTGCCTGTAATAAGCCGTGTAAAAAGTGTACATTTTTCCTCAATAAAAGTATCATTAAAGCCATTTATTCACATTGTAATATAATCGGCCTTATTAAACGGTAGATGCGTACTGGTTTAACGTGCCTTTACGACTTTTATATGATCACTTGTACGCTGAAACACTAGTTTACAACTTTTTCATAGAAGTGCTTACCTTGTTTGCGTCATAAAAGCTTTCATAAGGAAAATCTCGACGAGGAAAATGTTTACACTAACTGTGTACGTTCTTGCATCGTCATCATAGTGTTACGATCATTTTTATAACTACATATCATAATAGGTTACCCTAATATTATAAATGTGACAGTAACTCTCTCTGTTTGTAACTCAATTACGTTAAGGTATAAGTTAGCCCTTGGTAAGATGACCCCTTGACGGCCGAGTGGCGCAGTGGGTAGTGGTCCTGCTTCTGCGTCCTAGGCCGTGTGTTCGGTTCCCACATCTGGAAAATGTTTGTGTGATGGGCATGGATGTTTTCCAGTCTTTGGGTGCTTATCTATATATTATAAGTATTTTTGTTTAATATATATAAAATATTCATCAGTTATCATACTACGCATAACACAAGCTACCTAAGCTTACTTTGAGGCAATATAGCGATGTGTGTAATTGTCCTATAATATTTATATTTATTTATTTAAGATGAGTTAACCAAGAGTTAAGTGATGATGTAGTAAGATGGTAAGTAAATAAGACAGTCACCAGTGGGCTATACTTGACAGACGCACAAGTACCTATTTCCTTAAGTAAGTATTTCCTGCCAATTTCAACTTGGGGGTGTTTGAGGGACAAATAAACTAATTTCTCAAAGTCCGACAACGTATTAGCAGTGCCTCTGACTTTGTAAATGTACGTGGGCGGCGGTAATCACTTAACATCAGGTGACCCGCATGGACGTTTGGCAGCTTTAATTGTGACAAAAAAATATTCATTCTACCTACAGGGTATAATATAGGCAAAAATTATAAAATTCTGAATTGACTCCAGTGTAGTGAATCGAATCCAGAACTTTTGTATTAAAACCGCTACATTAACTACCTACCAGAGGAGTCATCAAAATCCTGTTTGTGTCTAATTACGAGTACTTACCTAGAATACTCGTAATATTCATTCTTTAGCAAAGCCTAAACCGCTTAACGGATTTCAACATTTGAGATGTCATTAGATTCGTTTCAGATGTGAAAGTGACACAGACAGATTACGCAGGCTTTTCATTTTTAACTAACACGAGCCCGCAGTTTTTTCTGAAAAACAATGAACAATGACACTCTTTACTAATGTATAAAGATATACATATATGTATATGCGAAATAACACTGACTGACCTATTGATATAATCACGAGATATAAATAAATAAATATATATAATTTTCGTGCCTTTATTGTTAATATTTTTCACACTTTTATTTACGTTCTAAATTCGCAATTTTCATTTTCGTCGGGAACACTGATACTGTGCTGTGTATAATTAAAGTACTAAGTTAGGCATTGTGCTGTCAGTTTACAAGTTTCTATGGAAATAAAATAAATATTATAGGACAATTACACACATCGCTATACAGCCCCAAAGTAAGCGTACCCGTAAGTAGCTTGTGTTATGGGTGCTACGATAACTGATGAATATTTTTATATATATTATACATAAATACTTATAATATATAGATAAACACCCAGACACTGGAATCGACACTCATCACACAAACATTTGTCCAGATGTGGGAATCGAACCCACAGCCTAGGACGCAGATGCTTCTGACTCACTACAAACTGCACCACTCTCTGCACACTCGGCCGTCGAAATCTAAAACAATTCTCTTTATTGACTTAAAATTTATCACAGTTAGGTACATATTTATGTAAAAGCTCACTAAGTACAAATTTCTTTTGAAGTAAATAATTAGCAACAGCTAACAGTGATTTAAACTTATTTTCGCATTGTCGCTGTTCCATAAAGTTACCCCGAAAGGTTCATCACAAGTTTTGGATTTGGTAACCATACCACCTCAACCTGGCAACCTCGGGAGATGACACTTAATGTGAGCTGATCTTACAGCGATATCAATCATCGCATTCAGTGGCTTTCAAAATAATCAAAAGCAGTACTAGCTGTTGCTCAAAACAACTGCACGGCTATGAAAGTACCCTGGTGAAGAACAACCCCAGTCAGAATAAGGTACTTACCTCAAAGGTCTTTTTGTTTCAATACATTTGAAACAAATATACAATACGCTCGCCCGATAACGTACAATCATAAATAGCGCTGTCTCTTTGATCACATTTCGGCGGAAGGGAGAACTATTCTACTGTTGGGCTGCGAATAGTCGTTTTCTCTACGCGTATATCTCTTCAAACACATCTTAAGCCTATAAACTTTCTAGTGTCTCAAAGCGCATAGTTATGACAATAAATACTTAGATACGCGCCAAACTGCAATTTGCATGACAGTAATAGAGATGGCAGTGACGTCACAACATTAGCATAATATAATGCGTCGGCTTCGTCACTGTAATAGCAAGGTAATTGCCTTGCGGTATACCTACGTTGTAATTGTTTACTCCTAGGCTACTCCGAGCATGCAAGGAATAATATTGTCAGTAGTTAGTAGCTTCACATTAATATTTAACATTTTTATTTAATTACAACTGCAACTAAACTGCAGTAAGCTTAAAGCTCCATTCTGGAACTAGTGTCCAAAGCTGCTCTAGCAGGAACCTGTTTGGTTGGGTAGGAAGAATAAATCGAGCAGAGAAGGCGAGCATTGACCGGTCACAAAGGGTACTTTTAAGCCTTTATCCGTGTCGCAAGTCTCGGAATCCGCAAAGTGGACCCTGTACCCTCAAAGTGAATAAATGGAATGCTAAGATATTCGTCTCTAAGCTTAAATTATATCTGTTAAAATCGTTACTCGTGTGGCGGACATACATAAGGACGGACCTTCACTAGCGAAAACGGTTTTCAGAGGTTGACTGTGTTAGAGTTACCAAGAGGGCACTGTTATGTGATCGTCCAGGTCGTAAAGTTCTGACTTTACGCTCGCCTTTACTATACTTTTAACAAGATAGTTTACACGCCTAGGTCGTATTAAGTTGAGAACGGTGGTAGGACTAATAACAAGGCACTGCTCGTTTAAACAAACACCTGTTTATTCAAGGTACGACCGACATCTCCTCTGCAAAGCCTGCAGAGAGGAAAACGAGACACTGATATATGTTATGCTTAGATGCAACGGTATGAACCAATATGTAACCTATATCGGTCTCTCAGCGATCAACTGTGAGGCTATCGGTGACCTGGCTAGCCAGACGATGGCAAGTGTGGAAAAAGACCAGATTAAACAAAAAGAAGGTGATACACTTACCGGCTGTAAGCTGCGGGTCGATTTGAGCTTGCAGTATGGAAAAGCCGGGCGCTATGATGGCGGGCAGAGTCCTGGAGCGCAGCAAGGGCGGAGGCCCGCCGCGCCGCCCGCCCAGGGACTCCGCCGCTGCCGCCGCTGCCGCCGCCGCACTGTGTAACAACAATAAACCATCATTATCATCATCATCACATGGCTCTTTTTTATTTACTACATGTTAGTTCTTGACCACAATCACACCTGATGATAAGTGATGATGCCATTTAAGACGGAAGCGAAATGATTTGTTAGGAGTAGGATAAAAAACATATCTCTTTCTATTTCTACGCGACATCGTACCCGAATGCTAACTTTGCCTAGCTAGGTCGATGGGAGGCTGGCCCTGGCTAGTTACCATCCTACCAATCAAAACGCACCGCCAAGCGATTATCCGCTACGATATCGTGTAAAAGCCGAAGGGGTGTGGATATTATCCTCCTCACAAAAAGTTAGCCCACTTCCATCTTAGATTGCGTGATCACTTATCATAAGATGTAATTACAGTCAAGGGCTAACTTGTAATGAATAAAAAAATGGAACAATAAGATAGGTCTAAGCACCAAATCCGATCTCTTTCAACAAAAGCCTGGCCCTGCAGTAAGCCAATAAAACAGGCTAGTGCTGAGTAAAACACTAAAATAGTTTCAACATTCCACAGTACATCGCTTAGACAAAATCTTTTAAAGTGCGAAATGGAACGTTCAAATGGCAGTAAGAAATCCCAGCTATTTCACCAGTGTCCGTTAAATAGAAAGACTTAAAGTTTTATTCGATCAAAGACCTCGGCACAAGAGGGAAATACATAAAACAAGTGCTATATCGGTATCTATGATCTTTAGTGGTGTTTATTTTAGTAGTGTTCTAAAGAATTTATGATAACTGTAATAAGTATAAATAAATCATAATAGGTATTGATCATCATTATCAGCCTACTAACGGCCCACTACAAGGCCAGGCCTCCCTCCTTACAGGAGAGGGGATATGGAGCGTACCCCCACCACGCTACTCCAATGCGCGTTGGCGGGCTAAGGGTGATAATGTTTCATTAATTAACGATCACTATCAGATGTTGATGACAGTGACCGGGACCGACGGTTTAACGTGCTCTCCGAGGCACGGGAGTGTAACACCACCAACTTCTCGACTCCGGGCTTGGAATGTACTGAGAATTTCATAGAAGAATGAAAAACTCTGAATTATTCCGTGACCCGACCCAGGATTCGAACCCAGGACCTCATGATCTAAGCCAGATAGGCTAACCACTAAACCAACGAGGCAGTCAATAAAATAGGTATTATCGTTACCTAAATTCTTCATCATCATAATCCTCGACGAATTTCCTGGTGCATTTGATAATACCTCGGTTTAGGAATTAGCTTATAAGGTCTTCTTTTAGCTCCAGCTGCGGATAGCTATCACCCTAACAGCCAAACGTACTGCTAAGCGATTTAGCGTTCCGATATGTCGTGTAGAAACTATTTGAAGGTTTATATTAAAAAAAAAATTGGTTGTCTGTAAAGTCGGTTTACTGACGATCGTTGAACGTGACAACGTCTTAAGAAAATACTGATGGAATGGTAGCATTTAATTGGTTAATAAAATTTTTAATTTAAGTATATTTTTATAAATATTAATATAAATTAATAAAATAATTGATTTTGATTTTATAAATTTATATTTTAAATTTATAATAAATATATTAATTTATAAATATATTAATTTTTAATTTAAAATTAATATATTTAGTAATTATATTTAATAGACGGATATCGAACGCTGCCGAACGCAAAGGCCGATTGTGCTTCTTTGTCGCTCGTTCTGCGCTCTCGCTTGCACTTCAAGCCTTACATGGAACGCCTCAAAGCGAGGTAACGCATGAGTCATGTTTTTTCGTGCGTGCAGCCGGCTCTATCGAATTATAATACGTTTTCACGTCAAAACGTATTTCATATGTTAACTTAACATCAGGCGAGATTTTAATAGTGGGCTATGGGGCTGGGAAGCCTCATAAGAGTGGGGACGTGTTCTATAGATGGGAAATCTCGTCCGCTATAATGCACGTCATCATTACCTTGTTTCGTTCCTTTTCTTCGAAACAATTTGAAGGGGTCAGAGGTACGAGTCTGAAGACAACAGCGGCAGGCGATGTGTCGTAACAACAGCACTTGTTTATATGTATAAGTATTTGTATGCAATCGACTTGTCGCTCGCCACGAAAGGTATTTCATAGAAATGCACACGAAAGTAGTTCATAGAAATATATACAAAACAGTATTGTCACTGTGATAAGTCAGTCTGCGGTCCTGCACTTTTTACGCAGAAGAAAATTTCTAGAATTGTTACCGCAAATGTTTGTAGTCAAATTTAATATGTAACTCTACAGGGGTGAGAATTTTACTGAAAGTCTTTCGCTAGGCGATTTCGTGCGATTTCGTTTCCGGATATTGCCTGACATCAGTATAAGTTGCTGAAACTTTTCACGGATCTTACAGTTCATTTTCAAAAACGTAAATCTGTAGCGGAGAAAATGCAGTAGTTTTGCTACATTTGTAACCCCTACGAAAAAGAAACTTTAAGTTTGAAAGGTCTTTATAAGTACCTATTTTTTTTTCATTCGCTGCAGTCTCACCTTGGAACCGCTTGGTATTTCGTCGAGCTCTCTTTTTAGATCTTATTGTTCTCTTCTTTCTTTTCTGCCTCTCTTCTCTTCTAACCATAATGGCTTGGAGCATCTCGGAGTATATTCGTCAATCTTGCTCTTCTTTTAACTTGCATCTCACGACGTTTGACGTTGAGCATCTACATTTTTTTATACTCTTAGGTCTGCGACATATACGAACTCATATAGGGCTTGCCTAGGAGTGTCTACGTTGCCACAGAAGTAGCAGTTCTTACTCGGTGCCCTACCCATAGCGAAGAGGTACGTATATCTATCTAAGTAAACCAAATTTGATGCGGTTTATGTTTGAAATGATGTGATCGAGATTGCTCTTAGCTAGTAGCTACATATGATGAAGATCCAATGAACCAATCCGAAGATATAGCCGTTTTCTATAATGATGGAAGGAAATGCCGACATAAAAAATATTCTAGACTAAGTTTGCGACTGCCGGGGATATCTAAAAAATATAAATAGATAAACATTAATGCTAAATGGTTCAGTGTTTCCATTTGCTTCTTGCGAATAAAACAATAAAATGTAGGAAGACGGCAACACTTGTGATATTCCAAGAATCTGATTGGAACAGTGCTCGCTAACCGAGTTCTGTGAAACTTTACCGTAAGTAAAGTTTGTGAATTCAAGGATAAATGAGAATCAGAAATTTCGATATGAGAATACTTCTTCAAGTATTACCTCGTTCAGAATTTATATTATGATACCTACTTTTTACAAATAAAATACTACACATATTAAATTGCTAAATTTTATTTGGTTGGTTTTATTTGGTTAGGATCAAAATTATAATTAATCAGCTATAAATTAAATATGATTATTTCCTGTCAACATAGTTTGTTAAGTTATGATTAAACTTATTACTTAAATAAGTATGCCTTTGCTATTGTTAAAATGTTTTTACTAAGAAACTCCATCAATGAAGTCACTTCATAATCAGAATTATAAGCATAATCAAGAATCAAGAAATCAAGAAGTGGCACTTTGTCAATGATGTTAATATGTGGGTAAATGGAACTGTTGGAAGTGGAAGGCCGAGGCTAATGTTCCTGGACTGTCTGAATTCAGGACATTTTACAGTATAGCTACGACAAAAGTACCCTGAACCGACAGACTTATATGAAAGGATTAATAAGAGAGAAAAAAGCTAAGAAAATATACAAGGACCGTTACAAATGGAAGGATGACGTCTGCCTATTCCTATGGGTTCTTATGTACGTATGTTTTAAGACTCCCTAAATATTATTGTTATAGCGCTGTTTTGCTATGTGGTTGAATAAAACACTACCATTAAAAATATTAATTTAATATTTTATACAACACTCAATACTTTTTCTGCTTGAACACTTTGGGTAACATTGCTTTGAGACTCTATAGCTTTATCAATATCAATAGTTGTAGTAGTTATATTAGCTAGCCGCAGTCTAACATCATTTTCTTTCGTAAGATCAGCTTTGATTGGCGTAGATTCTGTTTTAGATTCAAGTACTTTCCGGTTTTCACAGGCATTACGAAGATGAGTTGCACCTATAAAAGATTTGTAATAGTTTAAGGTGTATAGGACAATGTTGATCGATGTATGAACATAAAAGGCTGTCGTTATACAGTCAATTTCGATTGTGGTTGGTGGTTTTTAATTATCTTAAAAAATATAATTCTACTAATATTATAAACTCCAAAGTTTTTATGTATGGATGGATGTTTGTTTATATTATGCAAAAAGTACTGAATAGATTTTGATGAAATTTCACAATAATATATCTATATCAGAATAATACATAGTCCAAATTTTATCCCAAAATTCTAACGGGGGCGAGGACGACGTGGTTGAATCCGCGAGTGTCCTGTAGTGGTTAATAAAATTTTTAATATGAACTGCTTTTTTTAATATTTGAAATGTTTTATTTTTTCACCGATTGATGTATCACACAATCACGGGTAAAAATATATATGGCGGGATGGTGCGATGTGTAATTGCGATCTGTATCGCAATCGAGATTGACTGTATACAGTTCACTTAAGAGGGGCTAAACTCATGACGAAGATTGATTTTGTATTTTAATTAACAATAAAGCTAGAGACATACTGTTGAGCCTACTGCTGGAATTAAGGAGTTGTGTTAATGTGGCTCAATTATTCTCGAAAATGAGAGTTACGTTAGAGAGGAATTAAGAATAGGAAATCCCTTCTTGAAAGCGTTTAAAATTTATTCTCTAACGATATTTTTGAAGGCCATCAAAACTGAAATTCATGTCAAGAAAAGATGCGGCCAGAAAACTCGGCACATGCTCTTTTGAAACTATTGGTCATAATTATAACAATACTCTTTCCACTAAAAATATGCTTACTATACAAAAATCAAACGGAAACTACTCACGAAAATTCCAATCGAATGATTCAAATCGAGAATCATCGTATAATATTGTTTGTATGGTAACAAACACAATTTGTTTTTTTAAATCTAAAAATAGTGACCGCTATCTCAAGCACAGTAGCTATATTTATATATACAATACGTAGCGGAAATAACTAGTGTATATTTTATATGAATTTTCGTGAAGCCATAGAAGTGTCGCAGTCTTAAATGAAACATTGATTTTGTTTGATCAAATATTAATCTAAAGTTGCTGTAAATAAACAAAGGTCGACGGTTTCAATTTAGGCTTATTAGTTTAAGTGCTCACCCAAAAATAAATCCTTGAGTCCAGGTATATTTACTGTGCCATTACCGACACCTAGTTTGAGACTAGTTTTTCCAACATTAGATATTCCCGATGCGTTCAAATTCAAGTTGTTTTTTCCTGAAAAGCAGCTTTTTATGCAACAAATTGTTGTTTTTTAAATTAAAAGCAATAGATGACTGTATCAGTTCATAGATTTTTTTGTCCAAAACTCTCACAAAAACTACTGATGGTTTAGACCATTATTGTAATAGATAACCATGACAATTTAAATACTTTGATTTCATACATTCAAAAAGCACTGACAAAAGCCAGTAAAATAATATTTTTTTCCGTATTCAGTGCTTACCCAGGACAAAATGTCTGTGCACGCCAAAAGCTAAATAAAATATTTTAAAAACTACTCATTTTGTTCACAGCACGCGAAACAGTCGTTTAAGAACTTATACCCGTTTGTTGTTTTGCGGTATAGATTTTATCAAACCGCAATATACTTTAGGTTTGATCTCTTTCTAATCTACATAACAAAAAATAGAACCGACTCAAAACGCACTAAAAAGTAAAAATAACTGTGTCATTTAGCTGCTTTACTTTTTAGTGCGTTTTGAGTCGGTTCTATTTTTTGTTAAAAATTTTTATTTCTTACATTTTAGTGATTTGTCGCCACGTAACGTACTCGTTACGTGGCGACAAATCACTACTACTATACTGTCATAGTACTTTTTAATAAGGCACTTATAGCCAAAAAGCTACCGATACGTACACTAAAACCGAAATCGCTGCAAGTGTGCCTATACACCTTAAAGAGTTCCTTCAATTTTCAATTAAAAAAATATATATATACGTGTCGAATTGAGAACCTCCTCCGTTTTTTTTTCGTTGGTTAAAAAGGGCTGTTGTTAGTTAATAAAAATTTTGAAAATTATGTATGAAGAAATGTACCAGATTCTCCGAATGTTAATTGCACGTCGGTTTCGCCCACTGCCACAATCCCGCTAGCCTGCAGTTTTAAATCCAGATCTTCAGGCAATAATTCACATTTATTGGTCTCCCAAACTGCGCTAGGTTCGGTTCGATCACTTTTTTTCTTCTTTTTATCACGTACCTCTTTTAATTTAGCTTCAAGCTGTAACAGTATTTCTAAAATAAAGTTTTACTTAGGTACCACTTTCAGACTTAAGTAAAGCGTAAAACGATTTTAAGTTTTGAAATCTTCGCACAACAAATTACAATTCAAAAACACTTTGATAGTAAAGTGAATTTGGCTAGAATCCTCATACAAATATTATCATGGCGATAGTTAGTATATATGGATGGATGGTTGTTTGTTACTATTTCACGCAAAAACTACTGACTGGATTTAAATGAAACTTCACAATAATATAACTTACATATTAAAATAATAAATAACCCATAAGTCACATTTTATCTCAAAATTTCCCACGGGAATAAACCAACTACAGATGTAAAACCAAGGTCGTCTTCTAGTAAATAATTAATTACAAAGTTTAAGGATTTTGCCTCTGCTATTTGATGTAGAGAACCCTAAATAAATGAGAAACAAGCAAGTAATAGTCACCATGTCCAATAAAATATCTTTTTGTTCCAGAAACGCTTCGTCGACAAGATCGTTCCTTCGCTTCAGATCCAAAATTGCTTTAGCAGCAGCTGTGGAGCTAGCATTTGTGCTATTTGGTGCGCCATTGCCAGAAATTATATTGTTCAATAACACCTAAGCAGAAAGAAATGTTTGGGTGTTATGAAAAGATGCCAATTATGTCTACGGGAGGGTACCTAGATAAATATAACGATAACAATCTAGCGAATGGATTGCTTTAACTGCGTGCTTAGTTTTAAGTGAAATTGTAGGGTGTTAAACCAGAAAAAAGGGCTCCATGTTTTTTTTTAAAAATTAAGGTCAAGTTATTTTACTTTTTATGTTAAATGAGCTTGCGCTTGGCTACAATTATGCGTGATGGTAACCAATGATGCAATAGGGGTCCAAGTTCTTTTTTATTCTCTAGCACTTAATTCTTGGCTGCAATTACACTTGATGGTTAGTGATGATGCAATCTAAGATGGAAAAGGGCTAACTTGTTAGGAGTAGGATGAAATCCACGCCCCTCTCGATTTCTACAACACATTGTATCGGACCGTATATACGATACCGTCTTTGCCTGTAAAGAGGGGAGTGAAATGATCAGCCGCGAATCGAATCCAGGATCTCGTACAATAAATTCAACGTACATATCGCTGCAAAGCGAAGGCTATCAAATAAGAAAACGGTTATTCTTCACTGGTTTGCAGATGTTATAGGAATGATAGTTTTCCAAAAGGCATTTTAGATAATTTAGCTATAAAGCTATCACTTTAGCAGTTAAAAGTTGTTAATTCACCTCACGTTTCCGTACACAAACGCAGATGGTCTTCAAAAGGAACGCATCACACCTACTTTACATGTTTTATTCCATTTTTAAATTTAAAAACGTTTATTTCAAGTAGACTTATTAATAGTAGACGTATCATAAGCACATTTTTCTGAGCTTGACTTGACTACGTAGAAATACTCAAAGCTCCTTTAATTTGAATACTAAGTACATCTATAAAACAAGTTACTTTAATTAAGTAAAGCGATTAAGCTTAATATCATTTAATGGGTTCCATTATAGGCGAAACCAGTTCTCGCTATAGATAGTACTCTGTTGTAGCTAATGAACTTGCTAATTAGTGTCTTGGCAGATTCCCAACTCTACGACAAAAACCGTGTTGCTACTGTTTCTTAGTAGATTTTGGAGGGGAACTTTTTTGAAAATCCAAAAATGTTACACCATCAGCCTAATTAAATTCTCCATAAAACCAACCAAACTTCGCCCTTCCTTTTATACAGGAGAGTAGAGACTTGAAGCTAACACTGATTAAGGATTATGACTCCGTGATCATTTTATACGAATTAATAATAATGTCCGGGATCCAAGGCTTACTTGCTTTTAGAAGCAGAATAATATGGGACAACAAACATTTCTAAAGTTACTAAAAATATTAGTATTTTCTCTACACAATCTTTGAATCAGTTATTAAATGCAACTAAACAACTGACCACTATGTTTATAGATTTAGGTCAAACCGTACCGAATTTGAAATAATTAATAATGATTTATTTGTTGAATTCTCGTCGTTAGAACACTATTTTCATTCTTTTAAAGCTACAAGATTTCCCTGGATATCAATCACACCTCATAAGTTATAATGAAATCTTTGATAATAGCGAGCTACCTTGTTAGGACTAGAAGAAGAAGAAGAAGAAGAAAATCTTTATTGCACACATAATACATAGACATACACACAGTAAACTAAAATAAAATAAAACAACAAACATGAATGCATGCAAAGGCGGCCTTATTGCTTGGAGCAATCTCTTACAGGCAACCCCTGATGATAGGAACTGTGAAGTGAAAGCGGAAATGGTGCAAGACGGAATAAATATATTTTGATTAATAATATATAATCTCACAAACATATACACATATACATACACACTCCATACACATATATAAAATATATATAAACTAGGACTAGGATGAAATTCACATCCTTTTTCCATCCCAGCCTGGTTTCTACACTATATTGTACCAGAACGGTAAATCGCTTGGTGGTATATTTATGTAGGCGATTAGCCTCGGCCGTAATCAACCAGACCTGGCTAAGTCGTAAGAAAATCTCAATCAGCCCACCCAGGAATTAAATCTGGCATCTCCATCTTATTATTGAATCCACTGCGCATACCGCTTAGGCTGTCTTACATTATCTTAGGTACCTATTTTATTCGCCCGCAAACTTTTAATTTGCTTTAAAACTAAAACTCTTGTAGATTCTCCATTATGTGAACAAACAATTTCAAGTACGTCTCAGTAACCTCGAGATGCTTTTTCAAATAACAATAAAGGATTTTAGAATGGAACGGAAGGGATCACGAGAAAATCTGTTCTCGTCGTCGTTCGTATTCCCAACATTGTTAAGACGTTTACCGAATTCAGTTTCATTTGCATTTTAAACGAATTTGCCATTGACATTGGCTGGGGCTGGTAAACTTTGTGGATTTGACTTAATTGAATGGAATGAGTGACGGTGTAAATAGACGCAAAATAGAAGACTAAATGGCTTAAATACTCCCATCCCAGCAGTCAAAAGTAACTTGATTAAAAAAAAAATTTTAAATCTAATTTTGAACAGTTATTGTGAAAACTTCATCGTAACTTTAATGACGTCAATAACGCCGTTTTTTGCAACGCTAAGTGCATTCATACTTAAATGTTAATTTTTTGAATATTGAATAGAAAAATCCAGTTAAATTTTCAACATATCACAATAGAGTCCAAGTCGACAGTGTGTGCTGTATGGTCACCGATCTTTGCTTGTCACCCAAAGAACAAATTAAAAAAGAAAACAACTTAGCGACTACCACCATTCAATCTTAAGTCCACTCAAATACATTCAAATGACTCGTCAAAGATTACTATTGGAAAAATAAAGATAGAACACGATTGACCACGCTTTACCTTTTTATTACAGACACAGGATTGGTTGTATGTTTACAAATCTTTTCCCAAATACGACAATATGATAAATCCAAAAAAAAAAATATATTTAACAAAAAGTAGAACCGACTCAAAACGCTTTCGTTTCTTAGTCGGGCATACAGTGACGTGATTTTCAGCAGTTGATATTTTAATAATAGCCACAGATAAGTGATGTAGTAGGTACGCATATCTACGAACGTATATATCGTTCCCTAGGCAACTCGACACTTTATCAGATGAATAATTCGTTACTAAACCCCCAGTCTACTAGTATAGGATTGTCAATAACATACCAAAATAGCGAATCTCAAATACGTGAGTGGCATACGTGCGTTTTACTGTTCACAACCCAAGGCAATAACGCGGCTCACATCAGGGGTTTTACGAGCTACAGAAATCGACGTTTATAAATAAATACAATTTAAATGAACTTTATCGGCGCAGCACGAGTAGCGCTATATGTTACGACAGCTGAACATGTTAAGGTTTTCTGACCTGTTGGATTATCATAAGCCTTTTTAATGGCTCTACCTCTTTATTGGTAGTCATTTGAAATTTAGACTGTTCTGTTTTAATGCTGGTTAGTGGTGATATCACAATAACCGAGATCAACGGCTTAACGTGCTCTCAAAGACTTAGTGGTTTGGGAACTCTTGAAATTTTTACTAACAAATAATTTTCAAATATTTAATACCCGGACCTCACTTTGAGGATGACCGGGACCGATGGCTTAACGTGTTTTACAAGGCTCAGGGGTATGACATCTCAAATTTCGGAACTCTGAGCTGGGAATTATTACTAACAATTTATTGGCAAAAGAAGCTCACAATTAAACAGCGGAATCTAGAACTCAAATCACCTCATGATTTGAAACCGCATACTTTAACACTAGATGAACGGAATAGTATATCCACGGCTATGGGGATCTAAAATCCGAGAGGTCTTGGTCTTGATTTACGCTTTTAATGTTGTAGCTACTTAAAGAGTTCATTGTGATGTGAGCGTTTGATAGTATTGTAACTTGCTAAAGGTTGAATCTAGATGACATTACAGGCCTTACAACTGTTGTAAAAAAACGTGTTATCATGCATAATTTCAGAGCCGGTGGTAAAGGGTGGTTTATTGGTAAAAAACTATGACCGCGACAGTCAAAGAAATGTGCGTTCGTATCCCCCCGACTCCGCAATTTTTGATATCACGTTTATTTTCAAAAATACGGAAATGCAAAACATATCCTCGTATAAACAAGTCTGCCACTCTAAATGTATTTGCGATTGATATCAACAGCCACAATATACGAGCTACTCAGTTGAGTGCATCATAATATTGCACGCAGACGAGCTCGGCAGACGGAGTTGAACGATCCGAGGGCAATAATCTGTCAGAAGCCACATTACGTATTATGTACGTAAATCCGATATCTTGAACTCCACAAGTCCACACCGTAGAGTTCATGAAATTACTGGGATATGTGTTATTATATATAGGAATACATAGGAGTGTATCATTGGTCTGGTTCAATGATTGGTATGCGGCTTTGGATTATGAGATTCTGGCCTCAAATCCTGGGTAAAGTTCTGAAATGTTGAGATTATATTTAAAAAAAAAATGTCTCTGAAAATTTTCCAGCGTTGAGTTCGTAGTTAGGTGGTGTTTTGGAGAGGACGTTAAGCTGATGGTCTCGGTCATTAAAATTAACATCTGACTAATTGTCATCACTAGATCAGCACCCTAGCCCGTCAATTTAAATTAACATCTGACTAATTGTCATCACTAGATCAGCACCCTAGCCCGTCAATTTAAATTAACATCTGACTAATTGTCATCACTAGATCAGCACCCTAGCCCGTCAATTTAAATTAACATCTGACTAATTGTCATCACTAGATCAGCACCCTAGCCCGTCAATTTAAATTAGAGCAGTGTGCTAGGCTCCAAATTCTCTCTCTCATTCAAAACAAGGCATTTTTGCTGGTAATTGCATTTACACATCCTATCCGTCGGAGGCTGCGCTGGCAGAACTATGCAGTCTAAGTCCGGGAATATGAAACTTGTTGGTTAAGCAGCAGCCATAATATCCACTAAAACCCAGCGGAGCCGCATGGGTTCTATTCGAGACGTCAAAAGATTGCAGATAAGACACAAGGGCTGGTCCGTTAATGGGTTTTTAAAGAAGACTGATAATAATTGTTTTATAACTTAAACCCTACGGAACCCTTTATTTGTCCGGCCGAACGTGCCTAATTATGTGACAATGCAGTTTATGTAAACTGTCAACATTAATCTGCTAAACTCTAACAGATGGTGTATAAACACAAATTAGGCCCAGAGCATAGTCCCATGTCGATTTCAACATCAATTATCTTGCGATCAGTTAATAATTTATTGCTGCAATTATAATTAATCATACCACAAGTGATTCAATAAATTGTACGTCAAAATTAATTATGTTACATAATAATGTTTTATTCTAAAATATTTAATGTAACCTTACAACATTAACATCTTCTCTGAGTCTTAGTAATACAACATCACCACTTTGTCAACGACTGGTACTGAGAAAAGATTCCGGACCTTGGATTCGGACCAAGGACCTCATAATTCAAAGCTTCACATGCTAACCAACGAGACTGTTTAGGTCTTCATATAATATTATCTGGTACCCAAGAATTTAATCATCGAATTAATACTACGAGATATTTTACCTTTACACTCATTCATTTAATTTATCACTAACAATTTTTTTTTACAATTTGACAAATCTAGCTATAAATGAATTACTCACACCTATTTAAGTATATCAATGTATTAACTAACACCGCTATGGCCGCTAATACGGTGGAAATAAAAGACTTTTATTTATTTATTTATTATAAAATACCCAAACTTGAGTATTTATTGGTCTGCAATATAAATTTTATTTTATCCGTATGTTTGAATTTTATACTCGAACAACGAATATTTGCAAGTCAAAATGTAACCTATGTCCTTCTGTAAACATAAATCTCTGAACCAAAATTTATCAAAACAAATCGTTCATTCCCAATTTACAGCTAAATAAATTCTAGATTTGCCGGAAATTTGCTATTACGCAATCCAGTACATAAAACAGAAATCCAATAAACGGCCAAATCGATATTGTGAAATGGCACGATTTTGATTTGAACTGAATTTCAGTCGAATCTTTATTCTTATTGGTTGTGTTCAGCTATTCATCGTCTTTTTGCAACTTTTAAAGCGCGGTATTAAAATTTATCTTTAGTCAATTCAATCGGAGAAATCTCTTATTATTTTTCATTTAAATAGTCCTTTATCTAGCTTTATGGAGCTTTCAATTACATTGCTTAAAACTGAATTTTGCCTAACTTTACAATTTATTGAGTTACATTAATCTTACATTTAATAGCTTTTACTTTAATTATTTTAATGTTAGGTCTTACTATCTGTTATTTATAGCCTAAAGATTCATAAAATATTTTATCTACTTAAAGTTAATTATCTTTTACTTTCAAGGTCATGTGGTTTTATATCTCTGTACCTCTTCTCGCTTGCTTGAATATAGTTGTCTCCAGAGATGTTGGTAAAACTATGGCCGTGAAGACTTTACCACATGTTTCCAATTCCTTGGTAAATCTTGGAAAAATGGACATTTCCTTTCATTTTAATACTCACCCAGAAGGTATTTATATTATTTGAAACTATTATTATCTATAGTATTTTAGCTGAAGTAAAAACACTGGTATATTTTTTCAGATTTTGCGCCAAGATCGGAGTTACGAAATCACGGACCTAGTTCTTTCTTTTCACCTAAATTAGACTCTGTTAGAGAAGAACCCTGCCCATGTTCAAGCTTCACATACCTCAAAGATTCTTATCAGAATCATCCATCTGAATTACTAAACAAAATTCTATCTGGCAATGACTTATTCTCTTTTAAAGGACCTAATTCTTCACCACTATGCTGTGACTCACACGAAAATGTTCATGAAGATATTTTGCTTGAATTTGGTCCCAAACTAAGCCAAATGGTTATCAAGCCAGAGACATCTAATTCCAATCCATTATCAATCCTGCCATTATTGCTTAACTCTCTAAAACATAGACCAATTTTGCCAACTGTACCAGCTAAACCGAAAGCAGTAGAAATAGTTTTCTTTCCTAAGAAAGGAGGACTTTTGCCAATGGATTTTGAAAAAGTCACAACTAAAAAGAAAGAAGGTAAAATACAAATAGTTGGGGACAAAGAGATAAGAAATGATTTCAAAACTATGAATTTAGCCCCACCACTTTCTTCGTCGGTTAAAAAAGATTTAGCTCTTCAAGAAAAAAATAAGTCTGTAACTAAGAATAAAATTGAAAAAATAATAGCTATGGACGCACATAATACCGTGGCGTAACTTGAAAATTATTAAATAGTAATATAAGCATACTATGTTTGGATCACGATTGTTTTATTTGATTCCTCTATTCTATTTATTATTTTACGTACAAAGAGGACAATATATTTCAACGATAATCTATACTAATATTATAAAGAGGTAAATAAATCTCTGTCGTGGCTAATCTTCGGAACTACTGATCCGATTTTGAAAATTCTTTCACCAGCAGAATGCTACGTTATCGGCGAGTGTCATAGGCTATATTTTATATTTGTATTGTATATATTACCCGAGTTATCTCAATTTTTCAAATTTCCGCGCGAGTCGGATTGCGAAATTTATTAAATTGGCATTATTTCGCGTACGCTGCCTTAGCTATTGGATATAATTGAAAACATTGTATGAAATTTAAAAAATGCATCTTTATGCATCTTAAAAAGTTTTACATAAAAGTTCGCAGTAGCATATATATATATCTTTTATATTTTAGCAGATATATAACTTTTTGTGTTTAAAAAATCATTTAATTCATATGCTTACGTTTACGTCATTATTTATACAAAAAAACTTAAATCTTTATTAAAATATTTAATAATCACAAGGATATTATAGAGATAAGATTTGCCTTTTACAGTATGTTAATTAGTTATATAGTTTCGGAGATATTACAAAATATCTACAAAGCGCGACTCTGTGATAAATCATTTAATTCATATGCATAATTTTACGTTATTATTGATACAACTAAACTTAAATCCTTATCAAAATAAATTATTTAATAATCACAAGGATATTATAGAGATAAGATTTGCCTTTTACAGTATGTTAATTAGTTATAGTATAGTTTCGGAGATATTACAAAATTTCTAAAAACATAACATTGGCGCTATATCGTCTAAATTAAGTTGACCTCCGTCGTGTTATGTTATACGTACTGAATAGGGGTCAACATTTTGGTAGTGATATTCTTTGAGAATTTGATCTTTTCTTTCAATTTATTTGGCATGGCAGACCATGTTTATATAATATACGAAAAAGTTTGTTTGTTTGTTTAAACGAGCTAATCTCTAGATCTGCATGTCGGATTGTAAATTATTTTGTTTATTATGAAAGTTGGACTCAAAAGTAAAATAGACTATTTAAGCTATACACATTAGCTTGCCATAAATATTTATTGTTAATGTTAATGTACTGTAATATCGTACAATGTTTAACGAGAATGAAGATCTTTAGTACACGGGACGGAACGGAGGATATAGCTTGACGGGAAGGTATAAAAAAATTAAATTGAGAGAAAGAGCGCACTTTATATGAAAGTCTGTCTTTAAAATCAAAAGTGTACCTAAAAGGTTTTCACGCGGACGAAGTCGCGGGCGACTGCTAGTACTAGATATAGCTACAGTATAGAAATAATATAGATAAAGCTACACTTTATGCTCGAAATGTACTAAGGAACATCTTTTTGTACACTAAACCACAAACGAAGTAATCAAAACACTACTGCGTTGTTGTACAATACGAGAAAACTTTAAAATTCTGTATACATATCGGGCATTATTGGTATATTTCATGGAACTCACAAAGAAAACGGGCAATAGAACGAAAAATAGGAATTTTATACAAAGACGAGTCAATTTGTTTCAACAATGAGAATTACGTAAACTTGTACGTGAGGTGAATTTCATCGCCTCTCATCTCCATAAAGTTAGATTATAAGCATTATATTGAGAAACAAAGCTACCGAAAATTGAATTAGCTTGATTTCCCTCAAGAGTATTAAGACTAAGATATATATTAAATAAAACTATCCTTTAATATGCATTGCAATAAAGATCCATCATAATGAGAATAGCCACAGTAGAAGTGACAAGCAAGTAACGTAATTTATTGATTCATTTTAGAAAAAATAAAACATTACCCTCCTTTTTACGCAGTCGGGTAAAAATAAATTAAAAATAAATAGTGAGTATGTTAAAAAAGTATAAATTAACATAAATTAAAGAAATTACTCTTTTAAAAATATAACTGCAGTTTGTATTTTTATTATATCTTTATCGTGAATTTAGTATGTTAAAATAATTGTACTTACTGTTTCTCTTTCCTCTGCTGCCTTTTCTTCTTGAAAGCTCTCTTAACTCTTAGAAGAAGGAATGCGGCCCGATCTATAGTTAGCACAGATGGCCGCTTGGCGGCGCCAGGCTCCTCCATCCCCTCCTCTTCGTCCCCCGCCTCATCGCACAACTTCAGGCCAAGCCATCGCTGTTTCGATGTAGTTCTCGTTGTGCCTTCGATGAGAGCGCACGCGAATGAATACTGTAACCGCGTCAAAATTTCATTTTTACTTAAAACGCGATTTTTTAAATTTAAAGATGTATTTAGAACTAAGATTAAATTTAAAATTTAATAAGAAGGTTTTTTAATGAAAAAAAGCAAATTTATTACTTCACGGTTCTTTTGCACTTTTAATTAAAACAATATTAACACTTTATTAGCACTTTTTAGTATATTACAGTAACATCCGCAATTCTGACACTTGGGAATCTGAAACAATAGAAACAAGTTTTTAAGCAAATTAATGTTAATTTAAAATCCCGCGCTGCACTGGCGGATCATTTGCAAGTTTAATGTACGAGCCACGCTTAAATTATGTTTTCATGATGATTTATTATAATACAAATTTGATGATAAGTACTTATTTTAACTATATTTATTACTATTAAAACAAACAAATTCTTTATATTTGTCTAAAAAGCACTAAATGTTTAATTAAGTAAACATTTAAAGAGTAATAACACAAAAACATTTGTACTTTTTTATCTGTTTATTTACATTAACTTTCAAACTATTTATTTAGAATTAAATATTAGATCGAGAAGTTGTAAAGAACTTCTGAACTCCATACTCGTATATCTACTTAAAACCAGAACCAAGATTAGATACAACTCATACATAGGAAAAAAATTTTTAACATAAAATAGAACCGACTCAAAACGCACTAAAAAGTAAAAAAATAACTGTGTCATCTAGTTGCTTTAATTTACTTACGCATATCTATAAAGTCGTTGCCAGCAAGTTAAGGGAACATTAATTTAACGTATTAAAGCTGTTTGAGGATTCTAGTTAAAGTAGAAACCTTGGCTGGCACCGACTCCTAGATATGCTTAAGTAAATTAAAGCAACTAAATGACACAGTTATTTTTTACTTTTTATTGCGTTTTGAGTCGGTTTTATTTTTTGTAAAAAGAAATTATTTCTTCTTAATGATTTATTGCCACGTAACGTACTCGTACTATACTGACATAGTATATTATACGGCACTTGTAGCCAAAAAGCTACCGATACTTACACAAAAACCGAAATCGCTGCAAGTGTGCCTATAAAATTTGAAGAGTTCCTTCAATGTTCCCAGGATATCATCATTAGATCCTAATATGATGACAATGGGACCACCTTGGAAGTGTACCCTTTTAATAAAAAAAGAATTATCAAAATCGGACAACTCTGTAAAAAGTTATGCGTGGTCATACAAAAAAAAATATACATGTCGAATTGGGAACCTCCTCCGTTTTTTTTGTCGGTTAAAAATCTCCCAACCATCATGAAATAATCGCAACGGCGATCTTTTTATTTCTATCGTAATAGAGAATATCTACAGATAGTATTTTGGGATACCATAAATAAATACCCAGAGAGACATTAACTTATGGCAACTCTTTTATACGTCGGTGGTTTAAAAATGAATACGGATCTTCCAGGCAAGTATGATAAAACATAGACCTGATCATTACTTTCTATCAGCATTGTTACTAACCCTAAATGGACTCTGTTGTCTGAAAAAATAAATAAGTAAAATAAATACATTGTAGTCAGATGTAATCCTATATAACGCAAAAAAGGTAAAAAATAAAATGCTTTTTGGCAAGACCTTTATTCAGAGTGACACAGACACTAGATTAAACCTTACATAACCTTAAATGTATGTAAGAGAGGACCCTTCCTAATTTAGCCACTTTCCCCGTTTGAGCGTTTTCACTTAAAAAGAAAATGAGTTGCAAAAGCCTCCAGTTGAGTTGGAAAAGTCTTCACGGAATTTTTTAGGCAAGAAATTCCTGCGGTAGCACTTCATGATATTATGCAAAACCTTTAAGATAATAAGACCCTCCTTGTAAAAATATTTGAAGAAGATGTCCAAATCTTTTGGTAAAAAGATTATGATGTACAAGCCCTCACCTACAACTTTACTGGTACTTTTGACTCTTCTGTATTTAAGTTAACGATGAAATTGTTATTTTTTATATTTACTACTAGTTTATGCCCACGACTTTGTTTTTATAAATTTAGGATTTCTTATATTTCCCGGGAGCTATTTAACTTTTCGAGGCGAAAAGTAGCCTGTACCAAAATACAATTATATACCCTATTTTAACAAAATTTAGCTTACATATTTACTATTGTCGAAGAACCGACAAAAAATCAACATATTTCCAAACTCATCCTTATGTTGACTCTACAATCCTACCCTATTAACATTATAATGCGAAAGTTTGTAAGTATGGATGTATGGGCGGATGTTTATTATTCTTTCACGCAAAAACTACTGTATAGATTTTGATGACCCTTTACAATAATACAGCATCAAAAAAACACATAGGCTACTTTGTGCCCGAAATTTTTGCAGTAACAGGAACTCCGCCGGCGATGTCCAGTGTTCTTATACTCTGAAATGTCATCCTCTGAACATCTTGAATTGTAAAGTGCAATGTAAAGTGATTTATGGGCTTAAGATTTTCGACGCGAAAAATAAATAATTCATTATTCCTAAGTGTTCCGCAAAGTTACGCTGGCGTTACGCTGCTGTCAATTTAATATCTGGCATTTCTTATTCCTGTAATTATTATCATCATCATCATAATGAGCCCATTAACAGCCCATTATAGGACCCGTCCTTTTTCCGTGCAGGAGAGAGGAGATACCCTTTTAAGCAAGTATATTCTTCAAATCGTAGTCACATCAAAACCGCTTACTCGTAGAATCGCGTGTACAATTTTCCAAATTGTGTATTCATAAGTGAGTGTCCCCGAACACCTCTAGGGGACGCCTCTTGGAGGATTGCGTAAGGGAAATAAAACCATTTATGCCAAGTAGTAAGCAATTTTCTTCAAAATTCCAATACTGGATATTGGTATTTACTTTTATTATTTTTATTCATGGTCAAGTAAACACTGTATATGTATGTCTCATCTGAAGAAATATAAATAAATATTATAGGACAATTACACACATCGCTATATAGCCCCAAAGTAAGCGTATGTAGCTTGTGTTATGGGTACTATGATAAACACCCAGACACTGGAAAATATCTATGCTTATCACACAAAATTTTTTCCAGACGCGAAAATCGAAACCACAGCCTAGGACGCAGAAGCAGGGTTACTACCCACTGCTCCACTCGGCCGTCAAATATAGTGACAATTATTTGATAAATATCAGCTTATTTAGCAACATATAAATTTTAGCTCCTGTCTACGAAAGTTTCAAGATCCCTGGCTGGCAAGTTGAAAATACAGATTAAAAAGAATATTTCGTATTATTTGAATTCGATATATTATTAGAACAAAAACAAAAGAGCCACTGCCGGCAGCGGGTCTCAAAAACGTTTATTTGTTCATGTTCATGTTCATACTTAATATATATTTTTAATACAGTCCTGTCCTGAAGTCGTGTATTATATCGACATAATATTGATTTGAAATTACAAACAGACAGTACAATTTTAAGTGTTGGTATAGACTATATCAATATAAATATTGTTTTTAGACAAAAAAAAATTCTAGAAATATTGAGTCCTCTAGTGACACCATTTTTATGAGGCATTTATCATTTTAATATCAAAGAGAATATGCGCGCTTTTGAAATAGATACTGTTAAGTTGTCTCATAAATAGTAGTATGAGAGACGGTGATGACAAAAATGACACTTCTCAACCATATGATTATTTTGCAATTTGTATTCGAAATGTCCAAAGAAAACCTTCCCTTCCTTCCCTTCCTTTATTCTGTCTTTCCCTCATCGGTCTACAGCTAAAAGAAGTAAGTTTCCAAAATAAGTAAAGATCATAATCACAAGTTAAGTTACGTAATATTATATCGTAACATTTGCATATATAACTCATGTTGTATG
The DNA here is from genome assembly GCA_034621355.1 of Mycalesis mineus. Lineage (NCBI taxonomy): Eukaryota > Metazoa > Arthropoda > Insecta > Lepidoptera > Nymphalidae > Mycalesis > Mycalesis mineus. Next base: position 14,313,550 of record CM067891.1, on the reverse strand, counting down.
TAATACGTACTTGTATAGTTCCGAACTACATGTCGTCATAAATCACTATCGCTATTAAACTAATGATGAGTTTACCAACTGAGCCATACATTTGATATGTATTTTGGTAGTTTCAGCTGTTGCTTCAACGGAATAACTTATGAACTACGAATATGTGTGTACAATGTTACGAAAGTTGTTCTGCTCAATTCTATATGGCTTGTAAAGTATGCAATATATGTGCCTAATTTTCAATATCAGGCAAGCGTTTTTATTTTATAACTTTTCATTTCATTTATTAACGATCACAATTAGATGTTGATGATAGTGACCGTGACCGACGGTTTAACATGATCTCCGAGGCAGGAAATGTAACACTGTGAACGGCAAGAAGTGAATGTACTGAAAATTTTCATAGAATAATTAAAAATTCAGAATTATTTCAAGACCTGACTCAGTATTCGAACCCAGGATCTTGTGATCGGAGCCACATAGGGTAACTATTAGACCAAGGAGGCAGTTAATAAGAAGTCGTAGTTCAAGAAGACGAAGATGATTTACAATAATCACGTAAATCATCTTCGTCTCAGTCAATAAACAAAAAAATGTATATTTTTTTGCCATTATTGTGGTAGAGTCAGTATATACAAAACTTTGTATTAACTCAAACGAATTGAAACTTAAAATTGAGATAGACTATAACCTGGAATAAAATACCGACTTTAAGTATATCCCAATATTCGCACGAGAAGGGGAACTACGCAGGTGAAGCCGCGGGATCCATCTAGTACATAATATTTTTAGATATTAGATAATTTCAACTACAAATTACTGTCGCTGCTCTTAAACTATATCTAATACGAGATGTCCAGAAGCAGTCAATTCCGCGTAATAGCCCGCCATCCAAATATGAAGTCGTAAAATTTCCAACTAAACTAGTGGTTTTATTACGGGTTTTATGGTTAAAGGTGCTGCTATGAATTTCAACGGGAGGTGAGAGCGTAAGGTAACCTTTTTTACATAAATATGTCGTGTCTCAGTATAAAAACGTTATGAATAAGTTTATCTACGGCTAACAGTTGCAGTAGAGCTTTTTTAAAACCGAAAAATGCTACCTTGCCATCCTGCCAAACGCACACCTCCATCCTCCCTTCCCCCTAGACAAGCAGTCAGTCACTGGTAATTTGCAATGCTAACAAGTTGATCGTGATGTGGGATGAGAGCGCAACTCACTGTTGCACCGTGTGCGCATCATGTGCGGCTTCAACCTCGGCCAGTTAACGCTCTGCCGGCAAAAACGTAACGCCAAGCGATTTCTTGTAGAATCTGAAAGACGTGTGGATTTTTCCTAATCCTAACAAGTTGGCTCACTTCCATCTTAGATTGCATGGTCACTTTTCACAAGTGTGATACAATCAAAGGCTAACTTGTACTGCAAAAAATAGCATTCGCAATGTTTAAATTTAGACAATAAAGTCTTGTGTTTTCTTTAGTTGATCAAACACTCAATATAAAATCCTGGTTACGCCATTGTTTTTCCTATCGCCAAGCAACAATTACATTCTCGTTAAGAAAAAGACATGATATGGTCGCTTAATAGCGCGCAATTGAATCTAGCGCTCCCTCTTTCGTTGCATTATGACGTAAAGAGTTAACTATATATTTTCAATATGGCCGCCATTGTGCGAATGTCTTTTCTCTACATCCATATGTATTTTCGAGCCTACGACAGGGCTGGCATTGGTTAAGAACAATTTATTTAAGGCAAGATGAGAAAACACTCATCCTCACGCTCGTTTTATCCACCCTCCAAGCATAGGCACACCGGTGGAAAGAATATCCCTAGTGGATATGATCATACTGTGGTTAAAGAAAAAATGGGGAAAAGATCTTTACGCGTAACTTCCATTGGGGATTGATTTTTCTTTCACCACTCGTCACAGCATGGACACAAGGTGTGACGAGTGGAGAAACAGTTTACATGTATAGAATATAATGAGAGAATAAAATCTACATCTTTTCCCCATTCTAAATGCCCTTCTGGTTTGTAGGGTATTTTGCCGATGTATTTACATGCAGACGCACATAAAACACTGGACTACTATTAATTCGTACTAAGTGCGCCAGGGTGCTTTGATGTTTTTAAGGTCGTTTCAAACACCGCCGATACGCAATGCGTCTTCACTCTGTAAACCCAAGATGCGTTTGAAGAGATATGTGAGAGGTAGAGAAAAAGACATCGTCTTCAAGTAATGACCCTAAAGCGCCCCAAAAACGAAGTGATATTTAATTTTAAGCATATAGTTTAATTATGATGAAGATATGTTTCTTCTCTACAATGTATATATCTTTGTGTGCATCCTAGACATACAGGAAAAGCCTTAATAACTATGCTTCTAGTACCTAAATCATACTAGTTGGTCTACTATAAAATAACTATCTGCGAGTGAGGATTAGGTCGCACGTGACTGAGGTTGCTGCGGAAAGGATTAAAAACTTTTATTGAGGCTGAAAGGAAAGCCTACGTTTTTATTGCAATTACTACGTACAATAAATAATGAAACTTGTCATTTTCCGATTTGGTTATTTGTAATCGGAAAATAAAGTTCCATTAATAAGATTTATTTCAATTATCTACAAACTCTACAAACATTTAAAACTCTTTTTAAAAAAAGAACGCAATAATTACTTTTATTTTATTTAATAGAATAAAACATAATAATAAAAACCTAACCTATCTTTGAATTATTAACTTAACAGATTTTCATCCTATTTAATTAGGAAGCATCTATCTCCATTTATACAGCTTTCAAATGAAACAAAAAGACATCATAATTGGTACGCTTTTGAGTTACGATGCCACAGACAGACAGATAGATTCACAAACAGACATGTCAATCTTATAAAAAGAAAGATCACGCTCGCGTTTAGGTATCAAGAATAAATCACCTTCATCGTCATTTCCACATAATATGTAAAACGTATTGTGTAATTCAAACTGACTGGGTAGAATCCTCAAAACTTCACGAAACACCTTTACCTCTTAGGATAATCCATCTAGATTACTGAGACGTTTACATCAGGTAGATACTTGGATTTAAAAAACCACATTTATTTTTCATTAACAAGCTAACGCTATGAGCAATTTATTATAGAGGCTTTGGAGATCAGACATAGACTAATCACACATTATCAAAATTAAAAAAAAATTAAAAAAATGTACGGAAAATTTATGGAAACTTAATGACAATTTTGTAGATATTTGTTACACAGCAACGGTTTAGCCGCTGAGAGGATCTTAATGAAATATGGCACAGAGATGGATTACAGTCAGGTATAAAACTTACACTTAAGCTGCTCACAGAAACAAGTCACAGTTATGGTCACAGTTATTAAGAAACATAAATGTAATATTATATTGAAAAACGTTTAACAGAAATTGAAAATTACGAGGTAATCCATCTTCCGGCTCGACACTTTAGTGGCGCGGAGTATACAGATTACCAAGATTAAAGTGTTCCAGATTGATCAATCTAATACTTACATCTATACTAATATTATAAAGAGGTAAAGTTTGTAAGTATGTAAATAAAGTTCTGTCGGGGCTAATCTTCAGAACTACTGATCGGATTTTAAAAATTCTTTCACCAGTAGAATGCTACGTTATCGGTGAGTGTCATGGGCTATATGTTATATTTGTATTGTATATATTACCCGAGTAATCACAGTTTTTCTCGCGCGAGTCGGACCGTAAAATTTATTAAATTTACGTACGTAGGCGTTCCTTCTTATCTATTGGATTTAATTGAAAAATTGTATGAAAAACTTTATGCATATTAAAAAGTTCTACAAAAAAGTCAGCGATAGCATATATCTATCTTTTATATTTTGACAGATATATAACTTTTTGTGTTTTAAAAATCTTTTAATTCATACGCTTACGTTTACGTCATTATTTGTACAACTAAACTAAAATCCTTATCAAAATAAATTATTTAATAATCACAAAGATATTATAGAGATAAGATTTGCCTTTTACAGTATGTTAATTAGTTATATAGTTTCGGATATATAATAAAATTTCTAAAAAGTGCGACTCTGCAATAAAACATTTTATTATGAAGCTAGACTCAAAAGTGATCATTTATAAATTTTTATCCAAATAAAAATTATTTGATGGACCACAATGAAGGTCTACCATCAATAATAAATTTAGATATAGTATTGATTAATGACCGTAGTACCCTAGTACCTTTATTAGGTAGCATATAAGTTTTCTCTATTTTACCGCCTCCTTAGTTATAAGTAGTTGCGTAGTTTAGCCAAGTTTCCTTATAAGCACGTCGGGGCCTACCTCGGATTAACGGCCGCGCCTAAGTTAGATTAACCACACACTACGTGATATCCTTCAGGGGTAAACTAATATACGCGACTAGTCAGTAATCCCTGCCTCAACAGCTTCATAGCACTAACGTTTATCCTTAACATGCGTTCGATAAATGCACATGCTCGTAATTAAATTATTTAAATAAATAAATATTATAGGACAATTACACACATCGCTATATAGTTCTAAAGTAAGCTTAGGTAGCTTGTGTTATTGGTACTGTTATCATAAACTGTTGAATATTTTATATATACTATACATAAATACTTATAATATATAAATAAACACCCAGACACTGGAAAATATCCATCTATGCTCATCACACAAACATTTTTCCAAACGTGGGGATCGAACCCACAGCCTAGGACGCAGAAGCAGGATCACTACCCACTGCGCCACTCGGCCGTCGAATATAGTATCATAAAGTAAAAAGTTTTAAAACACGAGTTTTTTTTCATGTACCATTTTATACTCTACTTTCATGTCTACATAAGGATATACACGTAATATGAGATTATTGTTTTTTTTTATCTAGCGCTTAACTGAATGGCAATCACCCCTGATGGTAAGGGAAGAATCAGCCTACGATGCAACGCGCTTACCTACTCGTAGTAAAAAAAATAAAACTTAGGAACATAATTTAGGCCAGTGCAGATAGCTTTAAAAATAATAAAAATTATAAAAAAATAAATATTTGGAATCAAATAAATTATAGCATGTTTTATTTGCAAAAGATAAAAATAAAAACCAAAAAGTAAGATTTTTGATTTTTTCACATAAGTTTTAGATCTTTTCATTACCTACAACTTTGCCATTCAACTCTTTTCCATAGGACTTTTAGTTTTGCCGGAAATCTAGAAAATCTTTTTTTTACCCCTAAACTCTCACCCCCTACCCCTTCCCGACCTCAGATCGCCCGTAATTTATTTTTCCTTTAATTTTTATGATATTTTCTTCCTTTTGCAATGGGTTTCATCCTACAGCAATTTTATTTGGTTTTAAAAATTATCGGCACTGGCCTAATTATAATTATAACTTAAATACATTAAAAGTAATTAAGATGACGCAATAAGTTTAATAATTATTATTAGAATTGCATGCCACAGAACATAATACCTATAGAGTTATATTAGATTTTAAACTACCGCGAATATTATCCATATTATCAAAATATAGACGCTAAAATATAACAAGCAAGCTCATGACAAAGGACCCGGTATGGGTTCGAAACTATTCAACCGTGACGTGAGTTTCAGCCGTTTATATTTTAATAATACCTATAGAGTTATATCCATATATTCATGTACATTCATTAAATAAAAATGGTTAAAAACCTTGAATCCCCAATCGTTTTGTTAATGATTTTATTTATTTATTTATTTAAGCCCAAAATGCAATATCTTACATACATTTACATAATTACTAATTTTTTTTTTTAAACTTCATCCCACTGCTGGGCAAAGGCCTCCCCCTTCCTCTTCCAGTGCATTTTATCTAGGGTTGAACGAGGCCAATGTGTGCCTTCGAAGGCAGTAAGATCGTCCTTCCACCTGGAGATTGGCCTGCCCCTTTTTCTTTTGGCGTCCCTTGGACACCAGGATGTGGTTGTCATACTCCAGTTTTCATTTGGTCTTCTTGTTATATGTCCGGCCCAATTCCACTTTAATTTCTTTATTATTTTTCCTACGTCTTTTACTTTACTTTGTTAATGATACTATTAATTAAAATTTATATTTTCCGTTCATTATTTTAATTTTATTTAATTATTTGAACACAGATTAACGATTAAAAAAATATATTACGACTGTTATCTAATATTTAATATACTAGATGACAGCCTGGTTAAGTGCCCTTTTGACCTCCATTCACTTTGAATGGATAACTTCAGTGACCATTGTTGTATAGAGTGTGTAGGCGTACCCTTTTGTAACGATTTGTGGTACAAGCCGAAGGGATAATCGCACGGACCAACGAACAACTCGCTGGGAAGCAGATATTGCTCTCGTGACATTTCTAGACATCAAAATCAAAATACGACACTGCTAAGGAATCAGGTTAACGTAAACTACGTTTTGAACTGTGGGAGAGGGAGTTATTAGTTAGTTAGTTTTTAGGGTTATTTAAGATTATATAGAGAAGTCCACCAGGTCCAGTTTTTCAGGTCAATTAGCATTTGTTCGCATCGGTAATCGCTTTGTCCATTTCATTACTCTGACAACGTACGTAGAAATGCAAGTTCATCAGTTAAATAAGTAACTAAAACAGGTCACACACAATTTCCGCCTTATTAGTGTTTATAAAAAACACTAATAGGTTTTTAAACAACTAATAATGGATACCACAATTTTGTTTTTATATTAGTAGAATCGTTGAGACAAATTCTTACCTCATTCAACTTTATTTCTATACGAAGGCTTTTACAAATAATATGGACGCCCGTGTTTCACCGGCGTAGTTCTCGTTTACGGGGAAATTTCAAAATAAAATGTAGCCTATTTGTTATCCTGATATGTAAGCTATATTATTGTGAAGTTTCATCAAAATCCGTTCAGTAGTTTTTGCGTGAAAGAGCAACAAACATCCATCCATACATACAAACTATCGCCTTTATAATATTAGTAAAGATTTAAAAATAAGTTTTAATAATTATTAAAAGTTAATCTTTTAATGGTTTCACACAATTTACAATATTACTCGCTGACCCGGCAAACGTTGTTTTGCATTAAAAGTTTTAAAAAAATTTAGATGAAAATTAGATAGTAGCCGATTGTCAGACCTGCTGAATACGCATACAAAATTTGGTAAAAATCGGTAAAGCCGTTTCGGAGGAGTACGGTAACTAACATTGTGACAGGGAAATTTTATATATTAGAGATAATCGTTACTCGTGATTTTTTGAGAGCGCAAACGTAGATCACAGTTGCACATGTTTGTCTTCTCCCCTCAAGAGCCGTACGCTGATTGTTCCAAGGACAATCTGACGATATGTCTAGACATTGAAATTGATACTGAAAAAACTGTCCGTCACAGCCACGTGTAACCGTATACAGTGTAATTTAATGAATATAATTACTGACTGCCATTTTATGGGAAGCGGATAAAAATGCGAGCTTCTGGTATTAATTTATAGTCATTTTACTCATTTTTGAACCACCACGACAGTCCAATGTGGATTGGCGGGTTGGTGAAACCATGTATTCTAGTAACCAGGTAAATAAGAAGTTATTATTATAAGCGAGCTTTGATAAACGAGGGCATAATTTCACCCAAAATCCTATCGCCAGGCTAAGATTTTTTTGTAAGAAAATAAGCTCATTTATTTCAAAGAGTATGAACCCAGGACTTTGTAATCCGTAGCTATGTAATTCAGTGTAGGTATTAACCTTTAACGGTAAATTATCATAAAAAGTAAAATACAGGTAAACATAAAACGTAATTTTTGTTTTATTTATATTATCAAAAGAGGACCCCACTCAGGTGGCTTTTACCTTCGATATTGTTCTAGAGTCCCCTTTGCTTCGTTCTTAGATTGTCACAAAGTGCCCTCTACAGTTGAATGATTCTTCAATTTAAAGGTACACTCCGAGATAAGCCTACTCCAAGTTAAGATCTACCCCTAATCTTGATGTATTATTGTTTTTAACCAACCTCAAATAAAGGAGGAACTTGAAAGTGAAAATATCATTTTATTCACTTTACATTAACATCATGTGTAGTATTTTAAAATACGAAACCCAATTACTATATATTTTAGAAGTCTGTGCTGAAATCCGCCAGTTAATGACTCTGTTTTTACATCTACTCGTAGGTAGTAAGACTTGAACTAATTTCTTTATGTAATTAGTAAATAGATAGCTTATGAAAGGGACCCATAACAATACGGTTTTCGAAACTTTATGTTTTTATAACCGCGAGCTTTTCTATTACATTTTTTACTAGAGGACGCCCACGACTTTCTCGTAGGGATTTTAGGATAAAATGTAGCCCTCGTGTTATTCTTTCTGAAGTTATTATTATTCTGAAGTTTCATTAAAATTCATTTAGTGATTTTTGCGTAAAAAAGTAACAAACATACAAACTTTCGCCTTTATAATATTAGTAAAGATTATAAAATACTAGCTGTTGCCCGCCACTTCGTCCGCGTGGACTTCGATTCAGTAACCAGTATATATAGTTAGTATTTACATAAATAAATAAAATTACACTTGCAATAAACTATTTACAAAGCTTCTATATATACTTAAAAACCGTTTGATGTAGTGCTTTCGGAGGCCAGAATGTACAGTGAATCTGGACTGGTGACGCGAGAGCACGCAACGTAGAGCTGTCCATGTGAAAAACTGCTTGTCCTAAGGTCGACTCCAGCCAGTGGCGGATCCAGCTTTCTATTTAGAGGAGTTTCAGTCCTTGTATTGTCATTTCATGCTCCAAATTTTTCACGGGTTTTATGGCTTTATTAGAAGTGACAGTTACTAAGACCATACGTAATTTTAATAGTATAACTGTAACCACAACGGATTGCTTATTCTACATTAAAATTGAAATTGGGGGCATTAGAGTTGTCTAGCGCAGGATGTTATCCAGAACAACTCCTTGATGGCAGATCGGCTTTAACGCGACCGTAGGTCTTGTGCTAAAATCGGTGGATTACGAATTTCACATAAAAAATGAATTAGGCACGAGGCATCGTAGAGCTCTGGCGCAAGGCAAGTTCCAAAACAAATCTCTGATTGGGTGATGCGGCCAAAAGTAGCACGTGACTTTTGTTAGTATATAACTGTAAGCACAAAAAATAAGACAGGCGCGTAGGCACATCGCAGAGCGCTGGCGCACGACTGCGAGGTTTTAGTTTTAGTTCTTATAATATTTTTGTGTCACGCGCTCAATATTACTTTTAAGTAATATATGGTTAACGATGCTGATTTACGTATAAGTAATGTGTATATCAATATTTGTAAGTAATATTGTTCGTGTACTGTTTGTTGACCCCAATTAAAAAAAAAACACTGGCTTGATCTATATTAAACTTGTGAGAGGCATGGAGGCATCACAGTAGTCTGGTGCAAGAAGTAATCCAAAAGAAAGGAGAACAAAGCAAACTTCTGACAGCAGGGTGGAAACTTTCAGGCGACTCGCGCGCGCATATCGGAGGATTAACGAATTTCACATAAAATATAAGACTAGGTACATTGCAGGGATAAGCCTCAGTACGGGTTTTGAGGGCAGCCTGCGGTCATACGCCGGTGATTTTGGCACGACCTAAGGTCGATCGCGAAACTCAAAAGATAAATAAAATGAGAGGAGCAAGTATTAAATATGTTTTAGTAAACATGATATATAAACTTTCTGTTGTCTTTTAGCGAAACAAAAATTTTTATTAATAAAAAGAATAAATGAAGTAAAGAAAAATATAAAAGTGACATTAGAACAATGACGATTATAATAATTTATTGAAAAATAAATAGTAATTTATTAATCATATAGACATAGGACCAGCCCGGAGGGTTGTCATGACCCCTATGACCCTCCTCTGGATCCGCGCTTGATTCCATCAGTCTTTAGTGTCTGGCCTTGTGACTTATTAATAGTTATGGCAAAGCATAAGCTCAAACGAAATTAAAGGCACTTGAACTGGAAGGAGTAGTTATGGGGAGTATGCGAGGTATGTACACTGTTTTGCTGGCGCCGCAACCCGATAAAAATTCTGCTTTCACAATATTTTTTTGCAAAGAGACAACTTTGAGTCTAGTTCCGTTACAAAGTTTCGGAGGTGTTCCGAAGAAGCAACTCAAAGCCCGGAACGCGGGCTTTGAGTTTTATGAAATGCGCTGGAACTCCACTTGCGGATTGAGAATTTAAAAATTCTAAGAGGTATTCTAGATGCATACAACTTTTCGTCCCTTTCAAACTCCGAGAAAATGCTTTCGTTAATAGCTGCGTTTTGATCATTTCTTGGTGTTAAAACACCCTCTTACAAATATTTTCGAGTTCAAATCCCATCGGATCCGCAATTTTTGATATTATGTTTATTCTTAAATATAAATAATCCCCTAAGTGTGAGTAACACTTTTCAATAAAAACTATAAAGAATAAAAAAGGAATATATCATCTTTAGAATTGAAGAGCTTCGTTCGTTATATGAGCCTTCAATAGTATTGTAACATGTTCAGTTCATACTGTAGATGGCATTACAGGCCGTATACCTGCATATCAAGAACATAATATCAAAAGTACAATTTCGGCAACGACGTCATCGGGACCGTGGCCTAGCGGTAAGGCGCTCTAAGTGCCCGGATTGCCAGAGAGACTCAGGTTCGAATCCCGTTAGTTCCGCAATTTTTGATATTATGTTTATCTATACTAATATTATAAAGAGGTTTGCAAGTTTTTAAATAAAAATCTGTTGGAGCTAATCTTCGGAACTACTGATCCGATTTGAAAAATTATTTCACCAGTAAAATGCTACGTTATCGTTTAGTGTCATAGGCTATATTTAATATTTGTATTATATATATTACCCGAGTTAACACAGTTTTTGTAGCGCGAGTCGGACCGTGAAATTTATTAAATAGGCTTTATGCGCGTGCGCTGTTTTAGCTGTTGCATATAATTAAAAATATTATATGAAAACTTTATGCATCTTAAAAAGTTTTACAAAAAAGTTCGCGATAGCAAATATCTATCTTTTATATTTTGGCAGATATATAACTTTTTGTGTTTTAAAAAAATCATTTAATTCATAACCTTACGTTTACGTCATTATTTATACAACCAATCTTAAATCCTTATCAAAATAAATTATTTAGTAATCACAAGGACATTATGAGATAAGGTTTGTGTTTTACAGTATGTTCATTAGTTATATATTTTCGGAGATATTACAAAATTTCTAAAAAGCGCGGCCCTGCCGCTATGGCGTACAAATTTAGTTGACCTCCTTCGTGTTATATTATGCGTACTGAATAAAGTCAGCATTTTGGTACTTTCTTGATAGAAACGTTAAAACGGTGAAGGATTTAGAATTCTATCTTTGTTCAAATATCTATATAGTACACGGAAGAGTTCGTTCGTTTGTTTAAAAGGGCTAATCTCTATCTGCGTGTCGGATTGTAAAATTATTTTTGTTTATTCAGGAGGCTAGACTCAAGAGTGAAATATACTATTTAATATAGATTTATACCCATCAGCTTGCCATAAATATATGTTGTTAATGTTAATGTACTGAAATGTCGTATAATGTTTAACAAAAATGTAATTCTTTTGTACACGGGACGGAGGATATTGCTCGACGGGAAACTATGTAAAAAATATATTGAGAGGGGAAGCAAAGGGTATCTAAAAGGTTTTTACGCGAACAAACTCGCACGGCGACTGCTAGTTCTTAAATATAAATAATCCCTTAGGTGTGGGTAACACTTTTCAAAGAAAAACTAAAAAAGAATTCAAATTATAACTTTGAAATCGTCAAGCGTGGTTATTAAAGCTCTAACCTTCTCCACGTGAGAAGAGGCCTTTGCTCAGTAGTGGGCACTAATAGGCTGAGGATGTTGTTATAGCGGCAACAGACAACTATCTGACTATCATGATGGTTCTTGAGATACAGCCTGGTGACAAAAACAATCCAAAAATCCTCCCTTAGTGCTTATTTTTTATTACTTGCTTCATTGGTGGAACCTACCTACAAAGTTTTAAGTGAATCAATTAGGAAATAAAAAGTTACAATTTCCCCCCCTTTTCCGTCCATAGGAGGGAACTTTCCGAAATTTCTCTTTCAGTGCCCACTCGCTTTACTGGTGAAACCTATATACAAAGTTTCAAATAAATCCATTAAGAAATTAAAATTTTCAATTTACGCCCCTTTACTCCCCCTCGGGGGGAAATTTCCAAAATTCCTCTATTAGTACTTACTCGCTTTACTGGTGGAACTCATATACAAAGTTTCAAGTAAATCCATTAAGAAATTAAAATTTTCAATTTACTCTCCTTTTCTCCCCCTAGGAAAAAATTTCCAAAAATCCTCTCTCAGTGGTCACTTGCGTCACTGGTGGAACCTTCATACAAAGTTTCAAGTGAATCCATAAAGAAATTAAAATTTTCACTCCCTTTTCTCTCCTTAGTGAGGAAAAATTTCCAAGAATCCTTTCTCAGTGGTCACTTGCGTCACTGGTGGAACCTTCATACAAAGTTTCAAGTGAATCCATTAAGAAATTAAAATTTTCAATTTACCCCCATTTTCTCCCCCTAGGGGGGGAATTTCGAAAAATCCTCTCTTAGTGGTTGTCTACTCTCCCTAACAAACATACGTGCCAAATTTCAGCTCTGTACGGCCAGTAGTTTCGGCTGTGCGTTGTCTGTCAGTCAGTACATCACTCAGTAACGGAAGAGTTTTATATATTAAGATTCTAAAGAAAACCATTTGTTTTCTCATAACAAAAAAGCTATCTTAGCTTATCTGCCCATTCGATGCCACAAACATACACAGACACTCAAGCCTCTTTTTTAATTTAGAGGTAAAAATATTAAAACTCCTTGATTAATGTTATAAAATTCATAATTGAGTTTTTATAGTATGAACGAAGATAAATACTAAGAGGAAGCCCCGTAATAATGTAATACTTCAAAGAATACCTACAATGTTTTAATTATCACGAGCTTGGAGAATAAACCCCTTATGAAAGAAGTAAAAGCTCGTCGCTACTTACATTTCCCGTTGCCAGATGCTTTTCTTGCGAAAGCTTATTATAAGGTAACGGAGGTCAAATTTAAAGGGTTTAAATTCTCTGTTGTATCTTCAATATTGTTTTCTTAGTTAGTTTGGTCTGACAATAATGGGATGAGTAAAAAATCATTGTTCTGGGCTGCTACATCTAAAATTCAAACAAACGTAATAGTTACTAACTTCCGTAGAAGAAGAAGGTGTCAACAAATAACGCTGACTTATCACCAAATCTCTAAAAAAATACACTCGATTAACTTGAAACTTAGCATACTAACTTATTTTGTGTCGTAAATGCTCACATCAAGAAATCCGTACTTAGGTAAAATCGCAGAGCTTTGCCACAAAGTGCTCTAATAATTCTTTGTAACAAAATAATGCAATGATTTCTGTATTGCTGTTTGGTCTGAAGGGTTAGTCCACCAATAAATTAATTGAATATTTCCTACATTCAAATAATTTATTTATTTATAGGATTTCAGAAACAAGAAGGAATTTCGTATTTGTTACTCAATCACGACGCATTGACAGATCAGACAGACAGATATGATCTAGACCTCTAGCAAAATATAGATTATAGTCTGTTATAGCAGGCTACTTTTATTCCCACATTCAGAAATAAAGCAGGTGAAATATTTACTAAAAATGGTCACATATTGTATGCAGAATTGCAGATAAGAGTAGATCGTATTTCTTACAAGAACTTTGTCATAGTGGAGCTCATAAATCACAGGTAAAGTTGACTTACTAACTTAATGCATTTTAAAACTTATGTATTAGTCAGACTTATCTTAGTCTTAATTATTTTGAGACGAGACGAATATCTTAGCATTCCATGGATTCACCGTGCGGGAGCCGAGTCTATCGCGTGGCTGAGAGAAAAACTCCAAGGCAGGTTTAAAGAGATCTCTTAGTGACGGCCGTCAACACTCACCTCCTCTGTTCAAGTTATTCTCCAGCCAAATTGGAAGGTGCCCTACTAGAGCAGCTTTGGATACTCGTTCCAATATGGAGCTTACTGCACTTCTAGTAAGGCCAAGATTTTTTAGCTGGTTATAGAGAGACTTCGCTGGTATACCTCTCGCACCCACTTCTACCGCGTATAAACTAACCATATAGCCATTTTAGCTAGTTCATTTATAAGGTCATAATATTTATTCACTTTGAATACATGGTCTTTTGGGATCTTTGTTTCCCACGGCACAGTAAGGTCAACAAGTACTATACGTTTGATTTGTTTGGAAAAAAGAAATATGTCAGGTCTAGATGTCGAAATAGCTAAGTCTTCCGGGATTTTATAGTGATTTTCATGCGTGTCTATTAATATAGTCCAATAAGGTGCAGAGTCCAGAATTGAATAAGGCTTGCTGGTGGAATTTGTACTTGAGCCTGCTTTAGCGAAGTTAGTTTGTCTTTTATTTGTCGTCAATACTTTTTGAGCTCTAGCTAATAATATATATATATAGCTTCACGTATGATTTCTAGTACTCTATCGTGGCAACGTGAGTAAAGAACCCTGTCCAGGAGCACCTTGCATCCTACCAATAAGTGCCTTGCAGTGCCCACTGCCTCATCACAGGTATAGCAAGATTTTTCCGAGGCTTTTCCCCATCTTACTAAGTTAGTCTAATCTGGGAGAGTCACTTGAAAGACATTAAGATAAGATCATACATTGTAAAGGCGAAACTTTGTGAGTGTGTATGTTTGTTACTTCTTCGGGACTAATCGGCTGGAGCGGTTTTAATAAAATTTGGTATGGAGTTAGCTGACAACTTGGCTTAACACATAGGCCACATTTTATCCCGAAAGTCCCAAGGGAACGAGAAATATGCAGGTGAAACCGCGGACGTCGTCTAGCTATAACGCTACGTAGCGAATATTCGTTTACTGCTAGAGACAAATCTAGTGTAATTTCCGTTGGGGGAATTGCTCTCACAAATCTGGGTTACTGAAATACTGGGCCTAAATTTTGACGCTTAATCCCAATTTCAAATGTAAGCTCTGTAAATCTAATGTTAACTGTCTAATAAGTAAATCTAGAAAACGAATAACTACATATTTATAATTTGCGTATTTCTTCACAATTTTTATTTTAATAACTTTATAGCATATAATAAAAATAAACACTGTAAAGGAACATAGTAGCATTGAGCCGTATCACTTAGAGCGATCTCTTCCTTACAAAGTTTTAAGAAAATTAATTAAATTCTAAAATAATCAAAATTATGCAGATTGATACGAGAGGTAGTAGTTGTAATACTTTTAAGTATATAGATACTCGTTTTCTTTAGATCAATTGTCTTTGTATGTGTTTTTTTTATTAATCCGCCAACCCAAATTGAAGCGGCGTGGTGGTTTAGGCTCCCCTCCCCATTAATAAGCGATAATAATGATGAAAATGATGTCTGTCTTTGTCTTAACATATTCCAGACTCTTAAAATTCAGTTCAGTGCAATTTTAAAAATTTTGTTGCAAATTTTTACGTACTATTTGAAGACCGAATATTCTGTATCACACCGGCCAAACATGCATTCGAAATAGGTATATATCATAGAAATTCAGCAAAAGCGTTTCTAAAGGGTTTTCACCCAGATAGAAACCCGATACATGTAGAGGAGTGACGGTCAGACGATGTGGGAAGGGGTATTTTGTACCCCTTGTTTAGGGTCTTAGCACATCTGACGGAAGTTGCATCACGTAAGGTCGCTTAACGTCAGAAACTTAAATTCATGGTGAGTCTCACTACACTCAACGAAGAGGAGGGTAACCAATTTCTCATCTGTGGTCAGTATGCAAACAAACAAAGGTAAATAAACAATTGTGATATTTATTTATCACTATTAAACGGCGGGCAAACGAACATGCGGGTCACCTGATGTTAAATGATTACCGCCGCCCATTCATAAAGTCGGAGGCACTGCTAATGCATGGCCAGCCTGTAAGGAATAGAATAGAATATAATAGAATTTATTTGTCACAACACATCATAATTACAAAACAACAGAATATAACAGCTTTGTTAAACAAAAGTTGCGTCGTAGACAAACAAGGTCTTCACTTCGTATGTTTTGATGGATGTTTGTTTCTCTTTCACGCAAACATTACTGAATGGATTTTAATGAAACTTTACAATAATACAGCTTATTCATCATAATAACAAATAGGTTACGGGAAACGGAACTACGCGGGTGAAACTGCGGGCGTCCTCTAGATATTAATATTTGTCCGTTCTAACGTTAAGCGACTGCTAATAGACGACGTATGCGCCGTTAGATGTGATAAGACCCTATGACCCGGATGTTCTATACGCCGAAAGCTTTAATCCAAGCCTCCATTGACCTTTTGATTTGATGACATTTTGATTACAACTGTCTCGCAAACATCATTGCAATTTCTTTAATACCTTTCAAGCTCTGGTCGGACCTCATATTTAAACTAGCAGAGCTCAACGGTTTCAGCCGCGTAAAATACGGCAAACGTATCAACTGTCAAGTCAATTTCATACGGTAGATGCACTAATCCAATATCGGTTTATTATAAAAGGTTGAATGTTAAAATTTGCCTGTTCTGACCATACAAGTCTGATAATACACGACGTATCTGTCGTTAGATGTGACGAGACCCTATGACCCGGATGTTCTATACGCCGAAAGCTTTAATCCACGTCTCCGTTGACCTCTGAAATATCATCATCCGTACAACAGTCGCACATCCATCTGAGGGAATTGTCGGGATAAACCGCTTAGCGCGATGGCCGCCTGATCCTAGTTGAGACCTATTATTTTCCGGTGACATTGTGAACAAAAGGATCCATCTTGAATACCATTTTGATTACAACCGTCTTGCGAATGTTATTTGCAATTTCTCTAATGCTATAACAACTCTGGGTGGACGTTATAATGAAATAACGTGTGTTAGAGCAAAGCGAATTACAGAGTAAAATGAGTTACAGTAACTATTGGATAACTTATTTGACCTACGGCAGGTATCTATCTAATATGTTATTATAGTAGTACAGGCGACGAGTTAGAACACTGTGGGGTTTTAGATGGTACAAGTCCGACATAATCTTCTTGTTTCCATGGCGAGAAGGTATCCATGAGATTTG
This sequence comes from Mycalesis mineus, assembly GCA_034621355.1. NCBI lineage: Eukaryota > Metazoa > Arthropoda > Insecta > Lepidoptera > Nymphalidae > Mycalesis > Mycalesis mineus. The sequence continues at coordinate 14,296,360 of CM067891.1, read as the reverse complement.
CCCACGTAAAAAGGTATCTAATATATAACTTGTAATAAAACTGTAACAGGTCCAATTCAGTACATTGAACATATATTGGAAACTTTTATTGGAGGACTTAGTACCGATATAGATACTGAACTAAAAAAGTTTTTTTTTTTAATTTTTGTCCGTCTATCCGTATTTTTGTCAGCCGTGATTCACACCGAAACTACATAATGAATTCAAATAAAACTTTGCACGATTTTAGTTTATATATTAAGATATTAAATAGGATAATTTTTGCCGTGAAAATGAAAATGAATGACTAGCTCCTGGCTTTACTTAATCTACTTATAAACACAGCGTAGAAACTCGGGATAGTATAAATTATAAAGCTAGGAAACTTTGCACTAAAGTTATTTGGTATTTAATTTGCCTTAACTTCTACTTATTTTACACAGTAACTTATAACACCTTTTGCAATGGAACAGGTTAATCATCATCATCATCATTATCAGCCGGTGGACGTCCACTGTTGGACATAGGCCTTTTTTAGGGACTTCCAAACACAACGACCCTGAGCCGCATGTGCCCAGCGGCTCCCTGCGACCCGTTTGATGTCATCAGTCCACCTGGTGGGGGGACGACCAACACTGCGCTTTCCGGTGCGGGGTCGCCATTCTAGCATCTTCGGCCCCCAACGTCTATTAGCTGTTCGAACCACATGCCCCGCCAATTTCACTTCAATTCTGCGACTCGCTGAGCTACTTTGGTTCTTCTGCGGATCTCCTCATTTCTGATTCGATCACGCAGAGATACTCCGAGCATTGCTCTTTCCATCGCCCGCTGAGTGACTCTGAGCCTTCTTATGAAACCCGCAGTTAGCAACCAAGTCTCGGATCCTGGCAACACACACTGTTCAAAGACCTTCGTCTTCAGGCACTGAGGAATTTTGGACGAAATACGAACGGGTTAACATAAGTCATAAAATGGATAATGTCTATTTATTTTAACTGGACCTGCCTTCCGAGCAGGTTTTCAAAAGTGCTTATAATAGGCCTATCGTTCTACTTGAAATAAACTATTTTGAATCTCGTTACATTTTATTGCAAGAAAAATTTAACAGCGTTACCAAAATTAAGTAGTTTCGGTATAATCAAAAATATTATAATATTGCAAGTTTTCGAAAAAAAAACTAAACTCTACAATCTGTGATTACAATTAAGTCTATGAAACTATCAAAACCCTAATAATCCTAATACACTCAAATAAAGTAAACATTTCTAACGTGTAAAACTTCGAACGCCGCCATGTTTCACAGATTCGCAACACCTGGGACAAGATTAATCAAATACTTCGAGAACTAGTGATGTTCACTTGCTCCCCTCCTTTATATCGCTATCGATAATAATGTTAACCCTTTATAAAGTTTGTTTTTAATAAATATTAACTAGGCACTACCACCTCATCCTCGTAGGTGACATGGGCCTTTTTAGGGACTTCCAAACATAACGATCCAGAGCCGCTTGCAGCCAACAGCTCCTTGCCACACGCTTAATGCCGTCAATCCACCTAGTGGAGGAGTCGACCAATATTGTGCTTTTTATTGGAGTCTAGCACCTTGGCCCCCCAACATCCAGTTGTCAAGACACCCGTTACACCGCCGTTATCATGACCGCCGCCAGAGCCAGGAATAGCGGGACCTCCGAGGAGTTTTTTTAAACTGTCTTCCATATAAAGAAATATCCTATAGTGACCACGCTGGACAGGTGGGTTGGTCACCTTAGGGCTAGATTATTTTTTAATGTACCATATCCTAAGCAATTTGTTTAGCTATGATGCCACAGATAGACATCTCAAACTGATAACTAATCCATCTTTTTAAGTCGAGCTTAAATAAAGTGCCCAATCAAAGTAGCTAGTTAGTAGATTTTCATCTCCGAACACAATCCAGATCGATCTCGGCGTGAGAATCTGTAGAGGGCGGTTTGTCCTCGCTCGGACACTCCACTAATGAGAGTGACATCAGAGTGACTCACTGACCGCCATATTATGCAAATACTTTTTCAACAAATAGGTTATTGTGGGAATAAATTAATTATTTCAGGATGGTTGCTGAAGTGAGAAAATATTATTATAAAAGATTTTAAATAAGCGAGAATTTCCACTCTTTTTTATTCATTATAAGTTAGCCTACAATCACCCCTGATTGTAGGGGACTAACTTGATAGGAGTAGGAAATGCACACCCGTTTTCGCTTAGCGGTACGTCTTTGTCGGGCGGGTGGTAACTAACCTCGGCCAAAGCTTCGTCCTCATGTCGTGTAGAAACTGTAAGGGGTTTCACATCCCTACTTTTCTAATCACGCACAGTGCGAAATATAATGTGAATTTTATTAAATAAGTATGTAGGCATATTTTAATTTAATAATTTTATATTTCGGTGTATTTGTAGTTGCCGGATAAAATTACGGTACCTAATAATTAAAACCGAATGAAACATATTATGAAAGATGGCACTCTAGACATAATTATGTCGAGCGTGTCATCAGCCTGGGGAATCCCTCAGACATATAGTTTCCGGCTGTTCTCATCTTGCTAATGGCGAATACTTGCACAGACATAATCAAGTAGCCAAGATAATCCACCAACAACTTGCTCTTCAGTATGGCCTTGTCGATTTTGACGTGCCTTACTGTAGGTACGACCAAGCGTCAGTTCTTGAAAATAGCAGTGCGTGCTCTACTGGGATCGAACGATTATCACTGATAGGTATATTGTAGCCAATAGACCTGATATAGTGATAATTGATCGATTAACGCGCCGTGCAATGATTGTTGATATTACTGTTCTACATGACGATAATGTGGTGTAAGCTGAAACGGAAACAAAACCTTAATTTTTCATAACTCAACCCAGGAGTCGAAGTCAGGACTTTGTGATCCGAGACACCATAGACCACTGGACCAACGGAGCAGTTATTATGTATTACTAATATTAAAGGCGAAAGTTTGTATGTATAGATGGATATTTGTTACTCCTTCACGCAAAAGCTACTGAATGGATTTTGATGAAACTTCGCAGTAATATAACTTACATATCAGAATAACACATATAACTATATTTTATCCCGAAATTCCCACGGGAATGAGGCTTAGACAGTTGCGCGGGCGACCTCTAGTAAAATAATATTGTACATTAAATATAGTACATTGAGGTAACATAAATGTAAAGTTATTATGCCGAATGCGCACAAGACCAATTTCCATATAAAAAGAAAACTTTTTGAGGCAAAAATGAGTAATAAAAAGTTCTAAAAAGGATTCGTTTAACTTCGACCCTAAGTTATAACTCCTTATTATTCAACCCTTGAAAACCAAAGAAATAAAAAGTGTAATTTGCATTTAATATTCACTAAAATCGCCTTTGTATGCTCACTTAAATTAATATATTTTAATATATTTATTTATATAAATTGTTTAGACTTGAGTTAAAATAAATGTGCCTAATCCCGATGAGTTTATCGTATTTAATTTAAGAGTTCCTCTCACCTCTTTTGAGCTCTATTATCAGACTACATTATTGCATAATAGGTAGGTATACGAGACCCTTGGGCCTCGGAGTCGCAGTGGCGAAAAATTCTTCGGTAATTTTTCACCGCGGCTAATTGCCTCCACTGGTGACAAAAGGGCTGGCTCGTTTTTTGCTCAAAGGATTAGCCCGGCTATCCAACGCGGAAATGCAGCCAGTATTCTTGCCACCATTCCACGGTGGGTTGATTTGTATAGTAATTAGGATAAGTTGGCTTAAGTACCTTATTGTATTCGTTCCCATAGAGGCGGACACCACATCCTTCCACTTGCTACGATCTTTGCATATATCTCCTGCTTCTTTCAACTTCACTAAACCTTTCATACAAGTACGTCGGTTTAGGGTACTTTTGATCTAGCCTTTAATCAGAATGTCCTGGATTTATCCAAGCACGTTCGCTTTCAAACATTTCCCTATAATCCCTTTCGTAAGTCTTCTTTTATTCATTCTCTCTACTTGGTTAAACTATCTCAGTATATATTTCTTGATTTTAGTCACTACATCCTCTTTGAAACGACTCTGCTCTAAAAGTCATATAGTATCTTGTACTCATCACCATGAATCTACTTTAATGGGAACAGACAGGCTTCTCCTTGAACGAATAAGCTTAGACCGACCACGCTCCTATAATACAGGCTTATTGTGATAATGAAGCCTAAAGCCTTCCTTAATAAATGTACAAATAAAAATAAAATAAAAATAAATCTTCAATTATTCCTTCTAAGTAGTTCCTAAAATATTCTTCTAAGTAGTTCCTGAGATAAGCGCCTACAAACAAACAAACGAACTCTTCAGCTTTATAATATTGGTATAGATTTATAATACCTATAAAAACGCGTTTCTCCTGTCATATTACCGCCGTCTCAAAATAGTACATCTATAGTAATAGGATTTAGTTCAGTACTGTCGATCTCACGTACAACGCTTCGGTTTCGTCACAGTTGAATCCAACGCTTCGATGCGGCACACTCTTGCATGAAATTGTGTCTTACTTGAGCGAAGCTACGATCACTTGCATTTCTATTGACTGTATTTAACTTTTTCATATAATATACAGGATGTCTAGTAATGAGATAAACTCCTTGCAGGGGGTTAAAGTAGAAAGTAGGGATTTTAAATCAGCTCGTAGGTTGAAAGGACATAATCAAAAATTGTACAGAAGTCTGCCCCAGATATGACCTACTCGTACTTGTACATGATATCTATGTCATTAAATAGTAAATATTTTATATTTACATAATAACAAAGTTACGTGTTGCTATGCAGTCGTTAATAAAAGCTATGAAGGTTGAAATAAGTTGATTTTTCAAACGTTCGTGGATTAGGTAATGAATTAAGGAATTTCAGTAATTTGTATGCAACATTTTCTTTAATCTTATCAACACATTGCATACTCCCGTATGCAATCGTTAATTTAAAATTAGTTTATATAATCATTAAAACTGGTACCTGCAGAATTAAGCTTCTTTAACCAAAATAACTCGTTCGCTACATTTCGAAATTTCAAGCCTATTCATCAAATATGTATGTGGGGTAAGGGTTTCGAGCACTAAGACTTTTATCTCGTTTGATGCAAAGTTTCGGTAAATTTATGCAGCACTGCACTCTCTATCGACCGTGAAAGCACTTAGTGGAAACTTGATATGAGATGACAAGTCACTGTGATTTTGTGTCGAAGGAAATTTCGCATTTTGACAATAAAATATCAATGTGGATTTTACTATTTTGTTTTACATTTTATTGTCCATACTTTATGTTTGTGATTTATTGATTATATATTTTATCCCCTCTCCTATAAGGAGGGAGGCCTGGCCCTGTAGTGGGCCGTTAACAGGCTGATAATGATGATGATGATATATTTTATCTACTCAAGTATCAACTCAGTCAATATAGTCATCAGTCTATTTCAATTGCCCTCTACAGATCCAAAAGTTACTTCTTACAGAAGATAATATTTGGAATTAAGACCCACTACGTTGCTCCAATGCAGGTGTGCGGGTGGGCACTATCAGCTGTTTATGTTCGTTACTTCTTAGCAAATGAAACGCTTGTAATACTACTATTAAACAGACGAAAGTTTGTCAGTTGTTGTACGTTTGTTACTTCTTCACAACTAAACCGGAGACGCAAGCCGCAGTTGCTGGCGGTACCGAGCGGACGCACCAACCTGCTGAACAAGGCTCCGTTGACGTGCGCCCTTCGCACTCTCAACTTAGTAGTTGAGAAGATTGATTTATTTTGCTGTACTTTGAGTGAACTCACAAAGGTTGCTCAATGATGTATGTGTTATGATAGTAATTATTATTAAATTTAAATGTTATGTTTTTTGTAAGTATTTAGTACCTATTATAAGTTTATAAATATGCTACGATAGCGTATGTCCTGTAAAGCTAGACGTAAGTTGTTGTAAATAAATAAATAAATAAAAAAAAATAAACAGCTGGAGCGATTTTAATAAAATTTAATATTTAGTTAGCTGACAACCTGGATTAACACATAGGCTACTTTTATCCCGTAATTTTCTCTCGTTATATAATAGCCCGAACTGGGACACAAACACAGGACCTAATGAAGCCGCTTTGGCTAAACACCCTCAAATAAACAACCTTCATTCACATTTTTAACCGACAAAAAAATACAGAGGAGGTTCTGAATTCGACACGTATATTTACGTATAACTTTTTACACAGTTGTCCGATTTTGATAATTTTTTTTGATTTTTTTTATTAGAAAGGGCATACTTCCAAAATGGTTCCATTGTCATCATGTTAGGATCTAATGATGATATCCTGGAAAAATTGAAGGAACTCTTCAAACTTTATAGGCACACTTGCAGCGATTTCGGTTTTTGTGTAAGTATCGGTAGCTTTTTGGCTACTAGTGCCGTATAATACTATGACAGTATAGTACGAGTACGTTACGTGGCGATAAATCACCAAAAAGTAAGAAATAAAAAATTTTAACAAAAAATAGAACCGACTTAAAAACGCACTAAAAAGTAAAAAATAACTGTGTCATTTAGTTGCTTTAATTTACTTAACCATATCTAGGAGTCGGTGCCAGCCTAGGTTTCTACTTTAAGAACATTACCTAAAACCCATAAACTGCTTTACGACGTTAAATAAATGTTCCTTAAATATGCTGGCACCGACTTCGTAGATATGCTTAAGTAAATTAAAGCAACTAAATGAGGATTTTAGGATTGGGATACCTAAGGTAGAATATTGGCTTTACGATTTTAAAAAGTATGAATAAAATCCCGCTCCTCGGTTGCGAACAGGAAAAAAATAGGAGCCTGTATTCAATAAAAACGACAGCCGTTCACTGGTCTGCCTTGAGAATTTTAGGGTATCGTAGTCAAATTTTTTATTAAGATAGTAACGGACTAACTAATTTTTAATGGACCGACCAAGTAGGAATCGCTCTAAATAAAAGTCTCTAGTATAGAGTAGCACTCCACGAATACACTAAAAGTGCTGCGGTAAGGGAGCAATAGCGACTGGTTGTGGAGCTTGCCACCACGGCTGATGTGACGACCACAACCGCTCTGTCAAGAGTGTGACGACGGAGAAGAAGAACTTATTTTTTTAGATGGTTTCGGACTATCGGAACTAACAATACTAAGGAATCCCTTTTACGCCCACACTCATGTCACAAGTCTCGGGCTCACAAGTTTGGAGTCTCCATGAAATGCTAAGATATTCGTCTCAATAGAAATATAAGTTTTATGGCTACGCTTTTCAATTTAACTACTATACCTACCCATGCACGGAGGTGTATGACCATCTACTTCCCGACTTTATCAAGATTAGGAGTAATAAACAAAATAATAATCCTTAATATTACGTGAGAAATCCCAATTGATTAAAATAATAGTCTCTTTCGCAAGTATGAAAATTTATTTATTTATATATTTATTTATCCTTTAAGTGTACACCACAACAAAGAAAAACATAGAACAGAGACATAAAATGCAATACGTAGAGCTGGTATAAAAAGGGGCTTACGCTTAACAGCGATTTCTTCCAGACAACCTTAGGTTTAGGAAAACATTAGGACACTAAACTGAAACATGTTTAATGAAAAAATGTTTATCCTTTCATGCCATACGTACACTTCCTGTACTAGGATTTAGTAAACATTTCATTTAAAACAAACAAATTCATCACTATAAATATTTTTTACAATTACAATTCTCCTCCTCTAGTCGTTTCCTCATTGATGAGGGTCGTGACCACCTCCATCTTTGATCTTATTAGAGATGTGATGCCACTTTGCTCTGTCCTCTGCTGTCCGAAGAGCATCGTAGACGGTGGTGTCGAGTGTGGTGCGGTGGTGTTACAATTACAATTATTTACAATTAAAAATATTACAGCAATATCAATTTTTGTGGTAAGCCCGATTTTCATAGATTCCAGTAAGATTCTCACATTTACATATTTTCTACGGAACCTTTATGTACGATAGCGTTCTGTGACGGCTTTACTATATATTTCACTTCAGTTTTATTCGGATTTCTGAATGAAATTATACAAAAGATTCCCGATATCGTGATCGTTGTATGAATATTTTTTTATTCGATAAATTTTCTTTCATGAGGGTTTCATCCAATGGAGTTCATATCTCATTATTTCAAATAGCTTATATTTATTTATAGCTTCGTTATAGCATAATAGTTCTGTTATAATTTTGACAACCTCCGTGGCGCAGTGGTATGCGCGGTGGATTTATAAGTCGGAGGTCCTGGATTCAATTCCCGGCGGGGCAGATTGAGATTTTTCTTAATTTGTCTTGGTCTGGCTGGGAGGCTTTTGCCGTGGCTAGTTACCACCCTACCGACAAAGACGTATCGCCAAGCGATTTAGCGTTCCGGTACGATGTCGTGTAGAAACCGAAAGGGGTGTGGATTTTCGTCCCACTCCTAACAAGTTAGCCCGCTTCCATTTTAGACTGCATCATCACTTAACATCAGATGTGATAGCAGTCAAGGGCCAACTTGTAGTCGATAAAAAAAAGAAAAATCCGTAGTAGATATGTACACATGGTATCAGGTTAAATTCCCAGTCAAGAGTTTGTTTTGTAGCGTAAGTATAGTAATGTATAATATCCACATTTTCTTCTTTTATTTTATTAATTACAAGTTAGCCCTTGACTGCAATCACACCTGATGATAAATGATGATGCAATCTAAGATAGAAGCGAGCTAACTTAATAGAACTATTAACATAAAAGATTTTCCATTTCATTCTTCTCTCTATACATACCTAATCTATATGACACAAAAACTTTTTAATTCTTCTAGAATTAGGTACGACGCCATTTTGTCTAACTACGGATTTTTTTTTATCGACTACAAGTTGGCCCTTGACTGCTATCACACCTGATGTTAAGTGATGATACAGTCTAAGATGGAAGCGGGCTAACTTAATAGAACTATTAACATAAAAGATTTTCCATTTCATTCTTCTCTCTATACATACCTAATCTATATGACACAAAAACTTTTTAATTCTTCTAGAATTAGGTATTACGCCATTTTGTCAGCTATCATTATATTATGATGGTACCCTTTTCGACGTGTAACCTGCGGATAGGTATTTAGACCCACGTCTCCGTTTTCTCCGATATTGCTTCCGACCTTATTTCTCACCGAAATTCGCGGAATATCCGTTGACTTTTGCAGCGAATGCAATTACGTTTACAGTACAATTTCGTAACAGAATTTGTCGTCAAATAGCGTAATATTTGACCAAGGAATACAACATTCTATACTTTTAGCAATATCATCAGAAGGGGTCAAAAGGCACAAGCAGGAAAACAACATTAATCAAAACATCAACACAATTTAATTAGAAACTTTCTTGAATCAAATCAAAATGAAACAATCTTATATTAAACACTATTTGAATTTACTTTTTAGGCATTGGTCAGGCAGCGTTTCTGCCTATGCTGGAACTGGAATTAATAATGTCCGCACTTTAATATAACCATCGCTTATATAGGCCAAAAACGCCGCAGAGTAGCATTCTTTTGACGTGACAACGTCTTATAATTCGATAGAGTCGGCTGCACGCACGAAAAAACATGACGTCATGCGTCGTTACCTCGCTTTGAGGCGTTCCATGTAAGGCTTGAAGTGCAAGCGAGAGCGCGGAACGAGCGACAAAGAAGCACAATCGGCCTTTGCGTTCGGCAGCGTTGGACATCCGTCTATTAAATATAATTATTAAATATATTAATTTTAAATTAAAAATTAATATATTTATAAATTAATATATTTATTATAAATTTAAAATATAAATTTATAAAATCAAAATCAATTATTTTATTAATTTAAATTAATATTTATAAAAATATACTTAAATTAAAAATTTTAATAACCAATTAAATGCTACCATTCCATCAGTATTTTCTTAAGACATTGTCACGTTCAACTATCGTCAGTAAACCGACTTTACAGACAACCAATTTTTTTTTTATGATTTTCGTCTCTGGGCTTTTTGGAGCGCAGGGTTCAATGTTTCTAATAATACCTTTATTTCAAATCGATTTTATGACGTGTCTATTTCGTACTGAAAATATGGGCAACACTTTGCCGAACTTCACTATAGTAGACTAGATGACGCTCGCGGTTTCACTCCTATATTTTCCGGTCTCGTAAAAAAAACTCAGAATACAATATAGCCTATGTGTAAGCTGCAATATTGTAAAGTTTCATCAAAATCCACTCGCCTCATAAACTTCCTTTGATAATATTAAAAGTTAATATGAAAACATGTAGAGACTAAACTTTAGAAATTGACGACCTCCGTGGCGCAGTGGTATGCACGGTGGATATATAAGACGGAGGTCCTGGGTTCGATTTCCGGCGGGGCAGATTGAGATTTTTCTTAATTTGTCTAGGTCTGGCTGGTGGGAGGCTTTCGCCGTGGCTAGTTACTACCCTACTGACAAAGACGTACCGCCAAGCGATTTAGCGTTCCGGTACGATGTCGTATAGAAACCGATAGGGGTGTGGATTTCATCCTACTTCTAACAAGTTAGCCCGCTTCCATCTTACATTGCATCATCACTTAACATCAGGTGTGATAGCAGTCAAGGACCAACTTGTAATAAAAAAAAGAAAGAGATGCTTAGATGGTTTGACCATGTACAGAGATTGGATAATCTATTTCATAATTCTCAATTTTAGTCACTACATCTTCTTTTACACCCGTTCTCTTATCATACTATTCTTAACTTTGTCACTCAGTTTCAATCAACACCTACCCCTAGCTCTCATCTCATTCTTATGTCTATAGCGATAATATAGTAGCCGAGAAAGAAAATTTTATATAACATGGCCTTTAGTCACAATCGTGGCCGTCAGCGTCTTCTTCAAAACAAGCTATCCCAGGAGGAATATAACTTTATACACAAGCAAAGCGTATTGTCAAAACTTGGAAGACTAAACAAAAAAGATGTTTCTCAAGTGTCAAGGATTTCGGAATGACGAAGAGTTGTTTAGCTTTAATCTCGTTTCTTTGAGTGTTATTTAACTGTGACAAATAAGAAAATACTTTTTAGACGATTTCAAAAATGAATGTATTTATGTTATAAGCATATTAACTTATCGAAAGTGATTGTTATCAGCTTACTTGAAATAAATGCTTTTGAATTTAAAATTTGTAAAACACAAATTGGCTCGAAAAAAAACCCAAACCAATATTCAACAGAAAACAGCTTGCAATGCTTTCTACAACAACGTTACATCAAAATAAGGATAACAATTAAATACAAAAAAAAAATTAAACCGACTTCAAAACGCACTGAAAAGTAAAAAATAAATGCATCATTTAGTTACTTTAATTTACTTAACCATATCTATAAACTGGGTGCCATCCAAGTTTAAGGAAAGTTTATTCAACAAAATAGCAAAGCGCTTTGTGTGAAGAAAGAAAAGAAGAAAGCTTACAGGAGGCACCGATTTTATAGATAGATTTCATAGATTTTTTTATCTATTTATCTGTAAGCACTGTCTTAGACAAATAGACATAGACATTAATTAAAAAATTACCTAGTGTGGTTAAAACATATCTTTATAGAATAGCGCTGGTATTTAATTAAGTCGAGGGTAACCGTTAGACACGTTTCATAAGAGAAAGAATAGAATTTTAAAAAAATAATAGGTACTTAGCACTCTAACATACGAGTTATATAATTGTTGTACACGTGGTTCTTAATAAACTACCCCCTCTATCGTATAATTGTACATCATTAATAAACATAACATAATTACGCTGTCAGCGGGAACAATTTTTCATAATTACCACGAAGGCTCGCCTCTAATGAGGGAGCCATAATTTACGCCAATTTTTCCCCGGTCATTGAACCCTGGCCAGGTCGGCGCGTGATTACATCGCTTAATACTCGTTATAAGGGTTCCCTGATAATACGTAATGGGATAATATTAGTATAATGTGGGCATCACGTATGCAATTTATTGGGTTACGCCGGATAGAGGATGCATTACCTTTTGATATTATAGAGTAACTATGACCACCGGATGCAACTATTACTGTTGACTTCAAGGAATTGACACGATTTCCCCAGACGTAGGTAAGTTCATAATAATTTAACGAATGAAGTTTCTACCAACTCTGCTGTTGGATCAAGGGTTAGATACAAAAGGCAGTGGTTCTAGATATGGCGCGTATTGTGAGGACGTTCCTCACTCTGGAGCCCTGACCGCCGACTTAAACAAGCAAGGGGAGGAGCTTTTTCTATAAATTTCTTTGTAGTGTTTCTTTTTATATATTTTTAAATATTAACATTGTTAAGATTTGAAAATTTAAAAATAAATAAATTAGGTTTACAAAATGAATAATTTATAAATTAGTGATAAAGCTCGTAAATATATAAACACTAAAGGACACCCGCGTAGTTCTCGTTTCTGTGTGAATGTCAGGCTGAAATGTGACCTACGTCCCATTCAGATATGTAAGCTATATTATTGTGAAGTTTCATCAAAATACATTCAGTAATTTCACGAACTTTCTCCCGTCTACTAGCGGTGAAGCTATTTCCATAGCAAACACCGAGTTTTGTATTTATATAAAGCTAAGTAGAGTTGAATATCGTAAATATAGCGTCTTGATTGACTTTGAATCTTGACAATTTGATTGTTGGCAAAGTTTCTAAGCCCCAGTCAATGCTGCCAAGGCCAATAGAGCCAGCGGCGATACATGTTCCAAACTTAACTTGTGTTCTTACTACATAAAATACAAGGACAAAACTGCCAAAACTAGTATATAACTGATTTATTTATTAGGTAGTTAGTACAACGAACGAGAGAGAGAAAGTATTTATTTTCTTTTATGTTCCTTGTTTTGTATACCCTCACCCTCTCTTTAATTATTAATAATAGCTTCTTAACTAGGTTGCCTGGAAGAAATCGCGTGTTGGCGATAAGGCCGCCTATTGTGCTATGCTACTGCAAATTCTTGCGAAGAGACAAAGAGCTAGGACAGGAATTTGCGGTAGAAAGCCTAACTGAGTGTATACTGGAATCAAGTGAAACTGACTACGACGTTAGTAGTAAGCCGAAGAGCAGGTACGTCAACGTTTTGAAGGTAGGTGGGGTTTTTTGCACAACCACTCAAATCCACACCCATTTCGGTTTCTACACGATATCGTACCTCTCCTAAATATTCTCCGGCAGGGTGGTAACTAGCCACGCCCAAAGCCTCCCAGCCAGACCAGGAACAATTAAGAAAAACTCAATCGGCCCCGCCGGGAATTGAACCCAGGTCCTCCTTCTTATTAAATCCACTGCGCACACCACTTCTCCACGGAGGTTATCAAAACATAACTAATGATATTAATATTTTTTTTTATTTCAGGTGCACTTTCGTAGTCCACTAATGCAGTAAAAACTTAATGAAATCCTATTTAAAATATAAATTTTATTGATAAAGGTTTCGTCAAAGAAAGTGTCATTCAAAGAATAGAACGCAAGAACTGTTAATAAAAAAGACTAAGTAAATAAAAATCATAAGTTGACACCTTTTCAGACCAAAACTCTGCACAAAGGCACTCGAGGACAATGGAGAACGACAAACAAAACACTGCCTTACTTTACTTTATTCTTTTCCTGTCAAAGTGTGAAATAAGATTTTAGCATTGCTGGCCATTCGTAATTAATTGTCTGCATAAGGCTTAGTTCATCCAGAGAAGTACTTATTCATACTTATTTCTAGCACCAAGTAGCATTGCTGTGTTCTGTCTTTAGGGTATTTATCCTGGAATAAAGGTCCCAGGTTGCCAATGACACACAGCGACACATTGCTCCAAGCATGTTCTGTTGAGCTGTTAAAATTGATGAAAACTAAAAATAAAACCCATCTTTATTACTCAGAAACTCTGTTCCTCTCCGTCCACCTACTAACCATAACCATGTATGATAAGATTAATGATAAGTCTTTCTAAAGCCTCTGTGCACCAAGATTTCGGTTATCATAACCATCGGTTAACATAATCTAAACGTAAAATTTACTGTTCACGACAACCCGTACGCCGGTTAAGGACGTAAACCGGGCGGTTATCTTAACCGAGCTTATGTCCTTAACCGGCGTACGGGTTGTCGTGAACAGTAAATTTTACGTTGGTGGTGCAAATGGTGCACACAGGCCTAAGTGGTGCAAAATAGAACAAGAAATGCGCTATCGCAGAGAAACCTTTTATCTGTGTGTGTAATACGGCAACATCTGCAGGGAACACTAGAAATATTAACTACTAACAAACAGATAGTCCAGTCATTATAGTAAGTACACCTCGCAATTGGGAGGAAACACTGACGCTGGAAGTACCTCATAATATGATCACAATAAACTTCAAATTACACAGACAAGTCAGTTACAACTGAGTCAGATTGATCCCAAAATTTTTACCCAAGATATAATCTCCCAAAGTTTTCCCTGTTGGCATTCAAACTTCTCTAAGGAGGATCTTATAATAATATTCGCCTTTTCATTCCGCCATAATGGAACAGGTGATACGAATGACTAAGGGACTATTGTAGTATTGAGTGTAGTTATATTCATGTTTTTATAGCCTTGAATATAATATGGATATATAGACTTTAGAAAAAATTAAAATACATCATTTTTACACTCATTTATTTATTTACAATTATTTTAAAAAATTTTAACAATGCAAAAAAACAAAGATTATAAAAAAAAACACTATTAAAAATTTATAAAAAAATTCATTCCGCCTGCTGCGGGGCCCGGGGGTCCAAGCAACCGGTGGTCAGGGCTCCAGAGTGAGGAACCTCCTCACAATGCGCGCCGTTTCAAGAATTACTGCCTTCTGTATCCGACCCTTGATCCAACAACTAAGCGAAAGCTTTTTAAGATGTTCGTCAAAGCTTTTCGCTATAAGACCGTTGACTGAAACGACTATAGGAACAATCATTGTTGAATCAACATTCCACATGACGGTAATGTCATGAGCAAGGTCCAAGTATTTTGATACTTTTTCCTTTTCAGCTTTCACCAGATTATCGTCATGTGGAACAGTAATATCAACAATCATTGCACGGCGCGTTAATCGTTTAATTATCACTATATCAGGTCTATTGGCTACAATATACCTATCAGTGATAATTGTACATACATACATCATTATCATTACCAGACTTCTCTCATTTTAGGAGAGAGGAATGAAGCCTAGATACCTCACACTGTGTCCTTGTAGGTTAGTGGGATCGGGTCAAAATATACGACTCTTTTTATTTATTTATTTGCTAAACATGGGTAATACAGGAGATACAATTAATTCATACACGATCCATACAGGTTTTGTCAATTAGCAGGCGTGCAATTATTTATACAAATCTCATTTTAAAATTACTGTTCACCTTAATAAATCTTAAATTTCACCACAACAATACATTAAGCAAATATAATAAACACAGCAATTTCTTATGAACTAGATTAAATTAAAATGTCAAAAATTTCAAATATGTCATAAAAAGTAATAATCAAAAGTCATGTTAACTGTTTTCAAATGCATATGACTCAAGGTTAAATACACACACAATATAATAATAATAAATACCAATAAAATAATTCTTAAATTAAATAATTAAAGTTTATGTCGAAATTGTATTTGTGAATTAGGTAAAATATTATCAAAACGAGTTCAATTTAAAGAAGTCATTTATTGACTCTTGAAACTATCACTATCGGACCGGTAGTGACGAGCTTAACTAGCTTTCTGAGGGAGTAATCACCAGTTTCAATCACTAGTTGAATGCCCGAATAGTTTAGAACCCAAATGGGGCTCTTAGTCATGAGCCCCCTTATGACCAAGAGCTTTCCTGTTTCTACACGACATCGTACCGGAACGCTAAATCGCTGGGCGGTACGTTTTTATTGTTAGAGTGGTAACTAGCCTCAAAGCCTCCCACCAGTCAGACCCGGACCCATTCGGAAGGCCGTCAAAACTTCTTTCCAATTCTTTTATCATAAAAGTTTCATGTTATGGCGTTTGTAGTGGTACTCCTATGAAACGGCTCAACCAGTTTCAATGAATTGTTTTTCGTGTATTTGATAAGTATGAAAAAAAATCGTTTTTGCTTTGTATAAAGTACCTCTTATGGCAAAACAACGTTTGCTACGTCGCCTAGAATCGGTATGAAATAGGCAAACCGACCTCACAAGGGCAAATCTAGCCTAGACCTGAAACTATTAGTATTTCAGTCACGCAAGCAACATCTATCTCAATTTTAGAATTTAATCTGTCCTTCACAAGTTATTTCATCTAATTTGCGTGTGATCTATCGTCAAAAGTTCAACGGAATTCAGAATGAGCATTTGACTCTTAAATTAAATTCATTTGTGAAACTATGGCCGTGCTGTACAGCTAATGGATTCAATTAGAACTCCCAAATAATTCGTACGCTTCTACCTTGCTATAAATACTTTCATTTAAAGTATAGTGCTATACTAGATTTTCTGACAGACCTAAAATAAGGAGATTATGGGATTATAAATACAAGATTATTTCTTATAAGTAAACTACAGCTATTCTTATAAGTAAAATAATTTCATTGACAGGAATGCTTGTTGCATGTTTTTTTATTCATTACAAGTTAACCATTGACTTCAACCACACGTTATGATAAGTGATGATGCAATCTAAGATAGAAGCGGACTAACTTGTTGATGATACCTACACTCCTTTCGGTTTCTACATGACATCGTATTGGAATGCTAAATCTCTTGGCGATACGTCTTTGTCGGAAGGGTGGTAACTAGCCACGGCTGAAGACTCCCACCAGCCTTCACCAGTTTAGCAGGACCTAAACCAAATAAGAAAACCTTAATCAGCTCCGCCGGGAATCGAACCCGGGACCTCTGTTTTATAAATCCACTACGCCACGGAGGCTGTCGAAGTTTAACATTAAAACATGACGTTTCAAACGAGCTCGTAAACTAAGCCTTCAAATGTAGTAAAAAGTATTCAAAGATAGTACACCTGTATCATATTTTTGCATCACAGGTGAAAAAAGCAATGCTGGCCCAACATTATAAGCGCAATAACGTGGTAATATACGGTTATGCTCACGCTATAACAAGCAAGTGATATTCCGCGCGCCTAATGTCACGGAGCACGCCTACGTTATCTCTCTGATTTTCATGCTACTGTACGTGACGTGTTTAACATGACCCGACACGGACCGCCTAAATAAATCCAACGTAAATGAATGCCGTAAACATGGACTAGCGGACCAAGACTTTATAGCGCTACGGAACGCAGAGCGAAATTTAACCCGTTATATTACTTTTTTTTTTATTCGTTACAAGTTAGCCCTTGACTGCAATCACACCTGATGTTAAGTGATGTTGTAAGGAGTAGAATGAAATCTCACCCCTTCGGTATCTTCACAACATCGTACCGGAACGATAAATCGCTTGGCGGTACGTCTTTATCGGTAGGGTGATAACTAGGCAAGGCCGAAGCCACTCACGAGCCAGAATCATAATCGGCTCAGCCGGGAATCGAACCCAAGACTTCCATCTTCCAATCCACTGCGCATACCAATGCTCCACAGAGGCAGTCAAAAAGAAGCTGCAGGATGAGAGAAAGTGGGTGAAATTGAACCTGGTGAATATCTTGCTCTTGTTCTGTAGTCTCTACAATAATATCATACCAAATGAGATCATAGTGGCGTCAACAAGTGGTTTTGATGAGCACAGTAGCACTGCTTAAAAGGAACTTGAGGGCTAGATAATGAATGAAACATTTTTCAGAACAACTCTTCAAAATTGAGGCTCGCCCCTTAGAGGGCACATAAGGTAAAGTTTGATAGCTGAGTATAATCCACATTCGGGTGACGATAGAAGTCGGGGAGGTCGTCTTCGGTAAGACTGTGTATCGTTTATTTGTTGCATAATAAGAGATTATCTTTATTACTGTAAACTGTATTGGATCCGCTTACCATTGGTAAACGAGAAAATTCAGTTTACTTCAGTTTACTAATACTACTAAAGCTTGGAATACTCGGACTGAAATCGAACGTCAATTGAACACTGTACGAGTCTTTTATTTTATTTTTACGTTAAGATTCAACTCGGAAACTGCATAAATATTTATGCAAGCGCATATAACAGTGTTTAATTAGGTCACGTGAACAAAAACAAAAACCTCCCTTTCGTAAGTAATAATTAGCAATACTTCGGATCGACATTGATCTGCAGTCTACAGTGCTTTGTTGAACATATAATATTATTTTATAGCGTAATTTCAATTGAATGGCGTCTTCAGCGCCTTTTAAGAAATGATTTCTGACTTAAGAGAGCATTTAAGACTTATAAAAACTACCAATTAAAGGACTTAACGGAACCATTACACTGATTTCAAATTACTAAACTGACACCCATTCAAAGGTAAAAACTTTGTAAATAGCTTTTTCATTTTCAAGTACTTTATATTATATTGAAAGCTATTGAAAGTGTTACTTCCACCAACAAAATTGCAATTTCAATAATAAAAATTGAGCAAATAGCGTCGAGTGAAATAAAGGTGTGAAAAAATTATTCATTCGTTCCTATTGAAATTGCGAGGTCTATTTGCATTTAATTCTGTCAGGATAAAGTTTCATTCATCATTGCTTTGCGAAAGCAAATTGTTGATTTCTTTTTTTCACACACAACCGGCTGGCTTCGAGTTTGATATATTACATAATTACATATATTAATTGTTCGAGTCAGTAGCTCTATCATATATCAAGTATAACCTAACCTAAATACCTGAATTTTATAATTACGAAAAATCAGTAAACAAATCTAAAAACCATATACATCAATAAAATAGCCAACTGTGCAAGTAATGTATTCTTTATGAAGATATATAGGTAGACTTATGAAAAACTAGCCGTTTTTCAGCTTCAGTGTGCCATAGAGTAAGTAGATTTACTTATTTCAGTTCTTAGATTGATAAACGACTAAATTCTTAAACCAAGTTTCAATCATAGACTTGAATATGTCTTTAAAATTGCTTCTATAGTTAGATGGAATACTAATATGGAATACTAATACATGTTTTTTTACTATAAATATCTACTATGTCGATTTCAATTAAAATTTATAATTGTATAACTAAATAAACTCATCCGAAAATAAATTAATAACCTAAGGAGTTTTACTTGTAACAAACATTTAAAAAATCCGACTCTCTCGTATTAAAGTCGCTTAAAAATACTTAAAGATTGTACTTTTAAATATTTTTCTCTTTGCGACACGACATCCCTCATTTTCTCAGCGGGTACAATAATAAATTAGGGAGCTGAAAGAATTAACGTCAACGAAAAATATCCCTTGTTAGATAATTTACTGTTCCAAATGAAATATGTAATTCCAAAATTACATTAATAAAGCGAGGGTAAGAAGAGGAGAATGTAACAGAAACCTCTATAATATTTTGAAAGATAACATTATTAAGATATTTAAATAGAATTGGAATGTAATGTTTTCAACAAGCGCCAAAAGAGGTGTGCTGTTTTATAGTAATCCCCAAAACAGTGTTGGACCTACCAATGCAAATTGTTTTGTGTTAAAAACATTCATTAAGTAGAGTTTACTATAAAATTGATAATTTCCTCAATGGCAAAAATGCACATTAAATGAGATAACTAAATACCAAACACTAACTGAAACTTAACTGAAAGAAATTCTAATTGAAAATAATAATAATTATAAACTACGACAGATTATTAAAAACAGCAACTGTTGGGTTCCTTTCCATCTCTTCTCAGCAGGTGACCGGCCTTCCGAGTCGATGGTAGAGTCACTACAAACAGCGTTTGTAGTGACTCTACCATCTTTTTTTTTACCAAATTAAGCGTTTCAAAAGTGCTTGTAAACTAAGCCTACTTGAAATAATCTAAATTTGATTTTAAAATCTAAATAACAATACTTGAGCACTAAGATATTTTATTACATACAATATTTCAGCATCAAGAACTTATCAGTTTATCAGATCAGACAGTCGGCATCCATTAGTGACAAACAAAAGAGGGGCGCATCTGACTCGATTACACGATTACAGGGGCAAGTTAAACGTTAAGCTATTTTTCTTCTTGTCGCCTCCTATATACTTTGTCACGGACGTTGCTCAATTGCATAATAATAATTGACAGTAGGTATAGCAGATGCTTCACCTGACGGTAAGTGGAAAACTATCGCTTATCAACAGAGGAACAATTCGTAGGACATTAACTAACCCCATCAAGTAAAATAGTAGATGATAAAAAACATTTTTAAGTTTTTGTTATAGTGATAATTGAATAGTTGACCAGATGGTCCAACTAGAAATCCTCGTTGGTTAAATGGTTAGCCAATGTGGCATCGGATTAAATAGTCCTGGGTTTATTCCTGGATTGGGCTACGAAAAATCTTAATGAAAATTCTTATCTCAGTGTTGGCAAATCGATGGTGTTACATTCCCTCAACAAGAATGGTCGCTCATTATGAATAACTTCTCCTACTGATCGTGGCAAAGTCAAAACTTTATCATCCTAAACCCGCCCACCAGCATTAGAGCAGAGTGGTAGGATGAGGCTCTATATCGCCCTCTATTATAATGAAGAATAGCATTGCAGTGTGATGTTAGAATTGGGTTCATAATGATGATGAACATTAATTTAATGAAGAAAAATTAAAAAATTCCACGCGTAACGTAATATGAGAAAACGTTTTTTAAAATTAAAAGTTTCACTTAAGTTAAAGCTCTGCTTCCTTGAAAAAAGCCTTCGCGAGCATTTTACTTAATTACCGGCTTAAGAGACGGCGCATTTCTTGAGTTTCTCGGAAAATGGTTTTCACTGCTGTGAATTATAAAACTAGTGGGTACTTTACCTACATGCCTTTTTATTTTTCGAGTATATTTAACACAAAATGCACCTAAGCTACAAAAACTAAAATTTTCAAATTCTGATATGAATGAGAGAACACACAAAGAAATTGAATTTTTTTAATTAATAATTGTCCTGATCCTGAACAGCCTGTGGCCAGCGGCTCCCGTTTGATATCGTCAGTCTCTTCAACTCGCTGAGCTATGTCGGTTACTTTGGACCTACTACGGATCTCCTCATTGACCTCGGATTCGATCAAGCAGAGATATTCCAAGCATTGCCGTTTCCATCGCCCGCTGAGTGACTCTGAGCCAAAAATTTCTCAAAAGAGAAAGTACATGTCATAGGACTCGAATTCAGGAACTCAAGATTCAAAACTACATACGCTGGGCCCACAAGGCAGTTACGAGTACGTTAGTCGTATAGACATTATGGTCAATATTGATACAATATAAAAATCACATAAGAGCCCCTTACAGTTAGAGGGTCGTTAACCTAATAATAAAAGTGAAAATGAGGAACTATAAACTGGAAATTAAGTTTCGGGATAGTATCAGGTCAATGACCTAATGAATGGCTGATTTGTCGAACAAAAGATGGATCATAAAATTTCCTACGACAAATGTGTAAAGTGATGTACGGAGACAGATTTTTTTGCCGTATATTGTAATGTAATGTTTTACCAATAGTTAAAGAAGAAAGAGTAGTAGCAAAAAAAAATGTAACTGTACGATTTTGTTAAAAGAATAAATTGATAAATCTATCCATACTACGAGTGGCGAAAGAAAATATGACGGCTAAAATGAACTGATTTTATTAAAATATCAACGGCTGAACCTCACGTCACTGTAGTCGGAGTACGCTCGACTAGTTTCGAATTCGTACGGGGTCCTTAGTCATAAGCTCCATACCGTGCGTTAAGTGCGGCTGAGTTGGGGAGCGTAGGTGCCATTTCACTTCCCGACGTTTTATATTCATTAGAAACTGTGCTCCATGTTTGTCGTCTGTGGTTTTATAAAAAAATGGTTCCCACGCTGCAGGGAGCACCCATCCTTAATCACAATAAAAACGCCGACAAACGAATAACAGCCGACAAACATTGGGTTCGAATCTAGTAGGACATTCTTCGACAACAGTGACGTAAGTTTCAGCCGTTGATATTTTAATAATAAGAAAAATACTCGTAATAGTTTAAATTCTAATATGAACGATATCCGTTCATATTTGATTTCAGATTCTAGGATGAACATGGGCTACATTTTGTTGTAGAAAAATTATATATTTTTAGGAGGAAAAACATAATTTCTTGCGAACGAAATCTTCGCTATTAAATCCGTATTGTCCGATAGTAAAGTAATATGTCGTACCTGAATTTCACATATAAAACAAACATGTTACACACAGTAACAAATAACAAATTCTATCTAAAGGGAAACCTATTTTTCCCGTCTGCGAATTCCTTCCCATTATCCATTTTTCCGCGACTCGGAAGTGGGGAAAACAAATATTTAAGGAACATTACATTTAGTCGCTTCCAAGCCCTGTCGCCATTAAAATTGAATTGCACGTTTTTCTTCTGGGGGGAAATGAGATAAATCATCGGCTTCCTTTCCTCGTAATTAGGACAAACAGGATTATTTTTAAATCTATGGTATTGAACAGCTTTTACGCGTAAACAATCTCTACTATGTTTTTGAATATTTGCAGTGTTATTTTGTTATACGATATATTTTATTATACCTGTAAAAAAATTTTCATTTCGTATACCTAGCTATTTATCATACTACTATTATAAAAGCGAAAGTTTGTTTGTAAGTGTGTATTGTTATACTGAGGACTGCTACAATTTAATTAAAGACACAATGTAATAAAATGGAAATGTATACAAAGAGATTTAGTAGAATTAAAACAATATGCGGCCTGTATGGCTTTCAGGAGAAGACAAGGGGCTGTTAGCTTCCTTTAGATAGAAATGCTGACAAAGCACTATGTAAGCACATCTGGCTGGATGTAACAGTATGTTTGTTACTTCTTAACGAATAAACGGCTAGAGCGATTTTAATAAAATTTGGTATGGAGATAGCCTACAACCTGTATTAACACATAGGCCACTTGTTATCCCGAAATTCCCACGGGGAAAATATATACGCGGGTGAAGCCGAGGTCCTCTAGTTTCTACCTAAGTCCCATGTCAACCTTAACATATTATGTGCCTGCTTATGAAAATTTAAAGAAAATACAATTTAATAGTGATAACTATTTCTCAAATGTCAATGACAATGACCAGGGCCGACAGTTTGACTTAACTTTTCACGAGGGTGTAATTTTTCTGCTCCAAATTAAGGCGTAAGAATTTCTAGGAGGAAAATTGTATGTGTACTCTCAAAGCTTCTTCCTTATTTCTTTGTTTTTTACATAATTTAAATGACAAATGTAGCGCTATCTGTTAATTATTCGCTATCACACTTGTGTGCAGCTATCACTATCATCTAATTACCGTGATAAGCTTTTGACGCAAATGTGACGAAGTGTTTAAGCTCCAAGCTTCCAATATAAATCCTGTTGTGATAATTTGATTGTTGACAACGGCAACTAATAAACTTACAGTATATTACTTGTAGGAACAATTTAATTAATAATTGATTTATCAAGGGAGATGGTCCATTTCCGCTTCACTCTTGTACCACATACCATTAAAATGGAAAAATACAAGGATTTCATCAAAAATAAAATAAGTGAACGAAACGAACTATATTAAACGTTGGGTTAAAATGAAATTCCTAGTTTTTGAGGTATTAAAAGATGGCGTCTTTCTAATAGTAGTCTGTAGGTGATAAAGATGCGGTGACATTAATTTTACAACCTCAAAATATATCATTTTTGACAAGTCTTTTCTATCGTATTCCGGGCTTTGTTTTTAGCTATAATACATTTTAGACATACACATCTTAGCTATAATAAGACTCAATATTTTAATCTGATTATTTAGCAATCCGCTAGGTACCTATACCTAACCAGTAACCATCAAATCAAACGGACCATACGTCAATAAACACTGACAGCAAAAGTCAAAACACCATCAATCCGCCACCTGGAGAATGGCTACCATAGATAATATAACCTATCTAAAATCCGCCATGATTATACGTAAAGTGTTGCATTGTTTTAGAGAGAATAAATAACATTTCGCGTAAATAAAAGTGAATTCAGAGATTTGTCTAATCAAAACTAAAATATTATATTTAGTTTTTTTCAACTCATGCACAGAAAGTGAGTCTGTGCTCCTTACAATTTTGGACCATCTCCTTTTCATAATAAATTGCACATTGTTGCTTCTATTCAATGTCTGAAATAAAACAAGACGTAGAGAAAAATTTAAGGTAAACGGCTCATTCTTTTAAACGAGTAACCTTAACCTTACAAACAAAACACTAATTCTAAACTATACACCCATCATCTAGACATAGGCCTTTCTTAGGGACTTCCAAACACAACGATCTAGAGATGCCTGTGGCCAGCGGTACCTCCGCTACTATTTTAGAAATTTTGTTATTTTTGTTCTTAATTCCATGCCGCCGGCGTCCGCAAGAATAATTAATATAGAATAGAAACATTTTAGACAGTAAACCGTCATTACGTTTAATTAACGAAATCTACAAAAAATTCCTGGTAAAAAAAATTGAATTCAATATGTTTATCATAATTGAACATAGAATACTAATATCATTAAGTAATTTCCGTCTCTTTTGTAGATGACGTCAGTCGCCGGCACGAGCTTCCGCAGCAGCGAGAAATTACTAACTTATGAAAGCCATTAATTATAATATTTTTAATAAATTCTCGAGATTCAATCTGGAGCTTGTATCGAGTCATGTTATAAAATTAAATTTTGCCGCATTAGAGGGTTTATTTTAAGTTTAAAATTCTTCTCAATTGCTTTAAAATAGGATCGGAAACAAGTCTATAAAATTTCTTATAACATTTTTTTTATTCAATACATTCAAGGGTTACCTTGACTGTGATAATACTTTATGGTAAGTGATAATGCAGTCTAAGATGGTTTATAAAAGCTAACTTGTTAGAAGTAGGATGAAATCCACAACCTTTCTACACGACATTGTACCGGAACGCTAAATTGCTTGGCGGTACGTCTTTGTCGACAGGGTGGTAACTAGCAACGGCTGCAGCCTCCTACCAGAAACACATTTTTATCTCCCGCCGTAAAGAGTTAAAAGGACGAACATTAACAAAAGAGATTTATAAGGCGAGAGTGAATGGAAATATTGGAAGGGGAAGAACTAGGCGAATCTTCCTGGAGCAAATTCCAGACATTTTAAAAAATGGCCAGGTCAAAAGTACCCTAAACCGACGATCTTGTATGTCCGTGGCAAATGGAAGGATAGTCTCTGCCTACCCCTATGGGAACGAGGCATGATGCTATGTATGTATGTATGTAATTTTGTGTGTGTTAGAATTGTTACAAATTTTATATGACTGAGTCTAAACGAATAGATAGATTTTGACGTTGCTTTTTGTGTGAAAGTTGATGTTATCATTGCCAAATACTATAAAGAAGGATACCTGTGTTTTACTAATATAATGCAAAGAGTTTCTGAAAATAGGTCGTAATTCTAGATAAGAACATCAGATTTGATAGATAGATACATCATCAGCATTATCGGCATATTAACAACCCATTACAGAGCCAGGCATCCCTCGTTATAGGAGAGGGGATATGGGGCGTAGACCTACCACACTGTTCCTATGCGGGTTGGCGGACTTGTGGTAATAATGTTTCACTTATTAATGATCACTATCAGAGGGGCAAGTGCGAGTTTTCACTGAACAATTGCGTAAAAACGTAACCACTCGATTATATAGAAAAAAAATCGTTCAATCTCGCTATAACTAGATGACGCTGCTTCAATTCCATATAAATTTGCGTTACGTTTTTACGCAATCGATCGGGAACAAACTCACACTAGGCACACAGATGTTGATAAGAGTAACAGTGACAGACGGCCTCAGGTGCTCTCCGAGGCACAGAGGTGTAACTCCACCTTTTCCCGTCTCCGGGCTTGGAATGAACTGAATGATTTGATAGAAAAATGAAAAAGTCAGAATTATTCCGTCATCCGACCCAGGATTCGAAGCAAGGTCATCGTGAACGAAGCCACATAGACTAGACACTAATCATTAGTGACTAGACCAACGAGGCAGTCCAATTTCCCAATGCAGAAGTAGGAATCGCCGTAAATTACTTTTTTGCAGTCCGTAGAGCTTTTAGCGATCTCGTGCGAACCTATAAAGAGACGTGTCAAGTGCTTCTTGAATTCAACGGGAAACCTCTCATACTAAAAATATCTACGGTTGTCTGCCCAACTATTTCCAAGAGTTAGTTGAGTTGACGATAAAGTAAAGTATTTGCCATTTACTATAAAATTTCATCAATTTTTTAACTTAAAATTAACTTTCCGTGTAATTGATTAATGATTAATCATGAATTGATTCCAAAGAAAAACCTTTACGTATTCTTTAATACCATCCAAACATTTTCATGACTATAATGTACTAAGTTCTTTACAAATTGATTTAAGAAACGATTTGATTCTCTACGAAAACTCCACCTTATGGTCATTAAGTATAATTGCGACTTCCGCGCGGACAAAATCGCGCACGTCTGCTAGTTACAAATAAACACCTACACAGAACTGCTGCGATGAGTAAGTGCGTAATACTTCAATGCCACTCAAACTAAAACATTGTAATCCATGGAGCTCCCGTGATTAATGTACCCCAAGTGATAGGAAATTAAACTTCCGGAGCAAGAAAACCCATAGATTTTAATTACAAATAACGTAATGGCACATAGAAGCCACACACGTTCGACGCGACAACGCAAGTCATTAATTACTGAAACAATACATGTCTAAAACGAATGCGCAACCCTTATTTCCTTGTAGCGGATATAAGACTACCCTTCTAATAAAACCCTTTTTATGTTAGACAGCTCGAGATTATTTCGGCTTGTTTTTTCTTAAAATCTTCAAATATTGAAAAAAAAATCCTTTTTTAAATTACCAGCCCTTTTTACGCAGGAGTCATTTAAACTACAAAAGGAATTTTAGCATTTTTCTTCGTCATATGGGGCAATACAATAGAAGTATTTATACAGATTGTTTAATTAAGAATAACTTAGTTCAGGTTTACTACGCGAACAGAGACATGGGCTTCCGCTAGTTAAGTACTATGTTAACTTATTTCCAACGAATAATGATAATGTTAACGCTGTATGAAATATTTGTACATAAGTCAATTTGCACAAAATAGATATTAGGTAAGTAAAAGCTATAAAATTTACATACATAGGGTAGGACAGTGTATTTTGTTACATATCACATGCAGACAAAAACAACACGTGTTTTTATTAACTTATTAGCCGACGCCTGTGATTTCACATGACACTATCTATTGATTAAATCTGCATTAAAATCCGTTGCATAATTTAAAAGATCTTAGAGACGGGAAGCAATATTTAACTTGCACGTCAAAGTAAACTTATCTATAAGGGTGAGACACCATTGACTTCATCTACGTGAAAACACTAGTTTTAAAACATGACACTATATATATTGATCTCGACATTTACATTGATCAATATCTATTAATAAGCGCATTAAAATCGGCTGCGTAGTTTTAAACATCGCGTAGACGACGGGAAGCTTTAGATGATAAAATACCTACTAAAAGATTGGCAATTTCCTCACAAATTGCCGTATAGAAGAACTTGAATCCGTTGTCTTTCTTATTGGTTACTTCAAACTTCGCTAAAACTCATAACTGAAGATATTGTCATTCTTTTCCAGTTGTAAAGTTTTGTAGAAATTTAGAAAACTTACACAGAAAATTTTAAATCTTCAAATATTTTTCAGCGCAGTTTCCTGTGTAAGTTGAATTTCCTTTACATTTGTTTTAGAAGTTACTCTCTTAAGTTTACTAGTTAAGGTAGTAAGGTAGGTTGCAACAGACAAAATAATGCGAAAGTTATGGCTTGCGTGCATTGGCGCACGACTGAACAGGAAGATAGATTTTCCAAAGGAAAATGTTCTGCAATGTTGAAAGCGTCTGCCAGCTTTTGAGAGCATTCACCGGTATACTACAGCATCCGCCCTATACGGAGGCATCGTGCTCTTTGATGCATGTTAGAAAACAACGCAAACCAAGCACTCATATACTTATACATTTTGAGAGCATTCACCGGTATACTACGGCATCCGCCCTATACGGAGGCATCGTGCTCTTTGATGCATGTTAGAAAACAACGCAAACCAAGCACTCATATACTTATACATTTTGAGAGCATTCACCGGTATACTACGGCATCCGCCCTATACGGAGGCATCGTGCTCTTTGATGCATGTTAGAAAACAACGCAAACCAAGCACTCATATACTTATACATTTTGAGAGCATTCACCGGTATACTACGGCATCCGCCCTATACGGAGGCATCGTGCTCTTTGATGCATGTTAGAAAACAACGCAAACCAAGCACTCATATACTTATACATTTTGAGAGCATTCACCGGTATACTACGGCATCCGCCCTATACGGAGGCATCGTGCTCTTTGATGCATGTTAGAAAACAACGCAAACCAAGCACTTATACACTTATACATTTTGAGAGCATTCACCGGTATACTACGGCATCCGCCCTATACGGAGGCATCGTGCTCTTTGATGTATGCTAGAAAACAACGCAAACCAAGCACTCATATACTTATACATTTTGAGAGCATTCACCGGTATACTACGGCATCCGCCCTATACGGAGGCATCGTGCTCTTTGATGCATGTTAGAAAACAACGCAAACCAAGCACTTATATACTTATACATTTTGAGAGCATTCACTGGTATACTACGGCATCCGCCCTATACGGAGGCATCGTGCTCTTTGATGCATGTTAGAAAACAACGCAAACCAAGCACTCATATACTTATACATTTTGAGAGCAGTCACCGGTATACTACGGCATCCGCCCTATACGGAGGCATCATTACTCGTACATTATTTTGAATGGATAAGTATATTGAATTTATAAACAAAACTTCTTTCATTCCATACCCACTATGTGCCATATATCAAATAAGCCTTGTCTTATACCTCGCCTTATAATAATTATTAGCATTTTGCATCTGAGATACTACAAGAAGTATACACTGTAGAAAACCTTATTACCTACAGAAAGCTATAGAATCCTGAAACCTATTGATAACTACACATTTCTTTTTGCTTATTGTACTGAATATAAAGAGCAACCGTAACTAACTGATCTATCTAACGCCCAGCCCAAATCATTAAACGAATTGCACTGAAATATGGCACACATATAACTATTATAATCAAGGCATGCGCTAAGAAATAATTTACCAGAACTCACCTTCTAAAGGGATGAAATGGTACCCCCATTTCAAGTAAACAATAAATTTCACACGGTCGAAGTCGCTTGTTGTATTAAAAAATGAACAACAGGCCACAATACACCCATAAAACTTTTATGGACGATTTTGTCCCATTAATTCTTTATGTGAATACCCTGTAATGTATCTAGTTATGGTAATGCGTCAGTTAAAGCTGCTTTTGGTTTTGTGACGATGCAGTTATGTCATTTTTCTTCGTACATTAAACGCTAGCAACACCACAAAGCACAGACCCCCCGGCTCTAAGAGCGTAAGAACACTCGACCCATTTTATTCAGCTGCTGTCAGTAGTAACAGACGTCACGTTTTCTTAAAAAAGCAAACCTTACGTACTTACAGCCATTATACCTATCAATTACGTACCTTTGTTTCAAAGAGCAGGTACACGGTCCTTGCATACTTCCTTAGCTCCTTCCACTCTCATTTAGCTATTCATACAAGTTGGCCGGTTTGAGGGACTTTTGGCCTGGCCATATTATAAAATGTTATGAATTTGGCCCAGAATCATTCGCCTAGGCCCTTCCAACATTTCCATTCAGCGTCGCCTCATACATCTTGTTTCCTTACTCTCTACATGCCCAAACCACCCCATAAAATAACCTTAGATAAAATTTAGAGTGACTATAATACATAATGTTACATCAAGCCAAACGAATTATTTATTTATTTTTTACAACTAATTTGACCTAACCTTAATCTCGTTTTTCCGCAGGAAAAGAAGTGAACCAATATCTCGTGTCTTATCATTACCCAATATCCAATATTTATAGATAGTTCACACACTGTGGAAAGTGTGTCAACGACTTGATTCACGCCGTCTTTGCACTTTTTCTCGTATTAAAACGTTCTCACTGAATTATCTGTCTATAATCTATTTTCAGAAATGGTTTGGCTTTAGATATCAAGTTACGTCAGCTAAAACATTTTTGTGTGTGTAAATAGCAATATTAAATCTATACTAATATTATAAAGCTGAAGAGTTTGCTTGTTAGGTCGCGCTAATCTCAGGAACTAAAGGTTCTAATTGAAAAATGGTTTTGTGTTGGGTTGTCCATTTATCGAGGAAATACTTTAGGTTATATAACATTGCACTGCAACCAATAGGAGCGAAGCTTACAGACATGAAAAAATACAACGTGACGTTTTCGTTTTCACTGACGTCTGGGACGTGAGTACCTGTGACTAGATATTACATTTCGGATAAGTTATGTCACGAAAATCTTTACTACTACTGAAATACATTACCAAATGCCGATTATTTATATATATAATATATAAATTTGCCTATTTTACATTTAAAAATAAGTGCTAAAACAAAATTTCAGGATAAAGCTCGTGTTTCATGATTTTTTAATTTTTACAATCACTTCCGGTTGACGAATAAAAACCGGAAGTAGCTGTTGCTCTGCTCAAGACAATTCCTAATATTATGCAACAAAAATTGCTGAAATCGGTTTGCTAGTTTTTGAGCTAGATGTGTTCAAACTGACGAACGGGCGGATATTCCAACAAACAACAAATGCATCGGCACTTCATTATGTATATGTCTCCAAACTTCCTGTCGCTCTATCCCATCATCCTCCCACGAATATCCGTCATGCTATTAAAGTACATGTCGTCTGTAAATTCAGAAACATCTTGCTCTCAGAAGCTGTTACACAACGTGCTATTAAAAGCAGATGATGTAAACATTGATGACATTAACAAGATATGTTAGGGCGGCTTCTCACGGAAACGCTGAAAATGCGCAAAGCAAATACTTCTATAGTTTTTTTATATAAAAAAGTACATCTATGTTCTTTTTACTCGTAAGAATATATTGTCAATTTATTAAGAATTCATTAACTATTTATTTGTCAGAAATTCCTTTTACTGGCCAATCCAATCATCAACATACATAACTAAAAATCTTTTGATTAATAATAGCAGCTATCAATTCTTACTCTGAAAATAGAAAACCAATCGGTCCATTCATTTTTAATCTGCCATATGCAAAGTTGGTAAACTTAATAAACCTCTGTCTCGTTCGGGCTAAAAAACAAGCTGCGCGTGCATTTTCGTAGACAGATATTTAAAGTTAACTTTTAACACCCGACTTATCTCCGGTTATGTTAGAAACTGTGCGTGTTTTAATCCCGTGAGAAGCCACCATCTCGCGTACGTGATACAGTGACGTAGATAATCAGAATAGCTCCCCTGTTAGCGTGAATCAGTTCAGTGAACTGTCGCCGCGGGTTGCCTTCCTCCGTGTCGTGTTGAGGCCACTGACTGGTCACTAGCCACTAGTCAGTCGCACTTTCTGTGGTAATATAAGAAGCTGTGTGTATTAATCCCGTGAGAAGCCACCATCTCGCGCACAGTCACGTAGATAATCAGAATAGCTCCCCTGTTAGCGTGAATCGGTTCAGTGAACAGTCGCACTGATGACTAGTCAGTCAAATATTTTCTAATATCTAACAAGCCGTGCGTGTTCATGTCCCGTGAGAAGCCACAATCTCACGTACAGTGACGTAGATAATCAGAATAGCTCCCCTGTTAGCGTGAATCGGTTCAGTGAACTGTCGCCGCGGGTCGCCTTCCTCCGTGTCGTGTTGCGGCGATCTGACGTGGGATAATAGAAGCGATATAAGGAGTATAGTTGCAGCATCGTTTAGCTATCTTACCGTTGTGTATAACGTAACCATAAAGGTTTATCTCGCGATTGCACGCGGCGCAAACCAACAAACGTATAGGTGTGATAAAGTCTTATAAATCATGAACGCCAGCTACACGCACGATAAAGTATCCCGTTCCAAGTAGTAGCCGAGCATAGAAGCGAGAACTCAAAGTAAACTATAGAGATTCATGATCGACTTAAGCTTTCGGCTTCTGACCCTGTGTTCATGACTTGTGACGTTATCAGGTAAAATTATCGTCTGTGAACCAACTTTACAAACAACCAATCTTTGATTAAACTTTCTTTCCAAACGTAAGATAGAATTATTACTGGTAACCGCTCTGATTATATTCAAATTCAAATTTCGATAAAAAATTGTCGTTACGTGTTCGTCTGACTCTATTTTGTGATGCGCACAATGTTCCTGAACTGTAAGATAGCTAATCGGCGGCAATGGTTACGTCTCAATAAGAGCTGGTAAATCGATCGAGTCCCTTCCATTGTATTATTAAGAATGTTATAACGATAATAGTGAGTATCTCTACGACCCTTGAAAAATCTTCCATAAAAATTTAACTTCCTCGTTTTTCAAGAACAAGGTCATAAACTTTTCTTATTAATACATAAGGCTTAGAGCACCTATGGTTGATGGCTCCATATAACATTTTAGGAAGTGTTAATTGCATATTACGCAATCCTTTGTTATATAAAATTGCTCTACAGGCGATAGTTTTTCACAAAATATCAAGTGGGCCTATTTTAACAATCATTAAAAAAATTACAATTAAATTTCAAACATCATTGGCACATTTTTTAATAATTATTGCAATAATTGATTGATCAAGCAGGTGGTCCAGCTGATGATAAGTGGTACACTAATCCATTATAAACAAATCAACAACTCTCAGAGCATGTAATATTCCTTACATCTTACAAAGTGCTACCCTGTGACCTTATAATTCTGTACTTAATTTCCGTTTCTATCAGATCCGAACAATGCATACAGCAGTGCATCATCTTCAGGACAGAAATGGTGACGGCCTCCGTGGCGCAGTGGTCCTGGGTTCGATTCACGGCAAGGCCGATTCAGATTTTCTGAGTTCATCCGGGTCTGGCTGGTGGGAGGCCTCAGCCGTGGCTTACCTTACCGACAAAGACGTACCTCCCGTCCGTTTTAGCGTTCCAGTACGGTGTCGTGTAGAATCTACTATTATCTTATCCCTAACAAGTTAGCCCACTTCCATCTTAAATTGCATCATCATGTAACTGTTTCGAAGTCCCATACAAAGGTAAACATTCATCACATATAAATATAAACACAATTTACATCATGTTTTAGATCTTTCTAAAGGTTATTATACTTTTTAATTTAAAAGTATTGGATTGGCACGTGAGCGTCTTTCGATTAGAACCCTATTATCAATGTTATGTCCATAAATAACTCAAGTACTTTTAGAGTTTCGGAAGATAAAATTCATGCAACCATAAACAAATCTTGACTATCCCTAAACTCACACTTTCTCACTGTATTTATTACATGAACTGATTCTCATATATGTGGCCCCTTTCATGTTTTATAAATTGATTGCTTT
Organism: Mycalesis mineus; assembly: GCA_034621355.1. NCBI lineage: Eukaryota > Metazoa > Arthropoda > Insecta > Lepidoptera > Nymphalidae > Mycalesis > Mycalesis mineus. The sequence goes on along the minus strand of CM067891.1, from coordinate 14,262,681 downwards.
ATATTTTTCAATACACGAAGTGTTTCCCATTTATGTGGTATCTTCGTGTATCGTATATTTCCAAAATATGTGATTAGAATCAAATTCTCTTAAGAACTTAAAATTCCAATCAATAATAGAGTGGTATCACAGATACACACAGAGCGATCCGAGTAAGTCCTCAGACAAATCTTTGATCGTTGGCATCTTTCTATTGAAAGATGGACAGACTATTTATTGCTCCACATTGTGGTGACACAGATACGCACGCGGAGCGATCCGAGTAAGTCCTCAGACAAACTTTAGATCGATGGCATCTTTCTATTGAAAGATGGTCAATTCTGTTCAATATTAGAATGGTATTACAGATACGCACACAGAGCGATCCGAGTAAGTCCTCAGACAAACCTTTGATCGATGGCATCTTTCTATTGAAAGATGGACAGACTATTGCTCCACATTGTGGTGATACAGATACGCACGCGGAGCGATCCGAGTAAGTCCTCAGACAAACTTTAGATCGATGGCATCTTTCTATTGAAAGATGGTCATATGCTCCATCCCGCAATATGACGGTGCCCCGCTACCAGAAATGCTAGTTCTATGATGCCCGGGCCGAGTGAGGGTTACCGCAAAACGTCTAACTTAATAATTATAATATAATAGCCACACTTCGTGAATGCAGCCTCCGTTAATGTCTCTATAAACTTCGCTAGTTGCTAGAACATTCTGCGCCGACCGCGTCGCACAGCTCAACGAACCGTTCAAAGAACCGGCACGATTCTGTGGAAAGAATCTAATAATCGAATCTCTTATTAGAGAAACCGGAGCCCCCCCCCTCAAATCATTTCTTTGTGAGAGAAATGTATACGGCACAAGTTATAGAGGTGTGTTCCTCTTTAATTTCATACCTCGATACCGAGGTGTAAGGCGTTCGAAAACAGCACATTTTATAGAGGTGTGTTCCTCTTATATTGGATTCTAATTGTGAGAAGTTAAATGAGAATAAGGCACTCAGTAAGTCAACATAGAGCTCAGACATCCGTTTCAAACATCTCGTCAGATGCAGATTCAGAGCTGAACCAAATGTAAGTGGCTAGTATCTCACTCCTCAACCAATCAGATGAGTATACCTCGTTACGAGGTGTTATGCGTTCAAAAAGCTTTAACATAGATATAAATACAACAGTCGTATTTTATTGTGTAAATGCCCAAGCTGTCAAGGCATATTTATATGAAGATGTTAATATATTTATATTATAATGTGTCTTGCTATCACATAATTCAATAATTTATTTTATTAAATTCAATATTTCTTAGTAAGGGTGCATAACCTTACTTGATGGATTATTGCGTATTAATCTCTTTCCATATATGCCTTCTCACATTATTTATAACCGACCTCTATGTATTATATTCATCGCTCGATGAAAACACAGAGTTACAATGAAACCGCGCCACTGTCGGTACACCGCATTCTCATAGAACTGACACATACGCGGAGCACATAGATACAGCAGATACAGCAGAAACAGACGGAGCGGCGCCCCGCGCATCGCGCATCGCTTAAACACTGAGCAGATCCTTTGATCTAGCATTCGTTCGAAAGTCACTTCACTATTCGTCTCCGGCAGCCGTCGGGGCGTATTTGACATACAATATGTATAGAATGAGGAACGCTTCACGATTTTGTGTTCAATTAGAAAATACTTCTAATTACGTGTTTTATATAAAACACTGTTGTTTATCGTTATACTATTCTTTAATAAAACACTTTTATATATTTTACATGTATATACATATTTATATATATTTTAATTATTTTTTTGTGTTATTATATATGTTAGTATGTACGATTATGATCGTCACAATCACTTACCATCAGGTGTGAACATAAATTAAGCATGAGTATAGTTGTAAAAACAAATATAATATTATTGCAAAATACTAGGACTAAAACGTATGTTAAACCAAACCTTTTTTCCATTTGGATAAAATAGGAATAACATCGTAACATAACACCGAAATCTATTTGACCTCAATCTGGATTAACATAATATTATCCCAAATAAAAGAAAACCTGCACAAATCTGTACAAACTACATAAAGCGTCTTTACACGCCGTGACGTACTCGCACTCGCAGCGATATAAAAACGGTATAAAATCTTTACTAGGTCACACTGAATGCACTTAATCACATTTTATGTCCTACAAGCGAAGAATCCACTGGATAAAGTATTTGAATTAAAAATAAAACAACAACGGCGTCTTATATTTAAATTCTCCAGTTTATAAATAAAAGCTATTGATGCAGCAGTACGTGTGGTGGATTTATAAGACAGATGTTCTGGGTACGATTCTTTATTTAAGGCTACCATGGCTAGTTATGACCTTGCCAGACAAGGCCAAGCGATTTAGCGTTCCAGTACGATGTCATGTAGTAACTGAAAGGGGTTTGGATTTCATCTCTCCTAACAAATTAGCCCGCTTACATCTTAGACTGCATCATCACTTAACATCAGGTGTGATAGCAGTCAAGGACCAACTTGTAATGAATAAAAAAGAGCTTTTTCTAATATTTTTTTTTATCGACTACAAGTTGGCCCTTGACTGCTATCATACCTGATGTTAAGTGATGATGCGATCTAAGATGGAAGCGGGCTAACTTGTTAGGAGTAGGATGAAATCCACACCCCTATCGGTTTCTACACGACATCGTACCGGAACGCTAAATCGCTTAGCAGTACGTTTTTGTCGGTAGGGTGGTAACTAGACACGGCGAAAGCCTCCCACCAGCCAGACCAAAACAAATTGAGAAAAATCTCAATCTGCCCCGCCGGGAATCGAACCCAGGACCTCCGTCTTATAAATCCACCGCGCATACCACTGCGCCACGGAGGCCGTCAAATATGAATTTATTATCTATTTATTTTTTATCATCAACATTATTAGCTGGTAACTGCAAAAAGCTCATGTTTTTTATAATAAAATAATTTCCAAGCAACTGAGTGGAAATTTAAATTTTAAAATTAAAACTCCACCTCTATATTGAAATTCTTCAATGTGAAAAAACATTATTTATGCGAAAAAAATAAAGGATTTATTTCCATTCTGAAATACGAATTCAAAATGTCCGCTGTAATTTGAAACTATGCCTTATGTGCTCATTCGAAATGGAAACTTTCATATGAAATTACACGATTTCACTTCATATTTTATAGTTTCATATTTTGTTGATACGACTTTTATATTTGCATTATTAAAATTAACTTTAGACAGAGAGATTTGTCACTACTGAATAATTTTTCGCAGAAAAGCTTACAACATTTAAGCATACAGAATTTTATTTTATGGAAATTCAGAAAACATCTCCATCCCTTCGGTATCTACACGATATTTTACCGGAAAGCAAAATCACTTGGCGCTACGTCGTTGTTGGTCATAGTATTAACCCCCAACGCCCCCCCAGCCAGACCTGGACTATTTTAGAGAATCCTCATCGGCCCAGCCAGTAATCGAACCTGAGACCTCCGTCTTCTACTACCTATGCATACCACTGTGCCACTAAGGCCGTCAAGTATTTTGATACATCATTATCAGCCTATTAACGGCCCACTTCAGGGCCAGGCCTCCCTCCTTACAGGAGAGGGGATATGGCACCACGCTGCTCCAATGCGGGTTGGCGGGCTTAGGGTGATAATGTTTCATTTATTAACGATCACTATCAGATGTTGATGATAGTGACCGGGACCAACAGCTTAACGTGCTCTCCGAGGCACGAGGGTGTAACACCAACAACTTTCAGACTCCGGGCTTGGAATGTACTGAACATTTCATAGAAGAATGAAAAAGCTCAGAATTTTTCCATGACCCGACCCAGGAATCGAACCCAGGGCCTCGTGATCGAAGCCACATAGGCTAACCACTAGACCAACGAGGCAGTCATCGATATTTTGATACATCGATCCATAATAATATTATAAAAGCGGAAGCAAAAATTACTGAATAGATTTTGATGAAACTTCATAAGAACATACCTTACCAATCAGAATAACACAAAGGCTACATTTTATCCTATTCTATTTTTCTACGGGAAAGAGAACTGCGCGGGTGAAACCGCGAGCGTCCTCTAGTATTACATATTTATTTACTTATGTTATGGCGCTTAACTGACACCATTCGTCTAACCGCCATATAATTTATTCAATAACCAAACCGTTGGGGCTCGAATCGAATAACGTTGATATAGGGTGACAAGTTGGGTATGACAAGATAATGCCGAGTAAATTTGAATAGTCCAGCCTCGCAAGGAATATAAACTAAATTATTAAAGTTGACCTAGATGTCTGTCTGGATCAATAATTAAATTAATCCTGTTTGAATGTTTATCGAGTATTACGTAGAATTTCTTTAAGTTGGGATCATACCGCTCAATGGAATCATTTTACATAAGTAAAGTCTACTACTACTAGAACTAGCTGGCAGCTAGTTTAATAAAGGACGGGGTAAACTAAATCTGCTCTAAGTTGGTTCCTACCACATTTGGCTGTGCTGTGCAGAGGAAAAGATTTAATAACTGAGAATGTAAGTGTTGACTGCGTCACAAAGGGATCTCTTTTAAATCTACACCCGTGTCACAAGTCTCGGGCTCTGTTCGGAGTTATTCTCTCAGCCACGCGATGGACAAGGCACCGGCATGGTGAGTCCATGGAATGCTAAGATATTCGTCTATATCTCGAGACCTCCAGTGAATATGGACCTGACGTGAATAGAGACCTTGGAGTCGTAACTTATGACTGCTTACAACATGCAATCCTAGGCAGATCTGTGGCACAAGCTGCTATTAAGACGCGGAATAAAGCAGTACTATTCCTGAACAGTATCCACAGATAAACACAAGAGGCGCGAGAGAGGCGCTGGTATGGCAGTTAATTGGAGACGCCCTTTTGCCATTGCTCCTCTATACAATGAGAAAGGCCACCGAAGGGGTTTTAGTTGAGAAGTCCCAGTATTTATCCCCTACGAAGTCATATATCTCTAGAGGAGATTTTCCCCTCGGTAAAAAAAAGTATTACGTAGACTTGCCTCAACTGGTCTCAACAAAGAATCGAACTAAAGAGCATTCGGAATCAGATACACAAAGTTCTCATAATTTGTTGTGTGTATAAGTTTTAGTAAGTATTTATTATCAGATGTGATTGCAGTCAACTTGTAATGAATTTATACTAATCTGTACCTAATATTATAAATGCGAAAGTTACCCTGTCTGACTGTCTCATTTTCATGCTAAAACTACTGAACAGGCTACTTTTAATTGTGAAAAAAGGGTTGTTTTTAAAGCTGGAAGCTTGAAACATATTTTTAGGCTGTTGACTAGAAAAATTAGGTCGCGTTCAGAAGCTAGTGAAAAATAAATAAAAACTTATTTAAATGCCATCTTTTTAGCTCTAGAGTTAAACCTATGTAGCGTTATAATTATAAACGTAGGCCACAAATGGCAATAAATTATTGTTTTTCCCAAACAAGCTTAAAATTCGTTAATCGTCAGTAATGGGCTATTTACGTGTAAATTATGTTTTCAATACATTTGCTCATAATGTGCCACTTGTTCCTCCGCTCACAAAACCTTCTGAAAGCGATTACAGTATACTGTGCTATAATGTTATTTTAAAATTTCCATTTAAGGAATGTATGGTAATTTCTTTCTATTTGGTAAAAGTTATACATACAAACTGCCGCGTTGGTCTAGTGGTTAGCCTATCGGGATTACGAGGTCCTGGATCGAGTGACGATATTCTGACTTCTTAATTTTTATGAAATTGTTAACCCGTCCCCGGTCACTATCGTCAATATATGATAGTGATCGTTACTAACTGAAATATTATCATCCTAAGCCCGCCAACCCGTATTAATAGCGTGGTAGTATCAATAAATACGATATCCCCTCTCCTATAAGGAGGGAGACCTGGCCCTTTAGTGGGTCGATAGTAAGTAGACAGTTAACGATGATGATGATTGGGCGACGTTTATCATTATCTATAAACGATATAATATGTGTGTGTTAGGTCTAAAAGACAACATGATCAAAGACCACACGAGGCAGTTAAGTCAAATAGGTATTATTTTTAAATCTAAACCACAAAGTATTATGAAGCGATTGTCTGCAGATAGGTTGTTACGCGACTTAGTACATCAATAAAACGTGTAGGGACTTAGGGAGTAAACTGCCTCTTTACAGAGTTATGCGAGTCGTAACTATAAAGATGTATACGAGTAAACATAATAGCCGCAACTGGACGTGCAATATTCCGTCTATGTAATATTGCAGCGTCGCTTATTATCTCGCAACACTTTACTTTTAACGAATGACAGGAATAAGACAATCTTAGCAATTTATGAATGGAATCGTAAGGTAGAAAATGAAACTCCGAGTTGATCCCGGGATTTTTACGACGATGTCTCCCTCTGTGTGTGTTCTTAGCTATTTTTGATAAAAATCTTTCCAAAATGCTGGATATTATTTTTTCATAACTCCCTCGGTATGGGTATCAAATTTAGAAGACTTGTCTATATCATAATAAAATATGGCCGGTACGAAAAGGTGGAGAATTACAATTTTATCGGGAGTTTTTTAAATTTGAAATGTAATCTTGTTTTCTAGATATTATACTAGTGGCTTAATGTCTAGCCCATATTGGAGGAACGTAGTTGGTGTAAGCTTCAAATGCTCTATTATGTATGTACATACTAAATATATTCTACAAGGGTCTATAAATTCCCGGGCAGGTCTTAAGAAAAAGAGCCTTTCGTTGCACAAAAGGCGTTGCAATTCATCTTGTATTTAATCAAGCTTAACTAATTTAAAACAGCTCTAGCACTCTGAGCTTAATATACTACATTACTCAAGCTCGGAGAGAATCATTTACCGGATATGATACCAGAACTTTGCATGCTTCTCACGTACATTTTGAAATGGAAATAAGTTTCAGTACACTTTTTTTTTTTCATTACAAGTTAAACCTTGACTGCAATCACGCCTAAATGTAAGTTATATACAATCTAACATGGAAGACCGCTTAGTTTTTAGACGACATCGTACCGGAACGCTAATCTTGGCGGTACGTCTTTGTCAGTAGGGTGGTAACTAGCCACGGCCAAAGACTACCACCATCCAAACTTTTAACTTTTCAATAAGAAACATATTTCTTTCTTAATATCAGTATATGTTAAATAATGTGATTTTCGTAGTGGTGTTAAAATCCTTGAACATGTTATAAAATGTTTCCCTAGATAGAGGAAACATAAAAGTTTATAATAATTCAAAAATTTCCATCGATAATCTCCTAAGCTTAATTGCAAAGTTCCCTTAAATATTGTTATAATAGACTAATATTAACATTTCTAAAGCACTTTAACACACTGCAAACATTTTAATTTTCCTAACTAATTTACTGGGTTCCAACTTACCACTTTATGTAACCCCATAGGGAGTTAGTGGAAATTAAAATTTCAGATTTTCACCCCGTTATAACTGAAACATTTATTCATAACTTTTGGGTTTCACTTTTACTTTAATGTTAGTTAATCCTCCATTAATCTATACAAATAAATAAAAGTAAAATGTTTACTAAACAATAAAATAAAAGTAAAATGTTTACTAAAAAACTAACAGTGGAACGCAGATAACGAATATTAACTAAGAAATTAAAAAGAAAAATTGCATGTTTGTATTGATTGTTTCACAAAATCCACACAAAATTTCAAAAAATTTAGTAAATTATAATATAATATTGTTAGCAGCATTGAACCCTGCTCTTTAAAAGGACCCTGCTCTTTTAAAGTCTAGAGACGAAATTCATAAAAAAAATAATGTACTCTGCGGCGTTTTTGGCTTATATAAAGGACGGTTTATTAAATTGCGGACATTATCAATTCCAGTTGTAGCAACAGTAAACTCAAATACTGTTTAATGAAAGATTGTTTCATTTTTATTTGATTTAAGGAAGTTTTGTAATAAAAATGTGTTGATATTTTGATTAATGTTCTTTTGCTGCTTGTACCTTTTGATCCCTTCTGATGATGTTGCTAAAAATATAATATATATAATTATATACTGAAACTATCGTAAAGTTATATTATGATAAATCTAATATCATAATATAAATATCGCAAAGTTATGTTATGATAAATCTGTATGAAAGTCCTTTCATTTCCGTTAGTAAAGACAGACGCGGCGTTGAAACTTTGTTTCATACGTAGTCCTGACGTCAAATAGATCGTCTAATTTAATATACTTAGAATTTCAGCAGCTCTAACAACTAAAACTCATTTCTAGCACTTTGTAACCCACCATTGTGCGCAGATAAAACAATAAAAGAGGGTGGAAACTCATGAAAAGGCAATTTCGATGTCGGACCTGCGTAGCGAAGTTTTACGAATTGCTTTATACAGGATACCTACTAATGAAAAACTTTGATGGTACCTAAGAAAAGACTAACTTAACTCGACTTATAAATGCGACTCGATCACGCATACACGGCTGAACGGATTTGGATAAAATTGGGCTTATTTTATAAGCCCCTCGCTTCTTCTTCATTCACCGTACGTGTTCCTGTATTCTTGTTTTAATGTTACAGTGAATCACCCCCAAGTAACAACTACTACAGACGCACGGGATCACATAGACGTCGGGAACATTTAACGAACGCAGCAGGGTCCTAACCGATTTTGGTGGTCGGCATCAACCCCCCTCTCAAAGCGCGCCACGTGCACGCATACGGCCGTTGCTTTTCACCACATTACTGGAACAAGCAAGCTTATGACTAAGGACCCCGTACGGGATCAAAACTTCCTTTTACCCGACTGCGTCAGAAGGAGGGTTATGTTTTTCGAGCGTATGTATGTATGTATGTCCATTTCTTCGGCACGCGCTATAGCCTTAACGACTGAACGGATTTTGACACGTGAGGTGTCGTTGAATTTCTAAAAATTGTAATAGTGACATAGGCTATATAAATTTTCAAAACAGCGGCTGTAAATTTCGGAAAAAGGGGGGATGTGTGTATATCTTTCTTCTATCTTAGCAATATGGGAATCAAATAAAAGGTTGTAAAAAGACCATTTCAAAAATATAAATATCATATCATGTTTATATTGCCGTTTTAACATAAAATGGCATAAAGTGTACCGAGTCATTTCTATACCATAAACTAAAACAAAAAAGTCTCAAATAAAATTATTATTATAAAAACAAAAAAACCCGACTGCATAGAAGTTATGAACTGAAAAGAGAAAAACAAAGGATCACTATATCTATATAAAATTCTAAATACTTTATGGTGATGCAGGCGGGGATAAACGTAGGTTTGGTAGATCTTTCTTTCCCTGCAGAAAATAAAGTATTTTTTCCCCGCTTGCATCTCCATAAATTATTTAGAATTTTATATAGATATAGTGATCCTTGTTTTTCTCTATTCAATTCATAACTCTATGCAGTCGGGTTTTTTGTTTTTATAATAATAATTTTATTGGAACTTGGATTTTATGGGTGAATTGAACTTAACTTGAAGCAATTGAATAGAAAGCTATGTTTAATTCAGAGCTGAAGTAATAAACGAATGAATATTCAACGTGTAATTGCTAACCAATACTAAAATAGTTTTAACACCATTAACTATAAAGAGCACTCTTCATAATTAGCAATATTCAATTAAATAATATATAAAATTCTCGTGTCACAGTTTTCGTTGCCATACTCCTCCGAAACGGCTTGACCGATTTTTACCAAATTTTGTATGCGTATTCAGCAGGTCTGAGAATCGGCTACTATCTAATTTTTATCTAAATTTTTTTTAATTTTTAATGCAAAACAACGTTTGCCGGGTCAGCTAGTTAAATTTATATAATCAGGACTAGACTGCATCGTTGGTCTAGTGGTTAGCCTATGTGGCTTCTATAATGAGGTCCTGGATTCGATTCCTGGGTCGGGTCACTGACTCTTTCATACTTCTACGAAATGTTTAGGACATTCCAAGCCCGGTGTCGGGAAGTTGGTGATGTTACACCCCCATGCATCGGAAAGCACTTTAAGCCGTCGGTCCCGGTCACTATCGTCAATAAAAGATACAACTTAATAAAAGAAACATTATCACCCTAAGCCCGCCAATCCGCATTGGTGGGTCTACCCTCCATATCCCCTCTGCTAGAAGGAGGGAGGCCGTTAATAGGCTGATAATGAATTAACAGTATTCAATTAAGTTTATATAATTAGCACTATTCAATTAAGTTTTATTATGACCAAACCAGTTAGCAGTAAAGCTTTAAATTCCAGCATCAATTTCAATGGATTTTAGAGCTCATTTCCGATAGAAACAGGCATTCCACTGCAACACAGCCAATATCCTATTAAGCTCGGTTCGTACAAGGAGAATTAGATATTCCATTTTTATATACTTATACTAGCGGACGCCCGCTATTTCGTGTGAGAGAAAACACGAAACAATTTTTAACCGACAAAAAAAAAGGGAAAAGGTTCTCAATTCGACACGTATATTTTTTTTATGTGTGACCACGCATAACTTTTTTCAGAGTTGTCCGGTTTTGATGATTTTTTTTTTTTATTAGAAAGGGCACACTTCCAAGATGGTCTCATTGTCATCATGTTAGGATCTGATGATGATATCATGGAAAAATTGAAGGAACACTTCAGATTTTAAAGGCACACTTGCAGCGATTTCGGTTTTTGTGTAAGTATCTGTAGCTTTTTGGCTACAAATGCCGTATATTAAAATTTATAGACCAATGTCGATAATTTTTTTTTGTTTTTTGAAAATTTTTTTTATGTATGTTTTTGTTATGTGAAAAAAGTATAAATACAATACTTTTAGATCTTTTTATTACCTACAACTTTATCATTTTCCAATTCAATTTTCCATAGGACTTTTAGTTTTGCCGGAAATCGAGAAAATCCGTTTTTACCCCTAAACCACCAGAGGGGTTTGTAACGGTTCACATCTCCCCGTACATATACTTACATCAAATACAATATCAACTGCACAAAAAAAAATTAATGAATTAAAAGTATCCAAAACAAACAAGTGGGTCAAAATAAAGTAAATTTCAAATTGAACTGACTGTCTCTCTTTTCAGTTGCGAGTATCTGCATCTCTTTCATTCGCGGTGTTGATGTCAGATCATGAATACTTTAAAATATTTAAATTATTTGCGTATCGCTAAATCTCACAAAAATACTTGGGTTACATATGTTTTCACAACGTTGAGACTATACAATACGATGTTTTTTTTTTTTTTTTTAATGACTACAAGTTGGCCCTTGACTGCTATCACACCTGATGTTAAGTGATGATGCAATCTAAGATGGAAGCGGGCTAACTTGTTAGCAGTAGGATGAAAATCCACACTCCTATCGGTTTCTACACGACATCGTACCGGAACGCTAAATCGCTTGGCGGCACGTCTTTGTCGGTAGGGTGGTAACTAGCCACGGCGAAAGCCTCCCACCAGCCAGTCCAAGACAAATTAAGAAAAATCTCAATCTGCCCCGCCGGGAATCGAACCCAGGACCTCCGCCTTATAAATCCACCGCGCATACCACTGCGCCACGGAGGTCGTCAAAATGTTTGGCCAGTAATAAAAGTTAGAAAAGTACCAGATATAATTTACAAATAATGAAAAATAATTTAGGACAAGTAAGAGCTTTACACGCTCCAGCCGTTCAGTCGTGAAGAATTAACAAACATACACACTCACAAACTTTCGCCTGTATAACAGTAGCATTATAGCGATAGCACTAATTACTATACGGTCCTATTTTATATCGGTCATAGCCGTACTAGGTATTTGAATCCCTGCAATGGAATTCAGAGTACCTATTTCAGATGTAAATAGGCAGTCAATCACAATGCAATAGCCAATTAGGCTCCGTACTAAAGCGGTTAAGTACACTGGATCGGCGTATAAATGGATAAATCTAGATATTTCAGTAGATGTACTAGCATATCGGAGGCTTAAAGTATGCAAAGTTTTGTCATTCTAACGGAAAACGGATAGAGAACTTTAAGTTATAGGGCAAAGTTGGTAGTGAAGTTTTTGTTAAGACCGATCATTTGATTCAAATATTAGAAGAAGATACTGCCTCGTTGGTCGAGTGTCTTCAGATCACGGTAACCTGGGCTATGAAATATAGAGCTTTTTTAACGATAATTCAATACATAAACGTTCAGTCAGTTGTAGAGCACCACCTACGCCCACCTTCTCGCATTGCAGCAGCGTGGTGGGTCAGCTTTCCGAGTCGATAATAGAGTTACAACTACAAATAGTCCAACATGACGTTTAAAGAGACATACATATAGTATATACCATCACGCCTCCTTCCCGTAGTGGTAGGTAGACACCACGAGTATCTCTCTTGGTTCTTCCAATTTCATTAAACCTTTCATACAAGTATGTCGGATTAGGGTTTAACCTAGCCTTTAATCAGAATGGATTTGGTCCAGAAACGTTCACCTTGGTCTTCACGTTCCAACATTCACGTTCACTCTCCCTTTTGTAAGTTTCAAAACCGATTGTATACTTAGACTTCTTGAAATAAACAATTATGAATTTATTGAATTTAAGTACGGGACTGAAACATTTGTACTTACAATACAAAAAAATATCATGTTTGAAGCAAAAAATATTTAATAAACAGTCTGAAATAATCTCTATAATTTCATTTTCATACTTCAAGATCCTTTATTTATTATCCCCAATAACAATTTATTGAGGGTCCACTCCAGGTTGTTACTCCCCTAATACCTCTATGAAGACGGTACACAAAAAAATGTTCTAATAAATAAATTTGTGCTTCCATTATTTATGTATTGACTCGGAGAATCTCTGCCGGTATTATAATAATTTATTAAGGGCCCTGTCTAGGTTGTATGACCCTAAACTTCCCAAAAAAGGGCCTTTTGTGCTGCCAATATTACAAATTCGTTTACGTATGTTTGTTCTGATTGCTAACCCATAGGGATTGCGGAGCTCGGAGGGCTTTACATAAATCCCGAAGAGCAATTTGTAATTTATTATTCTTATTCACCCCTTTTCAGGTTTCTACTGACAATGAAAATGAAAATGAAAAAAAAATGATTTTGAATTATGATATCTTTATAAGAGGTTGTGTCCGAGGGATCCGCTTGTCCGTGAGTTCAGGGAATAGAACAGAAAATAAACAATTTCCGATATTTGTTATTGTACATGTATGAATGTTTTTGTAGTAGAAGTGGATTCGAAAGATCACTAGCGAAATCTCTTTGAAACCTACTTAAACAGACAAAGACGTACCGTCAAGCAATTTAGCGTTCCGGTACAATGTTGTTTAGATACCGACAAGTTAGCCAGTTTCAGATATCAGGTGTGATAGCAGATAAGGGCCAACTTGTAGTGGATAAAATAAAGTCATAATCACATATAAAAATTTCTATTGTTGCTCTTCCGGCTTTTCTTTCCTCTGTGCATAGTATAAAAGAGCTAAGTTCTCGTTTTCTTAAATCTAACATTTGCATAACCTATGCCACAGAGGCTCTAGAGAGTTGGAAGGTCAGGTGTTCCAATGCTGATATCCCAGAGGAACGTTCTGCACAAAAACTTTGGGATGTCCCATTGGTTCAACTGACACATAAAAATTTGATTAGCTAGTCTTCTAGCTTTATTAGAGAAAGAATCTGGGCTTCATGCTTTGCCATCAAAAATCTCGGAACATTTTTGGATAAGGAAACTTTTCGTGTTGCTCCAGGCCTCAGGTTGGGAACACCACTGTGCTTAGATCAATGTGGAAAAGAGGTTAATAAATTTGGTATTCACGGGCTCTCATGCCAAAGGAGAGGCCGTAGATTTTTTGGCATGGCTCTCTTAATGATATAATAAAAAGGGCTCTTGCCACCATAAACGTTCCTGCGCTAATCAAGCCGTCAGGAATAAGCCGGTATGGTGGCAAGAGACCTGACCGGTATGGTGGCAGAAAAAGTTAAAATCGGTAAGTGGCACAAGTATGCCTCTCTTACAGAGAGTTACGAATTTGTTCCTTTTGCCGTGGAGACCCTTGGACCATGTCACAGTAACAAAAAATTCTTTCGTAATATTTCACCGCGCCTAATTGCCTCAACTGGTGACCGAAGGGCTAGCTCGTTTTTTGCACAAAGGATTAGCCTGGCTATCCAACGCGGAAATGCAGGCAGTATTCTTGCCACCATTCCACGATTGGTATAGTTTAGTTAGCTTAAGTTCCTTATTGTATTCTTTAATCAATCATTTATTTAAGTATGTACATATGTTTAGTCGCATGACATGCAAATACATCAAATATAAAAACAAAATAAATTACAATTATTATTAAAATTAAAATTACAAATTAATCTCTCTTAATCTTTCTTAATATAATGCTAGATATTCGTCTCTTTTTATGCAAACATTAACAAGGCAGTTCTTCAAATACTTGCTCAGTTGAAAAGCATGTAAACGCAAGATCTCATCATTGCGATGTCACATCTTGGTACTATACAAGTGGATAAAGTGTGTAAATGTGTTTAGCTGCGAGGTAAAACTAATTTACATATACCTACTAGATTCTAGATGGAAGATCTTGAAAGTCATATCACTTAAATAATTCGATTCTTCGTTGTCATATTTTGAAATATGTAGGTCATTTATTTTCTTATTTAAAAAGTTTGGTTTCATTTCTATCTCACCGGATGTTAAGTAACGAGTCTAAGATAGCAGCTAACTAACTTAGAAGAGATATAAATTAAAAGAAAAAACTTTTTTAAAAGAAGCTTTTATTTGAACGCTCTGAAAAAAGAAAATAATTTTTTCCTTAAAAATTTTAACTATCAACTTATAACCTCATTATATACAATTTATATGATCATAAAAGCTTTACTGTAACGCAAAGTGATTTAGTGTTTCGGAACGATGTCGTGTAGAAACCGAAAGGGGTGTGGATATCATTCCACTCCTAACAAGTTAGCCCGCTTCCATCTTAGATTCCATCATCACTTACCACCAGGTGTGATTGCAATCCAGGGCCGAATAAAAAAAACCTGACTGATTCCGTCGGGGCATCATACTGGAACACCTGACGTTACAGCTTTTTCAGGTGGTAAAACTGGATTTAAGAAATTGGAATAGATTGAAAATTTTTTGAAAATACCTATATCCAGCAATAAGTATGTCCATCGGCCAATACCCATACTTCACCAAATTTTCGCCAATTTAAAAAATATAAACTCTTAATTTGACCAGAAATAGTACAAAACTCTTAGTAACAAAATGTGGTATTAAATATCGAACTAAGTAACAGAGAGATTGCCTCAGATATGTTTTAAGCTAAGTGATAACATTATGCTGTAAAGTGAAATCTAGATAAGAGATTATTTTATCACAGAATGCAATATGTACAATTGTACTAGCTGTTTTGTTTAATCAAAATAAACTCAATGTAAATATTATCTTTTTTTAAATCGTTAATAATTTACTATAAAATAATGATGAACTTTAAATAAGGGCGAATGAGGTTTCCAACCACGCTGTCTGAGTAGAAGGTAAGTAATAACTCCCCAACTACTTAGAATTCATAAAACACCAATAATTCTTTTACAGTGACAATATTATAAATCTCCCAATAAATACGAGCAACAAAGTTAAAATCACATAAAAACACGCGACTGCGTCTTTTATGGAAAAGTTACGCACCATTTTTACAGCGAAAGACATCGGGGAAACACATCGGAAACGGTTATAACTTTCCCTTTCTTCAGGTTATTGAATGTGTACCTTTAACGAATGTAAATCAGTTTCTTCCGCCGTTTCCTGGAGGGACAAAGGCTTTGTTATAGCTACTGCCTATAAGGGGAAGGTGGGTCGCTTTGAATAGGTCGAGAAACGAACATAAAAACTTTTGGGCGTTCGAGTTTCGCCTGCCTTTAATGGAATAGAGTGGTGAGAAAGAATTTTGCGCTTGGAAGTACTCTTACTTTATACGTGGGTCGCCTGAGATTTCACTACTTACTTGTTAAATATTCCAGTTCTTTTAGTACGTTTATTTTTATCAGGCAACGGGATTACGGGTGAAACCGCTGGAAGCTTGCTATGATTCGATTTCTGGCTGGGCTGATTAAAATTAGTTTAGGTCTAGCTGGTAGAAGGCTTCGGCATAGTTACCAAACTACTGACAAAGACGTACCGCCAAGCGATTTAGCGTTCCAGTACGGTGTCATGTAAATACCTAAAAGGGTATAGATTTTATCCTACTCCTAACAAGTTAGCCCGCTTCCATCTTGGATTGCATCTTTACTTACCATTGAGTGTGATTGCAGTCTAGAAGAAAAACATTGTCATGCACTGATAATCATCATCAACATTATCAGCCTATTAACGGTCCACTACAGGGCCAGGCCTCTCTCCTTACAAGAGAGGGAATATGGAGCGTACACCCACCACGCTGCTCCAATGCGGGTTGGCAGGCTTAGGGTGATAATGTTTCATTTATTAACGATCACTATCAGATGTTGATGATAGTGACCGGGACCGACGGCTTAACATGCTCTCCGAGGCGCGGGGGTGTAACACCACCAACTTCTAGACTCCGGGCTTGGAATGTATTCAACATTTCATAGAAGAATGATAAAGCTCAGAATTATTAAATGGCCCGACCCAGGGATCGAACCCAGGACCTCGTGATCGAAGCCACATAGGCTAACCACTAGACCAATGGCAAAAGGCAGTCATGTCATGCACTGATATTCACTGGGAATCATCGGTGTTTTCGTATTAAGATTCAAACCAAGTTAAAACACATTAGTGGTTATTTTATCGCAAAACTAACTGACTGGTTTTAAATTAAGTCTGAACTAGCAGAGAACGAGAAAATATCAGGACCATTAAATACATGGAAGAGAAATTTTAATTTGCTTTCGCGTACAATAACGGAAATCGAGTTTGCTTGAGAGAGGAGTTCTTTATTCTTTTTCCTCCCTATTGTGGTAGAAAATAGAAAACAAGCTTCGAACATGTTTTTAATGAACGTAACCTAGCTTGACTTAGTATTTATGTAATACTTTCAATATTTTAACTTTATTATTGTTAGCATTTAAAAATATTAGAATTTGTTACCATGAAAATACTATAGGTATGACATTGTCTATAGTAACGTAAGGTAATGTCTGTCGACCGTCAGATGTTATAAAAATTGACATGTCAGACTAGTTACTTTAAAATAGCATGTATCGAGATTTTCTGGCCGCGTCTTTTCTCGTCAGTTGATATTATAGACATCCGAATCTCATATACGAAAAGACTGTTTAGAGTAGAATAGAGTAGCCGGAACAACAAGACAGACAGACAAAAATTTTTAAATTGATGTTTTGATGTTAGTACCGTATATATTTTCAAATGCACGCAAACATAATATCACGCCACATTCCCATAAGACTGCCCTCCTGTTAAGCTAGGGACTGAAGATCTACCCTCGACAAATTGTGTCAAGTACTTGGGCTTCCATTTAGACCTGGAAATATCACATTGATAATAAAAGAAATGAGCTCAATACTAGATTCCGAAATCTGCTCTGGCTGCTTGGCAGACAGTCGACTCTAAGGCTTGACAACAAAATGCTTGTGTACTGTGCAATATTAAAACCAATATGGCTCTATGGCATTCAGCTGTGGGGTACATGTAGTAAATCAAACATAATGCGCATCCAAAGGATACAGAATAATATACTTCGGAGCATTTGCAACGCCCCCTGGTTTACTCGCAACGAAGAGATCCACGAGTACTTTAATATCCCAACCGTCTGTGAGGAAATTAGGAAACACTGCACAAAGCATAAAGAACGGCTGACCCAACATCCAAATAGTCTCGTCAGTTCATTGGTTCATGCACCGCGAGTTAAACGCCTGAAGCGAGTGGACGTGCTTGATAACTAGTAGATGGCAGAGCGATGGCTCTACTGTCTTGAACAGCCAGAAACAGCACAACTCATCTGCTTATAGTCCAACGACTGATCGCAGATACAGCAAAGGAAAAAAAAAAAAAAAACATTCCCCTAAGAAAGAAGAAAGAAAGAAAGAAACATCTTTATTAAAGCAATTATCCACACATCACAATTTGTTTATTTGTCGCCAGGACAATACCCTGCGATGTGTGGCACAACCCAGAAAAAGGACCCAGCTCAGCATATTGCTGCATGCTCTTAAAAAAAAAAAAACATGCAACACTGATTTTCAGCTGGGCCCTAGTCAAGGTGTCGCCACGCACAATAGCCTTACCAGCCTTGCCGTCTTAAATTTAATAAACTAAGAAACAAACAAAAATAATTCTATATTAAGTTAATAACTAAAAAAAAGCTAAATTAATTATGACCTAAAATATTAAAATAAAAATAAAAACACACACATTTCTACATATACTAATATTACATATACATAAATATATACAAATTATCACTGCCTATAAGAAAGAAAACTCGTACTCAGACTAAGTACATCCTTTCATTTGCCAAGACCCTTGCATTCTTTCTTAGCGTCTTCCTCTCTCATTAATCCTTTCATGCAAGTTCGTCGCTTTGGCTGGCCAATCTTTAAAATGTTTGAATTTGGTCCAGAAACATTCGCTTAGGCCTTCCTCTTCCAACATTTACATTCATCCTCGCCCCATATGTATTGAGTGAAAAGCCGTTAATTTGGAATTACAAAACGACACTTCAGTTTTATTTATTTGTATAGATTGCTATGAGTAGGTATATGGCAGCGGAGAGGCGCAGTGGGTAATGAATGACCCTAGCTGCGCCCTAGTCTGTGGATTCGATTCCCACATCTGGAAAAATGTTTGTGTGATGAGCATGGATGTTTTCCAGTGTCTGGGTGTTTATCTATATTTTACAAGTATTTATGTATAATATATATATAAAAATATTCATCAGTTATCATAGTACCCATAACAGAGGCTACCTACGCTTACTTTTGGGCTATATAGCGATGTGTGTATTGTCCTATAATATTTATTTATATGTGTTAAATTTTAAAAAGTGTAAAAAATTATAAAGAGAAAAAATATAGATAACTCTAAACCCCTAAGAATTATGTCCTACAATCTGTCCTATTCATACAACAAAAGGCTTCAATGCTAAAAGAAACTTCTTTATGTGGTGGAAAGTGGCCATTTGTCTCAATTTAGATATGGTGGGACGCGCTTATTTCCTTTCTAGTCCGTCTGAAGAAATGAAGAGGCACTTTCATACAATTTATACCTTATCTTATGCGAGGCAAAGCGCTAAGCGGAATAGATACACGGAGAATGGGCTAGCGGAATAAGGTTTGTGTTTTTCTTTGTTTGAGTTACTTTTTTGTTTCATATACTGTTTAGACTGCCTCGATGGTCTAGTGGTTAGCCTATGTGGCATCGATCACGAGGTCTTGGGTTTGATTCCTGAGTCGGGTCACGGAATAATTCTGAGCTTTTTCATTCTTCTATGAAATGTTTAGTACACTCCAAGCCCGGAGTCTGGAAGTTGGAGGTGTTACACCCCCGTGCTTCGGAGAGCACGTTAAGCCGTCTCTCCCGGTCATTATCATCAACATCTGATAGTTATCGTTAATAAATGAAACATTATCACCCTAAGCCCGTAAACCTGCATTGGAGCAGCGTGGTGGGTCTGCGCTCCATATCCCCTCTCCTATAAGGAGGGAGGCGTGGCCCTGTAGTGGGCCGTTAATAGACTGATAATGATGATGATGATACTGTTTAGAGGGCTCCCGTTGTTTATAGTTACTTCCTATTTTAGTGGCAATATGTAATCGTTTTTTTATTCTATACAAGTTGACTGCAAGCACACCACATTATCACCCTAAGCCCGTAAACCTGCATTGGAGCAGCGTGGTGGGTCTGCGCTCCATATCCCCTCTCCTATAAGGAGGGAGGCGTGGCCCTGTAGTGGGCCGTTAATAGACTGATAATGATGATGATGATACTGTTTAGAGGGCTCCCGTTGTTTATAGTTACTTCCTATTTTAGTGGCAATATGTAATCGTTTTTTTATTCTATACAAGTTGACTGCAAGCACACCATCACACCATCGCATATGGTAAGTGATGGTGCGACCTAAGATGGAAACAGGCTAGCTTGTTAGGAATAGGATTAAACTATCACATTTTGGATTTTACATTACATCGTACCGGAACGCCAAATCACCTGGAGGTACGTCTTTACCGGTAAGGTGGGCACTGGGAGGATATAGAAGTGGGTACTCCTGTATCCTCCCGTCCAACAGACCTGGGCCAATTACGAAAATTTTATTCGGACCAGCCGAGAATCGAACCCAGGATGTCCGTCAATAAGTCCACCTCATATTGCAGTGTTACGGAGGTCATCAAAATGATTGGTTTTGTTTTTATCCCAAAGTCTTTGTTCATTAAAATCTATAAAAGCTAATTTTGAATCGTCAATAAGTAATTTTTAAATTATTTAAATTAGTGGTAATAATTTAAAGTCGTGTTGATCAGTTAGTACCATTGTCTTCTCCTCTACCCTATAAATCACAAAATACAACGTTTAAACATCCTTGAAGTTCACGAGGCTTTTATTTGTCAGACGACATATTGAATCAAACGCGCCTTTGATTATTACAACAAAGCATCCTCCCTTCCAGGAAACGACGATTGAAGAGATCCGAGATTTACATTATAAGAAGATATGTTGGTCGAAGAGCCTATGAACTGATTGATAAATTAAAAGTGTACCTCGGTTTTAGACGTAGATCCTTTCCGGTACGAATAGCAGATGATACTTCACATAACTAAGTTTTATCCTATAGTCCGAACCATATAGATTGGCAATATAGAGCGTTGAACCCTCGAAAGATGCTAAGAGCAAAGGAGTGGACATTACTATCTATTTCTCTTTTACCTATGTATTTGTAATTCACTCCCAAATAATAAGTTTCTTCAGTTAGCAAGATTGCCAATATTGCCAATAGAGATGGATAATAGTCTGTCTACTCCTTTGCTCTTAGCAACGTTTGAGGTTTTAACGCCCTTTATTGCCTATCTGTATGGTTCGGACTATAGGATATATCTATATCTTACACTAAGTAACGTATATATATATATATATATATATATATACGTTACTTAGTGTAAGATATAGATAGTTAGTTTATATATATATATATATATATATATATATATATATATATATATATATATACACGTACTATATGTATACTAGCTGACCCAAGATCAATCAATTCTTTTCAAATTACAAGGTCAAGTTTACAGTTACCAGTTGTTACATAGCGTCGAACGCGACGCACGATTTAATTGTACGCGCGAACGCGAACCCACTGTAGTGAAGTCTTACAGATTATTTGGGCGAAATTAAGTAGGTAATAAAAATACTGAATGAGGAGATTTAAATATTTTAGTTAACCAACTCCTAGACTATAAAAGCAATAAAACGTACGGAAGCTACAGTCGTCGGTATATTTCGAAGAACAAGTACGTACTTGCTCGTCAAACTACATTCTTACTCACGTTATAAGAATATCCTCAACGTGAGAGAATTTTCTTATTATATTTTTGTGTTAATTTTACGGATTTCGCTGGGAAAAGTGGTTTCCATTCGGGAGAAAACTTTTTGTATAAATATAAACACTGTTTACGAATAATATTTCGTGTGACATAAAGAGCATAGATCAAAGAACTAATGGAAATTGGGGGCCCAAGATACTAGAACGGCGACCACGCACCGGGAAGCTCCGTGTTCGACCCCACACTAGGTGACATTAAACGTGTCGCAGGGAACCGCTGGCCACAGGTGTTTGGAAGTCCATAAAAATGCCCAATGTCCAGCAGTGGACGTTCACCGGCTGTAAATAGTGTCAATGATGACGATGAAAGAACATGGCATTAGTACTTCAAAAATATCCACTAGAGAATTAAACTTTGTAGAAGAAGTCTTTCTTTATCTACTACAAGTTGGCCCTTGACTGCTATCACACCTGATGTTAAGTGATGATGCAATCTAAGATGGAAGCGGGCTAACTTGTTAGGAGTAGGATGAAATCCACACCGGTTTCTACACGACATCGTACCGGAACGCCAAGCGATTGGCGGTACGCCTTCGTCGGAAGGGTGGTAACTAGCCACGGCGAAAGTCTCCCACCAGCCAGACCAAGATAAATTAAGAAAATCTCAATCTGCCCTGTCGGTAATCGAACTTAGGACCTCCGTCTTATAAATCCACCGCGCATACCACTGCGCCACGAAGGCCGTCGGTCGTTCTTTGGCTTATATCCTGAATTTAAAGGTATACTTTATATTATTGATGTACGTATTATCCCATTTTACTTTCCTTATTCGAAAAGGGATTTAGAGCTTAGACCCACAACGCATCAAAGCGGAAGCGACGAAGGTAGTAACATTGTCCCCGATACATGAAAATGTATTACCCATTTTTTTGACTACGGGTGATGCTAGGGTATAACGGCAACAACATTTCAACTCTAGCTGTTAACTGGATATTCTTAAACCAAATCCAAAACATTTTGACTAAAGGCCAGGTCCTAAGTACGAAAGAATAACAAGCATCCATCCACCCATATATCCAAACTTTCGCCTTTATAATACTAGAGAACTCCCGCAGTTTCACCCGCTTTAGTTATCGTTCCCGTAAAAACTTTGGGATCAAAAATACGTGGCCAATGAATCCAGTTGGTCAACTAACTCCACACAAAATATTAATAAAATCTCTCCATCCTTTAGCATTTAGTGGTGAATAAGTTACAAACAAAGACACTTACAATCCTTACTAGTACCTTGTATTACCCACTGAAAAGTAAAAAAGAAATGTGTCATTTAGTTACTTTAATTAATTTAACCATATCTATGAAGTCGGTGCCACCTGTAAGCTTTCTACTTTAATGAAGATACCTAATTCACACAAAGTGCTTTGCTACTTTGTTGAATAAACTTTCCTTAAACTTGGATGGCACCGAGTTTATAGATATGGTTGAGTAAATTAAAGTAACTAAATGACGCGTTAGTTATTTACTTTTCAGTGGGTTTTGAAGTCGGTTTAATGTTTTATAAAAATTTTTTGGATAGTATTTTTCAAAGAAAGCATTTCCATCAACTTAGTGTTACAATCGGAGTTATACAGACATTGTATGTGTAGACACAATGTTAATGGTCCATTCAGACCGCAGAGTTGTGTTGAGCACACCCGCGGGTCACAATAACAGATCATTGCGCAGCGGACCGTCGTTACACGAACAACACTAGATAACACTGAGTGCCAATTATAAAATAACGCGAGCCTAGACGCCCGTTTTTACACCAGGATAGACATGATAGCTTGTATGAAAATATATTTATTTTATCAATGCTTGTTTTTTAAAAAGTACTGATAATATAATTAAACTAACGGAAGCGCGTAGTTCTGGTTCCCGTGGGAATTTCGGGATAAAATACGGCCTTTGTTTTATTCTGTTATGTAATCTATATTATTGTGAAGTTTCATCTAAATCCATTCAGTAACAAACATACACACTCACACACTCAAAAACTTTCGCTTTAATAGTAAAATGATTCGATATTTGGATCAAACTATAAAAACCTCATTAGCATACGACAATTTGCTTCGATGCAATTGTTTTTGTTTGAAAGAATAACAAACATACACTCTCACACACTCATAAACTTTCGCTTTAATAGTAAAATGATTCGATATTTGGATCAAACTATAAAAACCTCATTAGCATACGACAATTTGCTTCGATCCAATTGTTTTTGTTTGAAAGAGTAACAAACATACACACTCACACACTCATAAACTTTCGCTTTAATAGTAAAATGATTCGATATTTGGATCAAACTATAAAAACCTCATACGCCAATTCATATGCATTACGCACGCCAAGCATACAACAATTCGCTTAGAATGTACAATGCCACAAACATACATACATGCCTGTGTATCAAATATACAACACCGCTCTTTATGTTTCGGGGCTAAATAAAAAATAATTTAAGCATAGCTGTATGAGTTGTTGAGTAACTGTCTAGTTACACAATAGTACTGATTGCAGCGAGCGTGCAACGTACGATATTTTGATTTGAATGCTGTTTATTAAACTCTGGATAACATGAGTGGAATTTAAATGAGACAAGCAGCAATAATACATACTTATACAAGAAATAAGTATCGCATTGGCCTAGATTTAAATAAAGCTGTATGGTTGTTTACAAAACTATCTAGTTACACAATAGTACTGATTGCAGCGAGCGTGCAACGTAGCGTAACATACTCATGAGCTCCGAGTGGGGTGTCGAGCGCTACGACAAACTCTGACGACGCGTAGACACTTCGTCTAACTTGTTTTATGACTTGAATGCCATTTATTAAACTCTGGATAACATGAGTGGAATTAAACTGAGACAAGCAGCAATAATACATACTAATACAATAAATAACTGTCGCATTGGCCTAGATTTAAAGTAAAGTTGTGTGGTTGTTTACAAAACTATCTACGCGAGCTACGAGTGGGGTGTCGAGCGCTACGACAAACTCTGACGACGCGTAGACACATCATCTAACATGTTTATGTAGTTTTAAAGCTGTTTATTAAGCACTGGGTAATATAAGTGGAATTGTAATAAGACAAACAGCAATAATATATGTTCATACAATAAATAAGTGTCCCATTGGTCTAGATGTAAAGTAAAGCTGCACTGCTTGTGTTTTTGAGACTATCTAATCCTAATAGTCCTAATTGCACAGAGCGTGCAACATAGCAAAACATACTCACGAGCTACTACTGTAGGTTGTCGTGTGTTACGACAAACTCTGACGACGCGTAGACACTTCGTCTAACATGTTATTTGATTTGAATACTATTTATTTAAGCACTGGATAACACGACGAACGACGACGAAATTATAACATTACTGGAGTACATAATCCATCTGAAGGCCTCCGTGGCACAGTGATATGCACGGTGGATTTATAAGACGGAGGTCCTGGGTTCGATTTCCGGCGGGGCAGATTGAGATTTTTCTTAATTTGTCTTGGTTCTGGCTAATTACCACCCTAACGACAAAGGCGTACCGCCAAGCGATTAAGCGTTCCGGTAGGATGTCGTGTAGAAACCGAAAGGGGTATGGATTTCATTCTACTGTAACTTGTAGTAGATAAAATAAAAAAATGCTATTTGAACGTTTCATGAAACAATAGCCCCTCGTCTGTATCCTTAGATGAAAGAAACATATTAACATTCCATGGATTCACCGTGCGGGTGCCAGGTCCATCGAGTTGCAGAGAGAAAAACACCAAACAAAGTCAGATACTGGCGGCATGGATGTAGGCTTAAGGATACCCTTTGTGACAGCTATGGAATCTGGTACTAGAATTAAGCTTACTGGTGCTGTTCTAGTCAACCCAAAGTCTTTAAAACTTCGTTTAGAATTTGGATGCCGATTTTGGATATTTAACTAGTGTTAAAAATCTATGATGAAGTGGTATTCAACTCAAAGTTTCGACCACTTTCTGCATATACATTTCGCATTATAATGTATGATCCCGCGTGCCAGGAGCGTTGGCGTTAGGTCACAAATTTGGAGATAAAAGGCGAAATAAGAAAGCACCAGCTGTACCAAACGGCGGAATTACGATAAAACGCTACGCGCGCGCTTTTAACATCGGGCGTGCAAGTAATAGATATTTTACAGATTTCTGAAAGCAGTAGTTAAAAGTAACGAAGTATTTACTTTTAAAGTTACTTAGAAAGAAACAAAATAATAGTATGTAACATAACTAGATTTACCCCTTGGTGAGGAAACCATGGGGCAAATCTACTTTTGTCTATATATGTATAATAGATACTTTAAAAAGTAGCATTTTCATTTAAACATGTTCAGGCATAATTGAAATACTAACGTCTCTCCATATAACCTTAAAGACAAAAGACCTTGTATATCGAATCATTGCTACATATTAATAAAACTTCTTTTTTTAAAGTTAGTTTTTTTTTATCGACTACAAGTTGGTCCTTGACTGCTATCACACCTGATGTTAAGTGATGATGCAATCTAAGATGGATTCGGGCTAACTTGCTAGGAGTTTGATGAAATCCACACGCCTTACGGTTTCTTCACGACATCGTACCGGAACGCGAAATCGCTTGGCGGTACGTCTTTGTCGGTAGGGTGGTAACTAGCCACGCCGAAAGCCTCCCACCAGCCAGACCAGGATATATTAAGAAAAATCTCAATCTGCCCCGCCGGGGATCGAACCCAGAACCTCCATCTTATAAATTCACCGCGCATACCACTGCGCCACGGAGGTCGTCAGAAAAAAAACTAAGTCCTCCGCCACGTATTTCTGTCTGTCAGTTCGCTACTTTGCATAATAATGTAACTTTGCCATAAGGCAATAGAAACGTTATGTAGAGTAAGAAAGTTACCTCCGCACACTATAACTGATAGTTAGTAGTTGGGTTAATATAACCCTACGGATGGTAGTAGAGTAGGTAGAGTACACACTGATTAAACTAACTCGTAACAAAACGGCAGTAGGTAAGTGGACGCGAGGAAAACTTTGCGTAGTTAAAGTTCATGATCACGATTGGTTAAGTATAAATATTGTAACTCTGTAATTACGCTAATAGTATGAAGGAGAAAATTTTGTATGTATGTTATTAATAGTGTATGTATGTTTGTTACTCCCTTACGCCGCAAACACTGAACCGTTTTAACTTGGTATTGATTTAACTTTATATATGATTTTTCGATGGGTGTGGATTAAAAAAAAATTACTTTCTATTTCCTACAAGAACGGGACAAGTCGCAATCATATACATAGAATATTCGGCTGGTGGGAGGCTTCGGCCGTGGCTAGCTACTATCCTATCAACAAAGGCCTACCGCCAAGCGATTTCGAGTTCCGGTATTATGTCGTACTAGAAACTGAAGGGGCGTGGATTTCATCCTACTCCTAACAAGTTAGCCCGCTTCCATCTTAGATTGCATCATCACTTAACATCAGGTGTGATTGCAGTCAATTGTTTGTAATGAATTAAAAAATAAAACTTAAAAGCATAGGTGCACAATAAAAATTTCAGGAACACTTGCGTTCCAAACTAATGTAACTTAGCCTTAAAACGATAGAAACATTACCTAGCATAAAACTTCACAAGCTAGCTCTAACTAGTAGGTTGTCTGTAAACTACTAGTTAGTAGTTAGGTTAATAAAAACCCTTGGATCGGAGCCGAGTACACGCTGATTAAGCTAACTCCTAACAAAACGGCAGTAGGTACGTGAGCGCGAGGCGAACTTTCAACGCAATCAAAGTTTGTTCGGTTTGTTTGTACACTGTTAAGCATTCTCTTTGCGTGATTGTTTCGCGTATAAATATTGTTAGTACAAGCTCTTGGTAACTCTGTAATATATAATATACTTCATAGACATATTGATTGTGTGCTTTTATCTATTTTATATAATAGTATGTCGTTTAACTATAGCAATTATTAAAAAAATAGGACTAAACCTAACCTACCTATCTTCGATCGACATTGATTTTAATAAATATTAAATAGCCTAGTTTTTGATATTTATATTTTTGCACTCACGGAAAATTAGATTCGGAACATGTAGATAAACGCCTTCTTGCATAAAATTGCAATAGTTATAAACGATTTGGTAATTGGTAATTTCGTTTTTGTGCTTTTTGGTGTAAAAACTTTGGGGCCATGGCCGGAAGCTCGTGCTGATTTCGAAAAAAAAAGTTATCGAGTCTTCGGGTGACCAAAGAGCTGGCGACTACCTCAGACAACGAATTAGTTTGGCCATACAAAGGGGAAATGCTGCCAGTATCTTAGGCACTCTGCCTCGCTACAGTGGAGTCGAGGTGTCAGATATAGTTTAGGAATTAGCAGTACTTTGTCCTATAAATTATATATCTATTAATGCTATAGATTAGGTAACTGCGATTAGAAACTCAGGGACAAATATGTCGGAAGACCTGATTTTTCGTAATCACATTAAAGATGTTTGTACAAAAGCCTACAGAACCCTGGGATTTGTCCTCCGACAATCACGGTGCCGACGCCAGCTGATGACAGCTATAATGAAAAGAAAAGTTGCGTTTTTCGGGCATCTACAAAGAGGATCCCTCTACGAATTTCCAGAAGGTTGATTCTAGAAGGCAAGATACCCGGAAAACGCGCTCCTGGGAGACAGCGAAGAAAGTGGTTGGATGATATAGAAGAGTGGAACAAGCTTAGTTACACAAAGCTTAAAGCTGTTTCGCAGGACCGGAAGAATTTTCTCCACCTGACCGCCCAACTTCAGTTTGAGGAAAGCACCTGATGATGATGAATCACGGCACTTTAAATCTATTGAGGTCATAAAGCTCTTGTATAATGCATATGTGCGAAGTGGTAGTATCACTTACTCAGTAGGGTACCCTACTATATATCCAAGCCAATCTTTCTGCTTGGCATGACGGGATATGAGAAATTAGTTGAGACGTTATGTAGCATTGTTACGGTATGTTTTACATTTAATTCAGGGCAAAAAATGTAACTCTACTTTGCTGGATTCAGTAGGTTTGCATGTGCCAGACAATTATGTAACAGCACGACGCCGCCATTTGTTTGCCATAGCGCATGCTAAAACAAAGCAAGTCAGCATGCGCTGCTAGCTCATGCGCTGTGCCTGCTCAATGATTTCACAGGTTATGATGTGGATTTAGACCTTTTCCACTTCTCACCGCCACTACTTGTAAAAAAACTCAAGTGTTTACTAAAGCAAAACAATTATTCTTTTGTTTCGTAAGGTATAGAGATTTTTTAATTTCATATTATTTTATTAATTTTTATTTTTATTGTCTTTTCTTCTTTAATTTTGCAATTATATAAAAT
Organism: Mycalesis mineus; assembly: GCA_034621355.1. NCBI lineage: Eukaryota > Metazoa > Arthropoda > Insecta > Lepidoptera > Nymphalidae > Mycalesis > Mycalesis mineus. Next base: position 14,233,728 of record CM067891.1, on the reverse strand, counting down.
CTGTGTTGTTTTTTGTAATCTGGAGAGACGAATTGGAAAACTGTAATGTCTCTCCGAGTTTAGTTAATAGGTATAAATAAATAAATAAAAATAAAATAAATTATTTAAAAATAAGTACTTAGCTATTATAAGAAATTTTGACTACTTAAATAAACATTACAATTTTCCGAATTAATAAAAATATAATGGAGGATTTGTATTCTGCAAAAATCTCAAACCTAACCGAGATTTTTTTTAAACAGAAAAACATTTATTAGAGGAAACTAAACCCTGGAACATACTTCAAAAAATAGAATTTCATCCGATTTCCATTATCACAATTGCTTATTGCGTTATTGGGCATAGACTAACACGCAAACATTTGGACACAGACAGCTGATTGTAAACACACCAAAGAGGCAATACCGTGCCTCGACACTAAACTAACCAAAAAACTCACACGGCTAACTTAGAACGGTCATAGGACTGATTACAGGACATTGTCCATTAAATAAACACCTCTCAATTCTAGGTATGACCGACAGCCCCCTATGTAGGGGTTGTCTGGAACACGACGAGACACCGATACACGTTATGCTCAGTTGCAGAGGGGTATCGGAACAACGTGAAACATACATTGGCTTCAAGGCGACACTCCAAAAAGCAAGCGGCGACCTGGGTGGCCTGCTAAGCTTTTGGAGCGAGCTGGGCTGGCTGGAGTGAGTCAGCAAGAGCCTACACCGAGGGACCCACGTACAACGGCCAACTTACTGGCCAAGTGCGGAAAAGACCCAGGAAGAAAGAAGAAGAAGAGGCTTAGACTATTATTTAATTCTATGAACCGTAGGATGTAATTGAATTACTTATGTTGGTTTAGTTGGCAAACTTAAACGTAAACTAGTATCGAGGTCGAGTTTTGCTAACCAAAATCATTTAATTATGTCTACGAGTTATTACATGGATGGATACTCAACATCATCAACAGCTTATTTTAATGACCCAAAGGAAGGCAGGCCTCCTCTTTCAAAGAAAGGAACAAATGGAGTTTAGATACATGACTCTAAGTTTTAATTCAATTAAATAAAAAACATTTTAGCAACAAAAGCGAACCAACGTGAAAGTAACTGCGTCATTTAGTTTGCTTTAATTTACTGAAGTATTATCTATGAAGTCGGTACCAGTTCTCCGTTTTTTAAGTCGGTTAATTAAAATCTTAATATAGTGTCATGCCCTGTCATACCAACGATACTAGTCTGTTATAAGAACAGCCAACCATCTTTATACAACAATGTTTGACTTAGTTCAATCATTCACCGAAAGGGGTGTGGATTTTCGTCCCACTCCTAACAAGTTAGCCCGCTTTCATCTTAGACTGCATCTTCACTTAACATCAGGTGTGATAGCAGTCAAGGGCCAATTTGTAATCGATAAAAAAAATCTTTTGTTTTACACCACATACTGCAGTCGTCCATTTCCTAAACTTTAGGTTGCCACGTACAAATTGCTACTGAGCAGTAAGGCCGCCTTTCTTTATAAAATATTTCTATTGTAATTGTTCTTCAATAATTTGGTGTATAAATAATAAATAAATAATATTACAGGACACTAAGTAGGTAGCGTGTGTTATGGGTACTATGATAACTGATGAATATTTTAATATAAATTATACATAAATACATATAATATATAGATAAACACCCAGACACTGGAAAATATAATTATATGCTCATCACACAAATATTGTTTCAGACGTGGGAATCGAACACACAACCTTGGACGCAGAAGCAGGGTTACTACCCACTGCGCTACTCGGCCGTCAAAGGTAAATAAATCTTTACTAGAAGATGCCAAACCGCTCTTAATTTCAAGGAAGAAAATTTATTACAACGTGTTAGCTATGACAAATACGACTTACACGTTATTTCACAGGTTAAAGCTTTAGTTAGCCTTTCTGTGATTGTAAACGAAGCACAGACTATCAAATAAAAAAGAAAAATCATTTAGATTATTTATGGCACTACATTAAAACAATAACACAACTCATAAATTTGGTTAACCAATGTTATTGTGTTTCACAGTTCACTTCACGAACTTTACGAATCGTGCAAAACCGATATTAATATTGAAACTTTGTAAATAAACTTTGCGGGTGCGTTATTAAAAATACGGCGAAATTAGAAAGGAGAATACTTATTTATGGCACCCAAAAAGTGTGTGTGTTGACTAAGAAATACTTTAATTATACTACTTCGTAGGTCCTATAAACGTGTGGTGGCTAAGTTCTAAATGTTTGGATAAATTAAGTTTTTCTATTTTTCGCGAATCTCTCATTCGAAGATCTGTATTTATCTACTACTATTCTGTATCAATGTTTTAATAACTTGACAGTGTGAGTGTGACCCTATCTCTCTGTCTAACATCCATACCAGAACGCCATAGATAGAGCATAAAGAAACACCATAAAAAGAGTAACATCGTTGAAGAAGAGCTACCGGGTTGCGAAGTTGATGATGTTAAATCCCTATACACCTTAGAGAGCACGGAAAAACTTTAATAGGAGAAAGAAAATCCTTTAAGACAGTCATCGAAATACATGTTGAACAAAACTGCCAACAGGTTTTAACGTAACTATATATAAAAATTCAAAAAATAAAAAATATTACACGTATCCTATGCTTAACAGTGGACGTCCATCGACTAATAATACCAACGATATTATATATCCTATATTCCTAATGATAAAATCCTTAATATCCTTTTGCTAATCTGTCACAATTAAGGGTTTATAGGTCACCGTTTCGCCCTACGCTCGTTACATCGCTGCAGCCCTAGATCCAAAAGTCCCCAACTATCTTGAATTCCCGAATAAGCCGAATATCTCAAACGTCTGTAATGGCGGAGAGCATTTAGCTACGTCCTAATGGGAATTCCAATATGTCACAGGACGGAGAAAGATTGCCGAAAAGTATACTATTCAGTATTCTACTGCTACCCCAGATGATAAGGCGTAACATTAAGTCTAATTGAATTGAATAGATGCTGGCATTATTGCCAAAATTTTATGACTTTGAATTTATAAACAGTGAATAATTTATTTCTTTATATTCAGTTAATAATATTGTTTATTTTGCGATTGTGCGAAAGATTTACAAGCGTCAGTGTCAACTGAAAAATTCGTAGTTGAATATTGACTCTGATCTTCTGAAGATGCACCGGTTTTACCGAGTTAAACGTATGCAGCGGGTTTTCTGTCGGATCTGGTCGAAAATAGCAAAATGAAAATTATTTTCTGCAAAGTTGCCTGCTTTATCTAATGAATAATATATTTATTTCCACGTGAAAAATCTGTAAATGCAAGCAACAATACCAGACCCAACAAATATCTCGACATACCTACATTTCACTACGAACCGAAGCATTCTCAAGAGATGTTGATTCTACAATGTTCAATTTCGAAGTTGCATAAATTATTCACTGTTCTATTTTAAGGTACGAACGTTCCAAAGATATCTATTAGTTAGTACTTCATCATAATAATATGAACTCAAAGCTATTACTACAACTGTTAGCATTTTAAAATATTGGAATATGTTACCATAAACAATACTATACGATATCGTCTATGGTAACGTAAGGTAATCTTCTGTCGACTGACAAATGATTCGAAAGGACTTGATTCCAGGCCATAAAATAAAAGATAAGAATTGACATGTTAGAACAGTCGAATAGTGTATTGCAATGTTCTTTTGGTTGTTACAAAGTACGCATATTTTTAGTGTAATATTAATTATTGTGATTGAATGGTTTTGTAATTCATTTAAAAAGAGCATGTGTCGAGTTTTTCTGGCCGCATTTTTTCTCGTCACGGACTGCTTTTCCGATGCGGCGGTAGATAAAAGATTATGAAAGAATAAAACGATTTTGAAGACATCCGAATATTATTTTATAATCCCGCTGCAAACAACACAACTTCATTGAGGACTCCAACTTAGGACTTATGATGTTATATATGATCCGAATTAATAAATGCCACACAATTAAATACTTTTTTATTATTTGGCCATTGACTGCTATCACACCTGATGGTAAGTGATTATGCAATCTAAGATGGAAGCGGGCTAACTTGTTAGACGTAGAGTGAAAATCTACACCCCTTTCAGTTTCTTCACGACATCTTACCGGAATGCTTAAAGGTACTTCTTTACCGGTAGCTAGCTAGTAACTAGCCACGGCCAAAGCCCAAACCAGGACCAATTAAGAAAACCTTAATCGGTTCCACCGGGAATCAAACCCAGGGCCACCGTCTTATAAATCCACTGCGCACGCCACTACCCACGGAGATTTACTTGGTTCAGTACATCTGTATGTACTGAACCAAGTAAACCTCCGTGGGTTTAATAATATTCTAGCGAACTTTGTACGTGTGGTACTGTTACCACACGTACAAAGTTCGCTAGAATATTATAAATCTGACAAAATAGGTATAATTAAAAAGATACCAACACGACACCCATATTTAGGCGGTGGCGTATTGTTCGCACGGCCGGGCGTAAAAATGTGGGTAGATATGAAAGGATTGGCACGCGTTGATGTCACAGTCCCACGCGACGCTGTAATTAAAACACGTACTTTAGCGAACAACTACAATAATGATAGCTGAGCGAACTTTAATTAAGCTTTATATTATTCTGGTTTTATTAATTTTCATATATCTATAATTTTCCACTCAAATTATGGACTTCAACTTTAATATATTTGACGTTAGTTAGTTATAGTTATATTTGAAGTTACTTCGACCTTTAAATAAGTTTTATAGTATCCTGGTTTCATGACTTTTCTAATAATCTACTAATATTTATTACTAGATGACGCCTGCGGTTTCACTTGCGTAGTTCTCGTTTCGGTGGGGATTTCGGAATAAAATGTAGCGTATGTGTTATTCTGATTTGTAAGCTATATTATTGTGAAGTTACATCAAAATCCTTTCAGTAGTTTTTGCGTGAAAGAGTAATAAACACTCGTAAACTTTCGCCGTTTTTAATAGTAAATATCTCGATCACGATCTCGATCTCACGTTAGCTTTCGTATAGTGTTACAAACTTATCCGGGCCAGTGAGGGTGTCGCCGTGGTCGCTGTTTCTGTCAACAGAGTTTACCATAGATTAAAGACAACTAGATGGAGCCCATAGCGTGAGACAGCGAGACAGCCTTATTGACAAGACATGTCAACATTTAAAGTACATCATGAAACGTTACGTTTTAAAATATCGTAAAATACGAAATATTGCTTTATATAAGATAGTTTAGTAAACGCATAATACATGAAATTTGCTAAAAAAACCATATCTAAACTTTAAATCATCAATCAATGAAGTTTATGCCTACTTACGTATGAAACGTAATTCCTTCGATTTTCCGTTCGCTGCGACTTTTGCAGCCGAAAATACTACAACCCACCATGATAACGTTTAAATTAATATCGTAACCGCAAAGTTATATTATTTATCAAGCAAATTTAATAAAAAGCTAATAATTGCTCACATATGTCCTTTGTTTGTCACAAACTCCACTCTTGACAAACAATAAAAACGAACACGCTGAAAGGGACAAAAAATAATCTTGTGTCACTTTCTAATAAAGGCCGAATGAAATAAGTCTGTCACGCTCTTGAACCTGCAGCCGCGTTATGACTCCATCGAGTAGTCTTTAATCTATGGAGTTTACAGATACCAAAATTGTGACAGCTGCCGACGTTAGTTCCAGTTTTGGCCGCCGGGTCATATAAGTTTATAAGACTATATATTTGTTTAGAACACAGACAGATACACAGATGATACATTATAACATCCTTCTTTTTACGTCTGAAGATAAAATTATTGTACCTACGAATTGACTCAAGTTTCTTACTTTATTGCCGAAAATGGATTTGGTGTCTATCATACTCTCTCTCTAATTGTTTTTTCCTTTCTTCTCAGATGATGATCCTAATAGGTTGAACATAAGATATAACCAAATAACTAAAAAAATAAGGCATTATTTTACATGTAAATAGGTGCGAATAAGAAATAATGTTGCATTTGTCAAGCTTAAGTAACAGTCTTATAAAATAAGCATCGCCCAGGTACAACATTTTATTAAAGATACGTCAACCGTAAATACCCATAATCCTAATACACACGCAAATAAACCCCATAAAATGTATTTTAAAATGTGACAGGTGTTCTAGGTGGGGTTAACGAAGACAAATTTACCAAAGCCGCTGGAAATTGTGAGGTAGATAGGAGATACGGATGTGTGTTCCGTGTTACGTCTTAGAAGAGTAATGGCGTCTGAGGGCCGTTGCTTAGCTTAAACGTTATTGAAAGGGAAAGTGGATGATACCACGTGTGTTATACTTACAGTTTCATTTAATTGTAACTCTTTCAATGGTTATGCTAGAAGTTCAAATTTGTAACAACTCCTGTATTAGAGGTCTGAACATTTCGCTGTTCCCAATCTTTTGCGTTTCATGACTAAGGTCTGGAATGCTCATCCAAGGTCTGTTTCTATTTATTCCTACAACTAGGATATCTTTAAATCAAGCGTGAATAGGCATTTTCTAAGCAAGCGCGTCCTAACTTAAACCACATCTTCAATTACACACCAGATGAGATCGTTGTCAAGTGCGAGATTATTATTGTTATTACACCGGCAACCCTTTAGATAGGAATACAGCTGTTGGCGGCCGAAATAAGTGTATGTGGTAGTACATCTGTGGCGTCCTCATACAAACCTCCTTTAAGTTTCAAGATAGCAAGATGGAATTCTGCCTAGCAAGATGGAAGACAAAATTAAGAAGAAAAATATTAAAATTCAAATATTCGGATCGTCGAACTGGAATTTTCGTGATGAAATGTCAGGATATTCAGACTCGTCATACCAATGTTCTCATAAAAAAAATTTCTATCGTTTTAATACAGTTCTATTACCATTTATGTCTATTATCTGTTCTTAAAATCTCTACTATCTACTCTTAAAATTACATGTAGAAGTAGTAGTAGTCATTAGTCACAGTTGTGAATGTGTGTGCAATATACATGCACCTGCCAGTGGCGTGCACAAGGTTTCTAGGGCAGGCACTATAGGTACTAACTACACGAAATAGATAATTTCTTCTCTAATACTGGTTGGTAATGTATCCTTAAGGTAAGCAGTGCGTTTACGCTTTTATGGAGTGCACGACACTGGCACTTGTTCACAAAATCCGTGCCGGGCAGTACTAATAATAATTATCGTGTTAAATGTTTATTTAGTAATATTAGTGACTGCGATGTGTTTATGGTCGCTGCACTTTGCCAAATGCTATATTTAATTAACTACTTGTCCCAAATCATTAAAATATTAACGGCTAAAACTCGTGTTACTCTTGTCGCAGTATGCCTGACTACTTTCGAATTCTTACGGGGTCCTTAATCATGAGCTCAGTTTCACAAACTGCGGCGTGCTTTAATAATATGGAATACTCGCGATAGTTCAAATTTGAATATACTTGTCCCAACTAACTTTCTACCGGAGAGTGTTTCTTGTCTTTACTCAGTAGTTTCTGTTTTCCGAACCTGTGGTGGAGTCACTACTCACTGACAAACTTTACTTTCCAAAAGTGTTTGTGAGGAAGCCAACTGAAATAAATTACTTGATTTAAGTCGCACAGTATCAGAAGTTTTTTTTTAATCATAACAAGTTAGCCCCCTTGACTGCAATCGCACTAACCTAAATTGGAAGCCGGCTAAAATGTTAGGAGTAGGAAATCGACACCCTTATCGGTTTCTACAAGACATCGTCCCGGAACGCTAAATTGTTTGGCGGTACGTCTTTGTCGGTAGGGTGGTAACTAGCCACCACCAAAGCGTCCCACCAGCTAGACCTGGACCAATTTAGATAATCTAAATCGGGCCTGCCGGGAATCGAATCTCCGTCATACAAATCCACTGCGTCACGGAGGCCGTCAAAAATTAGATATTTGCTTGACAATAGGGACCTACAATTTGATATGAGCAAACCATGGTTGTATAGTTCGTATCGAAACATTACTAGTAGACAGTGAACATGTACTAGGTACCTGATATCCGATATCAATCAATCAAATCGCATAATACCAGCTTATGGTTGTATATTGTGATGCTTGTTAGTTTATAGTGACTGTTAGCAGTTAAACCCCTAGCACGAAATACCAAAAATTCAGGAAAAGTTTATCGCTTTTTTTTCGCTTGACGTCCACTGCTGGACATAGGACTGTTTTAGGGACTTACAAACACACCGATCCTGAGCTGTTAGTGGCCTGCGGCTCCCTGCGACACCTTTGATGTCGTTAATTCAATTAGTGCCCTGCGCCCATTAGTTCGAACAACGTACCTACCCCACGTGCCATTGCCACTACATTACTGCAACTCGCTGAGTTCTTGGTTCTTCTGCGGATCTCCTCATTTCTGATTTCATCACGCAGAGATACTCCAAGCTGAAGAGCAATTCTTTTCATCTCCGCTGAGTGACTTTGAATCTTCTATGAGGCCCGTAGTTGGGACTGCTAAAGTATAATGTTCACTATCACTAGTACGGAGTTTATTTTTTAGAATACATCAATGCTCCCGATGCTTAATCCGTCTCTGGGCATAGGTATAATAAATTACCCACTCGTCGTCTTCAGCACCTACTAACTCGCTTTTAGAAAGGGCTAACTTTTTATGTTAAAAAACGTTTCTTGGCAGATAATCATGACTTTAGAATTTGTCCGAATGAGCTTTGTAACAAAGAGTGTTAAAAACTTCTATTCATTTTAATACTTGCTTACATAGTTTACTTATTTAGTATTATGGGTCAATGGAAAAATCTAATATCTTTTTGAGATTATGATTAAATCAATTATTAAGTTAATTAAATTATTAATTATTTAACCTTAATAACGATTTGTTGATAGTCACCTACTATTGTACCTTTGTACCTAATGTCATAAAACAAATATCTTTAAAAGAAAAATTAACATTTAATCTAATCTTCCAAATCGGAATCGTTCCAAAACCGCCTGATCTTATATATAGATATATATCTATTTAAAACGCATCTGGATAGATTAATCTGTAAAGAAGCTTTGATGCTTCTCAGATACATGTGGTTAAACTCGTTAAACCTTTCTTCTATGTTAATGATTAAGTACTACGTTACCTTATATTTTCCTCATTGTCTTGTATTATTACTTTGACGGCCTCCGTGGCGCAGTGGTATGCGCAGTGGATTTATAAGACGGAGGTCCTGGGTTCGATTCCAAGGGACCAATTAATATTTTCTAAATTGGTCCAGGTCTGACTGGTGGGAGCCTTAGACTTCCAATTACGATAAGTACAAATATTTTACTTGAACCGCTTAATATGATCATGGTTTGATACAATCAATAATATACTATTGTCTTGTTTTCAGAAACACAAAAAACTCAGGTGTAATCGAAATAAAACACAACTCGTGCTAGGATCTTTTATTCGATCAATTTGACATCCATCATGCTTTGATAGCGATCGGTAATACACTATTGCCACCGTCAACTGAAATAATAACCTTAATATTCTATGCTCACGGTAGGGCTGCGCTACTATTGAACCTTTTTTTTCTATTTATTGACCACTTTTAAAGTTGAATTTAAAAAGTAAAAATCAGTTTCAATATGATATTAAGGACGATCGATTGGAAGAACTTTGACTATATATTAAAAAAATATTAACTAAGAACTCGATACGACTAAAAATACTATAATTATTCTTTTTTTACAGATATTTTACCAACCGCTAAAAAAAGTTAAAAAAAAAGTTATAATGTTTGGAAACTCGAACGAGAACTACTCGTATATATTCTTTTTTTAATTTTATCAAAAGATCAAACGGTAACAATAGACTGATATGCAAAAGCGGCCATTTATTATATCTGTCCTTATCTCTCGTAAGCAAAAATGTGAGATTTTCAAGAATCCTTCATTTGTTTTGCATCGTCTCGATGGCTCAACTATAGTTACGTATAATCTCGAACTAAGGCTATCGACTTTATCGTACTAGGACCCTGTTACTCAATCTGATATCCATCATTGATAGTGATCAGTAATATACTATTGGCAACATCAATTCCCTTAGTTTGATATCGGAACCGCGGAAACCTCACTGAAATGTTAGCTATTCGTAAATGTAGGCGCAGAGTTAGTCAAAACTTAAAAGTTATAACTATTCATTTTATTATAACATCACTGTATTCTGTACTGAACTCGAATCATAATAATTATCAGCTCATTAACGGCCCACTACAGGGCTAGGCCGGCTTATAGGAGAGGGGGGATATGGAGCGTACACCCACCACGCTGCTCCAATGCAGGTTAGTGGGCTAAGGGTGATAAAATGTAATTGATTAACGATGACTATACGATATTGATGATAGTCAATATAGTCGGGTCACGTAATAATTCTGAGTTTTTTATTCTTCTATGAAATATTCAGAACATTCCAAGTCCAGGGTCAGGAAGTTAGTGGTGTTAGGTACACCCCCGTGCTTCGGAGAGCACTTTAAGCCGTTGGTCCCGGTCACTATCATCAACATCTGATAGAATAAATGAAACATAATCACCCTAAGCTCGCTAACTCACATTGAAGTAGCGTGGTAGGTCTTTTTTTTATCGAGGACAAGTTGGCCCTTGACTGCTATCACACCTGATGTTAAGTGATGATGCAGTCTAAGATGGAAGCGTGCTAACTTGTTAGAAGTAGGACGGAACCCACACCTCTTTCGGTTTCTACACGACATCATACCGGAACGCTAAATCGCTTGGCGGTACGTCTTTGTCGATAGGGTGGTAGGTAACTAGCCACGGCGAAAGTCTCCCACCAGCCAGACCAAGACAAATTTAGAAAAATTTCAATCTGCCCCGCCGAGAATCGAATCCAGAACCTCGGTCTTATAACTCCACCGCGCATACCACTGCGCCACGGAGGTCGTCATGAGTCGTCGACTCCATATCCCCTCTCCTATAAGGAGGAAAGCCAGTAGTGAGTCGTTAATAGGCTGATAATGATGATAATTAAGAATTAATTTACCTGGTATCCATTTTTCATCATTTGCCATATTACGAAAGACGTGGATACACGAAATAAGGAAGTATAGTACCGGCAAGTTGTCACAGTGTTAATACGAGACACGGCTCTAATGAAAATAGATTTGTTGCGAAGAGAAACCTGCGACACACTTCGCCGAGATGTATCACTCCATCTTTTAATTTAGCCGACAGCGCGCCAGAGTATCTACTTACAGCCCGTTCACACGTGGACTCCGTATTTATGGTACACTTTTTAACGGATAAGAGAACAATGTAGGCTCCGTTTACACTTATGCAACAAATCACGTTCAACGGATTTGTGACGACCTCCGTGGCGCAGTGGTATGCGCGGTGGATTTATAAGACGGAGGTCCTGGGTTCGATTCCCGGCAGGGCAGATTGAGATTTTTCCTAATTTGTCTTGGTCTGGCTGGTGGAAGGCTTTTGCCGCGGCTAGTTACCAGCCTACAGACAAAGACGTACCGCCAAGCAATTTAGCGTTCCGTTACGATGTCGTGTAGAAACCGAAAGAGGTGTGGGTTCCGTCCTACTTCTAACAAGTTAGCACGCTTCCATCTTAGATTGCATCATCACTTAACATCAGGTGTGATAGCAGTCAAGGGCCAACTTATAGTCGATAAAAAAACGGATATATTGTTACTGGTACATGTTCGTACAACAAATTCTTAGTTTACTGCCAGACTAGACTTTGCCGTATTATACTATCGTCAGCTGAGAAGAATCGAAGATATTGGCAGCATCAGCTCTTGACTCAATGAATCAGTGAAGGTGCTTACAGTTTTTTTTTTATTTGTTAAAAGTTAACAAGGAGAAGCTTCATCACAACGACGTGAAACTATTAAATGAGAGTCCAGAAGCGTAATCAGCAATTTATACGCCCTGTGCCAGCGTGCGTAACTGCGCCCTACAGACTTGTGATTGACTCTATTACTCTAAATAAGGTATATTTCTGCTCTTCTTCAAGGTGAGCGCCCTGTGCCTGGGCACTGCTGCCACTGCCCTAGTTACGGCACTGTTTTAGACTGCACATTCCAGCTGAAAAGGATACGACTGGCCAAAATAGTATACTAATTTACTCAATCCCAAAGGACGCTACATCAGTGCATGTACAGGACCCGAAACGTCACATACGTTTGATCGGATTATAGTTTAGAGAATGATCTCTAATAAAAAAATAAAAAGAAAAAAAAAAAACGTGAAAATTCGCTCCACAACTGTATACGCCATTAATGAAAAATAGCGTATCCGATAAAATAGACCGGTGTACCATGTGTGAACGAGCTTTAAGTAGAGTATCTGCTCGTACTTACTTTACTGTTGTTATACGTTGTTTGTAATATAGACTTCGTATTAAATTATTTGTTGACTATAAGATTTCCTTAAACAAAAAAAATGTAGTAACTCCATTGTAGTTAGTAACAAAAACAGTGGTTTTATCGCAAATCATAAATCTGAGTTTAAAATATAGGTTGATTATAATTTACCAAAGGAAGCCAGCGTGTTAAATCATTTTATTCAACATAAGAATCCTTTTAAATCTCTATAATATCCTTACTAATAAAACGCGAAAATTTGTATGTAGAGATAGATGGATGTTTGTTAGTCTTTCAATAAAAAACTACTGAACTTACATGTCAGGATAACACATACTGGCTACTTTTGGCCTGAAATTCCCACAGGAATGAGAACTGCGCGGGTGAACACACGAGCGCCCTCTAGTTGCTCTATAAGCTCAATAGGTTACTCGATGTTGTCTTTACAACTGTAGATATTAAAATCTGACTTTTATATATATAAATATTTTTAACAAAAAATAGAACCGACTCAAAACGCACTAAAAAGTAAAAAATAACTGTGTCATTTAGTTGCTTTAATTTACTTAAGCATATCTATGAAGTCGGTGCCAACAAGTTTAAGGAACATTTATTTAACGTAGTAAAGTAGTAAGTGGGTTCTAGGTAATATCCTTAATGTAGAAACCTTGGCTGGCATCGACTCCTAGATATGCTTAATTAAATTGAACCAATATACTAGAACCTTCCAGTAAATAAACCTTTGTTAGTTGTTTTTTTGTAAAATAAGGTGGAAAAACTAACGTCGTCTAAATAACTGCATTCAATGCAGACGTTGTAACAGGGTCCCGCTACAAAAAAATACAGTAAGTAATAAGAGTTTACTATTTTATACAATTTGAATGGCACTGAAATTCAGGAGGGCTTCAAGTGAGTGACATTTTAGTAATAACTAATCTGATCTTAGTTTTTCTATTAGAAAATATAAGGTAAATAGTAGTAAGTACTCTAGTCGTAACCTACTTACATGTAAGTACATAAGTATAACTAAGTAGGTACATAGTCCGTACCTATCACAGACAAGAGCGCACTTAATCTAAATCACAGCTAAACCTATTTAAACACAATACTTAAGATAACATTCTAATCTAAGCACGTATTAGTTGTAATTCCAAACATAAAATATATTTAAATCGTTGTTAAAACAAATGAATAAACTATACTAACTGTACTAGTTATTAGTTAGTTAGTTACTGAAAAATAATAGGCATAGTAGCATAAGCACGTCCGTGAATGTACAAGGCTCCGCCTGAAAACCAGCGTCACAGCCCGCTGTGGCTTCGTGCTGAGGCAGGGACCTTGTTTGTTCACGACGCAACTTTTTTTTAACAAGTGCTGTTATATTTTATTATTTTGTAATTGTGTTGTGTTGTGTTGTGTGACAAATAAATTCCATTCTATTCTATTCTATTCTACTAGCGGACGTAGCCCGTGTTGTTTTCAATCGTAAGGAATTTGGGACAAAATGTGGCTTGTATGTTATTTTGATATGTACACTATATTATTGCGAAGTTTCATCAAAATTCATTCAGTTTCAAACGTCATGACTGTCAGTATGTAGTGACTCTACCACCGCTTAGGAAAGCAGATCCTATCGGGAAGAGCTGGAAAGAAATTCAGATGTTGCTCTTCTAAAAATCAATGTTACAATGTTCATAAAATACAAATTGTAACATTGAATTTACAATTTTGGTTATCCCGTCTTGTGTGTAGAAAGAAAAGCTGATTGCTTCCAAGAATCTTTGTCGTTAATAAAGTCAATAATTTTATAGTAACCTGTAGAGGTTACTATAAAATTATTGACTTTATTGCGAATGTTATGATTTTATGATCTCATTCCAAATGAAGTTCTGGACTTGCCGTTACAAAAGTTAAAAAAAATGTGTTAAAAACCATTTACTAACTACTTAGTAGTTACAAAAGTTAAAAAAAATGTGTTAAAAACCATTTACTAACTACTTAGTAAATGGTTTTTAACACATTTTTTTTAACTTTTGTAACGGCAAGTCCAGAACTTCATTTGGAATGAGATCATAAAATCATAACATTCGCACATCGCAACATCAACATAGGGATACTTAAAATATCAAACAATTTCATCCGCCTGCCAACACGCATTGGAGTAGAGTGGTGGGTATAAGCTTTTTTTGTACTCTCCTATAAAGAGAAGGAGGCCTGGCCCTCTAGTGGGCTGTAAATGTACTGAAAATGATGATTATAAGTTAGAGCAAAATTTTATACAGTAAAAGATATAGTTAAAATAGTCGTACGTTTTATTATTTCCTAAATAAGACTCTAATTTAATCCTGCTTTTCATTTTTAATAATAATTATTTTTAATAAAAGCTTAAATGTATGTACAGATAAATAATATATTTATAATAATTAATTATTTCTTAATGTATTCCTAATTTAATTCTTTTTAAAAAGTAAAGCACCTAAAACATACAAGTAATAAAGTAACTTACCAACTGATTCTCCAACGGCAAAATAAATCACTGAACATTCAATCACAAAATTTGAATATGGAATCTTCGGGGGTTTTCACTTGAGAGTCACAGATTACGTATGGAATAAATTCAAATTAGTTCTGAACGTTGGCAGCGGTGGCAGCCGTGCGCGCGGTATCCGTTTTTCAGATAAACTGAAACTGAAGGATGCCGCTGAATGGACGGAGCCGGGCGCTACGCTCATGCGCGCTCATTCACTGAAATTTTCAGTTACGTATGTGTTTTTACACAAGTTTTTATCCAACGTTCGTTATGTTGTCCTTCCGGTTCGAAATTCCAAATTAATTTTCGCCCGCTCTCAAAATTTACGAGCGAACTGAAATTTTAATAATTTATGTGTAACAAATAGAGAAATTTAGTATGGATTTTCGTAAATCGGAAACTACGTGACCTTTTAGACATCTCTGATGCAAAAAAGAAACAAGTTAAAATTAAATAGGTACTGCGAATGTCCCCCGACAATCATGAATTTGTCTAGAATGACGACTTTTATATCAGAGATTCTTTTTATCACATAGGATCCTCATTAGTCTTCCGAACCGGTGGCAAATCTTATCCCTATAATATCCTTGTGATTATTAAATAATTTATTTTAATAAGGATTTAAGTTTAGTTCTATAAATAATGACGTAAACGTAAGAATATAATTATAAACAATGGAGTGAAAAAAAAAATATTTTAATTTTCAAGGGAAGTCACTTAAGCATAAAAAGAAAATAAGTATAATAGTGCTGGAATGATTCTACGTTTATCGTAAGATAAGTTACATGTACGTGATGTTTGTAATATCCGATGGATCCGTGGTTCAGTTGGTAAAACGCTCTGAATATTTTGACTTTCAAGTCAAAGAGATCTAGGTTCGAATCCCGCCACCGCGAAATGAACTAGTATATTTACAACTCAATATCTCGCGCCTGAATCGCGTCGCCTTCCCGTTCCGCCCGCAAGATGGCGAAATCTTCAGTGAAACATTCCACAGATACTATAATACTTCGTACCATCTAGGTAAGAATAAAACGCCAAATCTGAATTTCAATGAGAGCTCATAACGCAAACAACAGTTTGCGGCCACAAATTTTATTCACTGATTTTATATAACCACTTGAGATTGCCTTCCGTTGGAGAGTTTTGATTGTTCAAATGTTTATAAATTGCCAACAAAGTGAGTTTCATATCATTGCTAGTTGTGGCCCGCGGTTTTACCCGCATAGATTCCTTTCCTGTGAATTTGGAATAAGAAGTAACTGATGTGACATTCAGACAGACATGATAATTATTTTTTCTGTGCTAACTCGCTTCATTAAACTGGATAATAAAATTTTTTAACAAAAAATAGAACCGACTCAAAAGGCACTAAGAAGTAAAATATAAAAAATAACTGTGTCATTTAGTTGCTTTAATTTACTTAAGCATATCTAGGAGTCGGTGCCAGTCAAGGTTTCTACTTTAAGAACATTACCTAGAAGTGATAGCGCAGAGAATAATGTTTTGAGTCGGTTCTATTTTTTGTTAAAAAAATTTATTTCTTACTTTTTAGTGATTTATCGCGACGTAACGCATACGGCACTTGTAGCCAAAAAGCTACTGATACTTACACAAAAACCGAAATCGCTGCAAGTGTGCCTATAAAACTTGAAGAATTCCTTCAGGATATCATCATCAGATCCTAACATGATGAAAATGGGACCACCTTGGAAGTGTGCCCTTTCCAATAAAAAAAGAATTATCAAAATCTGTCAACTCTTAAATAACCTAAGAATTTGAAATTTTACCCAAACCTACCTACTGTCCTAATTCTAGCATCTTCCGACCGCCTGACTCTATCGGTTCTTTAAATTATATCGCGCACATTGCTACTTCGTGACGTTAAGCTATGAAGGTCGCTTTGGTGCTTCTACGGACCATATTTCAATACCTTTGCCCAAAAATTTCTACTTCGAGCATAGCTCTCTAAATCGACTACTTTGAAAACGTGAGCTTCCTTAGTGCGTACATATCGGTCAAGTCCCGGATCGATAAGTCATCAGTGGCAACACGCAACACTTTCATCTTCATGTATTATTACTGTACGTTCGAAGAATTTTACACAAGATAGTCCAACACTTCGCTGCAATTACGCCTATTTTTTTTGTTGTTGCTACATTTACGCAAGCCGATCGGAGGCTGCGCTAGCAAAACTGTGCAATCTACGTCCGGGTATGTTGGACTCGCTGGCTGGGAAGCAACCAGAATGCCCACAAAAACACAGCAGAAACTGCGTCCCACTTGAAACACCAAAGGATCTGAAAAACTTAAGCCACTTTGACGATCCGATTTTACCGCCACCAATGAACAACTGCGACACCAGAGTCGCCACTTATGCGTTGCCGGCCTTAAATGGATGGATGTTTGTTACTTCTTCACCAAAAAACTACGGAATGGATTTTGATAAAACTTCACAACAGTATAGTTTACATATCAGAAAAACACATGGGCCACATTTTATCCCAAAATTCCCACGGGAGCGAGAAGTATGCGGGTAAAACCGCAGGCGTCCTTAAGTAAATAGTAAATAAATACATAGTCGCTATGTAGATTGTAGGTACTTCATTTTAGGTTGGTCAAATGTATCATGACCTGATAAATAGTAGAAGAACGAAGAACTCTGATAAAGAGCGGAAACGAACTATACGTCGGTAGCGGGTACACTATCTTGATCTTAAATCCAAATGAACCTGGACATTTAAATTTCAAATCCACACAATCGCCGGCCAGAACAAATGTTAAACATTTTATATCACTTCGGACAAACAACTAAAGAGTACAATGAATACTTCCTACGATATCACTACATGTCAAACAAAGCCTCCTCCGCCGCGACTGTCTGCCTGTCTGTTTGTACGCAATAAACTCAAAAACTAGGTAATGAAAAGATTTTCATTTTGTTTTCACCGACAAATAGACTAATTCATAGAAAAGGTTTACATTTTTTTATTAATTACAGGTTAGCCCCTAATACACACTCGATGGTAATTAATGATGCAATTAAGATGGAAGCGGGCTAGCTTGTCTGTTGTAGGATGAAATCCACACCCTTTCGGTTTCTACACGAATACGACATCGTACCGAAACGCTAAATCGCTTGGCGTCTTTCTCAGCAGGGTGGCAGGGTGAAAATCTTTTTCTGCCTAGCCAGGGATTGAACCCATGATCTCTGTACTACATAGCGCATACTACATAGCTACAACTACATAGCGCATAGCGCGGTGGAATTACAGTTTATAGAGAAG
This sequence comes from Mycalesis mineus, assembly GCA_034621355.1. Lineage (NCBI taxonomy): Eukaryota > Metazoa > Arthropoda > Insecta > Lepidoptera > Nymphalidae > Mycalesis > Mycalesis mineus. The sequence goes on along the minus strand of CM067891.1, from coordinate 14,215,497 downwards.
CTTTAGATATACTTAAAACTTCTTCAGAATTAGGTAAGGATTAAATGCTGTAAAAAGTGCATATTTAAAAAGTAGTTATTTTTCTAACACCTACAAAAAATCACAGTAAATGAAGTAGCGAGGCAAGGTGCAATGTATCATTCAGACCCGTACTACTTCAACCCTTGACATTTCCTAACAGCCGAGCAGCGCAGTCACGCGACCGCCTCGCGTGTTGCAACTACTGCTGCAGGCGTTCTGACGTAATCCTGCACTTTGGGCTTATGATATTCAATTCAAAATCATTTAATTCAAGTAGGCCAATTATAAGCACTTTTGAAACGTCAAATTAGACTATTTGTAGTGACTCTACCACCGGCTCGGAAGGCAGGTCCTGTTGAGAAGAGCCGGCAAGAAACTCAACAGTTGCTCTTTTAAAATTATTAATTTTTACAATATTAACTGTTTTGTTACATAAAATTATTTATTCTACTACTTGTGTGAAGTTGAAAGCTGATCCAATTGCCTCTCAACCTCTTTGTTATTTAAAAATTCATCTATAGTATAATAACCTTGACTCAGTAAGTGAGTTTTAATACATTGCTTAAACTTATGCAATGGCAGATCTAAAACTGAATTGGGCATCCTGTTGTAGAAGAGTACACCCAGTCCAACGAATGACTTTTGAACTTTTCGGAGGCGATACGCTGATAAAACTAATTTATGTCGATTCCTAAGAAGACGATCGTTTAAGTCCTTTTTCTGTTTATACATATTTATATTTTGTTTGACAAAGACTAGGTTATTATATATATATTGACAGGCTACTGTAAAGATTCCTATTTCTTTAAATTTATCACGAAGGGACTCACGGGGTTTTAGTTTATATATCGACCGAATTGCTTGTTTTTGAAGTATAAATACAGAATTTATGTTAGCAGCTTTGCCCCACAATAAAATGCCATAAGACATCACACTGTGGAGGTACGCAAAATAGACTAGTCTAGCAGTTTCTACATCGGTAAACTGTCTTATTTTTCTCACTGCAAATACAGCTGAGCTAAGTTTACCTGTTAGTGATTCTATATGAGCGCTCCACAGAAGTTTACAGTCCAAGGTTACTCCTAAAAAGACTGTGGAACTCTCCATCTTTAGTGTTTCACCATTTATCAATAAAGACTTATCTATTTTTTTTACATTTGGTAATGAAAACTCAACACATTTAGTTTTCTTTGCATTTAACAGTGAGTTATTTGCAGTAAACCAATGCGACACATGCGATATGGCACAGTTTACATCGTCAAAGTTTGTTTTATTTCTATCAGTCTTAAAAATTAAAGATGTGTCATCAGCAAACAGTACGATTTCACAAATGTCGCTAACATGGTATGGTAAATCGTTAATATACACTAGAAATAGAAAAGGACCCAAAATTGAACCCTGTGGAACGCCCATTTTAGGAGATGAGCCACGCGACTTTATATCATTAATGCATACCTGTTGAGTTCTATCACTGAGATAAGAGGCAATGAGATTAAGTGCAACATTTTTAATGCCATAGTGGTTCAATTTAATTAAAAGAGTTTTATGGTCAACACAATCAAATGCCTTGGACAAGTCGCAGAATACGCCAATAGCATTCTTAGATCTTTCCCAGGCATCGAAGATAAGTTTTAATAGTTCTGCACCTGCATCAGATACTACCATAACAAGTTACTATTAAAGAAATTTAACAACCATGGATTTAGATGCCAAAACTTTTATGTCAGAAATTCTATTTTAATCTTAACGTAACATTAAAATAGAATTTCTTAGAAATTTTTATACTCCGCAATGGATTAAGTATAATGCAGTTTGCATCAAGAGTGATTCAAGAATACTGTTTAAACCAATAGTTTAAAATAGAATGTCAGGTTGTCACGTAGATAAAGCCATGGCGTCTGGAAGTAGTAAGCATACTAGCAAAAATATTTGCTTTATTTTTATAATAAGTACGTATTTACTTCTATATTTATAACAGCTACGCAAATCACAGTAAACGTAGTAGCGCGGTAAGGTGCAAAGGTGCAATGTATCATTCAGCCCCGTGATACTTCAACCCTTGACATTTCCTAACAGCCGAGCAGCGCAGTCACGCGACCGCCTCGCGTGTTGCAACAACCACTGCAGGCGTACTGACGTAATCCTGCACTATGGACTTATGATACCTACCATAACTTGTGACGATTAACATTTTAAAAATTCGATTGACAGGAATTAAGCTAGAAGAACTTTTATGTCAATTATAAAAAAGACACAAATACCTTAAGACTGTTTTCATCGCATAAAGCCAAAAGTGTTTCAGCGGACACGTTGGCTATCAATAACAAACTGCATTAGAATCGTATAGAAATATCAATACAATAGGTAATCTAACTTCAGGCTGCCGCGGAGAATTTCTTGGAAGAAAGAGAAGCGCAATGTTTCTTAACCTGGCTAAAACCCAGGACCTCGAACCCACATAGACATACGGCAATCAAAATCAATGAACATTTAAAAAAAGGCTGTTAAGTAAGTATATTTTAAGTACGAGTAGCATCCATGACTTTTTGGATTGTATTTTCTTTGTCATATTCATCATCAGCCTATTAGCGTCCTACTACAGGGCCAGGCCTCCCTCCTTACAGGAGAGGGGATATGGAGCGTAGACCCACCACGCTGCTCCAATGCGGGTTGGCGGGCTTAGGGTGATAATGTTTCATTTATTAACGATCACTTTCAGATGTTGATACATTGGACCGACGATTAAGCCGTCGGTCCAATGCTCTCTTCCAACTTCCAAACTCCGGGCTTGGAATGTACTGAACATTTCATAGAAGAATGAAAAAGCTTATAATTACTCCATGACCCGACCCACGAATCGAACCCAGGACCTCGTGATCGAAGCCACATAGGCTAACCACTAGACCAACGAGGCAGTCTTGTCATATTACATATGTAATAACAAAAAAATAGAACCGATTATTTTTTACTTTTTAGTGCGTTTTGAGTCTGTTTTATTTTTTGTTAAAAAATTTTATTTCTTACTATTTAGTGATTTATCTCCACGTAAAGTACTCGTACTGTCATAGTATATTATACGGCACTAATAGCCAAAAAGCTAAAGATACCGAGACAAAAACCGAAATCGCTGTAAGCATGCCTCCAAAACTTGAAGAGTTCCTTCAATTTTTCCAGGATATCATCATCCGATCCCAACATGATGACAATAGGTCCACCTTGGAAGTATGCCCTTTCTAATAAAAAAAGAATAATCAAAATCGGACAACTGTGTAAAAAGTTATGCGTGGTCATACATTAAAAAAAAATATACCTGTCGAATTGAGAACCTCCTTCGTTTTTTTTTCGTCGGTTAATAAAATATGGTACAGAGATAGTTAAGAGCCTGAGAAAGCCTAAATGGCTATTTTTTTCAAACAATCACTAAATATAATTTCTCACGAGTGTAGTCGCGGGCGTCACCTAGTCCGAAAAATACAAATTGAGACTAGATATGATCAGGTCCAGAATTCGAATCCCGGGCCAAGACAACAAAAATAAGTTTATGAGTTTTTCTAGATTTATATAAATATCAATAGCATTAGGTACCTATACCTACCTAGGTTTAGGAGGTTAGTGTTGATACACTTGCCACGCACTGCACGCAAATTGGTTTATCTATCTATTTATTTTCTATTCATCTATCCATCTATTATCTTCCGTATTGGCTTTTTGAACACAGCAAGGCGCGGTCACAACTCGCGTACCCAACTATGACGTAAAAAGGCGTCAAGTCCCGCTGTGAAAGTGTTTTTTTCACTTCGCGCGTGACGCTCGTAATGCAGGACATTGCTTTTGCATTTACGTGTTTATAAAACGACGCCCGCTGTCACGCTAGGGGGAACGGTCGCCAGATATAGGTAGATACTTCTCTACTCGTATAGATGCGAGTAGATACGTACCTACCATATATTACCTAGGTGATACTATTATTGGCAGTTTCTTTACTGAGTTCTAAGTGCCTAGTTATTAAGTAGTTTGCCTATTTATTTATAATTTATTTGTACACCGGCTAAACGGCAAGGGGTGTGTTTTAATAAGATAAATATATTTAAATAATAACATACTCATACACAACAAATTGCATAAATAACACAATAAATATTAAAATAAGTATTATGAGATAAATAGAAGCTTTTAACTTTTTTAATCGAGGAAGGAGGAAGTTCTCAATTCGACACGTATATATATTTTTTATGTATGACCACGCATAACTTTTTACAGAGTTGTCCGATTATGATAATTCTTTTTTTATTAGAAAGGGCATACTTCCAAGGTGGGCCTATTGTCATCATGTTAGGATCGGATGATGATATCCTGGGGAAATTGAAGGAACTCTTCAAATTTTGGAGGCATGCTTACAGCGATTTCAGTTTTTGTCTCGGTATCGGTAGCTTTTTGGCTTCTAGTGCCGTATAATATACTGTGACAGTACGAGTACGTTACGTGGCTATAAATCATTAAAAAGTAAGAAATAAAAAATTTTCTCAAAAATAGAACCGACTCAAAACGCACTAAAAATTAAGAAATAACTGCGTGATTTAGTTGCTTTAATTTACTTAAGCATATCTATGAGACGTGCCAGCCAAGGTTTCTACTTTAAGGACGTTACCTAGAACCCACAAACTGCTTTACCACGTTAAATAAATGTTCCTTAAACTTGGCTGGCACCGACTTCATAGATATGCTTAAGTAAATTAAAACAACTAAATGACGCAGTTATTTCTTACTTTTTAGTGCGTTTTGAGGCCGGCCATGGAAGGGTGGCGGTTTCTATTTTTTGTTAAAAAAAATTTAATTAAACCGGTTCATTAGTTTTGGCTTGATTGATTAACAAACAAACAGTTATTTACGCATTAATAATATTAGTATAGAGGACGCCACCCACGTAGTCCCGTGGGAATTTCGGGATAAATGTGGCCTATGTGTTAATAAAGAGTGTCAGCTAAGCCCATACCAAATGTTATCAAAATCGCTCGTGCCGTTTAGTCGTGAAGAACAAACATACACACTCTCAAACTTTCGCCTGTACAATAGTAGTATGATACACAAAACAATCAATCTATGTTAAGGTTGCTTTCGACGTTCTAAAGATGACAAACTATATCAGCTTCATATCAAAGATTCCTATCGATAGTGAAACTATGTCACTGTTTTCATGTACGCTGGGCCGGCATTAGACATGCCTTGGGCACATAATAAAGGGCCCGAAAAATAGAACTCGTGACTGCCCCTTGGTCTAGTGGTTAGGCTATGTGGCTACGATCACGAGGTCCTGGTTTTAAATCCTGAGTTGGGTCACGGAATACTTCTGACTTTTTTATTCCTCTATGAAATTTTCAGTACATTCCAAGCCCGGAGCCGAGAAGTTGGAGGCATCACACTCCCGTGTCTCGGAGAGTACGTCAAGCTATGGTCCCGGTCAGCAACATCTGATGGTAATCGTTAATAAATGAAACATTATCACCCTGAGCCCGCCAACCCGCATTGGAACAGCGTGGTGGGTCTACGCTCCATATCCCTTCTCCTGCAAGAAGGGAGGCCTGGCCCTTTAGTGGGCCTTTTTGATTACAATCACACCTGATGGTAAGTGATGATACAATCTAAGATCGCCCGCTTCCATCTTAAATACTAACTTGTTTGGAGTAGAATAATGTCCACACCCCTTCGGTTTCTACACGATACCATACCGGAACGCTAAATTGCCTAGCGGAAGATATGTCTTTGTCAGAATGGCAACTAGCCACTACCGAGACCTTCCACCAGCCAAATCGGAAGTAATTTAAAAAACTGAATCCGCCCTACTGAGAATCGAATCCAAAACCTCCGTCTTATAAATACACCACGCATACCATTGCGCCAGGGAGAATTATTTCAAGACCCTGTAATCTAAGGTACCTGGGCCCTTTTTTGAAGACGGCACTGGTTGTAAATCTTATCGGTCACTGCGCTCTGTTGACGTATTATTATGGACACTAGCATATCTACGATCTTTATCATGTTACATTATCGACGGAGTATCAAGTTTTCTTTTTGTCCCAATTATTCAACAGATATCTCATGATAGATCTTCAATATATCATGAGATTAACACGCCATCTCAAACAATACTTTTGTAGAATACTTACCTCTATAGATCAAATATATGCTATATATATATATGTAGAATGCAGTGAGCGCCGCTCAACCCCGTCACCTAACTAATCAAATCTTTTTTTTTATTACGAGGTCAAGTTCACAGTATCCAGTTGAAGACATAGCTTTGAATGCGTCACGCGATTTGATTGGTTAGGGAGCAGAGTGAGTTGATAAACCATAAGAAATATTGTTTGGTTTAATGAATCTGTTACGTACCTACGTGAAACTTAAAATGTCCTTTCCACTGCATGCACATACACTACTTTATATGGCAATTGCCAACTAAGAGGTTCTTCCAGGGTTTGATTCACAGATTGGATCAATTTAGGATTCAAAGATTGGGTCAATTTATGATTCCAAGATTGGGTCAATTTATGATTCCAAGATTGGGTCAATTTATGATTCCAAGATTGGGTCAATTTATGATTCCAAGATTGGGTCAATTTATGATTCCAAGATTTGGTCAATTTATGATTCCAAGATTGGGTAAATTTATGATTCCAAGATTGGGTCAATTATGATGACATGGCCAATAAAATTAGGTCTCAAAACTAAATTTTGGATATTAAAACTTTGCATTTAGGATATAATGTAGCCAAGCGATTTACCGTTCCGGTACAATGCCGTGTAGAAACCGAAAGGGTATGTATTCCTCCCATCTAGCTCCTAACAAGTTAACCCGCTTTTATGTTAGATTGCATCATCAGTTCATCATTTACCACTAGGTGAAATTGCAGTCAAGGATTATTTGTAGTAAAAAAGATTAGTTTTCAATGAGCGGCTCCCTCCAGTTTCGTGATTAGCGTATCCACTGTTGGTGACGGATTCCTCAGTAAAATATCATCATCAGCCCATATCCGGCCACTGCTGGACATAGGCCTTTCCGAGATCACCATCACACACGATCCTCTGCTTCTCTCATCCAGCCACTTCCCACTACCTTTTTAAGGTCATCGGACCATCGGGCTAGAGGGCGTCCTACCGTCCGTTTAGAGTACGTGGTATCCACTCCAGAACACGCCAGTCCCAGCGACCATCTGCGACTTATATGCCTTGTGGACACTTCAACGTGCTTATCCTTTAAGCTATGGCCCTTACTTAAAAATATCGTAAACGTATATTAGAATTTAAACTATCGCGATTATTTTCCACATTAGATATTATTAAAATAAAGTAAAAATGGCTGAAACTCACGTCACTATTGTCGGAGTATACCGGACTAGTTTCGAACCCATCGTTCAAGTAACGCGGTTTGATTCAACTAAAGTTTGATATTATAAACAAGCAAGCTCATGACTAAGGACCCCGTATGGGTTCGAAACTAAGGGCTAACGCTAAAACTCGCGCGGGTGCGCCCGTCTTAGTTAACACTGCTAGTATAATTTTGATGTCGAGCGTGTACAGTTGTGTCGAGTAGATTACCATGGATCATTTACTAATTTATTATTTGGCAAAAAGACATAAATGGAAAAAATGTCAACTGCATAACCTGTTCTTGACAAGTAGGTTACTTAGCGGTGAATTCGATAATTCATTCGCCATATCCCATAATACCGGCCGAAATTGCACCTCAATTATTACGCGCTTTGTATCGATGTTCATGATTGTACCTAGCCCCTGACGCGTGTGACCGTGGCATCTAGCGGCGCTCGTCTGATTTGTAGAAACAAACCCACGCGCTCCGTCGCTATTTTTCATTATACACCCGCGAGCGTGCACCCGCGCGAGTTTTAGCGTTAGCCCTAATAGGGCATATTCCGTGTAACGTGAATTTAACCGGTTTTTATTTTATGTTAATCATCATTAACATACTTAATTTTTCTTAAGGTTGTATGTAGACCAAAAAACTTGAGATTCATCCAATCCAGTTTATTTTGTATGCAACATAAAAATAACATACACAACAGCACTATTTCAATTTCATAGTAATAATAATGTATAAAAAGTAGAATAAAAATATAAAAAAATATATAATTACAGGTAGTAAAAGGCCATTGTCCGTTTGAAACATATCAATTTAATATGCACACTAAAAACACTAGCTATTGTATAATAAAAGAACCGAAATCTTACACTGCACATACCGGAGTAATTATTATTATTTATATATATATATATTTTGTGACTATTATATAAAATGAAGGATTAATGATACAAAAAGAATAAATATAATAATAGAACAATGTTATATGCTGTTCGTTTATTAAAAAGTTGATATTCTTTAGGTTGGTGTTTTAAAACTGAGTTTGACCGGTGTGGACCGGTTTGAACCGGTTTGTGACCGGTTTTAGCTGAGGCCGGGGTTGAGTCCGACCTCTAACGTGGGCGAAGTATGGCGACTACTCAATGACAGTTTTTTCCTCTTTGATAAAGAATTCCACTACTTCCTCGACTGAACCGGACGGCTCCGAATCGATGCCGTCAGTATCAACATCTGCAACAGAAACAAACATTGATTCATCCATCAGCTTATTGGCGGCATACTACAGGGACAGGTTTTACTCCTTGTGGGAGAGTGGATGTGGAGTTATGGACGTTATAATGTTTCATTTACTAACGATCGCTATCAGATGTTGATGATAGTGATCGAGACCGACGGTTAAAGTGCTCACCGAGGTACGTGGGTGTAACATTAACTTCCCGACTCCTGGCTCGGAATAGATTAAAAATTTCATAGAAGAATGACAAAGTCAAAATTATTCCGTGAACCTACCCAGGATTTGAACCCCGGTCCATATAGGCTAACCACTTGACCGACGCGGCAGTCATTAGACCAACGAGGCAGGTATGTCATACAATTCATATTAACTAATACTTGTTCATCTGCTCCGTGCGCTTCGCCACCAGCTCCTGTACTACAATTACTATAAAGCCAGGTGCAACTTACAATTCCTCAGCTCCAGCCGGCGCGGCTTCTGCTCGGCCCACTCCTGCGCCTTCATCTCGCGATACTCCACGTACTTCTTCATCTGCTCCGTGCGCTTCGCCACTAGTTCCTATACAATAATATTGAAAACTATGTTAAAACGGGAATATAAAAAAAAATAACAAAATTATAATGATAACATGAGGTAATGCTGTTAAGTAAGCCTAGGATAAGCACGAAGACGATCTCGCGTAGAGAAAAACACATATCGTCGCTGTCGCTACTTTCGTTCGCGTTCTGTGTGCCTAGTGTGAGATTTCACCAAAACAAATCGAAAACTTCACATTCGCGTTAAGGGCATATTTATATGGAACTGAAGCAGCGCCCCTGGCGGAAGTGAGAGAAAACTCAAATGGGCGAGTGTCAGTGTTGAGTTTTCTCTCACTTCCGCCAGGGGCGCTGCTTCAGTTCCATATAAATATGCCCTTAACGCGAATGTGAAGTTTTCGATTTGTTTTGGTGAAATCTCACACTAGGCACACAGAATGCAGTTCCATAATCAACCAAATCGCTCGTCACGTTCGAAGTTACGCCTTCAACTGGTCACTGTGAACTTAATGTAGTAATTTGAAAAGATTTGAGTGTTTAGGGGGCGGTCACTGATTTCCTATCGTGTACGAACAATAGGCAATAACGAACAATTTTTCGAGCGCGAGTCGGACGCGAGGACTCTCAACTTGAATAGACATATTGAGCAAATTAATCAATGGAGAATGTGGAAGTGGGCAATCACTCCTGCAGTCTCCACACGCCAACACTTCAAACATCAAATAATCTACTATAAAATAAAATAAAAAAATGAAAATAGTTTATTTCAGCAACAAAAGTACAACACAACAAACAGTAAGCTATTATCTATATTCATATAAAGTACATAATTATATCTTATACTGAGATGGTAATTTAGCATGCACGTGCACCGAGACTCAAGGAGGCAGCTCGCAAGTCTGGAGCCGGCATTAGGTCTAGAGTGGGGCTATGATACGATCGAAGATATATCTCGTCTAGGAGATAACGAGAGACGCTTCCTATAGAAGAAACATCGTCCAATAGCGCGCAATCAACGAAAACTATATTTTTTTATTTCAGGCCTTCAAGTGAAGGGAGTGTCTAATGAACTATAACCGTAAGTTTGTCACTAGTACACTTTACCTTGCTAGCCTTGCTGCTGCGCATGCGGTCCTTGGACTCGAACTGCGAGTAGTACTTCTTGAGGTTCTTCTTGATCTCCTTCTGCTGCTTCTCCGACAGCAGGGTGGGCGGGCGCGGCCGCCACAGGAACTGCGCGAAGCCTTCTTTCATCACTCTGTGGAATTATCATACATTTTTTTACCTTTTGCAGAGAATTCTAAATACCATGGTCTTGAACTGCTTGCACATATACTCGGAACCATATGGATTGGCACTAAAGGGCGCTGAACCAGTATTGAACACCCAAAAATCGCTAACAGAGCAAAGTGGACAAACTACTGTCTAGCTCTTCTCTTACTTTTGTATAGGTCTTTCAAGGGTCAACACTTTTCATTGCCAATCTATATGCTTCGAAATACAGTAAGTCACGTCTTTGAACTTTGTGCCCTACCACATCAGCTTGAGCTGGAAAAAACTGGTTAAGTAGGGAGATTCAAATAGAGAGAACTGGAAGGTGGAGGAGTCTTATCTGCAAGGGACAACTTATTACGAAGATATAATAATAATAATATTCAAGTATTGTTTAAAACAAATCATTGTAAAAGTGAAAATAAAGCATAAGTATAAAAAACATCGATAGCTTTAGTTTAATATGAATATCCTTTTTTCTGATTCGATCATGCAGTTCTAAGCTTAAAAAAAGAAATTTAATCTGTTAAATATGAATGTATGAAATAAGTAGTGATTTCTGATTACTTAACCAATATAATAATATACTTTGTAGATTAGAGTGGCAACTAGCCACAACCAACAGAGAATTGCTTACCTGCGCAAGATCTTGCCCTGGAAGGACCAGAGGTAGTACCCGCAGTCCATCTTGCACTTGAGCGACGACACGCCCGTCACCACGTAGCGACCTGTCGGGTCCCACTCGATGCCAGACATCTACATACAAAGGAAATATGTTAGCCCATGTAGATTCCGATCATGAAGTCCTAGATTCGAGTCCAGACTCAATCAAAATCCACATCTCATTGAGAAGTTGATGGTGTTATTTCCCCATGTCTCGAAGGACGGAAAATATACACGACATGCTAGATATATATATATATACAAATAAATTCAAAGTATGATCAATTTTAGAGGTATTTTGAGCTATCGGAACGATAATGGATTGGGATCGAGTGGTGACTTTACAATTTTTTAATTTAGTATTTGGCGACGTTTCGACACTCATTTTCAAGCCAAAGTTTGAATCATTATCATCAAACATCCATTATTCATCATTATAAACATTAGTCAATATTGATTAATTAATTTGTGATATAATAATGGTCGCTTCATAGCCCTATTCACCCTGTAATGAATTGTTAAATCTGATATATAACAAGTATTAAAAGTCTTTGCCTATATCTGCTTAAGTAATGTTGCCATGCTTATGCCATGACAAAAATAAATTCTAATGTTGTCATTTACAAACCTGATAATGATCAGACACATTCATAATAGTGAAATCATTAGTGTCCAAGAACTCCAAAGCACCACCGGTCAGCCCAAGATTAGCGAGCACTATAAACTGTCCCATCGGAGACCAGAACAGATGGTTGAACGGAGTCCTCTCAAACTTCTTCAACAACGTCGGAGCTTGGCCAGTGTTCACTTGATAGAAACTTATACACACGTTGGCCGTATCACCATGGATTATCGCAAACTTAGACCCCACAGGTTCCCAAGCGAACGCCTGAATCGGTTCCTTAATCTCTACCGAATCCACGGGAATCTCTTTCTCTCTCATGTGGAATATCTCAAAGTTGTAGTACATTCCAGAGTATTTTATATCGTTCTTGTCCTTTTTCACTTTGGAGTAACGATCTACTTTTACGCAGAGGTAGTCACCGCTCTTTTGCCAATGGATCTTACAGTCGGCTACTGAGAAGAGATTTTTAGAACGTATTTCGGTGCGGTTGGGTAATTCGAGGAGAGTTACTCTTGCAGGTACATCTTTGTCTTCCGCTACCCAATAGGCTAGGATGTTGTCGGATGGGGACCAACAAAAATCTCTGTAAATATAATGTTTTATTAATAACAGATTATATATAGCTTGGTCAATCCACGATGGCTCGTAGTGTTTTGTTTTTCAAACGCTTACAGTGCAAGTGTGCAATAAAAACTGCAAGAATGTGAGTTCTATTACTACGTAACGAGTAGCATTGTGTGCACACTCACACAAAGTGTTAAGTTAATTATGTCAACAAGAATGTCATGTTTGACTAGCAGTATGCTCTACTTCATTTTAACTCATTTTTTAAAAATGAATATGTCGTGTTGGTCCTGCACAGCAAAATTATATTGTGATATAGGTTAATATATATATTCTTCTTGACATCATCTTTAGTGGTTCTTAATCTCTTGGGCGTTTTCTAGGGTTACAAAGACTTTGTCTTCACGAACAGATATATTGCAAGTTCACAATGTTTTGATACATGAAATAGATTTTTATAATTCCTGACGTATTATAAAGATTCAGAACAGTAGTTTATTTACACCCATCTTACTTTACTCCCTAATTTAATTTACTTCTTAAGAACACTTTTACACTGGTCCAACTCGACCAGTGTAAAAGTATATCCTCACCGCACTCCAGACACAAACTAACTACCCAACTCCTTTATTCCCCTCAAGATGTAAATGTAAATACTCTACTAGGACTTTGGCGCCCGACTCTTTTATTGGTTGGAGTATTAAAACAAATCAATCATTCATTCATTTATCAAATCAAATTTAATTTAACTTTGTGTTAAAGTTTTAAGTAAGCACCTATCTCATATCTCTCATTAAATGATTAACAATTAGTTCTATTTCGATTACTTTCATAAAAAAAATTGGTTGTCTGTAAAGTCGGTTTACTGACGATAGTTGAACGTGACAATGTCTTAAGAAAATACTGATGGAATGGTAGCATTTAATTGGTTATTAAAATTTTATATTTTTATAAATATTAATTTAAATTAATAAAATAATTGATTTTGATTTTATAAATTTATTTTTTAAATTTATAATAAATTTATTAATTTTTAATTTATAATAAATATATTAATTTTTAATTTATAATAAATATATTAATTTTTAATTTAAAATTAATATATTTAATAATTATATTTAATAGACGGATGTTGAACGCTGCCGAACGCAAAGGCCGATTGTCCTTCTTTGTCGTTAGTTCCGCGCTCTCGCTTGCACTTCAAGCCTTACATGGAACGCCTCAAAGCGAGGTAACGACGCATGACATCATGTTTTTTCGTGCGTGCAGCCGGCTCTATCGAATTACAAGACGTTGTCACGTCAAAAACTCGTGACATACCAAAAATAATTACATCCACAGACAGTAACATTTCCATAAATGACGTCTATTACAATATTACAACAATCTATTCTAAGTCTCTAGTCTAATTCCTTCGACATATATATTAACCCATTTAAAAATATCTTAAAAACACACATACCCACAATCATCTCAGATAGGTACCTAGTATATCTATTTTTCTTTTGTTTAAACAGTTTAATGATTGAGCTCAACTCCACGCTGTCTTGACTACCATACCCCTAGCGTTTTTGTAAAGCGTGAACTCATGATATCTATAATTATTTTGATTCATTACAAGTTAGTTTATGTAAACTAAGATGAATTTTAGTAGGATAGTACCAATGTATATATAGTACAAATACCAAAGCTATTTTGCTAAGCTAATTTGGAAAATCTATATTGGCAGTAACAAACCAATCAAGTGACCTTTGTAGAAAAATTAAAGTCGAGTCGGTCAACCTGAAGGAATGGGCGACGGAATGATTCTTCTGGCTAAGTCACATTTAAATGTGTAGTTTATCATCATACGATACGTTTTTTTGACATTATAAATATAATATTGGTAAAAAAATTAAGTAGAGCATCATTCCGTTGGGTCATGACACGCAGCGATACAACCTACAATAGCCCGTGTACACCGAGCCATGGTCGACTCGAGACTGATGTTCGAACTGTACTCCCCGCACCCTTCGGTTTCCCCTCGCGAGAAATAGTGGGGCGCGTCTTAGTAAATTGAACTATCAGTAACTAGCTTTGTGTGTAGATACTATTTTCAGAAAATTAAAAACGAATATTTATAAGACAAAAAAATATATATAAATAAAAAAGACTTATATCTGGACTTAGTTCTGTCTCATTTAACTCTTCTAAAACCATTTCATTATTCAGATTTAGTTAACCTAGAATCTATATTAACAAAGATGATTTAGTTAACCTAGAATCTATATTAACAAAGATAGGTCTATATTGGCTAAATCTATATAATTTAATTAAGAAATAGAGCCTAACAGACAGGCAGACAGAGCAGAGCTAATATTATGCAGGCAGTTTCAGTTAAAATGAAGTATGGTAATATCATCCTAAACCAAATATCGCGAAATCTGAAAGCTAGGAAGTTAATTTGATGGGCCTGCTATGATTAGGGATCAAATGAAATTGATATGAAAAGGATACAATATCCATATCATGGGCGTAGCCATAATATTGTTTACTAAGACAAATACAAAAGGAAAATAAACATGTACCTTTGTTTAGTTGTGTGTGTAGAAATGTTTTTTAAATTAAATAATGTATTATAAATTACATTTAGTACTAGGTACTAACCTTATACCAGTTATTTTAATAGATTTTTTATCTAATAATCCAAAGCTGGGTGTTTCATATACAGAGAGCACGTCTTGGCCGAGTCTTGCAAAGAATCTATCGTCCTTGCTCCAGCGGAAGATGGGCCACGTCACATACTCGTCTGGAGGTGGGAAACTGCGCTTCTCTTGACCTGTCCTGTAAAATACACAAATTTTGACTAAAAATTGATTAAACTGACTGAAAGAGAGTAAAGTATAGTTTGTTTGTTTTTATTATAAACCACAATCAAAGTTCAATTGAAGTTCTTTTGAAAAAAAATCGTTTATATATTAAGACGAATTTATACAAATAAAGTTGTTCATTAAGCCTTTATTATAAAAAACGAATTAAATAAAGAATATGGAAAATAGGAAATACAACAACAGCATTATTTACAAAAACTGCACAAAAACTATTCTGCTAATATCAGCTAAATAGTTCTGCCCTAATTTTGTAACTACATTACATTCTTACTCAAGTAAATCCACACATCAGCACATATTCTCACATAATGAGATTCACACAGACATTCCTAATAATATATTAAGTTTCTATATGAATTTTATTTATAGGCTTTTTATTACGAATCAGATTTAAGGAGAAAATCAAGCATGTTTTATTTAATTTATATGCGACCATTATGTTAAGTCCGCCGCTGACTGCTACATAGTCCGCAAGAAGTTAAAGCTGTCGTTTTGTTCATCGTCAGACATCTTGTTGCGTTCATCTCTTATGCAGAACACTCTATACACTCTATTAACCAAACTTACACTTGATATATTAAAAATTCTGACAGAAACAAATGATGCAAAAAATCTGAGATATAAATCCTGCCTCTTCGGGGTGATCGTTATTGGGCACAAAGAATGCTACAGGCAACTAGTAATAAATATTGGTACTTACCTAATATCCCAAATAATAAGTTTCTTGTCATCCCCTCTATCACCAGTGGGCGAGAAGGTCACAATGTAGTTTTCACACGGTGAGAATGATATAAACCTGGCCTCTGGGTGGAAGAACTTCTGGAATTGGCTGAACTTGGGACCCGCCCACAAAGCTACTCCCCGCCAGTGGAACGTAGCTAGGTATGTGCCAAGAGGAGACCAAACTGCGTAAGTTTCAGTCCAGTTCTGGAAATTGGAAATGTTATACACTACATAGCCTTACATAAGTTACTTAATTCCTGGTGTTTCATGAAGTTAGCTATGAACAAAGAATATTTTATTAAATATATAAGAATAACATCCAAGTTGAATAATTGGAATAAATACCATCTTTTATCAGGTCAACAACAACAAAAAGCTATGGTCATGGTCTTGGTCTTGTACCTAATGATCTGAAGCCGTTAAACTATGGTAACAACTGCACCGTTGAGGCCACTATACACTGTTCAGTAAGTAGTAGTTTTTATAGATAAGCTCACATACTACAGGGAACATAATATCATGCAAGTATGAGGCAATCAAGAGAGTTTAAAGAGTTTATTCTGTCTGATCATATCGAAATATTATGACCTTACTAATGAATTAACTAAAATGGCTGCGTTTAGTTCATACACATTAGAAGTGGGAGCGAGATGTATACCAACAAATCACTCTTAAAACCTGCTAAAAAACATTGGCCTTACTAGAAATGCTCCATATTAGAAACAGTAGCATGAGCTACATCTTTCCAAATTTGCCTGAGCAGGGAGAATAACATGAACAGCGAAGATAAAGTGTTGACGCTAAGAGATCTCTTTTAAATCTACACTCTGGTCTCAAATCTCAGGCTGTTCAGAGTATTTCTCTCAGGTAGGCGAAGGATCCAGGACCTGGCATCCACATGGCGAATCCATGGAATGCAAAGATATATATCTCTCAACACCCACTAGTACTTCAAGCCTAGCATTTTCATCTGAAGATATATACCCATTTAACAGCACAAAAATAACTACAAGTTTTGAAGTCATATACTTACTGGTCTCTCCTGCAATACAATGGGTTCAGGGAGTGCATTCTGCCACACCTGCAATGCCACACCAGTCCCAATACCAACAAGGAACTGGTCGTAGGCATCTGGGTCCATCAAGTACCACTGCAAGTCTGACTGCACCTTGAATGGCTGAGGTGATGGAGGCTCCCATTCTTTGGGGATATCTGAATACCTAAAAATGACATTGATATTAAATGATTTATTTTTTTAAGCAATCTTTTAGTGATCACAGTAGATTGATAATTGTGAACATGATACGGGGACTGTATATAGACCCACATAGTCATTAAAGAAGAACATTTTTATTACATCATCTCTAATACATTAAAACTCAACACAAACAGCTTTTATCTGTGTGCAAGCAACTTACACTTTTAACTTATCATATTTTACTGCCAACTGTGCAAAGTACTACTTGTACCTCATGCCTATCCTTGAGTCCGCTCTAAGCATGAGTCATGAAAGTTCCATTATTTCAATTGCCTAAACAATGCTTTTTTGTTTGCTTTAAAGGTATTTAAAATTATAGGTGACAAGTAATATTAATATCATTTCTAGGGTCTATGGTTCCGGCTGTCAAAATATACACGTAAAGTTAATTGCTCCCGACGAAAATTAATTTTTAAACATATACTATAAGCAGTGGAAATCGTAGTGCGTGTTTGCAAAACAGTATTTTAATTATAATCATTATCATCATCATCAAAAACATTGAATCACGTTCTGAACTTTATAACCTCTTAAGTTTATAACCGCCGCGATCCCGCGCTTACGTTGTAGTGTGTGTTTGAAAATCAGTATTTAAGCTGTAATAATACTATAAAAATATAAATCAGACAGTGAAGTGACATTTTAATAATCATTGAATCGCGTTCTAAATTTCATAACCTCTTAAGTTTATAACCTCTTAAGCTTACGTTGAAGTTGAAGTGCGTGTTTGCAAAACAGTATCTAAGCTATGATAATATAAAAATATAAATCAGCCAGTGAAGTGGCATTTTAATAAACATTGAATCACGTTTTAAACTCTATAACCGCTTAACCCTTATATATTGCTGACATTATCACAACACAAACATAGAAAAATGGACCAAAATCAAATGGATGTGCTGATATCGAACATGAACCAAGCCTTCAAAGCAAGAACAGAGGAAATCAAGGAGGAGTTTTCGAAACAAATCCGCACACTCACAGAAAACTTTACTAAAAGTATCGAAACTACGCTAGAAGAAAAACTGAATCCATTTATAGAGGAGAACAATAGACTAAAACAAGAAGTGTCAGTGATGAAGGAAAAAATAAAAATTTAGAAAAAACCACTAAGAAAAATAATATTATTCTCCATGGTGTCGAGGAACGGGAAGAAAATCTCTCTAATCTTATGGAAGTTGTTTTGAAAACTTTCAATGACATGACCAAAGCTGCAAAAATAGAAGACTTCGACAAATGGGAAATAAGCGAGACTTTCAGGCTGGGAAGAAAAGACAATAGGACGATAAGGCCGATACTAATTAAATTTACCTTGATCTGGAGAAAGTTTGCAATCCTACAAAACAACAAACACTTGGTCTAAGATCCCGCTGCGGGATTGGTGTGCTCATCGACTTTTTGTTTAAAACCAAATTTTTATGTTTATTTATAATTGATAGAATATATATTTACTAGGGTGCCTATCAAAATTTGGCCGCCATTATTTTTAATTAAATTATTTTTAATTGATTTTTGGTAAAAAATTTCGTTTATTTATTTTTTAAATAAAATAACGTCTAATTTAATTAAAAATAATGGCGGCCAAATTTTGATAGGCACCCTAGCAAATATATATTCTATCAATTATAAATAAACATAAAAATTTGGTTTTGAACAAAAAGTCGATGAGCACACCAATCCCGCAGCGGGATCTCGTACTAACTTTCCTGAGAATGTATATGCTACAGAAGACTTCCCAAAGGATGTACTGCTTGTTAGGAAAGAGCTAAAAACAGCGCAACTAGAGGAGATAAAGAAAGGAAACTTGGCTATAATCCGATATGATAAACTCATAATAAAAAGAAATAAGCAAGGGAATAGTCAGGATAAACGTAAACGCTCACCGACAAAAACACCAGAAAACACTCAAATATACAGAGAGGGAGACAGCTTAACGGCTCCAAGTAAAATAAATAGAACAAACAAACTTAAGTTCACAAGTCGTTCCAGAACAAACTCGCAATCTGACAAGCAAACTTCAAAAAACTAAAACTGCATGCCACGAATCAGAAGACCACAACTAAAGAAAAAACTGAAAACTTAATAAATATAGAACCAAAAGATCCTAATCCGGCTGATCCCTGTGGGATGTCCGATCAAAACCCTCCAGCTTGAAAAAATTACAAAAGATGTGAAACATTTCATATTGAGAGCAGTGGAAGTTGCTGGAGGAGGCCTATGCCGAAAGGCACACTGTGTTAAGAGACATATTCTAATTAAAATAATGTAAAAATTAAAATCTCTTAACACAGAATAAAGGGCTTATTATTATTATTTAATATTAATATCATTTAATTTAAATAGTTATTAATTATTATCAGGCTTATGACAACAGCAATAAAATTGTTTACAATATGTGAGTTTCATTCAGTCAATGTACTTTTAAAATGTCAACATTTTTATCAAAACCCTTTAACATTGGTGTGACAGATATGTATGTGAAAGCGGCATCCAACTGCCGCTTAAATCTTGACTACTATTACTATTTTCTTGGGTAAGATTTTATGATAAAGACTTACTGAGATGAAATTAATTGGAAGTGTTTAGGACGCTCTTTTGTTACATTTGTTATAATTTTTATGATGCGGAGGCTAATATTTTTTTTTATGGATTTTTGAAAATTACCAGTTTTAATTGTTTGTGATTAATTGTTCAGGAAAAGAAATGGGGCTATCGGTTTAAAATTAACAATAAATATACAGAGTCCATCTTAGCTTTTGCAGATGGCCTTGCTTTACTGACACAAAACCCAAAACATTGTCAGGAGCTATTGAATGCAGTGGATGAGATCTGTTCATGGATTGGTGGGCTGAGGGCAAAGCCAAGCAAATGTCACTATGTCTGGGGAGACGAAATACTAAATTTACATCCTATGATCTCTCTATTAGTGGCCAAAGTGTAACCATTGCTAAAGCATTGCTTTTTAAGTTCCTCGGTAGAAAGATTGATTACAAAGGATGTACTTCATCCCTTGAGGTAGTTGTTGATAACTTCATAGATGACCTTAATAAGGTAAACCAACAGTCCATAAGCGGTATAAAAAAAGCGAGGGTCTATGACAACTATCTCACTTCACGTCTTACTTGGCCATTCCTCGTTTCTGATATTGGCGGAACCCATCTGGCAAAACTAGATGCAAATGTCATTAAAACATCTAGCACTCTCTGCTGACCCTTCAACTCTATTCAGAAATTACAACAATTTTGGCTTAAAACTAAAAAGGCAAAATCAGTCAGGCAATCAGAACTCTATAAACACCTCAGAGTTACCAGAATGCACATTCTAGTTAAGTCCCAGGACGAACTAGTCGCGTCACTTCCTAAAGACGAGGGTGCCAGAAAATTTGACTGTAGGCTTCAATTTTACAAACAATTTATGGCAGGGGCTCAGGTAAATAGAACCGGGTTGGGTGCAATACAGAAGAGGGAAGACCAAGACTTGATAAAATATTTTCTTAAACAAGATGAGGATGACAACTACAAAGAGCATGCCATGAACTTAGAAATGCAAAATGAGTGGTTAAACTTAGGTGAGTTCTGCATCCCTCTAGCTCGATTGGTCTCCTAGCTTATTTTATCTTAATGCCTTCCAACTAACTCTCTCAGATCAGAGTAACTTAGTAAGATAGATAGATAGAGCTCAAAAAGGGTTGACGACGAATAAAAGATAAACTAACTTCATTAAAGCAGGCTCAAGTACAAATTCCACCAGCAAGCCTTATTCAATTCTGGGCTCTGCTCCTGATTGGACTATAGTAATGGACACATATGAAGAGCACTATAAAATCCTGGAAGACTTAGCTATTTCGACAGCTAGGCCGGACATATTTCTTTTTTCCAAACAAATCAAATGTATAGTACTTGTACTGTAAGCTTATTACAGTGCCGTGGGAAACAAACATCCCTAAAGACCATATATTGAAAGTGAATAAATATTATGACCTTAACAATGAACTAACCAAAAACGGCTATGTGGTTAGTTTATATGCGGTAGAAGTGGGTGCGAGAGGTATACCAGCGAAGTCACTCTATAACCTGCTAAAAGACCTTGGTCTTACTAGAAGTGCAGTAAGCTCCGAACGAAACGAGTGTCCAAAGCTGCACTAGTGGGGTCCTTCCGAATTTGGCTGGGCAGGAAGAATAACTTGAACAGAGGAGGTGAGTGTTGACACGCTTTGCTAAGGGTACCCTTAAGCCTACACCCGTGTCACGAGTCTCGGGCTCTGTTCGGAGGTTTTATCTCAGCCATGCGATGGACCCAGCACCCGCATGGTGAATCCATGGAATGCTGAGATATTCGACTCTCGTTTTGCAAGATTCTGTTTTCCAAAGTTAGTTTAAACCACTTTTAATAACTTTAATAGCTCACTAATATTATAAATATCATAATCACTACATAAAACTTATCATTTAATTTGTAATTTTATGACTGTCATTTTGACAAATTAAAAAATTGGCGGCATATAATCTAGACTAATCCTGTCAAACCCCAGTAGCGTTCAGAGCTAATGTGCTCGCCAATCCAACAAAAAATGTATGTATATATTTATGTATACTAAAGTGATATATTAGTATTAATTATCAACTGAAAATGATAAAAATGATAAAATATTAACACCCCGACTCAGGGCACCCCAACTCGGATAGGTTAGGTTTGAAGGCTAAGCAGTAAGCCTTAGCCTTCGTGGTTATTTTTTTTGTAAACCACCCATAAATAGAAGCACCGCGAAGCGGGGTGGGGTGGGGCATTAAAATGTTATGTCAAATTATTCTCTCATTTATTTATCTACAATTATTTTTTAAACTTTTAACAATGCTTATAAAATTATAAAAATAAACACTATTAAAAATTTATAAAAAAATCCATTCCACCTGCTAGGGGGGCCCGGGGGTCCAAGCAACCGGTGATCAGGGCTCCAGAGTGAGGAACCTCCTCACAATATGCGCCATTTCAGGAATTACTGCCTTCTGTATCCCTTGATCCAACAACTAAGCGAAAGGTTTTAAGATGTTTGTAAAAGCTTTTCGCTATAAGACCGTTGAAATGATTGATTACAAAAGACGCACTCCATCCCTTGAGGTAGTCGTCAATAACTTCATAAATAAGGTAGACCAACAGCCCATTAACAATATAAAAAAAGTGTGGGTCTATGACAACTATCTCACTTCACGTCTGACTTGGCCATTCCTCGTTTATGATATTGGCAGAACCCATCTGGCAAAACTAGATGCAAATGTCATAAAAACATTGAAGTCTTGGTTTGGTCTAGCACTCTCGGCTGACCCTTCAACTCTATTCAGAGATTACAATAATTTTGGGTTAAAACTAAAAAGGCCATCGGAACTCTATAAACACCTCAGGGTTACCAGAACGCACATTCTAGTTAAGTCCCAGGACCAACTAGTTGCATCACTTCCTAAAGGGTGCTGGAAAACTTGACTCTAGGCTTCAATTTTACAAACAATTTATGGCAGGGGCTCAGGTAAATAGAACCGGGTTGGGTGCAAGACATAAAAAGGAAGACCAAGACATAATAAAATCTTTTCTTAAACAAGATGAGGACAACAACTACAAAGTGCATGCCATGAACCTAGAAATGCAAAACGAGTGGTTAAACCTAGGCGAGTTCTGCATCCCTCTGGCTCTGAAGTGGCGCGCCTTGCTGTACGATTGGTCTCCTGCCTTATTGAAATTTTATCTTAATGCCTTTCAACTGACTCTCCCAGATCAGAGTAACCTAGTAAGATGGGGAAAAGCCTCGGAAAAATCTTGCTATACCTGTGGTGAGGCAGTGGGCACTGCAAGGCACTTATTGGTAGGATGCAAGGTGCTCCTGGACAGGGGTCTCTACTCACGCCGCCACGACAGAGTACTAGAAATCATACGTGAAGCTATAAGCCTTTCAGTAGCTAGGGCTCAAAAAGGATTGACAACGAATAAAAGACAAACTAACTTCGTTAGAGCAGGCTCTAGTACAAATTCCACCAGCAAGCCTTATTCAATTCTGGGCCCTGCTCCTGATTGGACTATATTAATGGACATGTATGAAAAGCACTATAAAATCCCGGAAGACTTAGCTATTATGACCAGATATATTTCTTTTTTCCAAACAAATCAAACGTATAGTACTTGTTGAGCTTACAGTGCCGTGGGAAACAAACATCCCTAAAGATCATGTATTCAAAGTGAATAAATCCTATGACCTGACTAATGAACTAACCAAAAATGGCTATGTGGTTAGTTTATACGCGGTAGAAGTGGGTGCGAGGGGTATACCAGCGAAGTCTCTCTACAACCTGCTAAAAGACCTTGGCCTTACTAGAAGTGCAGTAAGCTCCATATTGGAACGAGTGTCCAAAGCTGCTCTAGTAGGGTCCTTCCAAATATGGTTGGGCAGGGAGAATAACTTGAACAGAGGAGGTGAGTGTTGACGCGCGTCACTAAGGGTACCCTTAAACCTACACCCGAGTCACAAGTCTCGGGCTCTGTTCGGAGTTTTTCTCTCAGCCACGCGATGGACCCGGCACCCGCACGGTGAATCCATGGAATGCTAAGATATTCGTCTCTCATAGGAACAATCATTGTTGAATCAACATTCCACATGGCGGTAATCTCGTGACCAAGCAAGCTGAAAAGGAATAAATATCAAATACTTGGAGTATTTGATACTTTTTCCTTTTCAGCTTTCACCAGATTATCGTTATGTGGAACAGTAATACCAACAATCATTGCGTGGCGCGTTGATCGATCAATTATCACTATATCAGGTTTATTGGCTACAATATACCTATCAGTGATAATTGTTCGATCCCAGTAGAGCAATGCTGTTTTTCAGAACTGGCGCTGGGTCATACCTATAGTAAGGCACCTCAAAATCGACAAGGCCATACTGAAGAGCAAGTTGTTGGTGGATTATCTTGGCTACTTGATTATGTCTGTGCAAGTATTCACCATTAGCAAGATGAGAACAGCCAGAAACTATATGTCTGAGGGATTCCCCAGGCTGATGACACACTCGACATATGTCTAGAGTGCCATCTTGAATAGGTTAGGTTAGAAGGCTAGGCATCAGCCTTAGCCTTCGTGGTTTTTTTTTTTGTAAACCACCCGTAAATGGAAGCCCCGTGAAGCGGGGCAAGTGGGGCATTAAGATGTTATGTTAAATTATTATTATGGCATATATTTGTGTATCTTCTGTCCTGCTGATGTGCCCGCCAATCAAACAAAAAATGTATGATTTTTTACGTCACTATTAGTATTAATTATCAACTGAAAACTATAAAAATTATATTAACACCCTGAATCAGGGCACCCCGACTCGGATAGGTTAGGTTATAAGGCTAGGCATCAGCCTTAGCCTTTGTGGTTATTTTTTTGTAAACCACCCATAAATAGAAGTCCTGCGAAGAGGGGCGGGGTGGGGCGTTAAAATGTTATGTTAAATTATGTTTGTGGATCCTCTGTCCCGCTGATGTGCCCGCCAATCAAACAAAAAATGTATGTATTTTACATCACTATTAATGGGGGGGAAATAGGGGGGGTGATGCTCTACCCTCCCTCCACAGCTAGTATAGGAAATCTTTAAACAATAAGTAACTTTTTTCATACATTTATAACAAAAATACCTAATTTTTCTAAAATTAAAAAAAAAAGTATTAACTTCCGCAAGTGGGGAGGGTGGTGATGGGTGAGGACCCTCCCCCCTCTCTCCTCTCCTCTCCTATCGTAAGTCCTAGTCCTAAAATTTGACCCATATTGTTGAAATACATAACACATACTCACTTTTTGAAATCAGTAAAAAGGTTCACTAAAAATGTATGCTGCTTATCCAATTTACAATTGTTGGTGGCGGCCACAGCCTCCGCGGCGTTTTGTGGATTATTGTACTCCAAGAATATGTAGCCTGTGGTCAGCCCATTCTCAGTCGTGGGGTAAAACTCGTTCACTATCTTCCCAAATTTGCTAAAGATCTTGTTTATGACGCTCTGGAGCTTTTCCAACCGCTCCGGCCCGACCTGCGGGCACCCGTCCACCACTACCACATTCTCGTACCCATCAGACTCTTTTGGCTTGGACTCCAAAACGTCTGCCAGCAGTTCTGCAAGTGCAACGTCAATTTGAGGTTAGAAACTTTACGCAAGCAATTTTTACCATACACCAATACATGTGACAAAAAGTTAATACCGTATTATCTTTAACACATCTCACTATAATAAATAATGTGGAAGAAACGCTGAAAAAACGAGCAAAGCTTAATAATTCAAAGATGACGCATATGGCCGGGGCAACCTCAACACTTGTAAAACCCACCCTCATCAGGAATATCATCCACGAATCCTTCCGGGTCGTCGAAATTGGGTTCCTCGTCAAAATTCTGCTCCTCATTATCACTTTGGGGAGTGTGGTTCACTTTCTCATCGCCTTTTTTCTTTGCCATTTTGACGTTATATGGTGTGGTACCGGAAGACACGCCATTAGTGAACTAAATCCATAGATTAGAACAGCGAAGTCAAGCTGTAGTAATAGACAATAATTCAACTTTTAAAGCAACTTTCACTCGTGATTCGGATACTTTGATGAAAAAAATTATACGAAAAAATCATGAACATTATGTTTATGTTTTATGAAATTCATATGGCATGATAAATAAGTGTTAGATTACAATTATTATGTGTATTAAAATTTCAAAACCTTAGATGAATAAAAAAACAAAAAAATAGGTATGGATTTGGAGTCGAAACATCGTGCCGGAAACATTGATCCAGTTGGATCCAGTGAATCAGTGGCAGACAGAGAGAGCAATAGGTAAGAAAATTTGTATGAAAGTCTTTCAAAGAAAAATAAAAGGGCAAGTGGTTTTCACGTCGACGAAGTCGCGGGCTACTGCTAGTTCCAAAATATTATCCATGCCTTTCTTTAAAAAATAATAAATACAAACTTATGACTAACGCTTATTTGTGGTTTATAAAATCGCTTTTGTCTATGCCGGTGCCATGGCGGCAATTTTGAATTCAACTCTTTGGTGAAATAATTCCCATTTTATTTAGATTTTTTTAATTATAAAGTTTCTTGAGCTAATAACTATTAATTTGTAATCCCTTATTATTCAGTTAACATTTGTAACTGAAAATATAAAAGTCTGCTAAAATATGATTTATCTTAAATTGATACTGATTTACATTTTAATAACTGGTTTGTTATTTTAACCGACGAAATAAAACAGAGTAGGTTCTCTTTCTAGTTCTCTCCTTTTATTTTATGTATGACCACGCATAACTTTTTACAGAGTTGTCCGATTTTGATAATTCTTTTTTTGTTAGAAAGGGCATACATCCAAGGTGGTCCCATTGTCATCATGTTAGGATCTGATGATGATATCCTGGGAAAATTGAAGGTACTCTTAAAATTTTGGAGGCACGCTTACAGCGATTTCGGTTTTTGTCTCGGTATCGGTAGCTTTTTAGCTACTAGTGCCGTATAATATACAATGACAGTATAGTACGAGTACGATACGTGGCGATTAATCACTAAAAAGTAAGAAATAAAATTTTTTAAATAAAAATAGGACCGACTCAAAACGCACTAAAAAGTAAAAAATAACCGTGTCATTTAGTTGCTTTAATTTACTTAAGCATGTCTAGGAGTCGGTGCCAGCCCAGGTTTCTACTTTAAAGACGTTACCTAGAACCCACAAACTGCTTTAATACGTACAATAAATGTTCCTTAAACTTGGCTAGCACTAGCACCAACTTCATAGATATGATCAAGTAAATTAAAGCAACTAAATGACCGTTATGAGTTATTTTTTACTTTTTAGTGATTTGAGTCGGTTCTATTTTTATTTAAAAAAATTTAATGGTTGTTGAGCATAATCAGCTTACGTTCACAAGATACTGAGTTCAAGTCCTGAGCTTTGAAGTATTGAGATATTCATTCAAAGAAATTCTTAAATTTTACTACTTTCAATGAATAGCTTAGTGTGGTCTCCGAAAGCACATGAAATAACATAACCTCCTCCGTCGAGAACAATTTGTTTAAGTTAAAATTTTAAGGGTTACATACATTCCATGCCTCGGAGACCACACTAAGCTATCGGTCCGGTATTTATCTTCTGATAACCATCATAGTGACCGTAAGAGCATTATCGCCCTAAGCCCATCAACACGCTTTGAGTCAGCTTTGTCGCCTAAGTTCCATTATCCTCTCCTAAAAAGGAGGGAGATTTTGCCTTATAGCAGGGTCTCAAAAAAATCTGATAATCTTGATTCTATTTATTTTATTTCTAGGTAGTTTACCTACCCAAACCCAGAATAAGAAAACATATACATATTAGAATTTAAATTAACGCGAGTATTTTCCGTATTATCTAAATATAATCGGGTAAAACTCACGTCAATAATGTCGGAGTAAGCTTCACGCCAAGTTGCACGAACAAGCGAGCTCATGATTAAGGACCCCGTAAGTGTTCGACACTAGTTAAGCAAACTCCGACAAGAATGACTTGAGTTTTGGCTATTTATATTTTAATAATAACAAAATATATTCTTATATTTATATCCTAATAATATAAACCATCTTTTTACCCGACTGCGTTAGAAGGAGGGTTATGTTTTTTGAGCGTATGTATGTATGTCCATTTCTTCGGCACGCGCTATAGCCTAAACGGCTGAACGGATTTTGACATGTGAGGATGTCGTTGAATTTGTAAAAATTGTGGCAGTGACATAGGCTATATAAATTTTCAAAATGGCGGTTGTAAATGGGGGAAAAAGGGGGGACGTGTGTATGTCTTTCTCTTATCTTAGCAATATGGATGTCAAATGAAAGGTCGTAAAGAGACCATTTCAAAAATATAAATATCATATCATGTTTATATTGCCGTTTTAACAAAAAATGGCAAAAAGTGTACCAAGTGTACAGTCTCATTTCTATATCATAAGCTAAAACTAAAAAGTCTCAAATAAAATTATTATTATAAAAACAAAAAACCTGACTGCTTAGAAGTTATGAACTGAAAAGAGAAAAACAAGGACCACTATATCTATATAAAATTCTAAATACTTTATGGTGCTGCAGGCGGGGACAAACGTAGCTTTGGTAGATCTTTCTTTCCCCGCAGAAATAAAGTATTTTGTCCCCGCTTGCATCTCCATAAAGTATTTAGAATTTTATATAGATATAGTGATCCTTGTTTTTTTTGATATAAATCATTTTTTATCTCATTATGTAAGCAGGCGGTATAAAACCTATAATTCACATTTGCGGTTTTGCATTTGAAACACACGATAAAAGCTTTCCTGTTTTGCAACGTTCGCAAATCGTATCCAATAACCGGTGTTTATCGAAAAAAACTAATAGGTAGGTAGCATACAATAAACGTGGTAGCCAGGCAGGCAGGCACAGCGTTTGCGGGTCACCGAACATGAAAATTGAGGCCACGCTGCACACGTCCGATGGGTTATTGGCTTATAACTGGTCATATGCGAACATGTGGATATATGATTTATTGTGTACCTACTATGTACCTACCTAGTATCACCTAGTACTAATACTAGTAGTACCTACTACGTATTGGTACTGATAAGATTATTACTTATTATCACATATCGAAATATTTTAAATTTTATAAGGTATACTATGTGTTAGTTAAATGGTATAAGATCCTGAAATGTCTGAGAGATTTTCTCTTCATTTAGGATTGCTTTTTAACCCCCAACGCAAATAGAGGGGTGTTATAAGTTTGCCATGATATCTGTCTGTTTCTGGATATGTTTTATTGTTTTATATTTGAAAATCAGTTTCTTAATGTTGTTTAATGCTCTTTAAAGTTTTTAATTGAATTTACAATATCACTGACAGTGTTAGAGTTATTTATCAAAAAACTGAGATTCTAGTTTTCCATTATAAACATTGCAATTTTATCTTGTAAAATAAATAAATATCGCATCAAAAGAGCCTTTTTTATTTTATTTTCATTGTAATTGAATATTCTCAAAAATAATGAAGTCTCAACTAGTTTACCTACGAGTATAATTTAACATGACGTAATGCATTTACTACAAATTAGTATATATGTAAACATTGATTGAATAGAAATGACCAATTAAAATTACATTAAAATATATTTAATATTAGGTTATAAAAAAATATGGACAAACTGGGTTAAAACTATCGCCACAAGCATTGACATATTAATACTATGGACTTCGGGTCTAATGCAAAATTTACGTCAAAAGTGTCCCAAGATATTTTATACATACTAGGATGTATTTATGTTTTTATACACAAAATAACATTGTAATGTATGTCTTATCGTATTGTTATACAGTCTAATTTGCAACGGTCTAATTGCATGTAATAAGTAATCAGCTACGATTGACGGTTGCCATGGCAGCCTTTTTTTGACATGACAGCTTCCCGTGAAAATAGGACAACATAAATGGTGTGGAGTCGGTAGCTTTCAAATTTTTTTGGCATCTTATATTTATATATTATATTTACAAATTTTAATTTATATTTACATATCCCTGACCTCTATATGCTGGGATAAATCTTGTACCAAATAATAATTGTTGTAATTATCTTGTATAAAATAATAATTAGTTATAATAATAATTAATTACAAACCAAATCCACTAATGTACAAAATGATATGCCACTCGACATAGTTCTTTACTTTGAAATTTTAAGTTCTCGATATTTTCCTCTTTTTCATTAAACTGAAAATATATTTTTTTACTTCAATGACGTTAGATCACTTTTTTAAATAACTGTTCCTAATTCCATGTAGATAATTCTTATAGTTATCAAATTAATATACCATTATGGTAAAAGTCATTTGATTAATATTCATGACATAAAAAATAAAAGTTGACATAAAAAATAAAAATTTTTGAATTGAAAATAATTAAAATATTTTCATTCAAAAATTAAGTAATTAAATAATTCAAATGTTAAACAACAAAATAACTCTATGCAGTCGTTGTTCTAAATCATTCTATTGCTCACGGCAGATCCGAACTAAATGTGGTTAATTAGATAAACATATTGCACTCCTTCTATCCTATACGCGGGTAGCGTATGGGAAAAGGACAGATAGATACTTTTGTTCATTTTGGTTGGTTATGCAATTCGTTTCTATAGTTTATTAAAATTTTAATAAAATAGCTTGTTTCTAAGCAAAATAATACTTTAAAATCATCAGTAAATATTTACTTACTGAAAATATGGTACACCGTATTCTTTTCTCACTTTACTCGGGTAGTTCTTACAAGTTTTTTATAACACATTACGGCATTATTGACGTGTATTCTGTCAGTCAGCTAATATGAGACTGAATTGCGATTGGAACTCATTTCGCGTTTTGGCTTACTTTTGGTTCGGACACTTTTTATCGCTGACCCGAAGTCCATAGTATTAATATGTCAATGGCCACAAGGTATAACATAGCAAGGTATAACAATTACTGATAGTTCAATTCATTAAGACGCGCCCCACTATTTCTCGCGAGGGGAAACCGAAGGGTGCGGGGAGTACAGTTCGAACATCAGTCTCGAGTCGACCACGGCTCGGTGTACACGGGCTATTGTAGGTTGTATCGCTGCGTGTCATGACCGAACGGAATGATGCTCTACTTAATTTTTTTACCAATATTATATTTATAATGTCAAAAAACGTATCGTATGATGATAAACTACACATTTAAATGTGACTTAGCCAGAAGAATCGTTCCGTTGCCCATTCCTTCAGGTTGACCGACTCGACTTTAATTTTTCTACAAAGGTCACTTGATCTTCCAAATTAGCTTAGCATAATAGCTTTGGTATTTGTACTATATATACATTGGTACTATCCTACTAAAAAGACGTACCGTCAAGCGATTTAGCGTTCCGGTACGGTATAGTGTAGAAACTAAAGGAATGTAGATTTCATGCTACTCCTAACAAGTTAGCCCGCTTCCATCTTAGTTTACATAAACTAACTTGTAATGAATCAAAATAATAATAGATATCATGGGTTCACGCTTTACAAAAACGCTAGGGACAAGACAGCGTGGAGTTGAGCTCAATCATTGTTATGTATAAACTGTTTAAACAAAAGAAAAATAAATATACTAGGTACCTATTTGAGATGATTGTGGGTATGTGTGTTTTTAAGATATTTTTAAATGGGTTAATATATATGTCGAAGGAATTAGACTAGAGACTTAGAATAGATTGTTGTAATATTGTAATAGACGTCATTGTTTATGGAAATGTTACTGTCTGTGTCGAAGGAATTAGACTAGAGACTTAGAATAGATTGTTGTAATATTGTAATAGACGTCATTGTTTATGGAAATGTTACTGTCTGTGGATGTAATTATTTTTGGTATGTCACGAGTTTTTTTATGAAAGTAATCGAAATAGAACTAATTGTTAATCATTTAATGAGAGATATGAGATAGGTGCTTACTTAAAACTTTAACACAAATTTAAATTCAATTTGATTTGATAAATGAATGAATGATTGATTAGTTTTAATACTCCAACCAATAAAAGAGTCGGGCGCCAAAGTCCTAGTAGAGTATTTACACCATCTTGAGGGGAATAAAGGAGTTGGGTAGTTAGTTTGTGTCTGGAGTGCGGTGAGGATATTTGGTCGAGTTGGACCAGTGTAAAAGTGTTCTTAAGAAGTAAATTAAATTAGGGAGTAAAGTAAGATGGGTGTAAATAAACTACTGTTCTGAATCTTTATAATACGTCAGGAATTATAAAAATCTATTTCATGTATCAAAACATTGTGAACTTGCAATATATCTGTTCGTGAAGACAAAGTCTTTGTAACCCTAGAAAACGCCCAAGAGATTAAGAACCACTAAAGATGATGTCAAGCAGAATTGTTATACTCCGATATATATATTAACCTATATCACAATATAATTTTGCTGTGCAGGACCAACACGCCATATTCATTTTTAAAAATGAGTTAAAATGAAGTAGAGCATACTGCTAGTCATACATGACATTCTTGTTGACATAACTAACTTGACACTTTGTGTGAGTGTGCACACATTGCTACTCGTTACGTAGTAATAGAACTCACATTCTTGCCGTTTTTATTGCACACTTGCACTGTAAGCGTTTGAAAAACAAAACACTACGAGCCATCGTGGATTGACCAAGCTATATTTCATGGCATGACACGTGTACACATATTATTTGGGTATTTTCTATGGATGAGTGGCATTTTTATGCTATTTTCAGTGCGTCACGGTCTTTGGTTACATAGACACAATACAAGCACAGTATGTGTTGAGTCAGGTAAAAAGACTTTACATATTCCTAGGTATTTAAGTAGCTCATTAAGTCAGTAAATATTGCGAAGACTTTCGAAATGAATAAGAATCGGAAAGGTCAATGCACTAACATAAATCCTTGTATAATGGCTCCAGTGAAAATTTAAATAACAATGAACATTTGGCCATCTATTTAAATACCTTTATTGTGAGCGTTGGGGTTCGGTCTTGGGTTTTTTTTTAAAAGTATGTGACCCTTTTTTAAGGAAAAAAATATAGATATGCGGATATGTTTTAATCGTAATCAAGAAAAAAATAATCCTTCCACAACTTGTTTTATTATATCCCGTTTGGACAACGTTTTAATGAAAGCTTCGTGGCGGCACGCCACTTCCAACAATATGATCGTCATATTTTAGCCAATTTACAACAAAACCTTAACAAATTATTTATTAACTTTAGGTGCAAACTGCATTCAAATCCGTTCAATATTTTTTGAGTTTATTGCGATCTGACAGACAGACGCTCAGAGAGGATTTTATAATATAACAGAAGTGAAGTGATAATGTGAGCTATATTTCATTTACCCAATTACCCCAAGGTTATTTTTTCTAATAAATTGAGCATTTCTGAACGAACAAAGTATACAACGCATGTGACCTCGACAGCTTTCTTCGAGAATGTAGAAAGTGGGACGCCATAAGCTCATTGTTTGACTTAACTTTACTAAGTAAGCTGAACTAACAGCGCTCCTATTACACAACGACTTAATTACTTAGATAAAGCCATTTGCGTTTCCTTGCTGATAAGTTATCTAAGTTCTCAACTTCTAACTTACTTTATAATCTACTATACAGCAAACTTTGTTACCATTATTGTCAAATATATGCATAATTTTCTCGAAAACGCCATTTTAAAATCCGTCCAGCGGAATCAAAGGTAGTAAGCGAGTAGTAAGACATATACTTATCTACTAAAATTTCTATATTGTTATTTGATTGATTTCTTAATTGTTTTTTACTTATTATAGTAATTTAATATACACTATAGTTGGATTAAAAATTACAAAATGTATTTAAATCTCACAGGCAAGCAATTTTCATATTTCTTGAATGGGGCCTTCAAGTATCAGGGGTTAAAGTATGAAATTGCCGATTTGTACTGAAAAATAAAAATTCGTTTTTTTTTAATTTAACATATTTATTTAATATAAATAAATAATTACCATTATTATCTATACATTGCTGCCATCTAATAAGAAGCTCATGCCTTTGCGATAGAACTCTGGTGATCTATGATTCGACAAACTGCGTGAAAGCATTTTGCACTGCCTCCTGAGAAGAAAACTTTTTATCACGTAGAAAATTGTCCAAATCACAAAAAAAATGGTAGTCCGTTGGAGCAAGGTCTGGTGAATATCTAGGGTGAATGGTTTCTAATTGCAGTTCCTGTAGAGTTAAAACGGTTTCTCGTGTTGTATGAGGTCTCGCGTTATCATGGAGCAATAATGGTGAAGATCGATTCATAAGTCGGGGCTGTTTCACTGCTAATTTCGCTATCATTGTTCGGAGTTCGGCGCGGTAGACATCTGCCGTTATTGCTTGACCTGATCGGAGAAAGCTATAGTGATGTTATTCACGCTGAGACCACCAAACAGTTACCATTACCTTTTTATTGGTAAGCTTTGCTGTAGGACACTGTTACGGCGTTTGACCTGGGGTCAGCTATTGCATTTCCGCTTACGATTATCGTAGAGTCCATTTTTCATCACATGTCACAATTAGATCCAATATTCCTTCATTTCTGTATCGATTCAACAAGGTAACGCAAGTTTCAACACGCGTTCCTTTCTGCAGATCAGTCAAATCATGAGGCACCCATTTTTCATATCTTTTTATTTTATTGATTTGACGCAAATGAGTCAATATTGTTGGTAAAGTAACGTTTAACCATGCCGCTAATTCCTGGGTAGTTTGCCTCGGATCGGCTTCCACGTGGTTCGTTCTTCAAACGAAGTTTTATATATATATATATATATATATATATATATATATATATATATATATATATATATATATATATATATATATATATAAATATAGTTAAACAAATAACTAATACAGACTTTGGCCTGACTAGAACTGTAGTAAGGTCTATTCTAGAAAGAGCAGGATCCTACCAGATTTGTTTGGGCAGGGAGGACAATTTGAGCAGAGAAGGTGAGCGTTGACATGTCACTAAAGAGTTTAAAGCCTATATCCATGTCGCAAGTCTCTGACTCTGTTCGACGTTATTCTCTCAGCCACGATGGACCCGGCACCCGCTCGGTGAATCCGGGGAAAGATATAGGTATTGTAGATAGGTGTCACTATCTACAATACCTACCTATTTTATATTTAACCGATAGGTATCTAGTAGGTAGGAAGTACGATCTAAATATTATTCATACATTTACCATTAAGTACATTTAAAACCAAACGAACCACCTGGAATGGATTCATTAAACAAATAAGATAGGACTTGTAAATAGAACTGCACAAGTACCTAACAAAAACAAACCATAAATTTCTTACTAAATCTCACATTACCTTGTCTGTTGAAGATTTTAATTCAATTTTATTCTCACAATGTTTTCATTTATTCAATGTCGTGGCTAAAGACAATCGCGCAGAAAATAGACCAAACGTGTTTGCGTCATTTTCTTGATGATTAATACGTTTTACGTAAGACCACGAATACTGCAGACTTTATTTACCTTTATTCCTTTTCTCGTTGATCCAGTGGTAAGCCGCGTGGCTTGGGATCTAAAGGTGCTGGGTTCGAGTAAAAGGAAGAGGGTTGGCTTGGTTAAAAATGTAGAGGTTTTCTTTCTTACAATAAATTCTTATTCATCATTATCAACCGATAGATGTCCACTATTTGACATGGGTCTATTGAAAGGAATTCGAAAAAAACAGCCATCCAGCGGCTCTCCGCAACCCCCTTGATGTCATCAGTCCACCTTGTTTGGGGTCGACAACACTGCCCTTTCCGTTGCTAATCACCATTCCTTAAATTCTTAGTAATACCTAAAAATTCTCGGCCCCGAGTTGGGAAGACAGTGTTACTATACTTCGAACTTCTGAGAGGAAGATTAGTGAAACTTTCGCGAAAGACAGTTTTAAAAATACATAAAATAGATCTTTACGCATAAATCTCAGCTAATGTAAAAAGCTTAAAATTTTACAAAGATTATCATTATTATAGCCCTCTAGAGCCTGGCTATATAACATGAGATTTGGTGCCCACCACGTTGCTGCGATGCTAGTTAGTGGGCTTTGTGTTGGAAGAACTTTTTGGAAGAAAGAACAATCCAATACTTTATTTCGTTACTGATACAAAAATTGTCCTTAACAGTCGAAATAAAGTATTTTCATTTATTAACCGATTTAACACACGAATCCAGAACCTTAAGATCCGTAACCACATAGTCTCACCACTGTACTAACGAGGTCGCTGTACAATAAACTCAAGGCTTCTATAGTTACAGCGGTGACGAGTATTACAGTATGTTTATAGATTGCCGCATACCGCTATGTAACTGGGAACATGATGTCATGTCATCCCGCAGGTAATCGCTATATCTAATGATAAAAACTAACGTAATAATAACTGCCGTTGATGTAATTTCATAGTGGGTCTTATGACAGAAAGCTTTATAGAGTTTAAGATAGTTGATGAAAAAGAGATTCATTAAAGTTCGTGCGGCTTTTTCGATGAAAATGAGATGTTTCTAATGACACAGGCAGTTTTTGCGGTATTTACGAACTTGGGAATTTAGTTAAATTAATTAATTGTGACTTATAATTAGAACTACTCACGCCTATATATTTTAGTCTAAGAGTCCAAAAATGATAAATTAAATTAGTATTGCCTTAGTCTTCGCAGTAAAAAAAGATTTTTCAATTAAAATTTTTAGTTGCGATGATTTTTAGTTGCCATGCGTAAATGTTAAATTACTTAAATTATGTGCTGATTATATTAGTAGGTAATTCTATAATACGTACTTAACTGACTTACTATACTTATATAGTATAGCCAGGTAAGTAAGTGATTTTATTAATGCTGTAGGCTAGCACTTGACTGATGGTAAACGATAATAGGTACAGCCTACGCTGGTACACGCTTGCCTATAAGATGTCTATTCACTCTTGACTTAAAGATACCCATATTGTAGGTGGTAGGGAAAACGGAAACTGGAAAGGCATTCCAAATTTTAGCAGTGCGTTTGAGGAATGAGTAACCAAACTTTCACACGTCCAAGGAATATCGACCGCATAACGGTGTAGATCTCTGCGATGCCTGGCAGTTCTATTATAAAACGGAGATGAAGGAACGAGATCAAACAGTTGATGAGCACACTCTCCGAAATATATCTTGTAAAAAACCGACAGGCAACATTTCAGCGATGCTCTAGAGACGAATATCTTAGCATTCCATGGATTCACCGTACGGGTGCCGGGTCCATCGCGTGGCTAAGAGAAAAACTCCGATCAGAGCCCGGGACTTGTGACATGGGTGTAGGTTTAAGAAATCTCTTAGTGATGGCCGTCAACACTCATCTACTCTGTTCAAGTTATTCTCCCTGCCCAGCCAAATTCGGAAGGACCCTACTAGAGCAGCTTTGGAAACTCGTTCCAATATGGAGCTTACTGCACTTCTTGTAAGGCCAAGGTCTTTTAGCAGGTTATAGAGAAACTTCACTGGTATACCTCTCGCAGCCACTTCTACCGCGTATAAACTAACCATATAGACATTTTTAGTTAGTTCATTAGTAATTATACTCTATTTAGAGGAAGTATACAATGTATTCAACGACTTGTACACTTACAGTCGTGTTGTTACCGCTATGTAGCTGGGAATATGATGTCATCCCGCAGGTAAACGCTATATCTGACGATAAAAACGTAATAACTAATAAATTAACTGCAGTTAATGTAATTTTATAGTGGGTCTTATAACAGGAAGCTTTATAGAGTCTAAGACGGTTGAGAAAATGAGGTTTTTCTATAGGTACTCGTACCAACGGCTTTTTGCTGTTTATGTCTACCAAGTTGAGAATGTAATTATAATATTGTTATATTAAGGTATTTAACAGTGATAGATATAGTATGCCACGCAAGTAATTTTATTAAGTATATAAGTTTATATTGATAGGTGAAATGGAAATTTCAGGAACACATTATACTTGTAAAAAATGTAAATAGATAGATAGAGAAACTTTTTATTGCACTTATAAAAAGATACAGAGACACAGAATCAAAAAAAAACAAAAGTTAAATGTACAAAGGCGGTCTTATCGCTAAAAGCGATCTCCTCCAGACAATGTAGTACCTACTGTGTAATTAATATACTTGTAATCTTGGAAATTGTAACATTTAATTTATGATACAAAATAAATAAAAAAAAAATATTATACTCCATGTCCTGAAATAAATATATCCAAGAATTTTATTCCAAATAATTAAGGACTAAGACCCATCTTAGAAAAGAGAAGAAAGGTGAATAGGTCATGATTATTTTTTTATAATACAAACTAAGGATTTGCGTATGTAAATATCTTTTTATGAGATACATTACCTACGTTCCTACGTAGGCCATTCAATAGATGCCACTTCCCTATTGCATTTTTGCATTTTTGCACCACGTTGCCGTAATTGCGTGTACCGTATTTCATTCATTGCTGACGTCCATCGCTGCAGACGATGTCAATTCACTTTTTGTGAACTTTTGTAGCATATGTATATCTACGCGTACGTGCGAGGATATTACAACGGCACATATTTGTGATAGATAGGACAATAATAAATTAATCGCAAAGAAAAAAAAGGCAAATGGCTTTTAAATCTTTTATAAGTAATAGTATTAATGCTAAAGAATTTAAAAAAATCTTATTAAGAATACTATCTTCTTATCAAACTTGGCTTAAGAACAATAGAGTTTTATGAAGCACTAGCAGTCGCCCGCGACTTCGTCCGCGTGAAAACCTCTTAGGTACCATTTTAATTTTAAAGACAGACTTTCATATAAAGTGTGCTCTTTCCCCGCTACCCCTCTCAATTTAATTTTTTTACAGTTTCCCGTGAAGCAATATCCTCCGTCCCGTCCCGTGTACTAAAGATCTACATTTTTGTACAACATTGTACGATATTACAGTACATTAACATTAACAATATATATTTATGGGAAGCTAATGTATATAGCTTTTAATAGTCTATTTCACCTTTGAGTCTATCTTTCATAATAAACAAAATAATTTACAATGCGACGTGCAGATCTACAGATAAGCCTGTTTAAACAAACGAACAAACTTTTTCGTATATTATATAAATATGATTGCCATGCCAAATAAATTGAAAGAAAAGATGAAAAAATCAAAAATATCAGTACCAAAATGTTGACCCCTGTTCAGTACGTATAACATAACACGGAGGAGGTCCACTTAATTTGGACGATATAGCGGCATAGTCATGTTTTTTTAGAAATTTTGTAATATATCTGCCAAATAGATATGCTATCGCAGACTTTTTTGTAGGAATTTTTAAGATGCATAAAGTTTCTATACAATGTTTTCAATTATATCCAATATCTAAGGATAGCGTACGCGCATAAAGCTATATTTAATAAATTTCACGATCCGACTCGCGCGATAAAAACTGTGATAACTCGGGTAATATATACAATACAAATATATAACTTATAGCACTCATCGATAACGTAGCATTCTACTGGTGAAAAAAATGTTAAAATCGGATTAGTAGTTCCGAAGATTAACCCCGACAGAACTATATTTACAAACTTACAAACTTTACCTCTTTATAATATTAGTATAGACTAGAGGACGCCCGCGGTTTTTTTTCACCCGTCTAGTTCTCGTTCCCGTTGGAATTTCGGGGAAAAGGTAGCCTAAGTGTTCTTCTGATATATAAGCTATATTATTGTGAAGTTTCATCATAACCCATTCAGTAGTTTTTGCGTGAAAGAGCAACAAACATCTATCCATACAAACTTTCGTCTTTGTAATATTATTAGTAAGGATGAGAACTTTAATATGACTATCACTAAGCATAATATGAACGATGAATGTTACAAACATTATTATCTAAAATTATCGTATATAAAGATCAAATCAAAGTGCATAGGAACGACCGCATCTGCTACAAAAAACAATGTATTTATTAACTTTCGGTAGTTAATCAATATCAAAAATCTATTTTATATTGGTTGGATAGCCTCATAGCCTGACACACGCAGAAAATTGGTTTAAAAATTGGTGTCTAGTTGTTCTACTCAATACAACTCTACAGTGTATCTCTATGGTGCAACCAAAGCCTGTTTCATTTTCTTTTGCGGGCCGGCCAGTTTGTTCGCTATATTGAATCTAGAACGCCGTGTTTCCCGCGCAATAACCGCAGACTAAAAACTTCCCGCGAAAAAGGTATTATATTGTGACAAAGTTTATATTTTTTATGTGTATGTGAATAATTATTTATGTATTTATCGTGAAGTTTTGTGTTATATGTGTTTATTTGAAAAATGAGTCGATGTTTAGATTGTATGACTCATTAGCCATTTGTTTTGGTATTTCGTGACGGTTACGAGAGAACACGATTGCTAAAGTTTTTTTTTTTCTTAGTAGGTAAGTAGGTGGAGGTAGCTATAAGTCCATCCTATATAATTATTAATATTGGAAGTTGGAACGTGTTATTAGAAAAAATATTTACGTAATAAATATTAACAAGGTAATAGTATATAGTAATGAGGTACAATTATAAAAGCGGTGTCTACTGTCTGTCTCTTTAAAATTAAATGAAGTAAAATAAAATGAAAATCTATTTAATCTAAGAATACCTGAGTTTATACAATTAGAAGTTAAACTATCGCAAATATTTTCCATATAATTAATAAATAGACGGCTGAATCTCACGTGACTGTTATCGGAGTAGCCCGACTAGTACCGGAGTACTTCGAACCTATACGGGATCCTTAATCATGAGCTCGCTTCACGCCGCGTTTCCTGAATTTCCATTTAAATAAAATAGTTTATAACAATTTTAGCTACTATATATAAATATTATTTTTATTAAGTGAAACTACTCTACTCTACTCGGAAACACAACAGTCTAAATATGTAGTTGGGATTGAAACTAAAACCTTATCCGCATTTAGGTCAAGATTATTCATTACTAGTCTAGTCCTTGACTGCAATCATACCTGATGGTTAGTGATGATGCAATCTAAGATGAAATCCATACTCCATTTGGTTTCTACACGACATCGTACCAGAATGCTAAATAAAATCGCTAGACGGTACGTCTTTGTCATTAAGGTGGTAGCCATGGCCTAAGCCTCAGCTGCAAAGCTGACCTGAAAAAAATGGAAAAAAAAAATGTGTGCGTGTACTAACGGACACTCGTCAGAAGTGAAACTTTTTTATGACGTTATTTTTCAAAAAATAATTTACTATATGCAACTTTACAGAAATTGGTTAAATAAAGTTAAATTAGATAAAGTTTAATAAAAGGTTTTTATTATCATGATAATAAAAAATGATTTTGATTTTGCTGATCACTTCAATATAACATATATATATATATATATATATATATATATATATCACGTCACTTCCATAAGTCAAAGATGGCGCGTAACGGAAAAATGTGACGCGTAACGTAAAAATGTTACACTAAATTTTTTTGCAACCCCGATAAAGAAGTTTCACTTCAAAAATCTTAATAGGCCCTGACGGGAATCGAAACGTAACCTCCGTCTTATAAATTCACTCCGCATGCCACTGCGTCACGGAGGCCGTCGAAGGTACTACTTAGGGCATGACCCTATAAAGTGACGATAGATTCTCGTGCAATTTTAAATGCCGTGGTTAGTATATTTAAATGAAGGTATTCACGTATAGGACGGCACGACTAACTGTCGTCCACGAGTTGTTTTTTGCCGTAACGACAAACTGTCGTGACTATGGGAACGACTATCACGACACTCGTATAAGGATAAAAAATTTATTAACCGAGATGGCAAATCCTGGTTACAGTTTATCTGGTTTAAGTTTTTAAAAATAAGTAACAATTTTGTGAAGAAATAGCTACGAGTACGTCTGCCATTTACTAATGAGAAAGTGGTCAATTGCGAGCTTATTTCGTTTTAAATAAGTTTTGAATAGATATGTAAATGCGTAAGCACTGTGTAGCTGTTCGCCTGTCTGGAAACGTAACGGTGCAGGAAATTAATAACCTAGCTAAAGACCGTGAGAGGTTTGGTTAGATTAGAACAGAACAACTATGAGCATCTATTACATTTATTTAATTTTTATTTTACTCATTACAAGTTTTCCCTTGACTGCAATCACACCTAACGGTAGGTGATGATGCAGTCTAAGACAGAGGCGGACTAATTTGTTAGAAGTAGCATGAAATTTACACTCCTTTAGGTTTCTACACGATATTGTACCAGAAAGATTACCGTGTATGACTTTGGAATATATACGTTTTTATCGATAAACGATACCTCCAAATGGTTTCTACACTGCACACCGGAACGCCAAATCACTTAGCGGTACGTCTATGCCATTGGTCAGATAACTAGCCACTATAAAATCCTAAATTGACCCGAGCTTGGAATCGAACCCAGGACCTCTCAGATAAACCTGTGCTAACTGCGCAAGTGAGGTAGTTTTCTTGCGCAGCTACATCAAACTATTTGTAATTATAATTATTCTAATTAAGACTTATTTTAGGACGATAAAAACTTAATATTTGTAAATCCACAGCGTATCAACAAAGATGCGGTTAAAGTTGCTCTTCGCGCTGTGCCTTGTCTATGCCTCCACGCAAGCTCAGGACGAGAGCTGCCGGTCAGCGGACGAGGACCCGTACCTGCTGTTCGGCACCAAGACGTCCTACACCTTCGCGAACAGAGGCATCCCTGTCAACAGAGCTCACGATGTTCCTGGTAAGTATGCACAAACTTTTATGTAGGTATATATAGAATTTATCGTCATCATGATTACACATTATCCATAATCCATCTGCACTGAAGAAACAAGAGGCGAATGTCAAGCCTAGGTCCGTCTCGCTGGTCCAATAGAGTGTGATGGACTTCAACATCATCGTTATCAGCCTATTAACCGTAACCGGTAGGCCGTTTAGATACTAGGCCCTGAGTAGGCTACAGG
The DNA here is from genome assembly GCA_034621355.1 of Mycalesis mineus. Taxonomy (NCBI): domain Eukaryota; kingdom Metazoa; phylum Arthropoda; class Insecta; order Lepidoptera; family Nymphalidae; genus Mycalesis; species Mycalesis mineus. The sequence goes on along the minus strand of CM067891.1, from coordinate 14,172,809 downwards.
GCCCGGTCTCCCTACTTGTAGGGGATGGAGCACTCTTACGACTCTACTCCAATGGAGGTTGATGGGCTTCAGGAAATAATAATGTTGGACTCTGTGAGTGAGATTTTAAAACTAATGACCGGAAAAGCTGTCGCTAACGTGCTCACTGCAATATTACAACTTCTAGAATGAACTCCATTGACGCACCTAGATACTCCAAGCTGATATGAAAAGTATAATATTGAAAATTCGACCCGAAAATACCCGAATTCATGTCCTCATGATCTGAAGCCTACGTCTAAATATCTGAAGTCTACTGGACAGTACCAAAATAAAATAAGAAATGGGCGGATAAAACTGGTGTTACCTGTCTAGTCTTGCATTCGTAGATAGTTTAAAGAACCGATGTGTTCTGCAGGTTTCCTTCCAGGGTTTAGACAGAAGGTTATTCTTCTAGTATTTATTTATTTATTATTCATGAACCAATGAATTCGGTACCAAATTCATTGGCTAAGACAATCACTTAACATTAAATAGCACACCCTTTTAAAAATGTTACACATTACGAGTACATTTGACGGCCTCCGTGGGGTAGTGGTATGCGCAATGACTTAAAAGACGGAGGTCCAGGGTTTGATTCCCGGCGGTGCAAACTAAGATATTTCTTAATTTGTCTTGGTCTGGCTGGTGGGAGGCTTTCGTCGTAGCTAGTTACCACCCTACCGACAATGACCGGCATTCCGGTACGATGTCGTGTTGCCACCGAAAGGGGTGTGGATTTCATCCTGCTCCTAACAAGTTAGCTCGCTTCCATTTTTTATTGCATCATCATTTAACATCAGGTGTGATCAAGGGCTAAATTGTAGTCGATAAAAAAATTTCATAGGCACCTTCTTTCTCTTTCTCATTATGACCAACCCATTTTGCATAGCTGAATAAGTTATGTATTACGTAAGTACTTACCTAACCTTGGAGTTGCAAATTCATGGACGGCGGTAATCACGGTACATCAGATAAACCGCAAGTTCATTTTATACCTCCAACGCATGCAACGCTAGGACGAATATCAACTTGGTTACCTTTATACCTACACGTGATCTATTTACCTCACCATCAATTAACGGGATTAATTGCTTTCATTAACAAAATCTTGGAGCGTATCCAAGGCGTGATGCAACGGGATCAGGATAGTAATAAATGGTTTATAGTCACCATCTCCTTTGGACACCATGGTGAAAATAACTGATGGAGAATTTACTACATCGTTGGACGGTCAGAAATCAAACTGGTCTATAATTTGCTATTGACTGCCTTGTTGATCTTTTGGCTTCAATAGCACTATACACATAGCCTATCTGGCTCCGATCACAAAGTCCTGGGTTCGATTCTTGGGTCGGGTTATTAAATAATTCAGAGTTTTCTTTCTTTTAGCTAAGGTAGTTCTAAGGAATCGGCAGTTTGATGGTGTTATACACCCTCGGTAAGCACGTTAATAAGGACATTATCATCCTAAGCCTGCCAACCCGTATTGGAGCAGCGTGGTGGGTCTACGCTCCGTTTCGCCTCTCCCACAAGGAGAGAGGCCTGATCTTTAAGTCCCCTTTGAAGTTACAACAACTGCAACTGAGCTGAACTGAGCAACATCATGCCGGCGCTGGTTATTATTTTGAACTATAAAATCAATTTGTTCGCAGGCATACGCCTCTTTAAAACGGACTTGATTGATACGTACTATACCTAACTATTATTATTATTCACCTTGACAATTAGGTACCGGTTACATAGCCTTGAACATCCTATGCATAGAAATAATAACAATTATAGTACTACAAACTTATCAGACCCGGTGAGGATGTCGCTGCGGTCGCTGTTTCTGTCTACAGAGTTGACAGAAATCAAAAGAGTGACAGCTGCCGACGTTAGTTCCCGTTTTGGCCGCCGGGTCAGATAAGTTTGTAGCATTATGAGTACGTAAATAAGTACCTATGTAAAACGGGAAATATTTTTGCAACAGCATGGGGATCATTGCCCAAGATCTCTCAACACCGTCAGGCTCCTGAGATATGACCATTCTTGACCTGAGATTTGACGTGGCTAGTGGCACAGCGGGTAGTTACCCTGTTTCTGCGTCCTAGGCTGTGGGTTTAAAACCCAAACGCGGAAAAATATATATGTGAGGAGCCTGGCTGTTGTCATAGTACTCATAACATAAACTATCTACGCTTACATTGGGACTATATAGCGATGTTTATTTTATCCTATAATATTTATATTTATTTAATTATTCCCCTGGACTACTGCAAAATAAGAACTAGGCTAATCATGAGGTAGATAAGTCCAGATAAAACCTACTAACCTATTTCTATGGCACATTATAATAATAAATAAAACCTGATTATAGTATCGCGTGTCTCTACATGCATTTCATAGCCAGAGGAGTGTATGAATACCAACTACACCTTGTGTTCACGCCAAGGTCCAAGTGAAGCTCCACCTAACACTATGAACTGGGCTTTATCTTACAACTATTTTTAATCTACATTTTTTAACTATAGTCTATTGTGTCTAACAATATAAACAATTAAATACCGGAACAAAAATTCTAGCCTATTTATTATAACTTACCGGAAATCTTTCGATTTGGAGAACTCGCCTATCTTGTTCTCTTGTGTCGTTTCAAATAACCGATACCTAGAGGTAGGTAGTTGTTAACCGAACAGCCATTTGATTCATTGTTGACTTACAAGGGTGTCATCGCTTATGTCATAACATAAAAGATTCTTTGTTTCTTTGCTCTAAGTTGGCTAACCTTGATGACGTCAATCTGTGAGTAAGTACTCTTCAAGTTGAACCTTGGGAAAGTACTAGACATTAAAAGTTTATTAATTGAAGTTTGTGGCAAAGTTTCTTTGTGGTCGAGTGGATATCCTTTCAACCGAGTCTTCAGAAAAATCTCTCTCTATTTTAACAGTGGTTCCTTCATGTCTGTAGATCGTGATCCTGGTAGGATCCAAGTCTCGAACGGGTCCAAGCCTCCTGGCACCTGTTGATTGTCATCTTCGAACGTGGTATGCTTGGACTCGCTCAAGTGGTCCAAAAAGAAAGTCTATATAACTTACATTAGGGGCAAAAACCCTGAAACCCACAGGATCGATATTTGTTCAGACTAGCTCACAGATCCTTTCACCCAATGCTGTTATGATTACATTACAATCCTAACATCATTGCGGACAAAATCTGAGGTTCCAAAAAAGGTCCCTAATACATCGACACAGTGGAACCCGGGACCTCCATCTTCCACCGCGCATACTACTGCGCTGCGGAGTTCGTCAAAAGTTAATGTCAAAAAATAAACTACTGATTTGCATTATCGGCTGAGGTTGGCGACATGATTGTAAACATTTCACGAAACTTTAATGATAAAAAAAACCCGCGGATAGCGGAATTTTGTCGGTTTGTAATTTGAAATAAACTCAGTTAAATTTGAAGACCATATACGCGGTTATATATCACATAAGAAGACGATATACGCGGTTTAAACCGCGGGGCACAGCTGTTTATGAATATTATCTATACTAATATTATAAAGTGGAAGAGTTTGTGACTTTGCGAGTTTGTGATCTTGAGACGTTGTAAGGGGTAATCTCTGGATTTACTGAACCAATTTTCAAAATTATTTCACCAATACATAGCTATGTCATTGTAGAGTGTCATAGGTTATAAAAATTTCCAAAATTAATTACGCATCAATACTTAAATTTGAATTATGTAATCAAAGTTGAAAAAAAATTGGTTTATTCGCGTGCGCTGCGAAAGCTATTGAGGATAGAACAAAACAATGTACTACAATATTAAAGAACGTATCAAAATCTGTAAAAAAATCTGCAATAGCATATCCCTATCTTCTACAGGCAACTCACAATAACTGCTTTTTCTGTTTAAAGTGAGGATTAAAAATAATTATTTTTTGTGAAGCTTATTTAGCCCATAGCATAATAATCTATAAATATCTTTACAACTATGTTTGTTATAATGGAAATTTAATGTAGAATATTTGTGCATGTTACTCTATACAGTTTGAACAAGTATCTTCAAAGATATTTGCAAAATAAAAACGTGCGGTGCGCGCCGCCCCGGCCATTGTGTAGCGATATAGGCAGCTATACATTTAATTCTTTGTTTTATCAACAACTTCGTTTTTTTGTTCTACTAAATTTACTAATTTCTTCAATCTAGGTATTTCCTATTCAATTTTTTTATTAAAATTTCTAATAAGGACCACCGTTTGATTATTTAAAGTAATCGTATTGTTTTGATGAAATAACGTCAGAATGTGAATGAATCTTAACTATCTAGACATACATCTCAGACAAGAGCGGCCACTGTATGCCGAATAGGAGAAACTTCATTTAAGCAGGCACGGCGTCTTGCGAACGTAAGAGAATATCAATCGCAAGCATCTTCTAGAGAGTCTAGCACCGAAAGGTCTCAGCGACTAACTAACCACAGAGGGAATATGTCAGACATATGTAATAGGGAATCCAGCACCGAACGTTCGCTGCTGCTTACCAGCCTAAGAGATTATTACCTCTGCAGGATGTTTAGAAGAGTCTAGCATTGAAAGCGACTGGCTAACTACAAACAATGTGTCAAACATACGTGATAGGGAATCTAAGCACCGAACGTTCACAGCGGCTTGCCATCAAAAGAGCAAGTACATGTACTAGACTTGCTAATCATAATTTTTATTTATCCCGAACTTTCTACCTGAAGTATTTATTACGCGGGACAAACGGACCGGGACAAAACTATTTCTAACGCGGAATGGAGTCCGCGGGCACTGCTAGTAAGTATATAAATGTAATGTAGAAATTAGAAATGTAGGTATATGTTAAAAAAGAATACAATAAGGAACTTAAGCTAACTTGTCCTAATAATTGCCTATACAAATCATGCCCACGTGGAATGGTGGCAATACCGTGATACCTACTAGCTGCATTTACGCGTTGGATAGCCAGGCCAATCCTTTGCACAAAAAACGAGCTAGCCCTTCTTTCATCAGAATTTAAAAAGTAGGTATAAGTGAATTCGCGGCCTTTGGCTATACATAGGTACTTGTAACTTAAAGGTCGTACCGTGGACGCTTGCCAACCAAAATGACCAAAAGGGTAATCAATCCTATATCAGATCCAACAAAGGTTGCTTTAGTAAGTAAATTACTTTACAACTACTTCGCTGGCACACTCTATGTCGCATAAATAGCCAAAGGTATTCATTAATTCTACTTTGGCTTAACTCCGATCTGATAGTAAGTTTCAGCCTTCGTTAACAGCTAAGTCATAAAGCCTTACCTGCCATGCCTTCTGAGCCCGTGGTAGTGTCTACAAAACAATCTAATATGACGTTTCGAAAATGCTTTTAAAGCAAGCCTACTTGCAATAAACGAATTTAAAATTCCGTAAATGCCCTCACTATCATTATCAAAGTATCCCAAAACTCCAAAGCCAGGGGGTGTAACACAGAAACTTCCATGGGCTAAGATTTTTTTTACCCGACTGCGTCAGAAGGAGGGTTATGTTTTTCGAGCGTATGTATGTATGTATGTATGTCCATTACTTCTGCACGCGCTACAGCCTAAACGGCTCAACGGATTTTGAAATGTGAGGTGTCGTTGAATTTGTCAAAATTGTAGTAGTGACATAGGCTATATAAATTTTCAAAATGGCGGCTGTAAGTGGGGGAAAAAAGGGGGGATGTGTGTATTTTTTTCTCTTATCTTAGCAATATGGATACCTATTGAAAGGTCGTAAAAAGATCATTTCAAAAATATAAATATCATATCATGTTCATATTACTTTTTTAACAAAAAATGGCAAAAAGTGTAGTAAGTGTACCGTCTCATTTCTATACCATATACTAAAACTAAAAAGTCTGAAATAAAATTATTATTATAAAAACAAAAAACCCGACTGCTTATCTTTTCAGTTTATAACTTCTAAGCAGTCGGGTTTTTTGTTTTTATAATAATAATTTTCTCCAAATTTCTTGGACTCAAACTCAAGACTCAAACTCAAGACTAAGACTCACTCAAGTGATCTACGAAACTAATGTGGATTCTATATTCAAAGTGCGTTCATTAATTTTATTTGTTTCATTGTTGTTTACTGTAATACAAATGCATTAATACATTGTCCTCATGATTCATATAATTTCCATAATATGTAACATACCTACATAGCAAAGAGCAGGATATTATTAAATACCTTATTTTGTACTAAAACAAGAACAATATCTTTAATATGCAAAACAATGCATGGAAAATCCCTCGCTATATAGGAACGCTATGGCGTTTTGAATCTTGCTCAGAAGTACCATTGTAGTTATTATGTACCTATATCAGCCTGTCTGTCTTAGGAGCGATCTCTCTCTTTTAGGTACGCCAGGTAGGATTGGATATTCATCACAATCTCCAATGTTATATGACCTGTTTAAACTCTTCAATGATTATGTAGTCACTACACGAACCTATAGATACTCTAAGAGAAACTTTTTTCTTTTTCTCCGTTATACTCGTGTCAATCATAACAAAGCAACAAGAAACAACCAGATGGCCCACTTTATGGTTAATCACCGGATCGGCTATACCCGAGCTAGGTATACTTATAGGGAACCCATGTCAATGTCATGCGATGTAACCACATGACCCACATATACCTACCACTCGTCTGTCAGTAGTCTAGTCTGCTCTTCTCAGTAGAGTATTCCGTCCGAACCGGTAGTAGAGAGTCAGCAAACTATCAAACTTGATGATTTTAAAAGCGTTTGGTTTTTTTTCGAAACGAATTTGAATTAAATTTTTAAAGGTGGCAAGAATACTGCATTCCCGCGCCCGCAAAAAACGAGCCAACTCGTCTATTATCAGTTGAGGCGATAAGACGCGGTGAAATATTACATATATAATTTCACGCCTTAATATCATAGGGGTAGACAGAGACTGTATCCTTCCATTTGCCACGATCCTTGCATACTTCCTTAGCTTCTTCCAATTAATTAAATTAAACTTTTATTTCATTCAAATTGACCTATTAAAACGAGCTCATCAGCACCGTAGCTTCGATGGCAGGATGGAGGGAGTGTATCATCTCCCAAAAATAGCACAACGATAGTAACAACTATAATAAATTCTCGTCCCATTAGCTAATTGCATAACCTTGACTCACTTCCCTGTTTTTGCCATGATAAACTTAATTGTAACGAATGCCTCGGAATTAACCATAATTTGGTGTTAACAGGAACGGCATGGCCTTGTCGCCCTGCTAATAAATATACATCATTGCCATTATTTTGCCGCGAACTTTATTATCACCATTATCGGACTTCCGACACTCCCCTAACGTAAATCTAACCAAATTACTTCTACACACCCGCATTGTTTTTCTACTCGTCAATGTCAGTGAAAATATTCACGCCATTTTAATAAGTTTCATAAACATTACACTCATAATTTAAAGGTGCATAATGTTTTTTAACCGACGAAACAAAACGGAGGACGTTCTCAATTCGACACGTATTTTTTTTTATGTATGACCACGCATAACTTTTTACAGAATTGTCCGATTTTGATAATTCTTTTTTTTATTACAAAGGGCATACTTTCAAGGTGGTCTCCTAGTCATCATGTTAGGATCTGATAATGATATCGTGGGGAAATTGAAGGAACTCTACAAATTTTGGAGGTCTTCAAATGTTGGCTGGCACCGTCTTCATAGATATGCTTAAGTAAATTAAAGCAATTAAATGACAAACTTATTTTTTACTTTTTAGTGCGTTTTGAGTCGGTTCTATTTTTTATTAAAAAATTTTATGTATAGTCTTCACTATGTTTTAAAAACAAAACACTAGATAAATGAAACTTTTTCTGCCTACGGAGTAAACGACAAACTAATTAAGCCCGGTATTAAACAAATGCTTCCTATATTTCTCAACAAGAATAGAGGACACAAAACATATATATTAATAGACAAATCATAAAACTATATTGAACAGTGAACACTGCAGCTCAGTGCCAGCCCACCTTCTGACATAAATCACTGTTTATGATTCTATAACCTTCCATACGCGTGTTGTTTCCGTTTGAAATCACACGTGAAGTTTTAAATCAGTTGTTTATCTTGACTTGTAAAACTACCTGGTAGTAAGTATCTAACGACAAAAGAATCGATTATTAAATCACCAGTCTATTACCAAACACTTGATGGCTGTTATTCCACCAAATCTAAATCACTTTTTAAATACGAATAATATCCGCCTTGATTCTCAAAAGAATAAATAAAACATTTATAGGAGTCTGAAATATGAACGACAAGCGGATTAAGCCTTAATCCTCTTATATATCATGCCCATCTTCTCTTTGGAACAGTGCTAAAAATAGCGGTCGAGAAAATGAAGAAAGAAATAACACAGCTATAGCAAAAGTTATAAAAATAAAAACAAACCATATTTACGATTAACGGAATCAGTGTAATGCACGTTATCATTATAAACCTACTTTTACTGCCATCTATAATGCCAGGCCTCCCTCTTTATTATAGAGGGGAGACTAGTAGAATCATCACATCATCATGATGAACCCGATTGTAAAACTGCAGTCTATAAAAGTCACGCTAAAATTAAGGAGGTACAGTATATGCAATGCCCGTTGTGCGACTGAGGGAACACTGAACGAGGTCAGGAAAATTAGTGAAAATCGCCGTCACTTGAGATATCAAGTGACGGCGATTTTCACTAATTTTCCTGACCTACATACTTAAGCACTGTTCTTTGCGGCAGAATTAAGCATTGTTAGAGCGTGCGAGCTCTCACATAGAGCCCTATCAGTATATTATTCCTAGGTCAGCGAGCGCATGACATTGTCTTAATTGACCTGAATCACTGCACCATGCACTTGAATAGACGCTCTGATGTTAAAGCTATATATAAATACACCGCGTTCTATGGTTATAGTTGATCTAAAATACCTGCTCGATAGACCGAGACACATCTTTTTTATATATGCTAGTATGCCTCCTAAATATAAGGAAGAAAACCATCGCTTAAATCAGATCAACACTTGCAATTCTAGAATATTTTTTTTTTCATCAACAATCCACGAAGCCGGGTAACATGTTAGTAGTGGGATGAAATCCACACCCCTTTTGGTTTGTACACAATATCTTACCGAAACGCTTAATCGCTACTAGCCTTCCACCAGCCAGACCTGTTGCGGATAGTTTTAATTTACTTGTATGTTGGTTGCAGGTTGTCAACCAATCGCAATCTGGATGCTGAACCGCCATGGCTCGCACAACCCCGAAGCGGACGAGTTCGCGGACTTGCAGAAACTCGTCATTTTCAAAAACAACGTCATCATCAATTACAGGAATGGCAACTTTAGAAACACTAATGTAAGTGCTATTACGGACAAGCAATATTTACTCTAGCAGATATAATTGTGCTCTATACCCGTCGGGACGTCGCGATTTGGCGGGATGTCCCGTTTTTTTCAATTAAAAATTAAATTTCCCGCACCCTCAATGCTTAGGATTACCAATTCGGAGATAATGGCGCCACCATTTTTCAATAAGTAAAACTTTTTTGACTTTGATTTCTGATTTTTCCCTTATTTAGATTGAGATTGATTTAAATGAGATTTAAAATATCATATTTTTTTTATTTACAATATTTTTTTGTAATTTTTAACAATATTCCTATAGAAATATTATTAATTTATTAAATAAATCGACTAACAATTAAAAACAAATACATAATTATAATGACGTAACATAACATAACATTTTCTTTTGTTTCATTAATTATGGGATATCCTGTATGTTCTATATAGATACAGGATAGCTTGCTTTAAAAAAATGTTTGCGTTCAAATTTTTTTGGTGTTCTTGGAAGGTTAGATAACACGAATTGTCCCGTGGGCGAAGTCGCGGGCATATGCTAGTCACGTTATTACGAAACAGTTCCTAATCTACTATTTTTAAAGTGCTTATGTTCAATACAATTTTTTTCCTTTACGAAAACAACTATTTACACACAAATACCTCAGACGTGTAATAAATAAGCCATCAGACGTGGTAATGCGCCTCAGAACCGGTTTGCTCACTTATGGAATCTTACGTCCGTTTTATAATAGGTAAGCCACGTGAACAACTTAACGTAGAAACATTACCCTCCTTCTGACGCAGTCGGGTAATAAATTAGTTACGATAGGTAAACAAGTTTAGATACTACTCACGTTTTGGGGCAGCGTTTGGGGCAGGGGTTGAAAGAATGCAAACGATACTTAATATTTTTTAAAAATACTCATCATCATCTCATCAAGCAATGATTTCGGAGGCTCCTAACTTTATAGGTAACAGCGGTTCACATGAGTATTGAATGCAAATCTTGCAGTGTCAGCACCTCATGCGGCTGGTGCCATGCACACGGTATTTAGGGCATCGCTTACACGGCAGCGTTGACTTGGTTATCCGTAACATACTGTTGAATAGTCATTCATACAAATATAAACACACACAACTCAAAGTCTTTACAAAACTTCTGATTATTCAAAGTTTAATTAATTTTTTTCAAGATGTATATAAGCACTTTTAAAACGTCAAGTCTGTCAGTATGGGCTGTTTCTACCGAGAAAGGCTGGCAGAAAAAAAAGAAAGAAATTAATGTAGCAATTTACTAGTATCTTTTTTTTTATTTACAATCTCGATTACCCTGTCTTGTGTGAAAAAAGAAAAGCCGATTGCTTCCAAGATCTGTGTCGTAAATAAAGTCATCAATTTTAGATCTTTATTACATTGACTTTTTAAATAGTTTTTGACACATTAATTGTCAAAGTTTTAGTCTATCTTAAAACATAATGTACGTAAGTACGTACTTCAGGACTTACTATAAAGTTGCTCATCAATTGAAACGAAAAACAGAATTGATAAAAGTTCCCGTAATAGTCCACTGTATTCGCTTCTATAGAAATAGATCATAAAAGCTAACCTATTTATCAAAGTACATTTCTTTTCAAAGTAGGTCACATAGTTGATAGGAAAACAGTAACACGCGCACATTGATTATGTAACATCATACGTGCTACAGGCAACGGTGACGTCATAGTTATAAAGGAACTCGTTGATAACTCCCCTATTTACTTTCTTCATAGCAGTCTGAGACTTAATTGGTGGTGTACTTCAATTAACATAATACCTCTCCTTCAATTAATATAATGCCTCGAGAAAAGATTTCGATTAGTAACATTGAGATCTGATAGTTATAACTGCTGACAGTAGCAGAATAACCGGGGCGCGGAAGAGACGATCCAGTGCCAGGGGCCCCTGGTCCTGGGTTATGACTTGTCCAAATGAAATCTTAAGCAAGACCGCTCTATCTCACTGGGCTATGGAAAATGCCCAAGGTTTCGTGAGAGTTTTTGCCAGTTTATCAACTGATAATTGATATTTAAGAAGCAGCATTGATTGGAGCAACGTGGTGCGTCTACGCTCAATTTTCCCTTCTCCTGTATGGTGGGAGGCCTGGCCTTATTATAGAGGGTCGTTTATAGGCTGATAATGATGACATTCAAAAAAATAGTAGTTTTCCGAAAGTCATAGACCCGAAATTACTGGTATCAACTTCATAAAATGTGGGCTCCATTTAGCATTGCCGCCCCAGATTCCTTACAAGACCAAATCCAAACCCAAAAGAGACCAGCATAAGCGATAGGCCTTGCAGAGAGTTAAGTATGTGTACAAATATATACGCAGATATGGAACAAAAAGCCGCCCATTTTTTGAAGCAATCGGTCTAAACTTCTAAAATGTCTTTCCAGCTCCGAATGTGCAGTTCTGATGTGAATATCCTGGAGCGATGGGAGTGGAACCCTCGGCTGAATATTTCCTTCGCGGGAGATCTCACCAGTGATGGTTACATGTCCACACAGCAGCTGGGACAGGCCTGGAAGCAGAGATTCCCTGGACTGTTGACTGATAATGTCCATGACTACCTGGTAGGAAACATGTTTAATTTATGGTATGTTCCAACTGAGCGATTTTCGTGCTGCTGTTTTACGGTAACAACAAGCCGATATGACTTACCTGATATTAAATACGTAATTGCGATAATATGACATGCCAGGGATACATTACAAGAGCTACCTCAACCTGAGGCCTATTAAGCCTCATAGTCGTGCGCCTCTTATTACACCGGCAATCATGGTGACAATATATTAACAACCACTGGAACATATTAAAGCTTCGTCGTAAATAAGCATGACTTTTCTGGACAGACTGCCGTGTCATGACAAATCACTATCTTCAGGCATACTTGTTTTTTTAAGGTACGGCAGTAGTAGGTACGAGGTACTATAATGATATTAAAATCCTAGTCATTCCTTTTCCATTGTTTATGGCCTAAAAATTTAAACTTAGGTACCTTTCATTCATCATAGCCAATATGCTATTGGATGTTATGTAAATTGCAAACGATAGAAGTTCAGAGTGGTCGATTAGTGATCCAAAACACTATAATAATCTTATTCTTTGTTATTTTCAGTTCAAATACGTGAACGATCAGCGCTCAAGCACCACGTTCAAGGCTTTCACGGAAGGTCTGTTCAGAGCTCAGGCGGACAACATCGACATATCAAAGGAAAGCGATGAAAAATTATTACGGGTATGTGAACTACATATAGTGTGCATTTTAATTATCAAAAAAAACATAATGCGTAAAAAAGTGGAAATTCTTTCTCGAATTCGCGAAGGTTTGTTACGCCTTCTGTTTTTTTATTTTTATAATACCTCAAGAACAGAGTCGATTCTAAAAAAGCTGTAGAACGTGCTAAAGAATTAAGCATAGATTAACTTGCTAATCCGCATTGGGACAGTGTATTGTATCACCATATTCCTTCTCCTGAAAGGAAAGAGACCTGGCCTGGAGATTAAAATAGGCTTATAATGATGATGATATGCCCAAAAAAACTTTTCATTCGGCAGAAATTGATTCTTACAATTAGTTTTCTAAAAAAAACTAAATACTTTTATTTCCAGCCATACAAATACTGTCCTTCATGGAATGCTAATGTCGAAGAAAATGCGGACACATTATCACAGAAGCATGAATTCGAGGCAAGCCAGGAATATAAGGAGGTAAGCAAATTGGTAATATTAATATATAATTACTACTGCCAGGCTCCGTGGCGCAATGGCATGCTTAGGGGATTAATAAGACGATGATCCTTCGAATCGGTACAATTCCCGGCTGGGACAATTGAGATTTCCTTAATTGGTCCAGGTATGAAATCGGTAGTGTAGAAATCGACATTCCTAACATGGAAGCGGGCTAACTTGTTCAAGCACGGGCGATGACAAATCAAGAGTAAGAAACCTCCTCACAATACACTCCACTTCAAGACTACTACTACTGCCGTCTGTATCCGACCCTTGATCCAACAGCCAAGCGAAGACTTCTTAAGATGATGGTCAAAACTTTTCGCAATTAGACCATTATCTGAAACGACTATCAGTCGATATCGTGTCGGTATGACAGTTGAAAAACGAATATTATTATTAGTGCAGTCAGTATATGTATCTTTTACTTGTAGATGGTAAACAACATATCACGGCGCCTCGGGTTCAACTACGACATCGAGCGAGATGTCCTGCACAGCATGTACGAGATGTGTCGCTACAACAAAGCTTGGGATGTGGTGCAGATATCGCCTTGGTGTGCGGTGCGTTCATTAGTTGTACTTACTCAAGGTCTCTATGTCGAACGGAGCACTCCAGACTCCAAGTTTCAAGATACACAGAACGATACCTATAGAAGTATAGTAGCTAACTAGTCTCAATTCATAAAGCGTACCAATATCGCTGATCTGGAACGTCTAAGCGCCACCTAAAACACGATCAATCTGTTTTCCTTATAATGGAATTTAATTACTAAATATCTCTTTTTTTCTGTTATGGCCCAAACCTTGGTACAGACTTTACGCGGCACAAAGATTAAGAAGGATATTATAGCGAACCCTATTAAGTAACAAACTTTTGGGGTATATCTTATTATCATATTAGGGGTAAAACAAGAGGGTAGATCTATAAGATTAAAAAGGTTCGATGTGCATTCGATCTAACTGAGTGCAGATAGTAGCAATTCGTATTCCTTCGATTCGAGGTAGGAGTAAGATAGTAGAAATATCTTTATTAACATTAGAAGCGGGATAAGTAGATATCTTCTAAATGTTTATTTTTAATTACAGGTTTTCACAAAAGACGATCTCAAGCGTCTGGAATATGCTGAAGACTTGCAAACATATTACAAGTATGGCTATGGGTCTCCCAAGAATCAGGAAATAGGCTGCACCGGCGTTAAGGACATGATGAACTTCTTCAAGACGCACGTTGATAATGGTTAGGAATATTTATATTATTGCCAAGAAAAAAGATAGCAAAAAGTATTCCGCCTTTCTATATTTTAGAGTATAAAACGGAGTGGACTGTTTTTTTATCTAGTTCATCCTTCATCTTTCACTGACAGGTATTGCAGTACTTAATTGGCATCGTACCGGAGTGGACCCAATTTTTGGGAGCGCCGATAGAATTTCCCCCAACAAAAACGTATAAAATTGCTTAAAAATGAATACTTTCTAGCCTGTCATCGTCTGCAGATCTCCTCAGTTCTCATTCGATCACGCAGAGGTACTCCGAGCATAGCTCGCTCCATTTGCCGTTCTTTCATGCCTTCTTATGAAGCCCATAGTGAACGACCATGTTATCTATTCCAGAAAAACCACAACAGCCTCGCGCTATCATCCACTTCACGGAGGCGCCCATGCTGCTGCTGATGCTGCAGGCGTTAGGGGCTCGCCGCGACGCCACCCCGCTCACCGCCGCCGGCTACCACGGCGCCGCCGCACAAAGCCGCAAGTGGAGCTCGTCCGCCATGGCACCTTTCAACGCCAACCTCGCCGCCGTGCTCTACAAGTAACTACATCTTGTATATCATTCTCTATGAACTCCAGTGTAAGAAGGAATGTAACACTTGAGTAGAACTGCGCAGTCGTAAGTAGAGCTACTCCGCTACTGCCTTCAACCCTCAATATTAAATTTAAAAATATAGCAGACTACGAAACGGTGGCAAGAGTTATTAAAACTTAGGTGTATTTTACATAGGTACTAAATTAAATGAGGTTTATAATAAAGACAGGAGAGATCTCAACAATAAAACTATTTAATAAAAGAAACTGATTACTAAAAAATAAAACAAACGGGGTTAGCTAAATAAAACCGCTTAATAAATTATTAACCATGTAATTCCCGTGATTAAAGTTATAATTCGAAATTCAAATGAGAAATCATGCATGCATATACCGTCAGAATGTCAGGCACGCGACTGACATTCGTGTGCCATAGATCATAGAGTTAAACAGTTCGTTATGTATTCGGATTTTTAAATCAATATGGCGATTAGCGCTCACTAACAAAAGGCGGCAAAACGTACACATTACTACCATTGAAAGGAAGTAGAAAATTAATTAACACCATTCTCCTCGGGAATAGTAGTCGTATTAATTTATTTTCGACTTTATTTCAATGTTTAGAAGATCAATAATAATGTGACATTCAAACAATCGACGATTCGATTTTTAATTCTTCACCATCCAAATTCTCATTTATATTTTTACAGGTGCACACCAAATAGCAACTTCCAGATCAACGATCCGTACCAAGTTTTGTTCTTAGAAAACGAGAGGCCGCTGTATTTGGAAGAGTGCAGAGTCGGACTTTGCAATTGGACTTTCGTGAAGAACCGATTTGGAGTTATCGCTGATAACTGTAACCTCGACTTCTGCAATGGAGGCGCTGTCAAAATGAACGGAATCCTCAGTTTAAGTTTAGCTTTAGTAGTACTGACCAAAGTATTTAATTAGGCTTTTATTTTGTTCTAAACTTCATAGTTTGTTAACAATTTTTAAATAAAGTCAATCTAATCTAAGTATATAAGATTACTAGGTATAGTCGACGCGTTTTAAACTGAGTCGTCGGGTCGGTCGGTCGTAGTGATGAATAACGTTGCTTAACAACTTACCGAGGATTTACCTACTACTTCAATGTGCAATTAAATTTAAATTAAATTGTAAAAAAAACTGAATATCATTTAGAGAACCATGCAAGATGTTACATCAATATTGGTCAAGCTATTCTAAAATGATTTTATTGAAACAACATGCTTTAGATCATACTGTAGAAACAACTGGATTTTTTATCCAAACTATTTAAAACAAAAATCTTACTATAGCTATCATATATGTAGTTTGCACAAACAATATAAATTAATGTTTTAATTAAATAAATCCCACACAAATGGTACTTCATACAGCAATTGTTAAATTAAGTCTTGTTTTTTGTTTGAAAAACCTCTGTTCAATATCTCTTACTATATAATGTAGTCTTATTTAAGTATTGTTACAATCACAATATACTTTGTTTTAAGTATAAAAACGATAATATATCTTGTATGATATGAATATCTGATATTGTGTACTTATGTGTTTACTGTTCAGTCTTTATTCAGTCTATATTATTAAGAAATCATTCGTTATTTTGTTAGATATAAGCATTATGTACAAATAATAATAATAGGAAAATGAGTTTTAAATATTTTTCCTCAATCAAGAATCTCCAAATCACGTTAATTATCATGCATCCAAATTGTCTAAATAATTCTTTTACGATATTCAAAACATTCAGATAATGGAATTAATATATTACATGCATATATGACGAGACAATTCCTGATTAGAAAAATGATAAATCTCACCTTGGTGCGAAAATAATAGGAATTATAGTTCCTACTATAATTATAGCATACTTTGGTTACCACATTTTAAATTTTTTGGTCAGGCTATAACATGAATAAAGGGCGGTCCACATAGAGTAGGTAGAATGTATATAGTGTATAGAGTCGTCACGCTCTATATAGAACTGGAACAAGGAAAGCAGCGCCTCTGGTGAACTGTGGAACAACATTTCAAATTGCATCGTCAAACGTTAGTTCAAAGTTTGTGAAACAAACGCCATTTTTGTCATTGATCATTCGTTGTTATGTCAATGCTTGTTTCTTATTTTCACTTTGCACATCATTTGACACAAGTTTTAAGCTCTTTCACTTAACTGACATTATTTTATTATACTTACTACAAAGTAAATAATTATTATGAAAGGGTTATAAAACTTGTGTGAAATTATTATCCTGCAAACATCTAAAATGAAAACAAAGGAGAGCTATACATGAAGGTACCAACTTACTATACGTCCTATAGTTATAGTTATATATATCAGAAAAGTAGTTTCGGCAACGTTCACCAGCGGCGCTGCTTTCCTTGTTTCAGTTCTATATAGAGAGTGACGACTCTATACACTGTATACATCCTACTCTATGTCCATAACAAAGTGAAGTGTAATTGTCAATGGCTGGAAGGACGCCATCTTATGATATAGTTACCCTTGCCTACCTATATAAAACTTTTTATTCATTCATAAGTAAGCTAAATATCTATATCAAATATAATCCCTGCATTTTCAAAATTTAAACTTTTTAAGGTCTCCATTTTGCCGTCTTCAATGGTTTCATTTTAATTAACACAACATATTATTATACCTGGGGGACAAGAGGAATTACACAAACCTATATATCTACAATCTACACAGATTTGTGTAATAAGCAAATAGTAGTATATCGCGAAAGAATTTTATAGACATTAGTTTTAAATTATATTATTAATTTAATGTTGTTGTTGTGTTAGCACCAAATCGTGTTTAAATAAATCCATTTAAGAAATATATAATTCGTTTTTTTTTAATTATCTGATATGTAGCTGTTCTGTTATAGGTCTATGATAAAATCGAAATTATAGCAGTCTTTCATTGCGATGGTAAAAAAAGAGACTGCGATATTTCGACTGTGCCGCTATTAGTCGAAAACAAGGAGCTGACATAAAAGAGTAATACTGTGAACGAATGACACGTAGAAACACGAAATCCTTTAAGATAAAAAGTAACCATTTTTGTCCTTCTGAGAGCTTTGTAACATTCTTGTTAGTTTAGCGAAATTCGAATTTGTAAAGTGAAAACTGTATCGTACGACAGCTAGTAACCATGTTACAATTTTTCTTGCAGTTATAGAAATGGCACATTGCTGTATTTGAGGCTTTTGCATCATAACCTTTATAATATTTATAGTATTAAGTCTTAAAATTAAAGTCTGCTAAATGATTTGCCACTTTGATTCACTCTATTTAGTCGGGTTACTTTATTGCAGTCCCTTATGGGGAGACTTCCAGTAGCATCTCTATAGGATACTTCCTCTAGGGTCGAAATGTCTCTTCCTCTACTCGAGTTGTCTATTGAAGTACTCGAGGCCTACTGGGGTCACATAAAATTAAACCACGTAATAAAATGCAAATACACAATGTTTTTATTTTTTTATATATAAAATATAACAATATATTATCATTTTATGTACAAGATTTGCAATGATGCATTTACTTAGGACATAATATAACATGCTGATACATTAATAAAATTAATTTTAGCAAAATGAGAAGTGACGAAATAGACGGCTAACAAATATTTTCTTCTATACCAATATTGGTTTTCCTTATGCTGATTTTTTAAAATGTATATAATATTCCAGTGATTCTCAACCTTTTTTTTGTTGCGGCACACATTTAATGATTTCAAAATTTGGCGGCACACAAAGAAAAAGATAAAAATTATTTTTTTTGCGTCGCTAATGTGTTCCTGAAAAATGCGACGCAAAGTGAATCACAAATTTTGAAAGCAAATAATAAAATAATTTATTTTTTGTGGATTTAAATATAATATATTCATGTTAAAAATATTTTTCTTTTTAAATGATATAATTTAATAATATTAACATTATTATATATTTGTAAAATTTGGCGGCACACAAAAGTACCGCGGCACAGTGGTTGAGAATCACTGTAATAATCTATGCTGGGTGGCATTTTCCATCAGTTCAAATAATCGTTTTTAACAGGTAAATGAAATAAACGCCCATAGGTATTCTTCTTTTTTAACCACCTTAAAAAACGAGTTTCTTACTTCGACCGCATATATATATTTATGTAATTTTTTGTGTGAAAGGACATGGTCTCCAGTTGGTTTAAAGTTTACAAGTCACGATCTGTAGGGCAAATATGTAATGACACTACAGTGTACGTTTCAAATCTGTCTCAGTCTCTCTCTAACAATAAAATCTTTAAACATATACGAATTTGAATCGCACTCCGTCGAGTGTCATTAAATTTGATACATAATATGGTCTCTGCTAATGAGATCTTGAAAATGCCGCCCAGTAAAAATTCAGGCAATTAATGGGCACTGAGTATACGAAACCCAGCCAGTATAATATAAAAGAATAACTGACTGAATAATATATCAATGTGCGGCCTAAACTTATAAATGTGGACATTCTCAGTTCGATACTCCTCAAATTACAAATTCAAGTCTTGCGTTACTTATGGCTTCTTAGATTCTAAGGTAAGGAAGGACAATATAATGTATATAGAATTGAAAATTATGTCATTTTAACCATTAAAATAGACAAATATCTTTAGCATTCCATGAATTCGCCGTGCAGACGCCGGGTCCATCGTGTAACAGAGAAAAAAACGCCAAACAGAGGCAGAGAGTTGGGCAAGGACGTAGGCTTAAGAATATCCTTTGTGATCGGTCAAAGCTCGCCTCTGCTGAAATTATTCTCCCTGTCCAACCAAAAGAATATAGAAATGGTACATAGTTACCAGCTTATAGGCACAGGTTAACATACATAGTTATAGGCACAGGTTAATATTACTGTCATTGGTATGACATTTGACAACCTATAGGAAAACATTTTAAAACTTTTGTTATAAAATATTAATAATATTCAACATGGTTTCTAAATAATTAGTAAACGATAATTTACTTATTACATACTGGTGCAAAATTCCCACCTTTAGATAGGCAAATATTACTTTTACAATAGTTAATTTAATATAAAATTAGCAATAGCAATTTATATAGATATATTGCTTATATATTCCTTATTGCTCAGTTTTGTGGAGATAAATTGCCAAATTCAATAAATAGTGAATTACAGTCAATTTTAGTTCCATCTCATTTAAAATGAAATTTGATTTTAATGTCACTATTAAAAAAGTAATGGTAGAGTAACTTTAAATTAATTATTAATCAATTCTATAGACATGTCAAAAAATCATGGCGCAGTGATATGCACAATGGATTTATAAGATGAATGGATGAAAATTGGAGGTCCCTGGTTCGATTCCAAGGTGGACCAATTAAGATTTTCTACATTGATACTGGTCTGGCTGGTGGGTGGCTTCAGCCATGGTTAGTTACCACCCTGCCGGTAAAGACATATTGCCAAGCACATTAGCGTTCCAGTATGACGACAAAAAGGACTACTCCTACTATCCTACTCCCAACAAGTTTCTGTTTCCATCCGACATTGCATGATCACTTGCCATCAGGTGTGATTACAGTCGCGAGCCTACTTGTAGTAACTTAAAAAAACATACCTTTCCTGAATACCGTTTGTAAAATCACGAACCACAAAAACTTGCCCAACGCAACACAATTTGATAACCTATCTAAACACTATGATCACGTTGCTTCGGTTACACTACTAGAACTGATATTTCTAGTCCGTTTGCCACTGTCACCGGCCGATTTGTTCTTATGCCTTTTCCTATCACTGTCTTCTTCATTGACACTGTTGTGCCTCGGCTTAGGGCTCAGCATTGTATCCGAGCTCACTGAATCCCTTTGAGACTTCTTCCTTTGCCGCTTCGGTGCATTTTCACCTATCAGCATTTCGTTGAACTGTCGTTGTCTAGCTTCCCAATAATGGTTCTGTCTTTGCACTACGTCTGGGTATTTGGCCTCGAAGGATGTGTCTGGTGGTAGGAGGAGCTCCCAACCAGTTTTGGGGTTGTATTTTGCTATGGAACGAAGTATTTCTAGGACTTCTTGAGGTGGTAAACGGACCGCTGCGGCGATTTTTCTTCTATCGACGTATGAGTGTTGCGTGAATAGGTATAACTGGAAAAAAATATTAATTTTTTTTGTAATTTGCGATTTTTTGTGAAGAGGTGGATTGTATATTATTATAAGTCATTAATTAGGTAAGGCGTTTTTGATACAGTGCCCCCCAGTGAGATCTCGTGAGATTTAGCTCCTCTACTCTTACTATATTAAATCTGGAAAAATGGTATGTAGCTGTAATAAATTGCATGTAATGCAATGTATGCAAATCGTAAATTTTTAATGGCAACACTTAAATGTTTTGAAAAAAGTATGTTTTTCTTGCAGGCTCTTCTTAGCAGAATCTTCTTCCTGAAGAGAGTTGATAGTCACAAATTCACAACCCACTGATAGCCTTGGCTATTCTGCTGTGCCATCAGCTGCGGTGCTCCCTGGGCCCTCCTCACGCTTGCTATTGAGACAACACTCCGCTCGGCGCGAGCGAGTCCCTCGTGTACAGCTCCTGTGAGCGCGGTGCCCACAGCCCGCGCACGCAGCACGCCGCGGCGCCCAGCGCGGTGAGCAGCGCCGACTCGCTCACTGGGCCCTCCTCGCACCGTAGCTACTGAGACAACACTCACCACATGGTCCCTGGCGGCGCACATGAGTCTCGCCGGCGCGGGCGAGTCCCTCGTGTACAGCTCTTGTGAGCGCGGCGCCCACAGCCCGCGCACGCAGCACGCCGCGGCGCCCAGCGCGGTGAGCAGCGCCGACTCGCTCACTGGGCCTTCCTCGCACCGTAGCTACTGAGACAACACTCACCACATGGTCCCTGGCGGCGCACATGAGTCTCGCCGGCGCGGGCGAGTCCCTCGTGTACAGCTCCTGTGAGCGCTGCGTCCACAGCCCGCGCACGCAGCACGTCGCGGCGCCCAGCGCGGTGAGCAGCGCCGACTCGCTCACTGGGCCCTCCTCGCACCGTAGCTACTGAGACAACACTCACCACATGGTCCCTGGCGGCGCGCATGAGTCTCGCCGGCGCGGGCGAGTCCCTCGTGTACAGCTCCTGTGAGCGCGGCGCCCACAGCCCGCGCACGCAGCACGCCGCGGCGCCCAGCGCGGTGAGCAGCGCCGACTCGCTCACTGGGCCCTCCTCGCACCGTAGCTACTGAGACAACACTCACCACATGGTCCCTGGCGGCGCACATGAGTCTCGCCGGCGCGGGCGAGTCCCTCGTGTACAGCTCCTGTGAGCGCGGCGCCCACAGCCCGCGCACGCAGCACGCCGCGGCGCCCAGCGCGGTGAGCAGCGCCGACTCGCTCACTGGGCCCTCCTCGCACCGTAGCTACTGAGACAACACTCACCACATGGTCCCTGGCGGCGCACATGAGTCTCGCCGGCGCGGGCGAGTCCCTCGTGTACAGCTCCTGTGAGCGCGGCGCCCACAGCCCGCGCACGCAGCACGCCGCGGCGCCCAGCGCGGTGAGCAGCGCCGACTCGCTCACTGGGCCCTCCTCGCACCGTAGCTACTGAGACAACACTCACCACATGGTCCCTGGCGGCGCACATGAGTCTCGCCGGCGCGGGCGAGTCCCTCGTGTACAGCTCCTGTGAGCGCGGCGCCCACAGCCCGCGCACGCAGCACGCCGCGGCGCCCAGCGCGGTGAGCAGCGCCGACTCGCTCACTGGGCCCTCCTCGCACCGTAGCTACTGAGACAACACTCACCACATGGTCCCTGGCGGCGCACATGAGTCTCGCCGGCGCGGGCGAGTCCCTCGTGTACAGCTCCTGTGAGCGCGGCGCCCACAGCCCGCGCACGCAGCACGCCGCGGCGCCCAGCGCGGTGAGCAGCGCCGACTCGCTCACTGGGCCCTCCTCGCACCGTAGCTACTGAGACAACACTCACCACATGGTCCCTGGCGGCGCACATGAGTCTCGCCGGCGCGGGCGAGTCCCTCGTGTACAGCTCCTGTGAGCGCGGCGCCCACAGCCCGCGCACGCAGCACGCCGCGGCGCCCAGCGCGGTGAGCAGCGCCGACTCGCTCACTGGGCCCTCCTCGCACCTTAGTGTGCCGCGTAGCTCGCTGAATGTCATTAGTTTGGCTAAAAATAAATTCTTTTATTTTATTATATATTGTTGTCATGTGTCAGAGGACAATTGCCTTGCCTCCCCAGTTATCCTCTGCCACCAGGAACAAGGAACTGTACCTAGTGGAAAGTTTAAGAGGCTTCTTTAAAAAGAAAAAAAAAGACCTCACAAATTTTTTTAAAGTTCAGAAGCATTTTTTGTTGATCGAACTAGCGTGTGAATATTTGATATTCTATTAGTATGTTCCTTAAGTACCTGATATAAAATTATTATCCAATAAAATTTAAAAAATGCACCCTACTGCCCCATCTTGCCCCTGTGAGATGATATGAGAATTGGTTCAACAATGTCCATATTTAACAGCCAGAGACAATAAAATCATTATTATACCATTAATCAATAATTCCTTGATATGGTCCTTCAGTGACAGTTTCTTCACAGGCCCCATATCCGCCTCATCGGTGTAGGGCGGCACTAACGCGCGCACGTAGTCCGCTGACTTTAGCGTCAGAGCTGAGCCGTCTGATGAATTAGCACTGAATAGCTTTAGCCGCTCCAACTGCAGGAGAGCAATATTTTCATACAGTAACAACTAACGAAAGGAAAGGACGAGACATATCTGGGAAATGCGGTGTAGCACATATTTACATTAAAAAAAACTATATTAACTCTGTAAACCTTTATATTATATCTTTTAATAATATATTATCAAATATACATACAGGATGATTTTATATTTGATTTATTTAAGTGTGGATATTATGTTTGGTCTGCCTCGTTGGTCTAGTGGTTAGTCTATGAGGCTTCGATCATGAGGTCCTGGGTTCGATTCCCGGGTCAGGTCACCGAATAATTCTGAGGTTTTTCATTCTTCTATGAAATGTTCAGTACATTCCAAGCCCGGAGCCTGTAAGTTGGCGGTGTTACACCCCCGTGCCTCGGAGAGCACGTTAAGCCGTCGGTCCCGGTCACTATCATCAACATCTGATAGTGATCGTTAATAAATGAAACATTATCAACCTAAGCCCACCAACCCGCATTGGAGCAGCGTGGTGGGTGTACGCTCCATATCCCCTCTCCAATAAGGAGGGAGGCCTGGCCCTGTAGGGGTACGTTAATAGGCTGATAATGATGATGATGATTATGTTTTGCTGTTCTATATCATTAATAGTTTAAAAATCCACTAACAGTCCTGAAATACACATTTTTTCAATTTCTGATTTTAAAATGATAGATATATCATATTATCAAACAAATTGCGCTTTTATTCACAGACCGGGCGACACGTTTGGCTGTGTACTGCTGGTTAAGATGACCGTCAAATTATGTTTAAAAATAAATAACTTTATCGAATGATAATTATTTATTTATTTATTTATTTATTTATTTATTTATTTATTCCTATTAACTAAACCCGGAGAGACATTACAGTTTCCCAATTCGTCTCTCCAGATTACAAAAGAAAACAAAAACAACACAAATTTACATAACACACAGATATAAAAAAAAGAAACACAATAAAAATAAAAATTACTGAAAAAAAAAAAAGAAAAATATATCAAATTAAAAAATCTCTATAACAAACAAATATCTAATTGTTTTGCTCTAGTAAACACTTGAGCCTTTTTACAAGTACCGGCGGTGAACAGTGGAAGAGGTCCAATTCTCCGTCATAGTCTGTGAAATCATTGAGCAGGCGCAGCGCATGAGCTAGCGGCGCATGCTGACTTGCTTTTGTTTTAGCATGCGTTATGACAAACAAATGACGGCGCCGTGCCGTTACATAATTGTCTGGCACATGTAAACCTACTGAATCCAGCAAAGTAGAGTTACATTTTTTGCCCTGAATTAAATGTAAAACATACTGTAACAATGCTACATTACGTCTCAACTCTAATTTCTCATATCCAGTCATGCCAAGCAGAAAGAGGCTTGGATATATAGTAGGGTACCCTACTGAGTACCCATACTGCTTTCTGTACAACCAACGAATAAACTTTTTTTGTATTTTTTCAATCATATTTACGTACTTTATTTCGAATGGATCCCATATTACAGCGTTACACTCCAGTTTACTTCGCACATATGCATTATACAAGAGCTTTATGACCTCAATAGATTTAAAGTGCCGTGATTGTCGGAGGACAAATCCCAGGGTTCTATAGGCTTTTGTACAAACTTCTTTAATGTGATTACGAAAAGTCAGGTCTTCCGACATATTTGTCCCTAAGTCCCTAATCTCAGTTACCCTTGACATAGCTATGTCACCAAGTTTGTAAGTAACTTTAATTGGTGCCACTTTCCGACTAAATGTAATCACTGCGCATTTATTAACATTGAAAAACAGTTTGTTATGATTACACCATTGCAACACATTATCAACGTCACCCTGAAGAAATTGGGCATCGGAAGCACATTGCACCTTTAAAAAGACTTTTAAATCGTCTGCGAAAAGCAAACACCTGGAATGGGTAATCACATTTGGTAGATCATTGATCATTATTAAAAACTCCAAAGGTCCTAGGTTGCTTCCTTGACTCACACCAGAATGAGTGAAATATGGTTCCGAGCAATGACCCTCATACTGCACATACTGTCTACGGTTTCTTAGATAACTGGAGAAGAACTTAAGTAGTAGCGGTGTAAATCCGACAGAAGCAAACTTACTCAGAAGTACGTCATTATCAACTGCATCAAACGCTTTTTGAAAATCAAAGTAAGCTGCATCTACCTGCGAACTACCATCAACAGCCCCAGTTACGTAAGTCCAATATGACAGCAAGTTAGTACAAGTTGAGCGACCCGTTCTAAAACCATGCTGAACGTCCGTTAGTTGGTGCTCAAATTGCTTCCTAATTCGACTCTCCAATATCGACTCAAACAACTTGCCGAAAGCTGATAATACTGCTATAGGTCTGAAGTCAGATATTTCGGAACTTTGGCTCTTCTTGGGAACAGGCACTACTCTAGATGTTTTCCAAATTTCCGGATAAAAAGAGTTCCTGAAACAGACATTGAAAATGTGTTTCAATGGCAACAACAAGACCCTGCTACAATCTTTGACTAAGAAAGGTGGAATGCCATCTGGACCAGCAGAACATTTAGGTTTTAGTTTTTTAAGTGCTGTTTTTACATCACCATAGAGTATAGAGTCTATATGAATACGCGCACTATCTTTATCCCCTGACTTCACTGCTTCTTCCACGCAGAGGCGTGGAGGCGTCTGTGCATATACCGAGCTAAAAAACTCCGCAAACAAATCAGCACACTGTTCTAATGGTACTGTCTCTCCATCTTTCAATATTTTTTTCTTACGTGCCCCTGTACGTTTTGAGGTCATAAAGCTCCAAAAAGCATTCGGCTCCCGCTTGATGTTGCGTTCCATGTTACACCGAAATGAGTTTAAATCTTCCTCAATATTTGCCTTAACTATAGTCCGATAACTAGAAAATAAGCACCTGTAATAAGGATCATTAGTTGATTTTAACAACTTATGATATTTCGCTTTTAACTGTATATTATTTTTTGTATTACTAGAATACCAATCGGGATATACATATCTGGATTGCCAACATAGATATTGTTTTAAAGGAACGCAGTCAACAAAGCACGACTCAAGAGTTGAATAAAATATTTCAACTGCATTTTGAGGCTCTACAATGGTATACAAAACCGACCAATCTATATTAGACAATCGCTCATAAAGTAATTCAAAATTAGCTTTTTTAAAATTCCACTCCGGCTTCGAGTTGGGTTTAAAATAGTTATTTTGTATGTAATGAGTAGCACAGTCGAAACATATTTCAAGCGGAGGATGATACACATCAGGCGGAAGAAGAGCCTCTTCAGCCCTCTGCACTAGCACCTGACTCAATGATCCACTCACAAGTACCAAATCTAACAATTGGTTGCTGTCGTTAAAAATATCATTAACTTGTTTAAGTTCACAAAAAGTTAACACATATTCAAATTGAGATTTAGCGTTATAACTAGAAGAGTTAAAGTTAAAATCACCACAGATTATTATTTTTTGCTCACTGTAATCAGAGCAAACTTTTTCTATACATTCATAGATCATTGAGTAATTCTCATCCGTACATTTGGGGGGTATATATGTTACTACTAATATACATAATAAATTTTTCCCGCAGTATAGAGCACCACAAACTAGCTCACTATTTAACGCATAGTCTAACGGCACACTTAATGATTGAAGTGAATACTTTGATCGCGCTATAATAGCAACTCCGCCACCTCGCCGATTGTCTCTCCTGTCACACCTAAGAATGTTAAAACCGCCAGGTATCACTTCCGAATCTAACATACTTTCAGTGAGCCAAGTTTCACTGACAAGATGTACATCTACCGGGGAAGCAACAATAGCAGAACAAAATTCTTCTAGCTTTGTACGTAAGCCCCTTACATTTTGGTAATTAAATACTATTTTCCGAGATCTTCGACTTAGTCTTTGGAAAGGGCCGATTGAAATCGCTTCTTTCTCCGCTTTCACGTCTACGAAACCACTCATTAAATTCTATATTCGGTGGCCAATTTTGTGGTGTCATGAAAAACTCAAATAAGCTTTCCTGCACACTTACCACAAACGACGCATAGTTAGTATGCTTCAACTGCAGCTTTTTCACAGAATAAGGGGCCCCTCTGGAACACTTTTTCGCCATATACGCTTGTACCTGCTCAACAGTTACATCATGCCTTAAAGACCATAAGTGTATTTGTCTTACTCTTTCCACCGTAGCCAACTCAGAGTCTACTTGCCCCGCGCCTTTAATAGGCGGCTTACGTTGTCTGCCTCTAACAACGCGCCATTCATTACAATCTTGCGTCTCAGTAATCGTTGCATCGGCAGGCACTGCCGCATTCGGGTTCATTTCGACGATCAGAGTATTCGGGACGGCGTCAACAGATGGCGCTACCGGTAATTCAGTTGGCTTAGATTGATCCGAAGTTTGGTCTTGCGTTGGCGCACTCGCGATCGCGAGCGCTCGTTGCCGCCTCGTCACAACTCGGGCAATCTTCGGCTGTTCTCGCTGCGCCATCGGTGTTCGTGAGTCAATTGTAGAATTTACACCTGATGTTGAAGTATGCTGTCTTAGTCCGCCCGTTTTATCAGCTGACAATTTTGCCTGACTACCCTGTTTTGTCGCCGAATTTGCCTCACTTTGATTGTCTATTTTGGCCTCCAGCGATCGAACAGCATC
This sequence comes from Mycalesis mineus, assembly GCA_034621355.1. Classification (NCBI taxonomy): domain Eukaryota; kingdom Metazoa; phylum Arthropoda; class Insecta; order Lepidoptera; family Nymphalidae; genus Mycalesis; species Mycalesis mineus. The sequence continues at coordinate 14,144,438 of CM067891.1, read as the reverse complement.
CAGTAGCAGATTTATTTTTAGCTCCAATGGCAGAACAATGTTTTGGAACACTTTTGAAACTTCCGCAGCAACCAATTTTTCCATATTTTCAACAGACATAATAAACAACTGGCTTGGTAGACGACTACGGAACAAACTTCAATGTTTTGATACACACTTTTAGTACTTTTCCTTTATTACTCAGCACTATACAACATTTTTCACTTGAGTTTAATTGTAAATAATGGTTTAAGATATGATTTAGCACTGTGTCACTATTATTTGCATTTTTATTTACAAAAACAATACGGAGCCGTTAAAAACTGTGTTAACAGCGCAGTGGTGGCGCCCTCTTTTTTTTTATGTTATTTTGTAGTTGAAATACAAAAGAAAAAATACGTCATACGTCTTCCTGTATACTCACATCTGCATGATCTGTATCGGAGGGCTTCCACAGAGCGTCGTACCACGGCTCCTCCGCAATGCGCTGCGACACAGTCTCGTAAGATTTCTCGCGAGCCTTCTTAGCCACGTCCGTCTCTACGCGCGCAAACTTTACTGTAACCTGCACCAATTACATTTGCCTAAAATGAAGTTATCCAAAAGGCCAAATTCAACAAGGCAGGCAAGTTATAAATATTTTTTAATGACTAATACTAGTTTTTTTTTATTTATTCAACGGCCTGGAATCAAGTTCATCGTGGTTTTTCATTAACAAACTAATAGTTGAGCCATCAAATGTAGGAAAATAAATGAATAATTGTGGAAAAACTGACATTTTCGCTTACGAAAGATAAGGTCAGAGATAATACTCAACTGCTTTCACATACCAGTTTTTTCATTACTTTTAGTAAAATGAACAAACTAATACTAATAACAAAAATATGGTCATGCACTTAATTGTCAGAAGGTCCTTAATTGTCAGAAGAAAGGATCCCGCTTTTTACTGGACTACGGATCCAGTTTCTAGTGACAAAACCGCATTCGGTTTTGTCACTAGAAACTGTATCCATAGTTTTGCCATTCCACAATTCGACCGGATCGGATTTTTGCAGGATCCCGCTTGCGGGATGCTCATGTGAACGCTAGCATATAAACACATTCGCCATAAAACAGGATCCTGTGAACAACTGGACTGCTATGTGAAAGGAGTGTTAGTGAGTCATGGAAAATCCACAAAATAAAAAATGCAATGAACTTAATGCAACACTTAGCACTTATTATATTCAAAACTTAATGTATTAAAACCGATGTGGACCTATGGCATTGAATAGTAGGGCGCAAAGCTGAAAATCAAATCTGGAAATATTGCAGAGCTTTTAAAATAAAGTTTATACTACACAAATGCTCCATGGTCTACACTAAGAAGTCTATAATTCTATACTCAAAGTTCATAATCATTTATTGCTAGAATATGGTAACTTGTTTATATTATGAATTATGGCAAGCTGATGGGTATAAATTGATATTAAATAGTATATTTCACTCTTGAGTCTAGCCTTCAGAATAAACAAAAATAATTTTACAATCCGACACGCAGATAGAGATTAGGCCGTTTAAACAAACGAACAAACTCTTCCGTGTATTAAATAGATATTTGAACAAAGATCGAATTCTTAATTCATCATCGTATATATAACATAGATCTAAACTCCCCTCCCGCACGCGCCCCCCCGCCTTGGTGGAGCTCACTTCGCAACGCAGAAATAGTAATATTTTAATTTCGCCATAACTTCAAAACCAAACGTCCAATTTTAATCTTTTAAATACCAAATATTATCTACATAAACTGTACTTAGTGATGAAATAATTTATTTTGATAAGGATTAATAGCATGAGTAAAATAAAGGCGTCTAAATGTAGTCCATTAAAAAAAAATTAAGATTTTTAAATAAAAAAATGGTTGTTGTGCCTCACTCGACATAGATAGGTACAGTATGTTGCGGACTTTTTTGTAGATATTTATAAGATCTCCAATTAATTAGAACATTTTATGGTTCTATCTTTTATAGTTTAGGCAGCGTACGCTAAAAACTCCGAAAAACCCAAATATTTTACGGAACCCTATTTTTTTCCAAAATAAAATTTAGCCTATGTTACTCGTGGATAATGTAGCTTTCAAATGGTGAAAGAATTTTTAAAATCGGTCCAGTAGTTTTTGAGCCTATTCATTACAACCAAACAAACAAAGTTTTCTCATAATTATTCGCATTGTTATACATTAAAAAAAAATTTCAAAGTGCACTGAAAAGTAAAAAATAAATGCGTCATTTAGATCTCGACTCGATGCCATTCAAGTTTAAGGAGTTTATTCAACAAAGTAGCAAAGCACTTTGTGTGAATGCTTATAGGTGGCACTGAATTCATAGATATGGTCAAGTAAATTAAAGTACCTAAATGACGCATTTATTTTTTAGTTTTCAGTGAGTTTTGAACTTGGTTTAATTTTTTATTAAAACATTTTTGGAACGAAGTTCCTTATCGCGCGTTGTGAAAGGGGGCTAGACGGAAAAAATTCGTACGAAAAGTTGTCACGACACTTTTTGATCAAAGGATCTTGCCGCCGCCTTTGATGTGTGTGCGCGTGAGCGGCGGGGGTAAGTTTATATAACATTATATTTGTTAATAATAAAAAAAATATTATTATTACTTAAAAAAAATTAAATTTTATTACAATTCCTTCACTAATTAATCGAAAGGAACTTCGTTCCATCCGGGTGTCCCTTGACACCTCTCAATTTTTTATTTTTCATTCTTTTTAGTGGTTTATCCATAAAACATACATACGTAAAACATACTCGTTTTAAACTATGAGCCGTTTATATTCGCCAGCCACTTATAAATTACCGACATAGCTGCAAATGTGCTTATGGAGTTTGAAGAGTTCCTTCGATTTAGCCAAGATCTCATCATCCAATCCTAACATGATGACAATGGGACCCTTTCTAATAAAAAAAGAATTTTCAAAATCGGACTATTCTGTGAAAAGTTATGGGTAGTCATAAAAAAATACCTATTGCAAAAACTATTGAACCAATTTTGATGAAACTTGCAGTGTACTCTAAGTTAAACCATACCTAGTACCAAAAAATATACTTAAATCAGACTTGTAATTCCAGAGATATGCAAACATAAACATAAAAACATAAAAATTCCATATCTCAAAAACTACTGAACCGATTTTGATAAAACTTGCAATGTACCCTAAGTTGAACAACACCTGGTACAACAAAAAATAATTACTTAAATCGGACTTGTAGTTCTGGAGATATGCCTCCACAAACATAAATACATACATACACTTTTGAAATTTGGCACATTTGTTCAGACGCTGATATAAACTAACATATGCGAAAACTGGGCTGTTCTGGAAATATTACATACATACTGGTCGAATTGATAACCTCCTTTTTTGAAGTCAGTAAATAAACCTACCTGCTGAGCTTCAGGTTCCTTGTCTTCCTCATCAGAGTTTTCAGCTTTACTCTTCTCTGCCTTTCTTTTGTCTTGCTTATCATAATATGAATAAGATGGTCTCAGTTGCAGTATACCTGGGAATTCAATAATATTCCATAGTGAATATTTTTATTTATTAATATACTTTGTGTATAAAGTAGTTGTCTGGGAAAGTAATGGCGTAAGATTACAGTCATTTCATCACAATCACATATAGGACTTCACTTAACATATTTTTTGCCAGAAATCTTTTACAATTAGTTACCAAACAGACCTTCGGGCAGAGGCAGTCTACTCTTGCATAATAGAATGCTCAAAAGTATTTGTTGAAATATACCATCACACCTTCTTCCCATAGGGGTAGAGACCACTTCCTGAGGGAGTCAGGATGTGGTCAGAGTGAATGGGAATATTGGAACGAGAAAGCCAAGATTCCTGTTAAATTAGGTTTGTCTTCTCAAACCCACATGAGATGTTGGGATGAGATTCAGCTTGAGCCCCTCCTTTCAAAAACACCTTGAGTAATTTATAGATACCCCTTGCCTTATGAAACAAACCTTGTATGGGAGTTAAATGCAACTCCTTGTCTTGCAACACAGCAACTGCATAGTGCTGTGATTCCACGCATGGGGAGCTGCTTTCATATACAATCTTGTCCATAATTCCATTTCTGAAGTATTGAGACCTCTCCCGCTCTTTGTCTTTTAAATATCGAGATTCCTGGGAACCATACAAAATATTGTTTATTAGTAGTATATCATTTATATTGTAATATTTTATTAGAAGTTTTATATTAACAATGCAGTAGAATTTAAGTAGCCAATAGTTCAATAGTAAATAAATTAGGCAAAAAAATTTGTAACCACAGAGGGAAGTACTTGTGAAGTACAAGTACTTCCCTCTGTGGTTACAAATTTTTTTGCCTAATTTATTACAGGTAAAATATTCTAGCAGTCATCATAAATATTCTTTACAATACAAAATTCTTTATCGCTTGCATTAGCAAAAGAGAGACGAATATCTTAGCATTCTATGGATTCAGATTGCTGGTGCCTTTGGATACTCGTTCCAATATAGAGCTTACTGCACTTCTAGTAGACCAAGGTCTTTTAGCAGGTTATAGAGTAGTACTCTCGCACCCACTTCTACCGCATATAAACTAACCACATTAGATGGTTTGGTATTCCAAAAAGCCGAAAGAGAAAGAGAAATAGAAGAAAATTATTAATATATTGAAATGATTATGAAATTTAGTATTTCTAACGGTACCTGTTGTCCGTCTGTGTTGATAGCTATTTGTTCGCCCTTGGAGGGGCAGTATTTATCGCTGTAGGTATCTAGACCAATTTCCATGCGTACGAGCTGGTTCTTAGGCTTTATAGACGCGTTGGTCACTTTTACATCCTTCCAGTCTCTATTAGCCGGTCTCACCGGATACTGATATATGTACAAATGTTCCGCTAACGCTTGAGATAAATATACGGGAATCTGTAGACAAAAACAAGTTTTTTAACACCAAATTCTTAACATTTCACACATAAACATAACCTCATTTTTTCAGGCACGTTAGATATGTAACAAATCTTCATAATTACCTCTTGCACAACTGGATCCTCCTCTTCCATGTTGCCTGGTTTAGATTTTAAAGAAATTGACTGAACATTGCTTAAATTACTACTATAAATTAAAATAATATGCACACTATAAACACTACGACAGCGGACATAAAATCTTCAGTTCTCGAATCTCGACTTCTCGCTCGGAGCCTCGGAGGATTTTATGCACAGAACACTAATACTTGATTTTATATATGACATTTGACAAATGGTGTTGCCGCTCTTCGAATAGTTATTAGCAGTAATGCTGAACGCACATTTTTTGCTATTTAATCTAAAACTTTTTAAATTTATTAAATAAAGAAGAAAACTAACATGACAACTGTAAACATGATTTGCGCTTGTCATTACTTTTTACTTCATTTTTGTGTTTTCGAAAATATTTTTTTCAATATATTATTGATCAGGAAATAAATAAATTGACACATCAGTGAATGTTGATAATGTTGCTTTATTAGGAATAAGTTCTGTTATTTTTTCTAGACGAAACATTTATTGGGTTTACACACAGAATGTCTGATATGATGATAAATGGTAATTTTACTAATTATTACTTACAAAATATAAACACTAGAGTCCGTAAAAACTTACATCTATACATATGCATAAAATTGGAGCGTCTGTTTGTAATATTGATATAACAGCGTTTTACTATAACTGTATGTCATTGTAAATATATGAATATAATACATGCACCGAAATAACATTTATTACAATTTTTGTCTGTCTATTTGTACCCGCTAATTTCTGAAACGTGAGAAAAGAACGCCAGGCTTAGGCTAGTTTATATCCTGATATTAACGGAAACTATGCGGGTGAAACCGTAGGCATCCGCTCACATAAAATATTATATAAATGTAACTGATACGGTACCTATTCTTAGTACATTGGTCTTCCGTTTTAGACTTTATAAGAAAGTTATTTTTATTTTTCCAGATTCTGTGCCAGTCAATAAAAAGTTTAATGAATTAATACGATATAATATATTCTTGATGAAATTAGTCGAATTTGTAAGTAGAAAATTACTAAAACAAGTTAGATATTTCTGTTTCTTTCATACCAATAGCTTGAAAATTGTTTATAGGGACTTTCACTTGCAATTACAATCTTGCCGATGATTATTACAAAGCCGGAAGGTCATATGTACTGCATAGCGACGGGGCCAACAGTAGTTATATCAGTTCTATTTATTATATTGTATATACGAAAGAAAGTACCTCTGTTCATGGAAAAAATGTATTTATTTTTTCAAATCTTATTTACGTTTGGTGCATTTGTTCAATGTTTTTTATTAAATCTTGAAAAAGTTTTCGTTTGGTTAATTTATGGTGTATCTTATTTCGCCTTATTAACAGCACTAAGTCTCGACCTATTTTTAATAGCAAATGAAAGAGGTTGTACATTTAGTTGTGCATAATAATAATTATTTAATAATAATGTTTGGCAAAAAATGTGTTTAATTTATGAAATTAATATTATCTTACAAATAGATCATGTTTTTAAACGTTTTTGAAGTTCTTGACCCTTTATGATGAACTTTTGACTTTGACAATTATGAAACCGATCAAATCATAGAGGATACAAATTATAAACTATAACTTTGTTTGGACCTTTTAAATTTTATAATATTTCTAAATAAGTAACTGTTTCCTTCATGTAAGAGCAAATAAGTGTGTATAAATGTTCATTTAATTATTTACTACTATTCAATTATCAAAATAACTATAACCTTAATTCCAAGTTTAACAGAAAACTTAAAGTACTCTCAAAGTACTTGGACATAAGTTAAATTAAATGAAGTTTATATAGCAGGCGAGCGAATATTTACTTTATTTTTAGGTAATTTTCACAACTCGTTTACTTTTAAATATTTTTTATACATTGTACAGTATTAACTAACTTTTATAACACATTTATTTTTAGGTTTTTTTTTACTATTTGAGGTAATTTCCGCAACTCATTTACTTTTAGGTAATTTCCTTGGTTGGCATGTTAGTACCGTTTGCGATGCCCAACGCTGGCATCATGCACTGTTTGGCAGTCGCACCAACACTCGTCATGTCCATAATGTTCCTCATACTTTACCTCGTGGAGCAAATGCATTACTTGGCCGAACAACTGTACTTAATCTCACAGATAAACTTTAACATTTTAGCATTGCTGGTAGTTTCCTTATCTTGTGAAATTACCTCAGGGTTATATGCAATCATCTATGCCCACCTCCTCATTGCTTTGGGTATAGATCAATATTATGTTATAAAAGAGAGGGGGCTTGTGTTATCATGATTATTATTTTTATTATAATAATATTATAAATAATAATAAAATAATTATGAAATGAAATGTTGTTCTAGATTTGTAGATATCTTTACAAAATAATTAGGAACTGATTTTTTACATAATAAATACTATTGATCTGTATAGAATACAATTGATATCTGCTATAAAACAACAGTTCCTTAGTAAATTTATTAAGTGCATAATAATTAAGAATTTAAAAAGTAATTCTTTAAAATAATGTAATGGCATTTCAAGAACCCTACAATTGTGTGGGACATACTTAGTCAGATTTTCAATTTCATGTGTTTGCTGTCTGCAATAGTTTGATATATGCTAGTTTGGCCTGTTAAAGTGCATCAGAGCACTATGGAGGGACTATGCTCCGAATTTTGGTCTCAGAGACATGAGTGGGTTACAATAAAATTTAAAGTGATGATGGTAATATGCTACTTTTGCTCTGTGAAGTTCAAATTTTACTTGCATCTGTGTACAACTATTAATACCTTAATGTTAACATTGCATAGTTTGACTTTTCTGGTTCTACTGAATTATATGAATGGCTTGTTTTGTTAAAAGAAAAAAATGTTTTATTAAAGTTAAATGTATTTTTTTTTCTTATTTATTGAATTTTCTGAAGATTGATAACTAAAAAAAATACCTACACATATAATTTGATCATTCCTGAAATCTCAAAATATATATATTAATATCTCATAAAAACTGCTGCTTAATAAAATGGATTTCATAACAACATACTACAAGTGAAGATTTCTTACTTTTAGGTAGTGGCCCTGCTGCTCAATATATTACCTCACATTGTGAAACCAGTGGATATTTGGCAATGCTTCGTTGCGGGGCCCACTCTCATGCTGTCCCTTTATATGATGGTGCTGTATATTGTCGATCAGGTGCTTTATGAGGCGGAGTTTTACTATGTTGTGATACAATTTATTATTACGGTTATAGCCTTTGTGAATCTTTTGCGTATTGGAAAACTGAATGGATCTATATATGGGCTGCTATATATTGATTTGATGATCGCACTTGGTTTGGATTTTTATTACATGCATAAAGAAAGAGGCTTCACATACTGATTAAAATAATGCAATTTGCAGCTATGTCTCTCTGATAGTTATTTGTACTGGAAGTGTGACAGGATGTGATAAAAAACATTCCGAGATAAAAATAGTATAGTACAATCATTGTGCGAGTATGTACGCAACTAGATACAATGGTTAAATTGAAAAGGGTAATAAACCGTAACATGCATTGTGTAGTCAAAATATTTGTGTACATTTACAGAAGAATATCAAGATTGACTTTAAATGAAGTATTATTGATTTGTGCTCTGTCTTCAATATCTATTTTTATATGGTTTTGGAGTAATGGTAAAGAAAAAGTCCGCATTGTTTCTAGCAACCCGGTCATAGTTTGGTGGACTCATGGTTTTCCTAGTACATCAGAAACTATCACTTGTGAAGACAATCTGAAATGTGATGTGTACAGTGATAAGAATTTAGGAAATGCATATAATGTTGAAGCATATTTATTTTATGCGAGCAACATAAATTTTGAGGACTTGCCCTTACCAAGAAGAGCAAGGGATGTGATATGGGGATTGTATCACGAAGAGTCCCCTAGAAATGTAAGAGAATTATTACACGAAAAAACACTTAGCATTTTTAATTACTCTGCAACTTTTAGTAGATACAGTGACATTCCATTTCCTCTACAATATTTAGACTCTTGGTCTGATGTAACTAGTAAAGAATATTACATACCAACATCAGAGAAAAATAGATGTTTAAAAGACATATCACCTATTCTATATTTACAAACAGATTGTGAAACTGCCACCGAAAGGGATGCGTATGTAAAAGAATTAATGAAGTTTATCGACGTTGATTCCTATGGAGATTGTTTGAACAATAAGGAACTTCCCCTAAAATTTAAAGATGACTACCTTAATAAATTGAATGATAACGAATTCTTGCATTACATTGCAAGGTACAAGTTTGTTTTAGCATTGGAAAATGGTATTTGCGAAGACTATGTCACCGAGAAATTTTGGCGCGCCATAAAAGTCGGCAGTGTACCAATTTATTTCGGATCACCGTCCATAAAAGATTGGTTCCCGAACAATAAATCCGCGATACTAATACAAGATCATCCGACACCAGGGAACATGAGTGAATATATCAAGAAGTTATTGCAGAACGATCATTTATATGAGGAGCATTTAACGCACAAGACGAAAGAACTGATAACAAATAACAGACTGATTGAAGAATTCCGGACAAGGCCATACCAAACTGACGCACTGAATGTTGCCAGCAAATTGGAATGCTTAGTTTGTCGAAAGCTTCATGAGAAGAAAACAAGAGAATTAGAAGAACATGTTGTGAACAAAAGCCACTATAACTGTCCAAAGCCTGTTTCAGCTTTAACTTTAAAAGTAAATCCATCAAACGACTGGGTTTATTTGTGGCATCAAGCTGAAAAAGATGCAGATGTGATATTTAATAGAGTTAGAGATACCTAGTTAAAATGAAACACTAAATTATTAACAAAGTATTATATTTTTTATACTTTTAATATATAATATAATTATTTGAATTGTATTTTTTTTACTTTCACTGGGATACACCATCTGACTTCAAGGATATGTTATCCAAAGGATGTACTTCATAACGTAGGCCTCTTTTGATGACGTGCGGTATTTGCTTAGGCACCATCCTGAGAAAAAATTAAACCTTCATTATTATAGTAACCTACTCGTGCATTTAATGTTAATGTAAAGAATGCACTGTGCCTCAACAAATGGCAAATAAGTTTTTCTAATATTTATGAATATTAAACTTTACAGACAGACATCTGATTTTACCGTTTTGCTGTTTGCTATAAAACAGACCGCTGACTAAATAACCCCCGACGCAAAAAGAGGGCTGTTACAAGTTTGATATAAAACAGACCGCTGACTAAATAACCCCCGACGCAATAAGAGGGCTGTTACAAGTTTGATATAAAACAGACCGCTGACTAAATAACCCCCGACGCAAAAAGAGGGCTGTTACAAGTTTGATATAAAACAGACCGCTGACTAAATAACCCCCGACGCAAAAAGAGGGCTGTTACAAGTTTGATATAAAACAAACCGCTGACTAAATAACCCCCGACGCAAAAAGAGGCTGTTACAAGTTTGATATAAAACAGACCGCTGACTGAATAACCCCCGACGCAAAAAGAGGCTGTTACAAGTTTGATATAAAACAGACCGCTGACTAAATAACCCCCGACGCAAAAAGAGGGCTGTTACAAGTTTGATATAAAACAGACCGCTGACTAAATAACCCCCGACGCAAAAAGAGGGCTGTTACAAGTTTGATATAAAACAGACCGCTGACTAAATAACCCCCGACGCAAAAAAAGGGCTGTTACAAGTTTGATATAAAACAGACCGCTGACTAAATAACCCCCGACGCAAAAAGAGGGCTGTTACAAGTTTGATATAAAACAGACCGCTGACTAAATAACCCCCGACGCAAAAAGAGGGCTGTCACAAGTTTGATATCGATGTCTGCTCTTGGCTACAATCAAACCTGATGGCGTAGCAAACAACTGAAGATGCAATCTAAAATGGAAGCGGGCCAACATGTTAGGAGTAGCATGAAATACACACCTATTTGATTTTTACACGACATCGTACCGGAACGCCCCATCACTTGGCGGTACAAAGCAAGGACCTCCGTCTTATCCACTGCATCACGGAGGCCGTCAAACTGTTTTAAGTAATACTTACGATATACAATCAATGATGGGGCATACAGACAGACACAGAGTACATCCCGTGCAGTCGTCTGTTACACGCGGGATATGCGTTTGAGGGTCAAATCTGGAACAGATTATATTCTTATTTTTTTTACGAAAATAAAACTTTTCTTTTGTGGTCTCAGAATATGGGTTATCAAAACTCGAGTGCATTTTATAAAACTCACTTCTTTATATTCATAAGAGAAACGCGATATTCTTACACGGATCACGCGTGACTGAAATTTACTGCTTGATAATATTTTGTTAAATGGATATACCAATAGAGCCATGATTTCAGTTTGAGAATGTTTTGATAACTTACTCAATAGCCTGGTACCCGGAGTCCGCACACGCCATGTAGCATTTACCGCAGTTTATGCACATATCCTGGAAACAAATTCATATTATTGGTATAATATTAAGCTATTGTATAGCTTCTATCGCGGGCCTTGAGCGTGGAGACCGAATTCAGAAATTCCGTAACGAAAAAACCTAACACTCGCTGGATATCAAAACATAATATAAAAAGCATAATTTCGGCGCCGACGTCATTGGGTGCGTGGCCTAGCGGTAAGGCGCTCTAAGTGCCCGAATTGTCAGAGAAACGCGGGTTCGAATCCCGTCGGTTCCGCAATTATTTTTTTTTCAAGCGTGATATTTTAAAAAGTCATTTTTTTATCACGCTTAAAAAAAAATGCGGAACCGACGGGATTCGAACCCGCGTCTCTCTGGCAATCCGGGCACTTAGAACGCTTTACCGCTCGGCCACGATCCCGATGACGTCGGTAAGTAAACATAAGTTGATAAAAAATGCTATGCAATAACTTTACCGCGGCAGTCTCCGAGTGCCACACGTCTTTTTTTTATATTTTTTACTGTAACGTTTAAACAGTTAAAGAATTTCACTACAGCTATACAGTCCTTTTTTTCATACTTTATATTGTTTATCAACGACAAACATACGTAAAACCTACTCGTTATAAACTATGAGTAGGTACCAATATTCGCCAGCCACTTATAAACTACCGACATCGCTGCAAATGTGCCTATGAAGTTTGAAGAGTTCCTTCGATTTAACCAGGATCTCATCATCAGATCCTAACATGATGACTATGGAACCATTTTGGAAGTGTGCCTACCCTTTCTAATAAATAAAGAATTGTCAAAATCGGACTATTCTGTGAAAAGTTATGCATAGTCATTCAAAAATCCCCATCGCAAAAACTAGTGAACTATTTCTGATGAAATTTGCAGTATTCCCTTAGTAGAACAATACCTAGTACAACAAAAAAGAATTACTTAAATCGGACTTGTAATTCCGGAGATATGCGAACACAAACATAAAAATTATCTATCCCAAAAACTACTGAACCGATTTTGATGAAACTACCAGTGTACCCTAAGTTAACAATACCTAGTATATCATAAAAATAATTACTGAAATCGGCCTTGTAGTTCCGGAGAGATGTAAACATAAATACATACATACATACATTCACTTTTGAAATTTGGCACATTTGTTCAGACGCTGATATAGACTAACATATGCGAAAACTGGGATGTTCTGGAAATATTACATACATACGGGTCGAATTCATAACCTCCTTTTTTTGAAGTCGGTTAAAAATAGTTCTCAGCGAGGCCATAAAATGAAAGCTGCAGAGTTGGACGAGTTGCAACTTCAATCAAGCACTAAGTTTAGTAATACTTATAAAAAAAAGAAACTTACGTCATCAATAAGTGCAACCACTTGTTTGGTGTTATCCAAATTCTTATACGTCCCTATCCGGGGCAAAGCTTCACCCAACACGTCTTTGATCCGTGGCACCGCGGTGTATCCATTGAACTCCTTGTTATTCTTTAGAGGGCAATCGGGTATGTCATTCAATATGGACGATTTGAGTCTTATACTGTGCAATAGTTCTTCGCGTTTCTTGTTGTAGGGGCCAAAATGTGCTAGAACCTAAAAAAAAATTTGTATCTTATTATAAATCATTTTGTAACTATCGACCTTCGAGTCCTTCGAGAATCGGACACGCGTGAGCGTGGTTCAAGTTTAACTTCCAATATTTTACTTACAAGATAAATAAATAAATATTACCTATAGAATATCACTTTTTATAAAAAATGTATATTGCATGGCGGTTAACACCTATAACCATTTATCAGAGGAAACTAAAAACATGCCTCTACAGAAGTTCAAAAAATATATGTTTAATGCTCTCAGCCAAAATTGAATTTACGAAATGAACGACTTTTTTAAATTAAAATATATTTAATTAACTAATATATTATTTTAATTAAATTATACTTTGACATCACTAATTGACTTAATTATATATTCATTTTCAAATATATCTGTATTGGCATATGTTCACTGACTTACAATGGTTATGTATGTTACTTAATAACATTTTTATAATTTCAATAATTGACATGTAATAATTTTGACATTTTAATTGCCTAATCTTATTTCTAAGTTTGTAAATATTTGCACGCCTAGTCCTTGGCAAAACATGTTTGGATCTTTTTAATATAATTGCACTACTTTTGTAACCCTTGTTTAGCAAATAAATAAATGATTATGATTAGAACAAACATCGCTATCGAGCCCCAAAGTAAGCGTAGTTTTTGTTATGGGTACTAGGACAAGTGATGAATATTTTTAAATGTTATTCATAAATACTTATCATTACATAGTATAAAACAAAGTCGCTTTTTTACGTTTGTCCGGATGTATGCTTTAATCTTTAAAACTACGCAACCAATTTTCATGCGGTTTTTTTTTTATCAAATAGAGTGATTCAACAGGAAGGTTAATACATGCGTAACATAGTAGAGAAACACTGATAATTTTAGAGGTTTCTAATGTCGTGAATTAACGCATTTTTTGCGCTTACATTGCAAACGCTGGCTAAACCTTACGAGATATATCAAAATGATGTTCTACAGTATTGCACGCCTTAAAAAGGTCAACAAAAAAGTCCGCGATGGCATATGTCTATCTTTTAGGGATAACACACAATAACCATTTTTTATCTTTTACTTTCAGTTAAAATTAATGGTTTATTTACGAAGCAATTTTAAGCAATACTGCATTAATCCCTATTCATTGAGGTATCTTACATACTTTGTGCATTAAATATAGATCACTATTGCCATTTACAGCATGTAATTTAAGTGAATATTTTCCAAGCAATATAAGATTCAAAATACAAGGACATAGCGAGCGGTTGGGGGTCGTGCAGCGCGTGTTTTTTTAATATACTTTAGTACGATCATTGCAGCCGTGCGAAGCTGGGGCGGGTCGCTAGTAATATATAGATAGACACACACACTGAAAAACATACATGTCCATCACACGAACATTTTTTCATTGGAAATCTAACCCACGAATGGACGCAGTAGTGGACCCATTTCAGATCGGTTGTTAGATATAACATGATTAAGTTAAATAAGACCAAGGAGAATAGGAAAGTATCTAAACATTACATATCTCCATTACCATCCTATTCAAAAATTGTTTTGAAATAGATAAATTTAATTCTACAGCTATATAAATTGTAGGTGGGAACCTACTCACCTTTCCATTTTCATCATACAATGTTTGTACGGGTTTCCCTTTCTGGTGTTTAGCAGTGGGCGGAGACTGTCCGGTCCACCCCGACAGTCCCAGTGACCGCAAGTACAGTAACGCTTTCAGACCGGTCACGTAGTCGTCAATAAGAGTGAAGTCTTGGTTTTGCACTGCGCTGCAAATCTGATAAAATAAATAGAAACATTCTATACTTGTACAAATTAATAAAAGCCTAAGCAGTATTATATTCGAAATCTTAAGTAGTAAAATTAAGAAATGTTATGAAATATGAATCATCATATTTTTTTACGAGCCCAAGACTAAAATCACACCAGATTTTAGTGATGATACAATCTAAGATACAACCGGGCTAAGTTGTTAGGAGTAGGATGAAATCCACATCTCTTAGGTTTCTACACGACATCGTACCGGAACGCTAAACTGCTTGACGGTACATCTTTGTCGGTAGGGTGCTAACTAAGCACGGTCGTAGCCTACCAACAGCCAGCCTTATAAACGTATCTAATTAAAAATTTTAACAAAAAAATAGAACCGACTCAAAACGCACTAAAAAGTAAAAAATAATCGGTTCTATTTTTTTGTTATTACATACGTAATATGACAAGACTGCCTCGTTGGTCTATTGGTTAGCCTATGTGGCTTCGAACACGAGGTCCTGGGTTCGATTCCTGGGTCGGGTCATGGAGTAATTATAAGCTTTTTCATTCTTATATGAAATGTTCAGTACATTCCAAGCCCGGAGTTTGGAAGTTGGAAGAGAGCACATTAAGCCGTCGGTCCTATCCTATTTATCAACATTTGATAGTGATCGTTAAAAAGTTGAGAGGTGCCAAGGGACACCCGGATGGAACGAAGTTCCTTTTGATTAATTATTGAAGGAATTGTAATAAAATTTTATTTTTTTTAAGTAATAATAATATTTGTTGTTGTACACCGAAACACCAGAGCGCGCCACGAGAGCGCGAGACAGCATACAGCGCGAGCGCCCCCCGCCGCTCACGCGCACACACATCAAAGGCGGCGGCAAGATCCTTTGATCAAAAAGTGTCGTGACAACTTTTCGTACGAATTTTTTCCGTCTAGCCCCCTTTCACAACGCGCGATAAGGAACTTCGTTCCAAAAATAGGACCGGTTATTTCGGACTATTTTTTGTTAAAAAGATTTATTTCTTACTTTTTATTGATTTATCGCCACGTAACATACTCGTACTATACTGTAATAGTATATTATACGGCACTTGTAGCCAAAACGCTACCGATACTTACACAAAAACCGAAATCGCTGCAAGTGTGCCTGTAAAATTTGAAGAGTTCCTTCAATTTTCCCAAGATATCATCATCAGATCCTAACATGATGACAATGGGACCAGCTTGGAAGTGTGCCCTTTCTAATAAAAAAAGAATTATCAAAATCGGACAACTCTGTAAAAAGTTATGCGTAAAATTGAGAACCTCCTCCGTTTTTTTCGTCGGTTAAAAATACCTAACAATAAAAATCCCTTCGTATTTGGGACAGACCTCGTGCGAGGAAGTATGTAATACCGCATTTTTCTTTTTCATTGGATAATGAACATAGAAGCAAGGTGATAATGAGGGGGATCGATTTAACATGCTCTTCGAGGCACGGGGAGATGTACCTTTTTACCCGACTGCGTCAGAAGGAGGGTTATGTTTTTCGAGCGTATGTATAAAATTTTAAATACTTTATGGTGCTGCAGGCGGGGACAAACGTAGTTTTGGTAGATCTTTCTTTCCCCGCAGAAAATAAAGTATTTTGTCCCCGCTTCACCATAAAGTATTTAAAATTTTATATAGATATAGTGATCCTTGTTTTTCTCTTTTCAGTTCATAACTTCTATGCAGTCGGGTTTTTTGTTTTTATAATAATAATTTTATTCTACTAGAGGACGCCCGCGGTTTCACCTGCGTATTTCCCGTTCCTGTGCAAATTTCGGGACAAAATGTGCCTATGTTTATTGTGAAGTTTATAGTCTATCCCACTTAAAACTTTAAAAAGGAGATCTGGGCTATAATCGATCTGTTGTCGCCTTTGACTACCCTCTGCTACGCTGTCATACTCCATACCTCCACTGCGCAGGCGAGGATTCCATTACCAAATCCGCCTATAATTCCATACAGAAAATACAGTAGATATATTTGAACCTGAACAACAGGTGCACCGCACAGTATGAATTGCAAGGCCGCGTCTGCGGAGTCGACGCCGCCGATGCCCAGTATTGGGAAGCCGGGCAGCTTGTTCCCGATAGCCGACACTGCGCGTAACCCCATCGGCCGCGTCGCGTTACCCGACACGCCGCCATACGTAGTGTTCTTCTCGCGACCTAGTTGAAGAAAACATACATACATAGATTGTCATACGATAGCTAAAAGTACGAAGTCCTATTATGTACGAGGATTATTTAAACTTGAAACGCAAGGCGAGGGTCCTACTCCTAAATAGAAACTTCCTTGTTTGGGTTTGGGTGTTTAGCCCCACGTGATACTCTCTTCATTTCACTACAATTCAAACATTTAAATTTCTTACAAGGTACGAAAAAACTCGTGCCAAGTGTTTTTTAGTTTCTTTCTACAGACGCAGCTTACAACGCAATTAAAGTAATACTGTTTAACTAATTTTTTATAAAATATTATATAAGAGGCCTCACGCCTCGCTTTTAAGGCCGCGAGTCTTGGGCCCACGTTGCCTCATTGCCCAGCTTCTGAAGCTATACCCCTGTAAGTGTAGCAACACTAACCCACTTGTGGCCACGGGGTAGCGTCTGCACGGACTGACATCAGACCTGATACAGTATTGATGGCGGATACCCCGTCTGCTCCACCTGAAACGAAAAAAAAAGACAATTGTCTTTGATCCTACTACAGAGGAGCAAGAGAGTAATATTACAAAGAAATAATACTTCGTAATAATTTATTTTCCAGTATGCCTAGTGTGAATTTGTTACCGATCGACTACGTAAAAACGTAACGCAAATTAATATGCAATTGATGCTAGTTATAGCAAGAGTAAATACTTTTTTTTCTATATAATCGAGTGGTTACGTTTTTACCCAGTAGCTCGGTAAAAAACTCGCACTTGCCCCACAGGTTAGTTTAGTAAGATTTGATTAGTAACACTTCAGGTTAGATAACTAACAATTTGTGTTGACACCGTTTAATTTTGCACCTCATTTCTTAGCTCCGCTTTTAAAGCACTCACATTCATATATCCGTATCTTATTTTTGCCGTAATTAATCTACCACATTGGTAAATATTCGTAATATTAATGTAATAAACCCGCGTAGCTTATCTGTAAATAGTGACATTTGACATTTCGGAGACCTCTAGCTACACAAGCGCCCCTAACGGCGAATTCATAGTACTACAACTATTATGATGATAAAATTAATAAATTCCGGCTTACCCTCATACGCTGCGACGGCAATGCTTACTATATCTGTGATGTTGGGAGTCAGCTTTACAAAGAAAGGGATTTTCACAGCGTCGCGAACCCATTCTGATATTCCCTTCACTAAAACTGGATCCTGCAACATACCATTAATGCAATTTTTATTATTATCTACATCCAGTCAAAAAAATTGGTTGTCTGTAAAGTCGGTTTACTGATGATAGTTGAACGTGACAACGAAAATAAGATAATACTGATGGAATGGTAGCATTTAATTGGTTATTAAAGTTTTTAATTTAAGTATATATTTATAAATATTAATATAAATTAATAAAATAATTGATTTTGATTTTATAAATTTATATTTTAAATTTATAATAAATATATTAATTTTTAATATAAAATTAATATTTTTAATAGACCGATGTCGAACGCTGCCGAACGCAAAGGCCGATTGTGCTTCTTTGTCGCTCGTTCCGCGCTCTCGCTTGCACTTCAAGCCTTACATGGAACGCCTCAAAGCGAGGTAACGCCGCATGAGTCATGTTTTTTCGTGCGAGCAGCCGGCTCTATCGAATTATAAGACGTTATCACGTCAAAAAGAAACACATAAGAGAGAAATCATAAACGACGGATCTAAAGCGCTAAAAGCCCTACTTTTTTAATTTGTGTTGCTATGACATCCTAATAATACAGGAGTTTGAGTACGATAAGAGTCGGGTAGCTTTTTTCTGAATTAAAATTCAAAGAAATTAAAAACAATTCAGTTGATGACATTTTATATACGTAGATTACCTTAGCCATCATACAGAACTGATAAAATATAGCTTAGCTACCTGACCACAAGCCAATCCCATTCCAGACTCGCCCATGCCATGAGGACACGACAAGTTGAGCTCTAAAGCATCTGCCCCTGAATTTTCCGCTTTTTTCGCCAGATATCTCCAGTCTTCCTCGTTATAGGAACACATTATTGATGCTATCACAACCTGAAATTAAATACAATTTTACTTATCGTCGTCAATACTTTTCGTAGTTCTATTCCGGTGATGCCGATGACTTGGGTAAAAGACATTAAAAAAATGCACAAGAAGCGGTTTTATTGTCCTTAAGGCACTTTCTATAAGACGTCAAGCAACTTTTCCAGTGTCTTTGCAAACGAAGATACCCGGGAGACGTCCGAAGTCAGACAAATCCGGTCCCTATGTTATTTAAGTGAAATCAAACCTGAGCCTGAGCTGAAGTCAAGGTCTTAACCCTAAGGCAAAGCTTTAGTGCTTGCCCAAAAATCACTTGCCAAAACATTAGGGAAGTGTTGCTGTTGCGGTTTCCTTAAGAAGCTAAAATGTAATCATAAATAGAACTTTCATAGTTTCACTATTGCATGTTGAGGGTAGATTAACTTAAAAGTTGGTAATGCTGTACTTTTGTTGGGAAGTCTCGTTTCAATTCCGTAATGCTCTGGCACCAATACTCCTCACACTTCTCGGAAATGAGCTCGATATTGAGGAAGGAGCCTTGACCGGGCCCGAAGTTCTCCCCTGAAGTCACACCGCGGACTATGCGAGGCGATACGTTAGTCACTAGATCCTGTAACAAGTATATATTACAACCTTTAAACCTATACATTTATATACTTTGCCTTGAATATAAAAAAATATTGATAATTTTTTAAACATGTTTTTTTTAATCGTTCAAATTTAGCAAATATTTTTAGAAAACCTCGGCGGTATGATAAAAAGTCTTTCAGTTAAGTAGTATTGAAAACCAAATTACTTGTAAACCTATACATTTATATACTTTGCCTTGAATATAAAAAAATATTAATAACTTTAAACCTGTTTTTTTTCAATCGTTCAAATTTAGCAAATATTTTTAGAAAACCTCGGCGGTATGATAAAAAGTCTTTCAGTTAAGTAGTATTGAAAACCAAATTACTTGTAAACCTATACATTTATATACTTTGCCTTGAATATAAAAAAATATTAATAACTTTAAACCTGTTTTTTTTCAATCGTTCAAATTTAGCAAATCTTTTTAGAAAACCTCGGCAGTATGATAAAAAGTCTTTCACTTAAGTAATATTGAAACCCAAATTACTTTGAAAATTTGCAATTGTTTGAGATACGGTGTATAAAAATTATTTTGAAAACTTCCTTAATACCGGACTATATCAGTTTATTGTGATGTTACTATAGTTTTATTTATAAAGTTTACCTGGATTAAGCCAGATTAATCTGTAGGTACGAGCACATGCTGATCAATAAAATAATTGGAACCAAAAATTACTTTTGTAAGGGTAAGTATTAAGTAAAGAAAGTTGGTACTAGAAAGTACGTTAAATACCTACGTACTTCTTATTACGTATGAAACTAACTATTATACCAAATACCTTATCGAGGCCAAATGTCTTGGTGACAGCAAAGCCCCAGCCTTGCTCGAAGGCGCGTCGTATCATAGCCGAGCTGGTAGTGGGAGGAGCGCTGGCTAAACCGAACGGGTTCTCAAACTTTATGCCGCACACCTCCACCGAAAGATCCACTTCGTCTATTGGACAGTGGAATTTTGGGAGCTCCACGGGCGAATCGTATGGTATGCCCTAAAGTTATAATAGTAGTTGATAATTTACAAGTTTTAACATTATGTTTAAAAAAACATTTTTGAAAAATAGGAAAACGTTTGTGAAACATATTTTTTTCTACATTTTAACGAAACTATCAAATAATTTTCTCGTTATGTTATTTACACAGTCAATAAAACCCGCATTATATTGTAAAACGCAGCGATAGCATCGGAAAAGTAATAAATAAAATAATAATAATTAAATAGTAATAATTAAATTTTGACGACCTCCGTGGCGCAGTGGTATGCGCGGTGGATTTATAAGATGGAGGTCCTGGGTTCGATTCCCAGCAGGGCAGATTGAGATTTTTCTTAATTCGTCCTGGTCTGGCTGGTGGGAGGCTTTCGTCGTGGCTAGTTACCACCCTACCAACAAAGACATACCGCCAAGCGATTTAGCGTTCCGATACGATCCTAACAAGTTAGGCTGCTTACATCTTAGACTGCGTCATCACTTAACATCAGGTGTGATAGCAGTCAAGGGCTAACTTGTAGTCGATAAAAAAAAATCTCTTAAAACCTATACACATGTTTATACTCATGTTTGAAAGAGAAATAATTCAGAAATGGGGCAAATGAAAAAAGTTAGCTTCTAAAATAATTAAAAATACTAATTCAAAATCTAAATTATATAACAATTTAATTTAAAATATTATTGTTGAATAATTTTGCACCGGAAGACATTTTTTTAGTGCACAATTTTTCATATTTTGTATATAAACGAAGTTTAAGAAGAACGTAGTTTTCTTTGTTTTTAACTCAAAAATATCACAATTATAGTTCACTAAAGTTATTTCATTCGCACTTAATTATTACATTCGCATTTAAATCCAAATGGTAATGGGCTGGACACGTCGCTTGATTCACGGATAATCGCCGGACTGTCAGAATAACAAAATGGCCGTGACCAAAAGGAACTCGAGGCAGAGGCAGGCCGGGTTATAGGTGGGCTGTAGACATTACGCAATTCGCAGGCCAAAATTGGATACAAAAAGCCAAATATCTACCATAATTAAAATTAGTATTTTAATATTCAGGTTAGTTATAAATTTGTAAATTGTTGTAAACACTAAGAAGAAATAAAAGGTTTTTATATTTACTTTTTTTATTATTATTATTTAAAGTTATTTACTTTTACATATATTTCGGTCACGCAATACACAGCCAAACGCGTCGGCGTCGTGTTGCCCGCTCAGCGAACTAAAACGCAGTTTGTTTGATAATAATGTGTCCACAATTATTTTTAAATCAGAAATTTAAAAAATGTATTTCAAAAAATGCACAGAACTTTCTTAGTGGATTTTCAATTTAATAATGATATAGAACCGCAAAAAAGAATATTCGCACTTAAATATAAATCAACCTGTATTTAATAAGATCACGGTGACTGACTGACCTGTAGATAGCAATGCATGTACCAAGCAGCTGATTTGCCATCGTTTACAGATTCTACCGTAGTTTCAGCTAGCCCCGCTAAATCGCCGCCCACAAACACTTTAGGGTTACTGACGCTTTGCATAGAAGTACTGTCCACTTCTGGCAAACCCCAGCGATTGAGTTTCACGCCTGACATGGCTTCCTTTACTGTAATGTTATAGTATGCAAATGTAAAAAAGACAATTTGGTTAAATATTAATGTATGTATTAAAAATTAAATGAACAAATCCACGAAATTTAAAAAAAATTATTTAAAACTGCTATGACTGCCTTTGCTTGTCTTATATTTTTACTATGAGGTATGCTTAGTTTAATTAAAAATTTATGTTTTAGGCATTACACGTGGAGGAACTCTCGGGCGTTCGGTATTTATTTAATTTTCATTTTTGGGCAGTAAATGGTTAATTCTTAGTTTAATCCGGCTCCGAGGACCAAAAACTTTTTTTAATGAGACAGCTTCTAAGCCTAGAATAATATATGCAAAGCAATAGCATTACAATACAATTACCTTCACTATCATAAAGACCAGAACCGAATGCAGATATGATAAAGTTGGCTTTCAATTGCAATATTTGTTCTGTGTCTTCTATCCATTCACCATCTTCTAGTTGTTCTGTACGACACATTTTTAAACCTGCAATCTAAAATATAATAGAATAATTAAAATATAGCTCTTGAAAGAGTGACATTGTAAGTATGTCAGGCGTAGCTACGAATAGAACTGCTGTTCTTGAAAAAAAAGTAGCTGTAACTGTAAATACATACCTTTCCATCCTTTACTATGACTTCCTGTGGTGACATGAAAGGTACAAACTCGCATTTCTCTTCCTTAGCTAGATCGACCTAAAATCAAAATGCTACGTAAGTTTCATAGCAGTATATGCTCCAATTAGTCTTCCAATATGATTAAACCTGTCATACAAGTAAATACATTACTTTTAATCTGGCCTTTACTCAGAATGTCCAGGAATGTTCGTCTTAGCCTTCACCATACAACATTCCCACTCACTATCGCCTTATAAATCTCTTTGGTAAATATCTTTTTATTCATTCTCTCTACATATCTAAACCGTTTGAGCGTACCACTCTTAATTTTAGTCACTAAATCTTCTTTTATACCACACTGCTCTTATCACACTATTCTTAATTCTGACATTTAGATCCACTCATACTTCTCAATGCTCTCATTTCTACTGCATATATAAGTGTTGCTACTAATACTCCTCTATGTACAGCCTAGCAAATAGAATATATTTTGTATTGATCTTTGTACGCGTGCAGGCGTGACTAAAACATACGCGGAACCGGCATCCGGCGCCTTTACAGGTTAAACTTGTGTATAAAACTCACCTCTTCAGGCACGGCTCTGATGTTAGTAAATCCCTTTCGGAATACCACATACACTCGTCTAGCACCGCAGCGCAAAGCCGAAGTGGCGCAGTCAAATGCTGTGTCGCCCGCGCCCAATACAATGACGTTACCGTACAGTTCAGGCAACTGGGCCTTGCAGGCGCACATACCTATGGACAATTGTTATTTATATGCTTTATCTCTTAACAGTTCGCCTATAAATCAAAAAGTTCGAGCCTTAGTTTATCCCAAAAATTTTTAAATAAAAATAGAACCGACTCAAAACGTAGAAACCTTGGCTGGCACCGACTCCTAGACATGCTTAAGTAAATTAAAGCAACTAAATGACACAGTTATTTTTTACTTTTTAGTGCGTTTTGAGTCGGTTCTATTTTTATTTAAAAAATTTTATTTCTTAATTTTTAGTGATTTATCGCCATGTATCGTACTCGTACTATACTGTCATAGTATATTATACGGCACTTGTAGCCAAAAAGCTACCGATACTTACACTAAAACCAAAATCGCTGCAAGTGTGCCTATAAAATTTGAAGAGTTCCTTCAATTTTCCCATCCCAAGATCTGATGATGATATCAGATCCTAACATGATGACAATGGGACCACCTTGGAAGTATGCTCTTTCTAATAAAAAAAGAATTATCAAAATCGGACAACTCTGTAATTAAAGTTATGCGTGGTCATACATAAAAAAATATATATATACGTGTCGAATTGAGAACCTCCTCCGTTTTTTTCGTCGGTTAAAAAGGTGCCTGAGACTTTTTCGGTAATTTTACCAATTCTTATTGTGGAATTGAATATTGGCAATTAGTTTACAGCTCATATGCCTAGAATTATTGTTACTGCACCTGATCTTTCTTTAGTCGTGTTAGAGATACTGTTGCTTTGTCGAATTTAATAAGCTTGATTTTTCCGATTCCAATTTTTATATTATGATCATGTTTTTCTTTTTGGAGAACATTGGCTATTAGGATTATTTAATCATGTGGACACATAGAATACATACCTCTTTTGCTCCCTTTTGATACCAGGGGTAAGAAATTTTTGCTAGTATAAAAGCCCATATCTGGTGTTAAGTTTTTAAATATTGGTACACATTTGGGCTCTGGCAGACCAATGCCCAAGAAAACTGCCGCATTTCCATCTTTAAGAAGACTCTGAAATAATGTGAAATTAATTATCAGTAAATACCTGTTTTTTATCAGTTATATATAAAACCATGTTGAGAAAAAGTAAAAATTTCAAGTAATGGAAATTGTGGAGTCTACAACAAAATTCATTTTTGGGACTTTTAAAATATCATATATGTGTATATGTGTTAATCTAAGGTGTCAGCTAACTCCACACCGACGGAGATGTCCCAAAACTGCCCCAGGGTGGTTTTAAATGAAAAACACCTAACAAAATAAACGAAATAAAATAGCTTTATAATTATAATTTTTAAATATATAAATAGAAATATTAGTTCTAGCGGGGTTTTAAAATAAACCTAAAAAAAAGGTTTAATTAAATTATTTTTAATTCTTATTGAGTCGTAGTTGATATCGACAGTCGCATTCAAAATGAATAAAGAAATTACTTTTCTTCTTAACATTTTGTTTTCGGTTCGGTTTAAGATAATACTAGGTATGACATAATAAAACGATTATTTCACTTCGTGTTCGTTAAATTACCTATAACCATACTTTTTTTCTAAAATAACCTTTTAGGTAGGTATTTTAGTAAGAGTTTATGGTACTGATTATGCAATAACCTCTTTATCTAGGGCCAAATATTCTATTTTTTATTAAATAAGATAGGATTACCAACCCAAAGGTAAAAGTTTAATAGAGACGCATAAACATTTAATTTTTCCTAGGGCAAACAATGTATGGGCAGTGGGCCATCTCCTTTTATTGAAACCGCTCCAGCCGTTTCGTCGTGCAGAAGTAACAAACATATACACTCACAAACTTTCGCCTTTTTAATAGTAGATTGATAATATTATCATATAAATACTACTGTACACATATTTTGATGATAAGCACAGTTATACATATGTTATTCCTACGAAGATATTACATAGGTGATTCGATAACGTGGAGCGATATATTGACATAAATGCAACTATTTTAAACCAGACCTAGACATTGTTGTTCTATTACTAATAAGTCGCGATCGTCTGCTAGTGCACAATATATTTATGTTATACCTACGAAGATATTCCATAGGTGATTCGATAACGTGGAGCGATATATTGACATAAATGCAACAGTGTTAAACTAGACCTGTTGTTCTATTACTAATAAGTCGCGATCGTCTGCTAGTGCACAATATATTTATGTTATACCTACGAAGATATTCCATAGGTGATTCGATAACGTGGAGCGATATATTAAATGCAACAATGTTAAACTAGACCTGTTGTTCTATTACTAATAAGTCGCGATCGTCTGCTAGTGCACAATATATTTATGTTATTATACCTACGAAGATATTCCATAGGTGATTCGATAACGTGGAGCGATATATTGACATAAATGCAACAATTTTAAACCAGACCTAGACATTTTTCTATTACTAATAAGTCGCGATCGTCTGCTAGTGCACAATATATTTATGTTATACCTACGAAGATATTCCATAGGTGATTCGATAACGTGGAGCGATATATTAAATGCAACAATGTTAAACTAGACCTGTTGTTCTATTACTAATAAGTCGCGATCGTCTGCTAGCGCACAATATATTTATGTTATTCCTACGAAGATATTCCATAGGTGATTCGATAACGTGGAGCGATATATTGACATAAATGCAACAATTTTAAACCAGACCTAGACATTTTTCTATTACTAATAAGTCGCGATCGTCTGCTAGTGCACAATATATTTATGTTATACCTACGAAGATATTCCATAGGTGATTCGATAACGTGGATCGATATATTGACATAAATGCAACAATTTTAAACCAGACCTAGACATTTTTCTATTACTAATAAGTCGCGATCGTCTGCTAGTGCACAATATATTTATGTTATACCTACGAAGATATTCCATAGGTGATTCGATAACGTGGAGCGATATATTGACATAAATGCAACAATCTTAAACCAGACCTAGACACTGTTGTTCTATTACTAATAAGTCGCGATCGTCTGCTAGAGCACAATATATTTATGTTATTCCTACGAAGATATTCCATAGGTGATTCGATAACGTGGAGCGATATATTGACATAAATGCAACAATCTTAAACCAGACCTAGACACTGTTGTTCTATTACTAATAAGTCGCGATCGTCTGCTAGAGCACAATATATTTATGTTATACCTACGAAGATATTCCATAGGTGATTCGATAACGTGGAGCGATGTATAGACATAAACACAATACTTACATCCACAGTAATGTCCTTGGTTGATAAAATTCTGCCAGTGACGAATTTTACTCCAAGGTTTTTGATAAGATCTATTTCGTACTGCACAACATCATATGGCAAACGATATTGAGGGATTTCCGAAGAACTAAAAATATAATTCACTATTAAAGGCTTAGGCTCCTGTATTAGGTAATTACACTTCCACCAATCATTATTTAACCTAGCAAAAGAAATTACCAGTATTTGCAGAATACTCT
This sequence comes from Mycalesis mineus, assembly GCA_034621355.1. Lineage (NCBI taxonomy): Eukaryota > Metazoa > Arthropoda > Insecta > Lepidoptera > Nymphalidae > Mycalesis > Mycalesis mineus. The sequence continues at coordinate 14,117,241 of CM067891.1, read as the reverse complement.
TTTGGTCTGACAAAACTTTTTCGGATTACTTTCTCTAAGGTCTCAGTGCCTCTGATTTTTCAAATGTATGTATTAGGTACATGGGTGGCGGTAATCTTTAAAAATTCAGGAAATTTGTTATGCTTGTTTGCGCGCTCTATAGCAGTAAAAATACGTTAAATTAACGAATGCACTTAAAACCATCAAGCTCTTACCTGAGCCCTCCAAGGTATTTCTCCTTTTCGTAAACAGTAATATCCTTGTAACCCAGTCTAGCCAGGAAGCAAGCGCAACTAAGGCTGGCAGGTCCACCTCCCACTAGCGCAATCTTTTGATCGCCTCCTTTAGGTAAGGGCTTTGTATTCGGGTCTAGTGTTTGAGGGATTCCCATCTTCATAAATATCTGTAATATAGAAATCATACTTGCGGATAGTTTTCGTGAATTTTGTAAATAAATAAATTCACAGTGTTTTGTAACCTGTAAACTCCCTATAAATATTAGCCCTTTTATTATATGGTGAATTTATGAGTTCGAATCAATCATTTCGAGAGTAAAGAGTAAATAAGCTAATACTTAGCGATTATAACCCATAATTTCATTTCTAATGACACTATTGTCATTGGAAAATTATCTTCGTAATTTCAGTAGAACGCTATATATTATCGTAACAATGCTTGTAATTTTCGTCCTTTCCTTATGGCTGCTTATTTTTATATCTACACCGCGTTATAAATGCGCCGCGTGAGAACATTAATTTTACTTGCTAATTTTAGATTTAATTTAATTTAAAATTTTGTATTTTGCTCACTTCTACGTAACTAAGTACCTATTTGTTACTATTTTAATACTTTTATGATTACTTAAATTCATAATTGAAGAGCATTGTTCTTACTTCAACGGCGAAATGTTGCAACCCTCCGATGTTAATAGCTCCTTCTTCGCTAGCATGTAGATTGCAGCCCCCTACGCACAAGTCACTGGTGGGACACACCATACCGCATGTGAGCCCCAGAGGATTGTCAGACAAAATGGCTTTCGCAGCTCCATAGTAGTTCTGAAATGTTTAAGTAATCTCCTGTATTAAGTAAGTAATCTCCTGTATTAAGTATCTAATTGCTTTTTTATTCAGCGCCAATATAGCGCTATCTCAACTAATGTTATCCTATGACTCGGCTCATGCACTAATAACTTCAATTAGAAGTTGCAATTTTGATTGGAAGTTTGGGAATTTACTTTAGTAGTTAGATAGATACAGAAATTCGAAGAGGTGATGTACTCGTACTAGTCCATTGGTTAGTTTATAAAGCTCCAGATGGCGAAGTCCTGGCTTCGAGTACTGGATCGGGCTGTAAACTTCTAAGATTCTCTTTCGTCCAAATTGTTGGTGGTCCGCCAACGGTCTCGATTAACACGACTAAGGGCTGATGGTACTCGTTACAAAATAAAACATTATCACGCTACTGTGTATCTACATTAAATCAATGCAACCCATAATGTAAAACGTTAAGCCGTTATGGTGCAGCATGGTAGATCATATCCTTACAATATCTGGCGCTGTAGTGAGCAGTTAACATACACTGATAAGGAGAATGGACATGGAACTTTCCGTTGAAAGTGCCATGTAAGGGACAGGCCTGATCCTGTAGAGGACCGTTAGAAGTAGGCTGTTAAAAATTTTCCTACAACTGACCTTATTAGCAATGCTCGTGATGAAGCTCTTGACATCGATCTGCGTAGGACAGGACTTCTGGCAAGGAGCGTCCGCGCATTTGAGGCATCTCGCGGCCTCCTTCAAAGCGCCGCGCTCCGACAGGGTCGTATGTTTGATGTCGTCGAAATTCTTCTCTAGAGTTGGACATGCCTGTACAAAATATACAAAAAAATTAGTGATAACGAAAAATTGGTCAAGAATTATGGCTGCAAAGTCTAGCCATATTATACGAAGTATTAGCCTAAAATAAGTACTTGTTCGTGGACCACGAAAAATCACTATAGATATCTGTCTGTCGATAGATCTTTTACCTGTTTCTTTTTCTTTTATTTATTTACGCATTATTTGTACACCACAACGAAGAATATATAAGAGACATAAAAAGCATTAAGTAGAACTGATCGCTAAACAGCGATTTCTTCCAGGTAACCTTAGGCTTAGGAAAACATTTGGACACTAGAATGTCTCTTGCTTTTATTTGATAAAAAAGACTGTTGTTTCTTTGCAAGACACATTATTATAATATGATGATCTTATATGTACTTTCCCCTTGGCTTTATTTTATTTTCGTGGAGTACGACTTATGGTATTAGGTATTAAGTTCAGACAGGGTCTCAGTCATTTGTTTTACTTTATATAAAGAGCTTAGCCGACAATGCTGACATTTACAATCAGTAAAATAGCTGTGCTGGATTAATGTAATATGTAATATTAATCTTTTATGAGTGTACGCCGCCCCATGTACTTTTTTAAATGAATTAATATTTTTTTTACATAATATATTAGTCCTGAAATTGAGTGAGCGTGCTATCTGATATCTGCCGCAACCTATACGGCATATTGACAAATCCAAGATAGATTAAGAAAAAACAATACCCATATTTATCATGTTTTGGCTGGAGGCCTCGGTCGTGGCTTGTTACCTCCTAACAAGTTAGCCCGCTTTTATCTTAGATAGCATCATAACATCATCAGGTGTGATTGCAGTCAAGGGCTAAATTTTAATAAATAAATAAAAAAAGTCACAATTACAGTTGTGAGAATAAAACCCACGGCCTTGGATGAAGGATGCAGTCACTACACACTGCGCCAAACCGCTGTTTACTCGTATGTATAGTCCGTACAAAAGTTTATGTAATAGATACTTGTGATAAATTTTATATTTGCAGATACTTACTCCACATTTCCTGTCAGAATTTCTCTTCCAGTGTTGCTTATTCTTCTTGGTTTGTGCTGAGGGTACCAAGTTACTGTACGGTTTGACTGTCGGGTTTAATTTCAGTAGATTCTGTAATATTAGACAAATCTAATGAGTATTTATACAAGGTTAAATACACTGTCAAGCTGTCAACCAGGAGTTAGGGAGAGAGATACATGCCTAGAAAAAAAACTTCCTAGGTAGAATCCTAAGGGAGATATGTGGAACCTTCAAGGTCAACCTTTTTTGTTTATGTTAGTGTGGATTTTTTTATTTTAAAATAATTATTTTATACATAGAATTGTGTTCACAAGGTCGAAATGTATCGCTACGTTTCGAGATATTTTATCATTTACCTAACACTTTATAGGTTATAGGGGAGTAGATAAATATTAAATTATTCAATTTTCTTGTCGGTCCATTGGTTAATCAATGCGGCTTCGGATCTTTATGATCCAAGTTCGAGTTCAGCAACAATCTGTGGAATATCAAGTTTTTCTTTTTTTCTAAGAAAAAAAGAAAATCATTTACCTAGATACATTTGTTAAAGGGCCACATGACCCATACCTTTAACCCACTAACAAGTATTAGAGCAGCGTGGTGGGTCTTCATTCTCCAAATTCCCGCTCTTATTAATGAGAAGTTTAGATTGCAACATGACTAGACCTACCTATGTACTTCGAAATGCCATTTAAGCTTAAATCTTTAAATTAGACATGCAATCGTATTTACAACATTCCGGGCAGAAAAATGTAGTTTATGCCCTCATTTAACAATCAACGAACATGACAAAAGATAAGAATCGAACTTTTGACCTGTTGTCGAAACTATGTATACTTACTTACCTACTTAAGTAAAGATAAATATATGAAGAAACAGATACTTTTTGGCCTTGCATTGTAAGACGCCTACGTACGAATTCATTACAGAAATATAATGGGAATAAGTATAAAAATTCCTATTCAACTGCTCAATTTTATATAAAACCATTTGTTTATAAGATAGGAAGGTTCAAATGGTGGTATAAAAACTACTTTAATTGTACTCTTTTTAATCTATACTTAACATTATAAGTGGGAAAGTAACTGTTTTTTACTCAATTAAGCCTAAACTATTGAACCGATTTAAACGAAATTTGGTACAGAGATAGTTTAGCCTCAGAAAGGATACTGGGTTACTTTTTTTCAAACTATCACAAAGCAGAATTTCTCGCGTTTGGAGTCCGCTGATTATATTTTGCTTAATTAAAAAAAATATTAACTGTGGTCTTGTGTACATGTAATTTTTTGGAGCTATAACAATTTTAGACTAAAGTTAATAGATAAAAATTAGATAAATAATTTGGGAAATCTGAGATAAAGAATTTAATTTATCACGATCAATATTGTTTTAGTGCCTTGATAACAAAGATATCAAAGACAAACACAATACCTCGATAACATAAATACAAATCCCTTCATAAATCGTAAAAGTTGTGACACAAATATCAACTGACCTCAATGTCAGGCAGCTCGCGACTCAACAAAACTTTCGACATGTTGAAAAATCGATTTTATTGCAATCGTTGTTAAATCGAAAATCGATCGGTGCACTTTTTGATTCACTTTTCCAAGAATTGCGCAGACGCAGTGGACTGCTCACTGGCAGCGCTACACTAACGACTGACGATTTTACAGATCCAGTGTTGTTTCTAATCGTAAGTGACCAGTTTAAGTTGACCCGCCTTACTATTTTGCGTATTTGTACTTGTGTACATCGCTCGTGTTCGTGACAAAGACGCAGTTAAATATTTATGTATTCTTCTTAATTGTAATCTGGGTTGGGAGCAATTAATTGTTTTGATTACGTTATTCGTAGATGGAAGTAGATAAGTAATGGCACTTCATTTATGTACACTGTCTACTCAGTAGGTACTCAATACATTTCAAACCAGTAGGTATTAAAGAGTTTGCGATTCTGTATATTGTGATTACGTTAAATGTTATTAGTGAAACGGGAAGTAAAGCCTTTATAATTGTATTCTATGGATAACCTTCGTAACAAAAATGCTTGAAGGCAATCAACTTTCAACTTTATAGAAGTAAAAATACAAAATACTTTTGTACTTAAATGACATTATTTCTTGAAGAGCTCTTTTGGCTTAACTATTTTATTATATTATGCCTTCAGATAGTCACTACATGCTGACAGAGACATTTGACGACCTTCGTGGCGCAGTGGTATGCGCGGTGGATTTATAAGACGGAGGTCCTGGGTTCGATTCCCGGCGGGGCAGATTGAGATTTTTCTTAATTTGTCTTGGTCTGGCTGGTGGGAGGCTTTCGCCATGGCTAGTTACCGACAAAGACGTACCGCCAAGCGATTTAGCGTTCCGGTACGATGTCGTGTAGAAACCGATAGGGGTGTGGATTTTCGTCCCACTCCTAACAAGTTAGCCCGCTTCCATCTTAGACTGTATCATCACTTAACATCAGGTGTGATAGCAGTCAAGGGCCGACATGTAGTCGATAAAAAAAATATTATTTCAAACAATAAGAATGCACATAAAAGCTTCTTGAAAGTAACATTTTTGAAATATAAATTACAAGAGGCAATATTTTTGCGAATGATTTCTATAAACTGATGTTTTTTATTATTACAAGTTATCTCTTGACGGTAATCACACCTGATAATAAGTCATGATGCACTCTAAGATGAAAGCGGGCTAACTTGTTTAGAATAGGATGAAATCCTTTTCGGCTTCTACACGACATCGTATCGGAACGCTAAATCGCTTGGCACCAAGTCTTTGTTGCTAGTGGTAAATAGCCACGACCGATTCCATCAGCCAAATGATGAAGCAAAGATGTGGGCTTAACATTAACATAAGCAACGCATTAAAAGAGCAATCGCATATTACTATTTAATATTTACAATATAGTGGAAAGTTAAAATAAAACTAGCGTTTTGAACAGTTAATATAAATATATTTGGAATTATTCAGAGGCTTTACAATATTTGGAAGAAGTACTTGACAGCGTTCGTCCATCCAATTTTGACGTTCGGCGCATTTACCATACATTGACGTTTGGTATAAAATGAACTTTACAAGCGGTTACGAATGATAAGCGGACACAAAATCATCTATTAGTCGTTCCGTCTACCAAACCTTGACACGATGATCTTTCTCCCCACAATGCTACTTCTAGAAATGTGGATAACCTTTTCTCTAAAGAGTTGATATACTGATAAGATGATGTTTTTTGTTATTCATAACAAGTTAGCCCTTGAATGTAATCACATCTAATGGTAAATGATGCAACTTCTAAGTTAGAAGTGGGCTAACTTTTTAGGAGTAGGATATATTCAAACCTATTCTACACGACATCTACGCGAAATCGCTTGGCGGCATATCTTTGTCGGTACCAGCCAGACTTCTAAATCTACCTCGCTTACCACTGCAACACGGAGGCCGTCGAAAAATGATACAGATTAATAATAAAATATATTCAGCAGAACATACTCATAGCTCTCCTTGTTCTTTGTCGGTTACAAATGTAAAGACGAGTTCTTCATTTCACAGTGGCAGTGAATGTTCTGCAAGTTTTGACATTCATGATTACCAATTCCAATTTGAGTGATGTATTTGTAGTAAAATATTGTTGGAAGCCTCCATACTTGAGTGCTCTCATTCATTTATCATTTCCTTTAGAAAAGTTAAGCCCATATTGCAATACTTATCACTTGATGTGAAGTGACCATGAAATATATATTAGTGCGAGTATGCGTATATCGAAGCCTCAACCACACCTCATTTCTTTGAGCAAGACATTCGCCGAGAAATTAATTAAAAACATCAGTGAACAGACGAGTTGTCCAAAAACATAAGCATAACAGTTGTAGGTACTTTTTTCTTATCATTATGTCCCAGTAACCTTCAAAGATATCAGATAAAGGTACACGTTTTATTTTCCTTATTATTTATTTAATCTAAATCTTGAAATTTTGGTTTATTGAAGTACCAACACCAGTAACAGCACGATATTATTTCTGTTTCAGTCTCGTATAGCCTGATCAGGCAAAAAATAACGGTATTGGAGTGCAATAAATACTTTTTAGTAGTATGTGTATAATATATTAGAAGAGGAATTTAGTTCTCTTTTTCCGCAGCGTGGTGAAATTGTTTTATATTTTTCTTTACAAGCGACAACAATTGTATAAACCTGGGCATAAAATTAATAAGCTTGTTTAGTTTTCTTTAATTATTAAGTACCTATTCAATTTTATTTATAAATCAAGTAAATGTATATAACCTGAATAGAAAATTAACAAATCTGGATTGAGGACGCCACAAGTACTTTTTGACAGTCTGTGCATAGAGTGCCAGTAAATAAGTTCCTGTTTTGTCCGCAACATGTCAAGGTTTTTTTAAATTTCTGGCCAGACTATAAAGCCTACTATTATAGTTCGGTAGACGCAACGACAACACGATTGTGTAGTTCGTTCGCGTAAAGAATGCAGTGAGTCATCATTGTTCGCCAGCCCAAGCCCAACTCGGTAAGGGGGTGGGGCTAGGCCAGCACTCACTGCATTCTCACCGCGACGGTACTATATATAAAATGCATTAGTAACAATGACAACAATAAAAGCTAACACCAATAAATGTTGCGTCCATACAGTGGACTCTAGGTGAAAAAATTTCGACTAAAATGTATATGCGCTAACATACAGAAGCGTTCGACTACACAATAGTTATGATTTAGAATCAAAACCCGTAACTTTCAATATACATATCATTTGCGGCGCTCATTACCTTACCATCGTGTTAGATGACATTTTATAAAATAGACCATAGACAAGAGTTTTTCAATCTGTGAATTGCAAACTAACTTAAAAACAAGACAATTTCTACATTTAAAATTGTGATGATTATTTGAGATTTGTCAAGGGAATGGTTTCAGCATTAAAAATAAACTTATTAAGCAAGTTGTTTCAAAGTCATATTTTTTCCGTATTTATGGATTGTCTATGGAACGTTTCCACTAGAAACATTGGTGAGTGAATGAATTCAAACTTTAAAACAAAGGACATTAAGTTTGTTTTTATTTGAGGATATATTGATTTCATTTCGAATGCTGATCATTTGGTGTATTGTATGTACATTGAAAGTCATACGCCATTTTTGAAACCGAATGTTATCGAAAATAAAACACTAAAATTTTTCACAAAATATTATTATAGCGTTAAATATATTTCACCTTAAACAATTGAAACTATATTGGTCGAATAATATTTTTTATTACATATTTTCGATTAATAATATACAAGATTATGATTTGCACTGTTTCAAAGCTATGTGGATGTTTAAACTAGTTTTTACCCAGTCGTATATGGCAAATATTAAAAAATTTAAATATTAATCACTGAATTTCGTATATTCCTTCATCACTCAACCATCAAAGTCGATCGGTACTGTAGTTTAAGAGGACTTCTAGACAGTCGATTTGAGTGACGATTCAGTATTCGCATAAGATCCACATATATTTATTGTGATGAAAGTTTAAAAGTACAGACAACTGCACTAGATAATCTATGGCGATTATCGTGACTATTCATAGTTATTTTTGATATCAAGTATGTATATAACCAATTTAAATGAATCAAATACAAAACTTAAATAGCAAATAACGACATATACCTACAAAATAATTTTGAACGCTTAATTATATCAATTGCATAATACGACTGGATAAAAATTGTAGCACTTCCGTAACTTAATACAAAAAATATATATTGTCGATATTAAGAAAGAAAGTGTTGTCAAGCAACAAGTTTAAAATTATCGACATTTTTTGATCAAGTTACTAGTTACTCTGCGAAGTGCTTGTACAGAAACTTTTAAAACGGTTCCAATAGATTTTTTCAATTTGAAAGGTTCATAGAAAAATATGTTCGTTATTACTTTTTTTCAGGACACCACTTAATAAAATATAGGTTATTGACATAGGTACTAGTTAGCGCACAGGTAATGAAAGGTTTAATAGATTTTAAAGTAATAATTCCTTTATTAATGATAGCAAATACACATACTAATTAATATGTATAAAAAATGTGATCGAAGCGCCTTATTATATGTTTCCTAGGATATAAAAATGCAACACCATAGTAAATGGCGCGATCACTTACATTTTAGTTTTTTTTAATACTAAAATTATCGTTATTTACACGCCGTTTCTTCTAAATATTTGCATCTGAACAATACATTAAAACCTTACCAACTATTAACCTATTTTGTGCAATTGTTTATGCTTACGAAAGAGAAAATTAAACGAAGCGGCTAAGATTCCATTTTCAAATATTTCATTCAATAAGTAAAAATTGTCTATGGCATCGATATCGATAGTACAAAGCAATAACAATTGCACATCCCTTAGCGTTTTTACGTGTACTAACTTTTACTTATTTTAGGAGTGGATTTAGACAGTAATTAACTTATATCTAAGGGCGTTTCCACACTATCGCATCCTATATCGCGGGACATGTAAAAAGAACAATAATTCAATACGTTATGACAATAGATACGGTAATGTGGAAACGCCGTAATAGTTTAAAAGCAATCGAAACATCAGTACAAGTGTCGCGTGGACAATTAAAATGTTATTTAGGCGTAATATAAGAACGAATGAAAGGCCGTGTTCGTCAATTAAAGGCTAAACCCATTATCACACTTTCTTTTTACGAAAAATGTCTCCCAAGGACTAAGCGACCAATCAGAAAAGTCCCAACTTGGCCAAGATTGCTTAACTTAATAATTGTGCGGCATTTCACAGTAACCTTTAGAAGTTTTAATAAGACTTGAACATTATAATATTTTTGATGATAATATGGACATTGACGCATTATTTAAATTAATAATATATTTCAACAGGTACATACCACGGTAAACGACGGTTTTTTATTTTGTCGATACTTTGATCCAGTTACATGGGCAGCACTAGCAGTCCCGTCGTGACCACGGTAACTGGATCGAAATGACGCTGTTTACGGTACGTACCCGTTGAAATATATTATCTTGAACAACCGCGAAATTAGTTTAAAATAATCATTTAAATTAAATTCAACGACAAATATCAAAAGGTGTTTTCACTTGTCAGTTAGTTTGGGTAACTTTGATTTTCAGTGCAACTTTTACCGTCAAAGTTTAAATGCAATTTTGTCTAACATTGACATTACTTAATTTTTAGTTAAAAATTCCAGAATATAGTAATCAAAAAAATATATTAAAATTCTATCTTTTTTTAGTTTTAGCCGTCACAAATAAAACTTAAAATATTACATACCACAAATTATAATTTATACTTACAGATATTTTTGTAAGTACTGAAATTCAAAGTTACCTTTATTTAAATTAATAAATGAAACATACATCATCAAAACATTACAAGAAAATTAATAAAATCATAATAAATGTTCAATTTATCATCAAAACATATATATTTTTATTTAAATTGCATTCAACTGTCCTCTAGCTAAACTTCGATATGTATCTAACGCATTTCACGGGTGCTAAGTATTGGGCGTAGATTTATTGTGAAACGCGGGTAGCCTAATAATTAGTAACATTAAAACACATGTTATATGTTGGCAACGATAATTTTTACTGCTACTTTGTGCCTATTAATTACATAAAAAACATTACTTAAAAGATAAAATCAACGTTGTTAATATCCAACTAATTTAATAAGCAGTTAATTTTGAAAAAAGAACAAAATAACCTCAAAATATTTTTTAACAAAGTACCGTCAAAAGTAACTTTGCTTTTCTGTGCAAATTTTATAAAAAGAAAAATCGGAATTTGTTGCTTTTTCGTTAATTAATTAATTAATTGGGCATACTTTACAACATAAAATAAAATAGATTTTCGTTGATAGTAAGTTACATTAAAAAATCATTATTCCCATTACATTGAAATGCAAAAGACAACTGGACTTTATCATAGAAATATTTATGTAAAACATTTATTTAATACACATTGCATACAATACACGAAAGTCTAAATATTTATATATAAACATTTTTAGCGAATACTGCACTGTACTTACAGACACCTAATAATGAAATACAACAATCAATTAAATTGGGAACAAAATAAGCAATAATAATAATAATAATAATAAATCGAAAAATATAATCTCTGTCTAACACAAGAAATTTTCAACAATTCCACATTTCGAAAACACCAACGCAAAGTGGGAGAAATATAATCTATAATTTTTTAATCTGTCAATGCCGAAACAATAATGGCGGCGTTAGGTGTTCAAGCAAAGAGTGTAGGAATGTATTTCAAATAGATTTTTAATGATAGTCGCATTAGAAAAAGCACCCAAATATTAATATTGAACCGTTAAAAACCTGACAAGTATGTTCCCTTAAACAAAGATGTCACTTAATCATAGACAACTGTCAAACGTCAGCTGTCACTCCACAGATTATACAAAAGCGTTTACAAATACGGAGCCCACTCACACCAACCCATTTGACGTAATAAATGACGCGTATTTAACATTTAAGAATTAACATCTATTGCATTGCATCAATTGCAGTCCATGTTATATTAGTTCATGCAGCACTGTGGTGATACCATAGAAGACGGATCGTTTGGTGCGCTATTTCTTTAAGCTAGGCTGTTTAAACTGGCGTCGAACTTCGTCTACTCCCTCTGGAATGTAAACAACCTCATTTATTTATTTATTTAACTTAGCAATAACGGTATACCTATTAATCTGTATTAGGCAAAAGAACAAAAGGAAAAATGAGTTTTAAAATGTAATTAGAGAGCACAAATACTCAATTACTGTAATTATACTAATTCTAATTACATCATTACTATTTCAACAATATTTTAAATAAAAAACCAAAAATAATAAAAACTGTTGTAGAATTTCAAATCTCATTAATTAAGTAATATTGTGGTTTTACAATTATATTACACGGCACGGATTCACGGACCTTGTATTACACGGATGGTCTTCAGACCCTTCTGGGTCAGCGCGGAACATTCCATAGAGAGATAGTGAACGAGAGTTGTTGCAATACATACCCTGACGCGTCGCAATCCTTACAATAACGAACACTTCCGCTTCACCTTGACGGGCTGCACGGGGCACAGCACGGCGTGGATCGCCTCGTCGTACACCATCTTCACACCCTTCTGGGTCAGCGCGGAACATTCCATAGAGAGATAGTGAACGATAGTTGTTGTAATACATACCCTGACGCGTCGCAATCCTTACAGTATCGAACACTTCCGCTTCACCTTGACAGGCTGCACGGGGCACAGCACGGCGCGGATCGCCTCGTCGAACACCGTCTTCAGACCCTTCTGGGTCAGCGCGGAACATTCCAGATACTTCACCGCGCCGATTTCCTTGGACATGCCCAATCCCTGGTCAACAAAAATATACGCTTAATAATTTCGCAATTGAATATTATAGAGTCAACATTCCCTGAGGATGCTGAGGTGTACCTAACAATATTTTTACATACTTCACAAGGCGTAAATTAAAAAAAATTTCGGCTGAGTTTTTTTAAACGAATTATTAAAACATACTATATTGGCATATTAGGCATTTACAGAGGTATTTTGAAAAAAAAAAGTAGGAATGTGCACACTTTTCAATTTTTATTCATATTGAAAATCCAGAAACTCACGTAGATTTTTGCTAGCAAGGAAAGGACACGAGTTTTATGGAGAGCAATTTTCGGAGTTTCTCCGCGTGATCGAATCAGTTACCGAGGAGATCCGCAGAAGAACCAAAGTAACCGACATAGCTCAGCGAGTCGCACAACTTAATTTAGTTTCTGTATGAGTATGCTGTATTCGTATGTAGTAATCACTTTGACTTCTACTGGTCTTTTTCCGCACTAGGATAAATTACTGGTCAATGTGATTATGATGACATAAACATGATGACGTCAAACACATCTGTTCTTACAGGAATTATGAAGTCGGACGTCACAGTTTAAGTGACATCCTCCGCTCCGCATAAGCTCCGTTATCGCCGGGTTACTAGTTTTCCTTAACTTTAGTTGTTCCTCATTCCTCTTGGTATATCATCATCATTACATATTATATTACACAGTATAAAGCAAAGTCGCTTTTTTATGTTTGTCCCTATGTATGCTCAAATCTATGAAACTACTCATCCTTTTTTCATGCGGTTTTTTTATCAGATAGTAATTCAAGTGGAAGGTTTATGTGTATAATATAGTAGAGAAACTGATAATTTTAGAGGTTTCTGATGAGATGTCGTAAATTAAGGCATTTTTTGCGCTTACATTGCAAAGAACATCATTTTGATATGTCTCGTAGGGTTCAGCCAGAACCCTACGAGATATATCAAAATGATGTTCTACAGTATTGCACACCTTAAAAAGCTCAAGAAAAATCCACGATGGTATATGTCTATCTCTTAGGGATAACCCACAACAACCATTTTTTATCTTTTACTTTCAACCAAAAGTAATTACTTATTTACGAAGCGATTTTAAGCAATACTGCATTAATCCTTATCCAATTAAGAATCTTGAATAATATGCAATATAGATCAATATTGCCCTGTATAACATGTAATTTAAGTGAAAATTTTCCAAGATACTCGTATATAAGATTCAAAATGCAGGAACATACTTTAGTACCAGCATTGCACCCGTGCGAAGCCGGGGCGGGTCGCTAGTTTGTAATAAACTTAGGCTTATCGTGTAGGTTATCAAATAAGCTGACAGTAATGATCTAAATTACTTCTGATCTCTATGAATAGAGGCTTCCTATTCTTTGTAGCATCGGTGTGCAATTAATGCAGTAAAAACCTAAAAGTTATACTAATTTTCAAACTGAACTTCGGGAGCAAATACTATGCTTTTAAATTACAAAGGCGTACCGCCAAGCCATTAACCGTTTCGGTGCAATGTTGTGTAGAAACTGAATGTTGTGCGAACTTTCATATTGCATCAATGCTCTTATCAACAGGTAATATTGTAAGGCGAATGCTCCTGGACTAAATCCAGGACATTCTAGTAAAAGGCCAGGTCAAGTGTACTCTGAACCGACGATTTTGTATGAAAGGATTAATGAAATTGGAGGAAGTAAGAGAGATATGCAAGGATCATGACAAGTGGAAGGACGAGGACTAGTCAAAGAGGTATTTATATATCAATGAATTGGCACATAAGTAAAAATTAGGTCAGTCATATCACCACTATATATACCTTAGATAAAACTGACCCTGTTGATGAATCTCTCTAATACCTAATCTCTTAATTACTCTTATATTGCTTCGGCATTGTCAAGATTTTTGCTCAGACTGTTATTGAGCGGTACTGTAGAGCAATACTCACCGATGTATAAATGATGGGCGTTAGTTTCTTGTCCTTCAGCTTCTCAATGGTGTCCTTGTCCTCGCGGAGATCGAGCTTCGTGCCCACGAGGATGATGGGTGTAGACGGGCAGTGATGCCTCACTTCCGGGTACCACTGGAAAAAAATATTTTTAGTACAAAAATATTTAAAAAGCACAAAAAATCTTGAAGTCAATATGTACAGAGAATACACCAGTCGGTCGATCGGAATTAATCAACATCATCACTCTATGGGTGTCCACTGCTGCACTCGTAGGACTTCCAAACACTACGAACAGCCTGCGTCCAACGACTCTCTGTAATCGGCTTGATGTCGTCAGTTGAACTAATGGGTTGACCAACATTGGGCTGCGGTGCGAGGCTTCTAGCACAGTGACCCCAACGTTCATCGAACTATGTGCCCAATTGAAGATTCATTATTAGTTATTATCATCATTATCAGCCGATGGACGACCAGTGACAGGCCGCCTTTAGGTCTTCCAAGCGCCAAGTTCTTGAACTACCAGCATAAACTTATGAGGTTTACTGTACATTTATAGTTAAGTCAGGAAGCTACCTTAGCGCGAACGTTCACGAAGCAGATTGGATTAGCGAACGAGAAGTATATTAAAAACGTGTCATTCTGTGGAGGGCTGCAGGCGGCCGTATTTCTCCTGGTCAACCATATCCTACAGCCCCAAGTTATAAGCATGTCATCCTATAGTTGGGTACCTACCTTAGCGCGAACGTTCTCGAAGGAGGCGGGGTTGACGAGCGAGAAGCAAATGAGGAACACGTCGGTCTGCGGGTAGGAGAGCGGTCGCAGCCGATCGTAGTCTTCCTGACCAGCCGTATCCCATAGTCCCAGGTTTATGGGCTTGCCATCCACCATCACATTCGCGGAGTAGTTGTCGAATCTGAAACATTTAATATTAATGATTATACCTGTAAGCAGCTAAAATAAGAGCTGGCGAGAAAACCTTTAAAATTTGAAAACCCCGGTGACTTGGCTACAATAACAACTTTAATATTATGTCAGAAATCTTTTCCGTTATACCAAAAAACGCTGATATTTTCAAATACGGATTCGCATTGAACAAAGTTAGAATACGGTTTCTGCACATCGTTTGAAAAACATAACCTCAACATTCTTCATAAATCTTCCTGATGAATCAACCTAAGTATAGATCAAAATTTGTAATTCTTAGCGTACCTAGTTTAAAAGATCGAAGCATAGCAAGGAATGTTGATAAAGGGCTTAATTTTATAATCCATCACGCTAGTTTTTGTTTTTCAATTAAGGTTTAGTTTTTCACTTTACGTATCCCCAGATGGCCATACAAATTGCGCAAATCCAACTTGCGTGTCCCTACTAATTGCACGAATGCGCTTATGAGTGTATTAAGTAGAAGTTCAGACGGCATTCAATACTTCCTTTATGATTAAGGTTTCCCGCAGTAACAGGTGGCGGTATTCACTGGAACAATCGTCACAGGATCGTTTGATCGTGCGAACGATGACTAAAGCGTAACAACTAAAATAATATTGTTCTACCGAATGCAAAGCTAATTTCGACAATATCTCGTTGCCGGAATATTTCTATTTTCACACGTAGCATTATTTTTAACCGACTTCGAAAAAGGAGCAGGTTTTATTTTAATAGGATTATCAATACTATCAGGTTTTTAACAGTTCACTGAGGGTCCGGCAGACCTCTATATATCAATAGACAAGGGATATGGAGCATAGGCCCACCAATACATCAAAAACACGCATTGGAATACTAATATAAATTATTATAACATGTTAAATGTGCATAATTACACCTTTTAATCTGCCTGAAATATATATATTAGTGGAAGTAGCTAAAATGGTTCCAGCACTACTTGGATATTATGAAATAATTCGTTACGTCGAAAACCAAGTCGTCATAACTATTGGAGGCAATATAAAATCCCACATTTCACCTAATTCCGTTCCGTAGAATTAGAATAAATGGCCCAGCTATAACGATGCTTTGTTCTAAATTCTAAAGTAACGTGCATTTCGGGCGTGAATTCCCGCGCTGCAAACACTCGTGCCAGATTAGTGTCAAACCAAATGAGGGTCAATTTCCCTGGTGTTACGATCTCAATTAGGTCAGGTGTTGTGGACGGATTATTTCAAATACTGTATAACTGTCGCGTTACGTACACGAGGATTGAATGTTGAGATTCTATGGATTATTAGCAATGAAATATTAAGCTTAGTTTGCCTCAGAGTGCACTTCGTATCATCGATCGAGTGTGAAAAGCAGAGCTTATCTTCCACAGCTTGTTCTGTAGATTTCAATGTTTTATTCATATTTGTCTGTTTTGATATTTAACGAGACGCATTTTCTGCATTGGAGCTGTTGTGGTGGTTTCTAAGTTTTACATATATATGTACACACACACCATCACAACTTATTCCCATAGGGGTAGTCACCACGTCATTCTAAGCTTTATAGCCCTTCTCCTATTTAGAAGGAACCTAACTCTGTAAGGGCTGGTCTAATGAAGATATGCCACACCAATAGGCTTAGGATACTTCACTCTTTTAAAGAAAAGACATTATAGACCATAGCAGGAAAATCACTTTCGTTGTGATGTGACGAAAGAGCTATGTTCTCAAATTTTTTCACGATTATGACTAGACGCATCCTACAAAACAAGCGTAACATTAGCTTCTCTAAATAAGCACATAAACGCCGAAACATAGATTCTAGAATATGATATTTTAAATAAAATGAGGGTAGTAGTGTTTGTATTACTCACACTGTCGGTATGTACTCCCCGGGGAAGGCGTTTGTGGTGTAACTGATGAGCAGGCAGGTTTTACCGACGGCTCTGCGAACAAACAAAACATTTCATATTAAACTTCATATTGTCTGCCTGCAAGCTGTACAGGATCACTGTCTGAGGTAAACAATAATAGAACCAGGAAGGAACATAATAAAACTTAATGTAGTATGTTTGCCAATTTGCTTAATAATGACAAAAACCTAACAGTTGCGAATGCCTCGCTTGATAACAGAGTTGTTAAAATAAATTCGGAAAGATATTTTTATTTTGTAAGAAAAACACTACGTTGTAATACAATAAATACATAAATAAACATGAAAATAAAGTCTTCCACTCAGCATTAATATTTTTAGTGGGAACTGAATTTATTGGTAAACCTTTGATTGAGATGCAAATGTATTAAGTCTGATCTAAGTCTGACCTTAGCCTTCACTAGTAACCTATAATTCGTTCACGTTAAGAATGCAGTGAGCGCCCACCAAACCCCGCCCCCTAACCAATCAAATCATTTCATATTACAAGGTCAAGTTCACAGTGACTAATTGAAGGCATTGCTTCGAACGAAATTAGTGCACTGCGTTCTTAACGGGAACGAACCATAGTCAACCTAGTATCGGCAAAGTGGTACACTACCAAACGTATATTGCCTGATATAGCCTACTACAATCTTATCCTGAATTCTCACTTAACATCAGATGTAATCATAACCTAACGAGGATTAACTTCTGATTTAATAAAAAAAGTCAACTTAGATTATTATATAAATGGATAAAACTAGAGATGAAATTAAAAACTTTAAATTGAAGTTGAAACGTAAAGATCTGCAGCAGCGCTCATTAAGCAGAGGATTCAAATATAAATTAAACCTCGCCTCAGTTTGATCCCTTAATTAAAGGACGTTTTGATGAATATTTTTCCTCTGAACTACTATAGAATTTCCTGGAAATAGGACAGAATATTTTTTTCAAAGACAGGTATATATAAATAAAGAAATAGCAGGAGTTACTCGCGGTTTAAAATTGCAAATTATTTATTTAGGTCAATATAACGGCGTAGGAATAAGAAAAGCATCATTGCATAAATATGCCAGTGGCGAAAATTTCAAATGTCAAAATAAAATTTGAGCAACCAATCACACGGTTTCACGAGCGTAGTCCTAGTTCCCGTGGCAATTTCGGGATAAAATGTCGGTAATGTGTTATTCGAATATGTAAGGCAGATTATTGCGAAGTTTCACCAAAATCCATTCAGTAGTTTTTGCGTTCAAGCGTAACAAACAAACTGTCGCCTTTATAATATTACTAAGGATTAATAAATATTAAAAGATAATTTTGAATATGTATGATCATTGAAGGCTTGAATATAACAGAAAAAAGCTGTTCAATACATTTTGAAGTGTTATCCTGCACAATAGTGGGCCACTCAAATAGGCTGAAAATAATGACCAATAAACCAAATAAACATTTACAAGCATCATCGACAAAATGAAACACTTGACAATACCAGTCGAATTTATGCTATTTGATATTCCGCTTTTCATTTCCCGGACCTCTTATAGCGCAACAATATTGCCAATTGCCTTTCATACCGAAGCAATAGAAACGATACGGTATACTGTAATGAAAAATATCGGAGTACCGACCCGTCGTGCCGGCCTAATTTTATCGCAACCTCGACGAAATTACACATTGGATTACGGGTGATGCAAAAATAACGCCCTTGGTAACTAGGCTGACCTAAAAAAAACACGGTACTCGAGCACGTTTTTTCCATCATAAGGATGGAGGATGTTTTAAATATAAACCACTATGAAAGACTTACTAAATGAGCGCTAACACTGATGTATAATAGTAATTACTAATTATAATTACGGAGATGAATGAATATCACAAAGATAGATTACAGTCCGAAATATCACGAAGATTACTATTATTCCAATATCCTAGTACTAACTAATCGAATATTATACGCAAATGCGAAAATGTTTATGGGTGCTACTACTATCACGCCATAATAGATCTGATAGAATGACACAGAGATATATTATAGTCTGGAATATTACAGACACTGCTTCCATCTAATTCACACTACATGGCTTAAACTGTGAGACACAGCTTCTATTATAATAATGTTAAACATAAACATTAACATGTTAGACTATTATGATGATACTATTACTTATTATGCTTTCATATTATCACAAAATTTCCTGCCTTGTTTACTGGTTTTCCTTTAATTAATTAATATTATGTGATCCAAAAATACATCATGACTATGATGTTGCATGACTTTGTATGTTTTCTCATTATCACTATTTACATCATACTATTTTCAATGGCTCACTGCAGGACAAATTCCTTCACCTTATTTAGGAAAGGCTAATTTAAATGTATTTTATCAATGGGAGACATGCAAGGATCATGGCAAGTGGAAGGACGCGGTTACTGCCTTCTCCTATGGAAACTAGGCGTGATGCTATGTTTGTATGTTTAATCACGATCTCTCCTAAAGTTTAGATACGATCTAAGATGGCACATGATTTACTAAAAGATGTCTATCGTTCTTGTTTTAAAGATACCCAAGTGTCCGAGAATGCATCCTATCCATGCAAAATAAAAAAATGAGCAAAAGTCAAAACGTTTTTAGTACGCGTCCTAAGGACATCAACAATATAGGGATAACATCCAGTTACAATTGGAATAAAATACGATATTAACAATGGTCAAAGATACAGCAGAAATAGTTAATATACAAAATTTCTTAGCAAACCAAACCGTGGATGAATCCTAGTCTCACATAAATCACGAAGTTCGTGGAAACACGCTCAGGTTTTACGAGTTCCTATAAACTTTATAAACAGCTACTCAACTTAAGTCATTATCTCAGAATGTCGATCTCGCTGTGACTCTGTGGAGACGCTTTTACAAAGTTCTGAGAGATTTTTAAGGAGATTTGCGTTACACATTTGGCCGCTGGCATAAAAATTCCTTTATTTAGTCTAAAAACGTCTACTAGGTAGATGGATTTTGATTAAACTTCACAATAATATAGCTTACGTATCAGAATAACACCTAAGTCACATTTTATCCCAAAATTCCAACGGGAACGAGAATTACGCGAGTAAAAACGCGGGCGTCTTCTAGTATAACATAATTCAATCGAGAAAGCGAATACAACACATTTGAAAATTTGGCACCTTATCAAAACCAATAAAACAATCAACGATAATATAATGAAGACTAAATTTTATAAATGCAATATAAATGTAGCTCATGGACGCGATAATATAAAAACTATTTTGAAAATTTCTGGCGATTTAACTAAAGACATCCAGTCTATTCAAGCTATCGAATCAAGACCAACCAATATTAGTAAAGCTACTAGGTAATGAAATCTGATAATAAAATAGATCATATTTGCATGCACAAAAAAAGAGCTAGAAAATAGAATAGATGAAAAATATCTGACGACGACAAGAGGAGAATGCAGTTTCAATCAGCCATACGACGCATACTACATACAAGTATATTAGACCGCACAAGAGCCGTCGGTAGACTATCTTGGCTCTTATTTCAAATAACATAAAGATTATATTACTAGACGTGGGTTGCGTGCAAGCCGCATGTATGATATTCATCCCTCGTGTCACATTGAATACGACATCCTGGCAGATACCAATTAGGGCTGATTGGTGTGTAAGTGATAAGGGCTTCCATTTGGTAAGAATATTGCGCATCCAATTTAAATCGCTCTTGGTTTCATTAAGATTGATTTGAACTAAATAGTCTATGTAAAACCACAATATTATACTTATTTATATTCTTACACACAATAAGCCACTTACTTACAAAATTTTGCAAGTACCCTCTCACATTATCGAAAAAACCTCAATAAAGTTCGAAATTATCCAAAATAAAAGCTGTATACTTTTCGTGGATTTAATAAAACTTCGATATTCAATAATGTGAATCCAAACTGGCTCAAAGTTGGAACAAAACTTAGGTAACAAGATTTAGGAAAAGTTTATTAAACAGAATTAATGGTACGTGAGAGCGAAACAAAAATATCTATACATTACTAAGAAAGAAACAAGATCTGTTTCCAAATAATAATGTTAAGAATTTAAGAAGATTATTCGCTTTGGCTCTTATTTTCATTATTATAATATTTAGCAGTAGAGCAAGAAAAAATCTTTATTAGCGCCTTTGCTATTAAACATTTTACTCATGATGTCAAATCTCTAAACTATTGCATACATTTTAGTTTAAACCTAAATCCAAGAAGAGACGTAATTTTTTGAGCATAAATTATACAGACACGTTGACGCTAAGATTACACATCATAATATATTACTTTAAAACTTAAAATGTACTAAAATCACAAAGTTTCACGGAAACGACGAAGGGGATAAAAGACGTAATATGCAAAACGGTACGAATCCACGCTAACGAAATTCCGAAACGAACAAACGAAATAAAATAAAGCAAAGCAGATTAATAGGGCTGATTGTCTTGATAAATTGTTATTTGTCTACAATTACAGTTAAGGCTGATCAATGAAGAAGGCCAAAAATACAGGTCGATGTTAGTTTACAAGGTTTTCCTTAGATTACATTTTCAACACAGGCTTCAGTTTTTTATTTTGCAAATTTTTCCTCGCGTCGAAACTAAAATTTGAATTCCTACGTTAGAAGAATACCAATCGCAGTTCGGTAGGTTTTGTTTTTCTATATAAATTATTAGCATTCGCCCGCGACTTCGTCAAAACCTCTTAGGTACCCTTCCAATTTTAAATACAGACTTTCATATAAAGTATTCTCCGTTCCCCCTCTCAATTTAATTTTTTTATAGTTCCCCGTGAAGCAATATCCTCCGTCCCGTCCCGTGTACTGATGATCTACATTTTTGTTAAACATTGTACGACAGTACAGTACATTAACAATATATATTTATGGCAAGCTCTTGTGTCTAGCTTTCAAAACAAACAAAAATAATTTTACAATCCGACACGCAGATCTAGAGATTAGCCTGTTTAAACAAGCGAACAAACTTTTCCGCCTTATATTAATAGTAAAGATATAGTCTTCCTTGGCAAATAAATTGAACAAAGATCGAATTCTCAACTCCATTATCGTATTATCGTTTTGTAAACGATAATACGTTCGTTCGTAAACATACTTACCAAAATGCTGACGCTTATTCAGTAGGTACTCGTACATACGTGTCGCGTGTCGCGCTTTTTAGAAATTTTGTATTATCTCCTAAACTATGTAACTAATTAACATACTGTAAAAGGCGAATCTTATCTCTATAAGATCCTTGTGATTATTAAATAATTTATTTTGATAAGGATTTAAGTTTAGTTGTATAAATATCGACGTAAATGTAAGCATACGAAATAAATGATTTTTTAAAACACAAAAAGATCTATATCTGCCAAAATATAAAAGATGGATATATGCTGTCGTGGACTTTTTTGTAGGACTTTTTAAGATACACGAAGTTTCATACATTGCTTTCAATTATTCCCAATAGTTAAGGCAGCGCACACGCATAAAGCCGATTTAACAAATTTTTGCGGTCTGTTGCGACAAAAATTATGACAACTCGGTTAATATATACAATAAAAACATAAAATATAGCCTATGACACTCACCGATAACGTAGCATTCTACTGATGAAAGAATTTTTTTTATATCAGATCAGTAGTTCCGAACATTAGCCCCGACAGAACTTTATTTGCAAACTTACAAACTTTACCTTACCTCTTTATAATATTAGTATAGATTGATAGACTTTGGAGCATGAATGTTATTGAATTTATGGAAAGGGATGATCGATCAAAGTAACGGCTTTGTCCGCTCCAATAAGATAAATCGAAAAAAATTGGACCGGAACTTAAACGGTATTCATACATCTCATTGTTTATTCATTAGAAAAATATTACCGGTAGATGTTACTCTATCTAGGAAAAAACTTCTATATCTTAGAGCAATTATAGCAATTAGATTTTTCTACAAAAGGCTAACGATGTATTATTGCTTCTCATTCTGCAAATTAGCAGAGTACTGTTACTTCAACGTCTAAAGTCGTTTTGTCTAGGTAATGTTTCTTGTGAGCACTTTCCAGATTTTAGTATGTGATGAATATTGGAGATATTGAGGTTAGAAGTCGTGACGGCAATATCTGATGATGGCTTTGAGTCATCAATATAAAATAAGTAGTTACACGAACATGGACGTCAAGATAGTTTACATGATTTTAGGAATTACAGAGTCGTTAATTAATAAGGAAGAAATAAATTACTCTTAAGGGCCAGGCTTAACGATCTGTAATGATCGCTAATGTTAATGATAATGGCCGTGGTTTAACGTGCCAGGGGGTTGTAACTTCAAAAACTTCCAAATTCCGGGCTGTCACGGAGAATTTCTTCAATGAATGAAAAGCTCGACTCTGGATTAACCACAAGATCAAGACAGAGATCATGGTGTACATATACCACGTTCAGTAAAAGAGTTACAGGCAGTATTTACGAATCTTTTACATGTATCTAAATGATCGGAGGGCTATGGCAACCCTAATAAATCGTCTGGCCATAAAGTGTCGCCCATTGTCCGTATTATAGCTTCGTGAGTCGCGGACACAGGCGTCGGGACACCGGCCAGGCGACGATTTGAGATAAGTGCAATAGGGTGGTTCCCGACTGGTTCCTTGAAATACTTTCTATACATTATATTTATGACATCTGACGATGTTTTGCTTAAGTGGAAATGATCCAGAGTCTAGACTTTCTTAACGGTCAATGTGAAATCATCTGTATCTAATATAAAAAAAGAGAATATACTTAGCATATTTCTGTTGAATAGACGCAGACGTTGGTTTACGGAAGTTCATTATAAAAAGTGAATAATTAGTATTAATTTTACTAGTTTCTGTATCTACAATGATTGATTGTGATTGACTTTGCAATTGGACATTGAAGAGGAGACGTTTTTCTGAGGACGCTCTGGTTCGGAGTGTAACGTAGGTCGTGTGCTTTTTGTCGGAATCTGGGCTGCTTTGGCGCTTGTATTGGTAGGTTTTCCGCGGAAATTAGCAAAACGAATTGATTATTCCAGGTATATTATTATAATATTTTCGTGAATGATAGCTTAAATAGCAGAATAATAAAAAGCATGAATTCTGTTTTGTAATTTTTTTACAGCAGACATTCATGGTTTGAAAGTTTCAGGTATCATCATAATCATTATCAGCCTATTAATAACCCACTACAGGGTCAGGCCTCCCATCCTGTAGGAGGGGGTATGGAGTATAGACCCACTACGCTACACTACGCGTGGCACGTTTAGTTATTTAGATAAGTTACAGCTATATTCCAATCGAATAGTAAACTGTTAACATAGAGTTAGTTAGTATTGGATGTATAATAAGTTGTGGCCTAGCAACATATTTTTCTTCATCTACAAGGTTGAAATCTACATAGTACGATCAACTTTCGATGAGTCATAATGATTAAAGTGCGTGCAATCAAGTAACGACCATACATCAGTACCTACCTGCTAAATGAATCATGGATCAGTGAAAATAAGCATTAAGTTTAAAGATAACAATAAATAAAGACAACATGTTTACCATTCAACTATTTAGACTACTGATTCCAATTGGTACTATCAGCATCAAACACTACTTGAAATTAAACTTTTTAACAATATTTTATGTTACTTTAGTTAACTTCACGAAGAGGCAATATCGTAATCAATAAGGGCAAATGACACAGGTAAAAAATGTATGGAAGTCTGTCCCAGAGATTCCTAGAGATGATGATGATTCCTAGGTTAACTTTTCATACTACGACGACGGTCACGTGATTCAGAACACAAAAAATCGATTGAAATTCTTATATTATTTAATATATTTTGAAGTTATTGCTATGAAACATGGGTAGTTGTTTAAAATTAATTGTGTATTTAAATAATAAGTATGAGTATACGTTTGGACAGCCTGGGGCAAATTATGGCAATGTCATTTGAGGTGCGATTAATGTTAGTTAAAAACTTTACCAGATTACTATTAAGTAAAGTAATCTTTAAACGGAATTGATGTACAAAGTAGCGGTATCAAAATTGATGTCAATATTCAAGAAAATTAAAATTTCATGTTGACTTTATTTCATCATTATCTACCTACCTACAACAGGGCCTCGCCTGTCTTCTTGTAGTTTAGGTGAAATGGAGCTTACACCCCCAATGCTGCTTCAAAGCAGGTTGGCGGACTTAGGATAATCACTTTCAGATGTTGTTCATATTGATCCGATAGTTTGGATGTAACACCACCAACTTCCCGACTCCGAATTTAAATTTTTTACTGAAAATTCCGCAACCCGACTCAAGTTTCGAACGAAGGTCCTCTTGATAATCCACATAGGCTAACCACTGACCTGCGAGGTAGTCAACTTAAACTTAATATTTCTTAATTTCAATACAATATCAGACATGTAAGTAGTTAAGTACGTTTACAAATACACGAAGATGGTTCTGTGGGGCAAGTGCGAGTTTTTCACTGAGCGACCGCGTAAAAACGTACTCACTCGTAACGTCAAATTAAATCGAATTACTCTCGCTATAACTAGATGGCGCTACTCCAATTCCATATAAAATTTGTCTTTACTGTTTTCGATATCGACGCGGTAAAATCTTACACTAGGCACACTGATTCTATTGTCCTTGACCGTTGTATCTAAGAAACGAAACCTCAAGTCAGATATTGTGCAGTACTCGTGCCTCGCTACCCGTGTTACATTTGCGTCATAGTTTGTTTTATGATTTAGGAGCACACGTCCGCGTGTTACATTTAACAACGTTTAGTTAACGTGTGCAAGTAATTTGTTTAACCAACAAATATGTACGGTAGAATATGCAATCAAATATTTATGTTACTTTTTAATCATCCTCACATATTATAATCAAAGTTCCCCGCCGCGCCTGTCTGTTTGTCTTTTCACGATAAACTTAAACATCGGATTGACATGCGGTTTTCACCAATAGATAGACTATAGAGTGGTTTCAGGGAAAGGTTTTTAAGTATATAATTTGTTAATATTATGCAAATTATGAGTTATAATACTTTCGAAGTGATCTTTAGCAGTTGTACATACACTTATGTGATAAGCTTTCATCATAGGTCTCAGTATTGACATTTGAAAAGATGAATGCTTTGGCGTCGAGTGTTTTGACGTTTGAATGACAATAGGTTGAACTAAAAGAACACCCGAGGATAAATCAATAACTTGGCGACTCCACACGAACGTATGAATAAAGAACTTCAAAGTTTCTAAGTACTTTTATCCTATACATAAATGCCCACGAGGCACAAATGCTTTTAAAGAATTGAAATCCTTTTAAAGATTTATGTCCAGTAATGGATGCCCATTAAACTGACGATAATATATTTTCCATAGAATATCGGCAGTTTCTTATCGATAGATCAACCTGCCTTACGAGCCCGTGGTAGAGTCACTACAAATAGTCTAACTTGACGTTTCAAAAGTGATTGTAAACTAAGCCTTTTGTAAATAAACGAATTCGAATTTGAAAAATGACTCGGTTGACCTCGTTGGTCCAGCAGTTAGTCTATGCGGGTTTAGATCACCAGGTCCTATATATCGATAAAACCACAAACGGACTATATTGCTTGAATCGTAACTCAGTCGTGTCGAGTTATAAAAACAGCGTTACAGAAATCAGCATAGATATATAATACAGAACACAGTAACGATGAATGACAATGCACGCTTAAATACTACTGTTACGTTATGTTTATTTTTGTACGTTCGTGAACTCTCCCGCATCGCGATTTCGCTACCCTTTTGTAACAGCTTGCCTCTCGTTTACGGCGCAAAACGTTTACATCCCGACCGTCTGTCTGGCTTTCATGGCTTAATTCATTATTGTAATTTGAAACGCATAGCACGCTCCATGTTACGTTGCCACAATATCATTTCATCACTTGTCTCTATTATCGTAGTATAACTTACGCTTTACGTTGCCACAATACTATTGCTATCGCTTGTTTGAAGTACCTACTGTAGTATAAAAATACGCTTTTCCTTCACAATTTTCTAGTATTGTGATTCTTAGCTTCGTTTGTGTATAAATTGCATAGGAAAGTTAACAGATGTTCACATGTTTCAATAGTATTACGGTTCAGAGCTTTGAGTGTATATGACTTTCATACAATAGTATTTTCATATGTGCCAAGTATTTCTTTATGATGATATCAACAAGGTAGCTTTTGAAGTTTGTTGTGTTGACACCACTTTTATTCCTACTTTACTTTACATGAGCTTTTTTACACATATATATGCAGTGCGCACTAAAAAGATTTTCTTAAAATTATGTTGTATATTTTATTTCTACCGATTACCTAATTTCATTTACGCAAATTTCTGTTAATTTATCTAATTTTACCGTTGTCGATTAATTGAAAAAAGTATTTTTTTTAACTTGGCGGTGGTTACAATCATTAAAACATTTACACATACATTTAGTATGTTTAAAACTACATTCTGTCAAAAATGCAAAGTTGCATTTTACTGAGCTAATCAGTACATTTTAAAAAGTATCAGTCTAATAGCAGCCACACCAAAAAAGTTCTTATATAAATGCCGACGTACCAATAGTAGAAAGTTAGAAATAAAACTGAGCATTGATACATAATGTATAGCATCTGGAAGTCGCCTACGTCGATCGATAGACAACGGCGGTTTGTTTGTCCCGGAAGTGTCCGATAGCACGTCCAATTTCATAGTTGGTAATCTCCGCGACCTGGCCTTTTCCGGTAAATAAACAACAAGCCAATAACTGGCTATTGTTAACAAAATATACAGTTTAAATTTATTTTTGTAAACAGGCATTTTCTATTATCAATTTACCTGTCTGTCGACAACTTAACTTAATTTCCATATATAATGATGATTATCATTATCATCCTGTTCTCCTTCTACTCCATCTTATGACAAGATGCTTTGGAGCTGACACTCTCTACCCAGCTCCAATGCCGGTTGGGCGGTAAGGGCGAATAATATTTGAGACTCTAACTATTGATGTAAAATGTTGATGATCAATAATGACCAACGACATAACTTCTCTGAAAAATGGAAGTGTGACCATCAACTTCCCGATTCCAAGCTACTACTGAATTTTTTTGGAATAAAAGAATGTTCAAACTCGCTACTCCAACTAAGGACCTGATGAAGCGACACAGACTAACAACCTCTGGACCAAGGCAGTCTCCACCGAACATACACGGCAGTTAAATAACGTGACATGTTCATCTCTAATTTGTCGATAAGTTTCCTAGCAACATTGTTATTTATCTAATATTGTTCGATCTACAAACAATTTCGTCCACAAGTTTCGTGAAAAACGTTGCAATGAAAGGATTAACACAATTAGATGAAACGTTTTATGTGCTTGTAAATTGCTTCGAGTTATTGTTGCTATATCTAGTTGCAAATGCCAACAATTCATTCGCCTATAACTCAGATATGTTAAAAACGAAGGATTCTTACTTTATTACATTCTTTAAAGTCCTTTCTCAGTGTGCCAGTCGTTTTCTCTTAACGTCATCCGCTCGTTCCATCAACTATTCTAATAAAGAAAACCCTGTAACCCAAATACACAGCCCTAGAATTCAGAAAAACATCAACTACTTCACTGTATAGAAGCATCGCTTTGTGTTACTCAGACCCGGGCCCACGTTCTCGTACATAATCTTGGCATGGAATCTGTACTATTTCAACTTTGTAACAATGTCGTTTGATAACATCTGCTAACGGTCAACTGACAACTCCGTCTTCGGCCTTTGAAATGTAGTTACCGACAATATTCCGTATTGTATCGAACAAAACGTAAAACGTTTGTTGTATCTGCAATACATTCATCTGTGTGTGACGTCCGAGTGGCGCAGTGGGTACTGCTGTAGTGGGTGTGGGTTCAATTCCCAAATCTAGAAAAATGATTTTGTGATGAGCATGGATGTTTTCCAGTGTCTATGAAGTGATAATTTCTTATGGGAGGGTAAACCGCTTTGTTGCGTAACTCTCTACGGCGCCAGTCTGT
The DNA here is from genome assembly GCA_034621355.1 of Mycalesis mineus. Taxonomy (NCBI): domain Eukaryota; kingdom Metazoa; phylum Arthropoda; class Insecta; order Lepidoptera; family Nymphalidae; genus Mycalesis; species Mycalesis mineus. The sequence continues at coordinate 14,088,037 of CM067891.1, read as the reverse complement.
CTGGCTTCCTTTTTTACTCGCGCATGCGGCAACGGTAGGTCGGCTCCACCTCTCTTCAGCGTTCCGGTACGATGTCTTGTAGAAACTAAATAGAGGGTGAATTTCATCCTACTCCTAAGTCAAAGAGTATTTAGTGCCACAACAATTTGTAATATTAACAAAAGCTTTATTTATTCCTGAAACATATACGTTACACCTTAATCTTAAAACCTAACATGAGGCTAAAGGTCCTGGGATCAATGAGTACATTGAATTGTTTTCAAGTGAGTGGTACTTGAAAACAATTCAATCAATAGAACTCTATTAACGTTGTTTCATTAATTGGCAGACCTTGAGGCACTAAACATTAACGACTTTGTAAGTGTTCAGTTTTGTACAAACTTTTAACTGCTTCTGTGAAAAGCATGCAAATAGGCACTTTCTGGAAATGTATTCAACAAACTATAACTGAGAACGTTAATGTTTGGCTTGTGATCTCATTCCCGATTAGTTTAATTATGTTTATTTAAAGTAGTATGTAGAGCAAGCCGTGTTCATGTACCTACTTATTTTTTTTTTATTGACTACAAGTTAGCCCTTGACTGCTATAACACCTGATGTCAAGTGATGATGCAATCTAAGATGGAAGCGGGCTAACTTGTTAGGAGTATGATGAAATCCACACTCCTATCGGTTTCTACACGACATCGTACCGGAACGCTAAGTCGCTTGGCGGTACGTCTTTGTCGATAGGGTGGTAACTAGCCACGGCAAAAGCCTCCCACCAGCCAGACCAAGACAAATTAAGAAAAATCCCAATCTGCCCCACCGGGAATCGAACCCAGGACCTCCGTCTTATGAATCCACCACGCATACCACTGCGCCACAGAGGTCGTCGTCACCTACTGAAGATCAATTCAATTCTACATTGTTGGAAGCGGAGGTTCTTAATTAGAGTTTACCTGGGAAAATAGTATTTATTCTCGTTGAGCGGTTTTGCGAAATTTTAGATCGTTGTTAGGGTTCCGTAGCCAACGCTGGGTTTTAGTGGGTATTCCAGATTGGTGAGTCCCACATATCCTCTGGGAGGTACCGCTTTAGATACCTCCGGGAGAGATGCGTAAATGCATTTCCCAGCGAGAAAAAAAAGGGTTCCGTAGCCAAATGGCAAAAAGCGTAACCTCTATGGATTCGGCATGTCTGTCTGTCTGTTCGTCCGTATTGCATAGCCATTTTTTCCGAAACTTTTTACTGTAGTTTTTTTTTTTATATAATAGGTACGTTTTAGGTCATAAACCGCAATTTACCTTTTATTAAATAAAGTCAAATATAAAAATAGTATAAACCGAAAACAAACAATACACTATCGATCAAAGTTACAACGAATTATAACAACTTTTACATTATGTTAAGCTGGTTGCTGCGGAACCCTTCATGGGCGAGTGCGACTCACACATGGCACATTTTATTATAAGTAACTGTAATTGACGGACTAAACAGATGACTCTCTTGATGATGGCGATCCTTAAGAGATGATTGATTTTATAATGGTAAATATTTAATGCTTCACGCTTTTGGGGCGTATTTCAAACTAACGTTTCAAGCTAAATATCTGCTTGTTGTTATACCCAATGGATTTTTAATTTATACATAGATGTGTAATTATTGTAAAAATACTTTGGCTGGTGGAAGGTTTCGGCACTGGTTAGTTACCACCCTACCGGCAAAGACGCGCCGCCAAGCGTATAATCGTTTTGGTACGATGGCGTGTAGAAGTGTGAAGAGGTGTGGATATTTTCCTACTTCTAATAAGTTAGCCCGCTTTCATCTTAGATTTCATTATCACTAACCATCAGGTGTGATTGCAGTCAAGGGCTAACTTGTAATGTATAAAAAAAATTCTTCATTATCTAATTATTCTTGTTCTTATTTTATCCTAATATTATTTTCGGGAAAAGACAACTGGATATTTAGTCTGCTTGAATTTAGTCGAATGTATATAATAAGGTCACATGTGTTTAATTAATCTTTTACGTCCGCAGTACGGCTGACTTCCTCTTACAAAACGAGTCAAACAATTACTATTACGTATTTTCCCTAGGGATTTATTAAAGCAACGGTTTCACTATATTGTGTATGAAAACATTAATAACTTAAATCGAAATATAAGCGAAAATAAAGTTTTTTTCATATACCAAATAATTTGATCAATAAAAACAAATACAGGACGTTAGGTATCATCTTTGTTATGCACCTACCACTATAAATAGTAGATATAATTGTTGGGTAAAACAAAATCAACTGTCGTTTATTCTTAAGAAACATAACAAGGAAGACGAGTAACGTGATTTGAACAAAAACAATGTATTTTGAGTTTGAACTATCATCTCTGTTATTTATGTTATGTAACCTATTCATATATTGCTCAGGCAATAGACATTTTTACTTTTTCCTAGTTGGTTAGGTAATAGGTACTAAATAGAAGCTAAAGATGGATTTTTATCTTCTAACTGAATGTAAATTCAGATTTTCGCTAAAGTTACTTATTAAACAAGATTTAAAATTACCATTATCATCAGTTTGTGCCATTTTCCGAACAAAGTTTGGCGGTCCACAATTCGCTTTGATGGTGTATAATCGAGTCCGGTTTCACTCTCTTATGTCGTCAACCCATTTCAATTAATTATGCATTTTTTATTTTTAATTAGGGCATCATATTGTTCCGAGCATTATGAATCATAATTATTGGTATTGCACTTGATGCGTAGAAAGATTATATTACTTGTTTAATGTATCCAGTTAGTTGCTAAGCAAATTGATAAAATAATAATAGTTGACAATTGCTAAAAATCTACATTCATATGGGTAAAGCTAGCGAAAATCCGAAGTGAAATTTAGTGAAAAGCTGTCTTTATTCATTTAAAATTATAAACAACCACTTAAATTTTATTTATTTGTATTAATTGTTACGTTTTTGCTTACAACTGAATCAATTATGATAAAGTTACTAATCATCGACACTGTACATCAGAGACATTTCTTAAGTGCTCATCGAGCTACTAGTAGATAAGTTACAAGAACTTCCCGCGAACTTTTTAAACTAATAAAATACCACGTCTTTTAAATCACCAAAGCTATCTTAATCTTAACTAATAATATAAATGCGAAAGTAACTGTTTGTCTCGCTTTCACGCGAAAACTACTAAACCGATTTAAATGAAATTTGGTACACAGATAGTCAAGAGCCTGAAAAAGGAATTAGCGAGGCAATTTTGAAAATTTAATTACGAAATAAGGGTCATAAGGAGTGATGAAATGTATGAAAGTATCATCAAAAGTATTTTTGGGCAGTTGATTAGACATAAATAAATATGAAATTGAAAGTTTGTAAAAAATACCCTTAAGTTAATTATTTTTAATATTTATAAACTAAGCAGAGTAGAAAAATTACTCCGCCGTAATAACTAATTGCACGGAGTCGCGGGCAAAGCTAGTACTTAAATAAAGTACCTTTTTAAATACCATTACATTTTTATTGGTAAATATCAAGTTTCATTATTAAAGAAATTAAAAATAAAAACAAGGAGAAATAAATTCTTTGGCAACTCCACGGCCTGCTGTATTGAAGTTCAAGTCTAAAATGCTTTAAAATCTCCGCAGAGTGTATTGTTCTCTCGACGAGCGTATCAAGTTACGTTAATTTTCTCACTCCGGCATGACGTATTTCGTATATTTTAATAAAAAAAAAACAAAACTCTGACCCTTGAGGGCTTCTTACATATGGCATTTGCTATTTGGACTGCGGTATTGTATTGTATGCAATATTTGGTCCCAAACTACCGTCGGGTAAAAGTAGTAACGCTTTTATTAACCGACGACAAAAAAACAGAGGAGGTTCTCAATTCAACACGTATATTTTTTTTATGTATGACCAAGCATAACTTTTTACAGAGTTGTCCGATTTTGATAATTCTTTTTTTATTAGAAAGGGCATACATCCAAGGTGGTAACATTGTCATCATGTTAGGATCTGATGATGATATCCCGGGGAAATTGAAGGAACTATTCAAATTTTGAAGGCACGCTTACAACGATTTCGGTTTTTGTCTCGGTATCGGTAGCTTTTTGGCTGCACGTGCCGTATAATATACTATGACACATGTCGTGTAGAAACCAAAAGGGGTGTGGATTTTCGTCCCACTCCTAACAAGTTAGCCCGCTTCCATCTTAGACTGCATCATCACTTAACATCAGATGTGATAGCAGCCAAGGGCCAACTTGTAGTCTATATAAAAAAATTCTTTTGATTTATTTTTGATAAAATACATTGAATTTGAATATGGCGTGTGATGCGATCCCGGCTCTTCGAGTATGATACAGCGAATGCGTCTAATTGCTATACCAGTCGAGTACACAATCAGTACTGAATAGGTACATCATGCGTGTTCTTACAGAACGAAATACTACTGACGGGACGTAATTTCACTACTTGTAAATTCCCATTTCTATTTCTAATTACAAATATCTATATGAAAAAGATGTTCAGTCAATATTTTGTAATATTTTTGTACGGAAATAAATTTTTGTAATAAAATCATTAGAGAAGTATGTAGGCTACCATTTATTTATCTTTCTGACTGTCTGACTAGGTGTTCACGATCTCCAGATAGCGGAATTTAATGCGGTTTTAACAGCACTGTGGTTTAGATCAATCCTGTCGGCTGTCATTTACAATTACTATAATTGTCAGTCAATTTTAAATGTCAGAATGTAGTTGAACCGGGACTGATAACGTTCCGAGTTCTAACACTTGTGAGACTATCACTCATGCCAGAACACGGAATGTTTATAAAGGAACGCAATACAATACCATTTCGATCAATATAATAAGTAGATATTGACAATAAATTGCTACAATCCTTTCTTCACACGCAGCCGTCAATACAATAGTACACAAGCGTCACAAATGTCATGATACATGCGTATATTTTTTGAGGTACACCAACGTCACAATGTATTTAATTTCCGACGGGTCGAATGACGTAGCGAGTTATGACACGAGCGAGACCAGTTCCACTATTGAATTCAATTTCGGCCGCTATTTTACACGCTTTATATTAGCTTCACTTGTATGTCAGTTTGTCAGTATGTCAGTATGTAACTCTCCGTGGGTAATCTGCGCGCCTGCGGCCTTCCTTGGTTCTGGTAGCCGTTTCTCAGGCTCCCTCTCCGAAATTGAACTCTGATTCCCCGTATTTATTGTCATTAAAATATTACCTCACACACGATCGTCACACTCGTTACACCCTTTCCAGCTACAACAACGAATCATACACTCTGTATTTCATTCGCAACGGGGCTAATGACGTAGAGTTATGACACGAGCGAGACCGGTCACACTATTCAATAGAATTTCAGATAATGTTACGAGGCCGCTATTTTTTTATTTACTATTAAGTCACAGACACTACATTAACTACGTGTAAGCCTTTCCAGCTACAACAACGAATCATACACTCTGTATTTCATTTGCAACGGGACTAATGAGGTAGAGTTATGACACGAGCGAGACCGGTCACACTATTTAATAGAATTTCAGATAATGTTGCGAGGCCGCTATTTTTTTATTCACTATTAAGTCACAGACACTACATTAACTACGTGTAAGCCTTTCCAGCTACAACGACGAATCATACACTCTGTATTTCATTCGCAACGGGACTAATGACGTAGAGTTGTGACACGAGCGAGACCGGTCACACTATTCAATAGAATTTCAGATAATGTTACGAGGCAGCTATTTTTTTTCACTATCACGTCACAGACACTACATTAGCTACGTGTAAGCCTATCCAGCTACTACAACAAATTATACACTCTGTATTTCATTCGCAACGGGACTAATGACGTAGAGTTATGACACGAGTGAGACCGGTCACACTATTATGAACACAATACATTTTCGGGCCCCGATCGTCGGGCGCGAGGCGATATCGCTTACCGCTATTATTTCACGCCTTTGTTTCCTATCGATTAAAGAAACGAACAATACAATACAATGGTGTGGGCAAACAGTGCCCGATTGTGCTCAATCTCCCCGACGGTGAACGTGCTTCGAAGGCATTCATACGGCGGTTACTCATTGCTTTGGTAAATACTCGTATGTATTGTATAATCCAAAGTACACAAAGAATAGTTTTTATGAAGAATAAGTTATCATTGTACCACGGTAATGATTTAGGTACACTAATCATGGTACTACCTTTTTTTTTCGATAACACCGCTGTACTTTGACTTTTTTTTAAATCGCAAACCATTATTGAATTCAGTCCAGTCATTGTCGAGTTGTTTCATAAGTAGCGCTTCTAATCTTATCTTATCTTGAGACTATTTATTTTGTTTAATATGCTGCACAAATGTGTTAAAAACCTCACAATAAATACATATTTTATGTAAATAGTAGTATCCCTATTGTAACTAGTAGAAAGGACTAGTGTTGAAGATGAAACGTCGGGAAGTGTAACGGCACCTACGCCCCCCATCGGACCCCGTATGGGTTGGAAACTAGTCGGGCCTACTCCAATATTGACATGAGTTTCGGTTTCATGTTTTTAAAAAAACATGTAACATGAGCATATGATAATAATTACCCAATAATAATAACAAATACATAATATATTAATTCATTAGCAACTACAAGGCCTCAACAGCGAAAACTCGATGTACTGTAAATTATATGATTAATTTTCAGCGCCTAATTAAACGGGTTATATCAGCTCCAATTAACATTTAAGATGCTGGATATCGTTAGCCATTTTAAGGGCCTGTAATAAAATACATCATACTCGTACAAGCAAGCGCGACCAAAAAAAAACACAAGTACATTTAAAGGAAAATTATCCTTAACACTGACGTAATAAAAACTAAAAGTATGAAAATTTTGCATGAAATAGTCAACAGAACATTATGCTCTTGACAGCCTACACTTTGGATTTATGTTTCTGATAGCAATGGCGCAGAAGAACCCAACGCTGGAGCAAGAAGTAGTGTAAATTTATAAAAAATGTTTACTAAATAATTACAAATAATAATTAACTTCTTATCCGTTTATAGATTAAAGTAGCTCTGCCACTGTTATTCCTACCACTAAGCTGTATAGATACTGTACATGCATTACAGTCTGAAAGGTATGGTTCTCGGTAAAACTATAGGCAGGACATGCGCCTTAGCAAGAGAGCGCAATCACACACGATCCTCTGCCTTCATCATCCAGCCTCATCAGCAGTATCTTAAAAAGTCATTGGACCATCGAGCTAAAGGGAGGTTGTCTTAGGTCTAAAGACGGGTAAAGCACAATGCATTGAAACACGTGTACATTGTATGACCTGCATAGGCTGCTGTCGCGCACACGCAAACTCTGAAACTAACTCCCTGCTGTGGTATTTGCTGCCAATTTTAACATGGGTGTATTTAAGGGGCGAATAAACCAATTCCTCAAAGGCCGGCAACGCATTAGCAGTGCCTCTGATGTTGCAAATTTACATAGGAGGCGGCAATCACTGAACATCAGGTTACCGGCATGCTCATTTGCCCGCTTTAATAGCGATAAAAAAGGGATAGGTACAGTTTTACAGGTATCACATTCTCGTATAACGTAAACCATGGCTATACATATAATAATAAAATTTAATTACAAACAAGCAAATTAAATAAAACCCCGGAAGAGCGTCCATAAAGCAGACACGAACAGGTCCAGGGGGAAGGTAAAGTTACCTCATAATTGTACTGTAAAGTGCTTTCAGAGAGCGTTATCTACCTACACCGAGCCCGGTAATGAGGGGTTCGAATAAAGATTTCGTTACAGCTCTTGTAAAGCGAAATTTCATTTCGTATTTCAAATAATAAAGAGTTCTAACTACCATAACATGAAAACCGCTTAAGAAAATTAGGAGATAGATCTTTGATTCAACATCATCATCATCATCATCAACCATTATGCATTTTTTTTTCGTGGTGAATTCCTCATGGATACCTCTCGCCAAGGAGGGGGAGCGAGAGGGTTATATCGGACTCTTACCCGACGGTGTTACTACACGCCGCCTGATAAACTGAGATACGGGAACAAATGTACACTACCTTAATTATTGGACAATGACCAACTTTAAGCTTTTTGAAATTGATTAATAATTTATTATTTAACAAGAGAACGCCCGAATTTCCACCATTGCCTCATTGCTCAAAATAAACTCCAAAAGCCATTATTTGTTGAACGATACGACGTATCACTATCCTCAAGAATTAATGAGAAACGCATAAAAATCCGTCGGGTTGTTTAAAAGATCTAAGCAAAAAGACGGCGGCAAATGACTTTGTTGTATTTATGTAATATGTACGAGTAAAGATTATTCTCCATATGATGAGAGCTAAGCACGTAGTTGTATGCGAGTTATTAATTAACACCTGTGGTACAGTTCGTCATATAATAATTGTTACAACTTTTAGCACTTGGTTTATTATTAATACTGTACATTTCATAATAATGAGATTAAATTGTATGCACATATAATAAAGATGAATAGGTAAATAAGATACTTTATACATATATGATACGATATATAACACATTAGTATATACACATTGTATACGTATTAAGTTAAAAATGCAGAAATTAATTCAATATGTCTAATGCATAAATGTACACGGATGCCCTCAATTACGAACGTTTCTAAAGGAACGCAACGCTGACCTTGCCGGGCGCATCATGCTAAACGCTTGCACACTTGGCTACATTCCGATTATGATCAGAAACCTGGCACGACACTATTTAATGAAGTCCGATTATGATCAGAAACTTGGCATGACAATTCGTTTAAGGGTCGAACGTCTGTAATCCATCAAACGTTCGAACCTTATTATCATTAGTAGCGGATGATGCCAGCAACTTCGTACACGTGGAAATAAAATAAATAAGATAACGAAAACAAAAATAGCCAAGTTACTCATAATAAGTTATTGTATTATCCCTCAAAGATGAATAATTTTCCCCATTTTTTCCACAATTTTCTCTAATTCTTCGATCCTATTAGTTGCAGCGTGACCTTATCTAGTTGAAAGCCTTCCTCGATAAATGGGCTATCCAACACAAAAAGAATTTTTCAATTAGAGTCAATAGATTCTGAGATTAGCGGGTACAGACAAACTAACTCTTCAGCTTTATAATGTTAGTATATATTGGCTAACTAAAAATTACAAACGTTTCTAAAGGAACGTAGTGCTGACCTTGCCAGGAACATGAGGCTACATTCCGATTATCGTCATAAACCTGGCACGACAGTTAGTTTAAGGGCCGAACGTCTGCAATCCAACAAACATTCTGATTCATATATTGTTTAAACTTAAGTAAGAGGATAATTTAGAGTCTTAATTATCACGTGCAAGATTTGCGGTCAAAGACTTAAGCCTAAAAATTAATAAATAAAAATAGAACCGACTCAAAACGCACTAAAAATGTAAAAATAACTGTGTCATTTAGTTGCTTTAATTTACTTAAGCATATCTATGAAGAGTTAATTCAATTATCCCAGGATATCATCATCAGATCCTAACATGATGACAATGGGACCACCTTGGAAGTATGCCCTTTCTAATAAAAAAGAGAATTATCGAAATCGGACAACTCTGTAAAAAGTTATGCGTGGTCATACATAAAAAAAATATACATGTCGAATTGAGAACCTCCTCGTTTTTTTTCGTCGGTTAAAAAATTAACTAAATTTAGGCATAACAAAACAATATACATATACAACAATAAACATATAGACATTGTAGTACTAAGTTGTGCTACCAAGTAGATACTATGACATAGTATTAAGTAAGTAGGTATCCTCTTTGCACTTTAGCTTGAAAATATTAAATTTAAACCAATCATGGCTGCTTTGGAGGCAAATTGGCGCGGCGTTCACTAGGCGAACTAATTGAGTAATTCCGGGACTAACTCGATTTCCGCGCGAAAGGAAATTTTTCACTCTACCATGCAAGAGGACGCTATTAATCATTTCTTTCACGATGGGCGGTAATTGATGGAAGCCTTGGAGGTAATGAAAGTGCAATTGCTTCTTTTATACTAGGTATAATCATTTATACGTAATATTATAGTTAATTAATAAGGTAATAACTATGAAAACATGACTAATTTATTTACGGCATTGTCTAACCTTATATGTATTTAAAAATACCTTTTCCAATGAATAATAAAACGTGAGTGTATCGTAAAGCGACACCTGTCTGTAGCCTTATAGGCTAAATTACAATTACAAATAAGAATTACAGTAATACCAGCAGGTCAATCAAATCAAAATCAGTCAAATATTTGTATTAATCTTTAAAACATAAAAGTCAAAACATGATTTTCGTATCGCGGCAACTATCACGATCCTTAAGGATATTTAATTGCAATAGCGATCTGTCAAATTATTGACGATTGATCCACTGAGGTGATAAGATTGTTACGGCAAGTTCACATATATTAACGAATCGTTATTTTTAACCGTCGAAAAAAACGGACGAGGTATCTCAATTCAACACGTATATTTTTTTTATGTACGCATAACTTTTAACAGAGTTGTCCGATTTTGATAACTCTTTTATTATTAGAAAGGGCACACTTCCAAGATGGTCCCATTGTCATCATGTTAGGATCTGATGATGATATCCTGGGGAAATTGAAGGAACTCTTCAAATTTTATAGGCACACTTGCAGCGATTTCGGTTTTAGTGTAAGTATCGGTAGCTTTTTGGCTACAAGTGCCGTATAATATACTATGACAGTATAGTACGAGTACGTAACGTGGCGATAAATCACTAAAAAGTAAGAAATAAAATTTTTTAACAAAAGTAGAACCGACTCAAAACGCATTAAAAAGTAAAAAATAACTGTGTCATTTAGTTGCTTTAATTTACTTAAGCATATCTAGGCGTCGGTGCCAGCCAAGGTTTCTACTTTAAGAACATTACCTAGAACCCACAAACTGCTTTACTAAGTTAAATAAATGTTCCTTAAACTTGCTGGCACTGACTTCATAGATATGCTTAAGTAAATTAAAGCAACTAAACGACACAGTTATTTTTTACTTTTTAGTGCGTTTAGAGTCGGATCTATTTTTTGTTAAAAAAAATTTTACTAAATGATTTAACAGCTATACTTTATCAGACAACCCGAGATGAAAAATATCTTGTAGTAGTTATATATACTACTTTTTCAAATTCTGTCTAAACTGTTTTTTGCCTGAATAACAAATGCAGAAACATGAAATGAAAATGTTTATGGGAATCCATTAATCACGTACGATACGTACAATTAAAATATTTTAATAACTAACGTTGCATCATTTTAGATGCAGTAAAACAAATCAATAACAACACGTTGACCTACAAAACGCTACCTGAACTTTGTTACGCAATATTTTCGCGCTTGCAAAAACTGTTTGTTTGATGACAATGGCCTCATGACCGATATTTTCGGTTTTAAGTAATGGTGGTATTAATCGTCAGAGAGATATACAGAGCACAATTTTGTGTGCAAACACGTGCCGCCGCTCTATTCCCTCACATACTCTGATGCGATGGAAAGTACAACAAACCAAAAGATCTTGATTTATCCTAATAATAATAAACGAAAGTTTGTATGTACAAACAATGTCTTTTACGCTATAAAAACTACTGAATGGATTTTGATGAAATTTTACAATAAAACAGCTTATACATTAGAATAACGCATAGGCTACTTCTTATCCTGATTTTTTCACGGGAACGGGAATTACGTGGGCGTCCCTTAGTGATTAAATATAGCTAAAAGTTCGACTAACTTGTTGCTGATCCGCGTCCATGGTATTGCTAGCACATGTCTAATAATGATTATTCTAACAGCTTTAACGTTCTGTAACATCGTTCTTGGTGATAATAATTTTATTCATTCATAGTGAAAAAATAATACCAATCAGAAAGTAGTGTTTTTTAGTTAGCTACTTTAAATTTTTAACGCATTTCCTAAGAAAAAAGACCAAATCCATAAATAAAAAATTAAATCAGATTAAAAAAGATTTCACATCTGAAAATGTACAATGTACTTACATCCACTTTATGTTGAAAACCTGTAAAAGCATAATGCAAACTGCCTGTAACTGTTGTTTGTTTCAGTTGGGAGTTGTAGAAACAGTTGCGGTGTTTATATGCAAAACTCTAGTTGTAGTATAACAATTATTATTGTTACGCAAAAACAGTTGTGCTGGCAACACCTTGTTCACCTAGATTCGCTTTTATCCCCGTAAGTATGCAAGTAGGCCAGCCTGGGGACTAGACAGGAACGCGCCAGGATTTAGGCCACCGGGTTGACGATAAGGGTAGGGGTTATACGTGTTAAGGGCTTTGTACTAATGTACGCTACGGCGAACAGTGCTCCCTTTCCTTTTGTGGTTAACGGGGTACCAAGTACCTCATAAAGGTATGCTCGCATGGGGTAATTACGGCTCGGTGGGTGGTGAACTTTTTGCTTTTAATCGCCGCGCTAAAAACAAACTCTTATAGGTTTTATTAATTAAATGGGGTTTTTTTAGGAGAACTAAGAACGATATCAAGTGTTAAACTATGTGTAGCTAACATCAATGTAAACCACTTTCGCAATTTAACGACGGCTTTAAAATTTTTTAAAACCTATATAAATTAAATATTGGAATTCATTTAGGTCCCAGTCGTGGGTGAAAGGAAATAAAAAACGTCATTCTGGTGCCGCTTGGGACTTGACCCACTAAAAATAAAATTATGATTTATTTTTCGTATATTAAAAATATTGTGTGAAAAATTGGGAACATTCATTTACAAAAAATATAATTTACACAATTATATTTGAAAACTTAGAAAAACAACTTAATTTCTTTAACATATTACATAAGAATTCCTTGTTCATACAGGATGTTTTTTTATTTAAGTAAGAACATACACAATACACATAGTTACTAGAATGGCACGTATTTCCGTTTCTACTTGAATACACACTCAACTCATACAGAACGCGTTTTATATTCATATTCCTATGGTTCACTCGATATCATCATACTACTATTATAAAGGCAAACGTTTGTGTGTGTTTTTTGTTCTTCACGACTAAACGTCTGGAGCGATTTTAATAATATTTGGTATGGAGTTAGCTGACACGGGTGCATCCCAGTAGTACCCCCTGATTTTAGTTCTATAGAACTGTTGACACACCATATTATTGCTTAGTGTTCTATATAGAACTATTGGGACAAAATTAAAGAAATGTCGACATCAACATCTTGTTTGTACGTTACATATAAAATATCAATAGTTTTTATAAATATAAAATAACTTATATGCTTTAAAAGTAAAGTCAAGAGTAAAAACTATACTACAATTCTATATAGAACTGTTGGGATATAATTTGACAGCCCGGAAAGTATCCCAACAGTTCTATAGAACTACGGTATGGGGTACTACTGGGATGCACCCGCTGACACCCCACAGGCCACATTTTATCCTGAAATTCCTCTAGTGATATAACTGAGTCATCATTACATTTGAATATAAGAAAAATGGTTTGGATTTTATATCCACCATCTTTTTCTAATACGTCTAAGTTGGCTTACCGTAACAGGTGAAAAATTGACAATGTTTGACCCAAGAGACTGAGACTAGCTTTCCGACTTCAGGCTGCTACTCAGAATTTTTGGAAGAAAGCTCTTATTAAATGTATTATAAGTACCCCCGACGGCCTCCGTGGTGTTTTATTTAATTAATTTTTAATTTCCCAAAAATCTCTGTTCGTTTTTTACAATTTTAGACTTGCAACTTGTACCTACTCGGCACACCTACAAAAAGCAATGCTACAAAAAAGTAAATGTCACAGCGCTCTACTCTTGTTAAAATAATATTCTCCAAACGTTTCCACATAAAGGCATATTCGAACATTCGGCTAACTAGTGATGTAATATCTTTATGTTAGCAACACCCACGCTGTTTGTGCTGTTAGGTCAGAACTTCAGAAGGTCATTGCTTACTGTACCTATAAGGTTAATCGCCAAGGCTTTTGGCGCGGAAATGAAATCGACTAGGTGCCCAGCCTAGTCGACTTCCCGTTTTTGTTGTAGCTATAATAAATTTGATCGATTATGTTAGAAAATGTTATCTGGATAAGCGTTAGTTGCGCCATCAAAACGAAACAAATGAAACGTTCTTGAAAATCTGGCAATATTTTGCTAAGAGATAATGCTCGTCCGCTTTCATATATCGGTCCTTTTATACGTTTATTCTATTAATGCCTGGGCAATACTTAGAAATTATGAGACATTTCACATATAATTATTAAAAGCGACTTAATTCGCTTGGCATCAGGGCGGTAACTAGCCACGTTCCGCAGCATCTCACCAGCCAGACCAGGACCAATTTAGAAAATCTTAATTAGCCCAGCCGGGAATCAAACCCAGGACCTTCGTCTTATAACCCAGCCCTGCAGATACCACTTCAACGGAGGCCGTCAAAATTGACGATAATTTGTCATTAAATAAAATAATTAATAAGTCAGTAAGCAATAATAAATTTTCGCTCCCTTCAGCAGATTAGGGCTCAGTTTCCGCAGGGGAGTGCAAGGTTGTAAAATGAAGCACATGCGACAGGAATGTCTGACCCGGTGGCCTCATTTTATTCACGACTAACTCTTGGCTGCCGGCTTCGACCGCTCGGGTTCATAGTTTATTTAGCCTCTGTGAATATGTACATGAGAAAAGAGCTGAATTGAAATTGAACTTAAAATTTTAATCGTATAAATATTACCCGTTGGCTGCCATCTCACCTGGTTTTACATGACCATGCAATCTAGCCTGGTACTGCGGCCTGCCAAGCTGCCTTGGAGCAGCTTGGTGAGTGTAAGTTCCAAGGTTTCTGTCTTATAAGAAGGGAGGTCTGGCCATGCAGCAAGTCATTTAAATAGGGTGATAATTATAAAAAATAAATGCAAAAAAATATAATTTTAACTAAAGGTGTCGCAATGGTATCTATTCACACGTTGACGTATCACAGTCATAACACACTACAATAATATTCAATTTCAAAATAAAAATTAGTGACTGCAAGAAACTTAATTACAAATAAATTAAAACCTATTTCACTCCACCCAACCTGAGGACCTTGCACAAGCCTGCCACATAATATGCACTCGAGCTGTCAAGTCACTCCAACCTCTCACCGCCCTCTAATGAGAGCGACAAGATCAATTGTTGCTCACTTAAGTGCAACATGAATCACACAGTTCTTATAATACCACATTCGCTGTTCACACGGCGTTATGACGTCATAACGTAGGTTTTACACGCGCCTCTGTATTCTGAGACTAATTAATGAGAGCAGAGTAAGTGAGGTCGAAAACTGTGATACCATTCACACTCGTCCGATCCTCTAAAACAGAGGTTCCCAAACTCTTTTTGTTTCATAGACCACTTTCAAAATTTTGTGGGATCCGGTGGACCCCCTGCAAAACTACATTACTACGAAGAATGATTAGATCTATCTATCGAAACTTGCGTTGTGATCATTGAACTTTTTAAAACATTATCTGCCTATATTGATAGAAGTCAAGTCAATATTTTAGTTCTTCATAATCAAAACCAAAGTAATTTTCACCTCCTCGCTTACAATTGTAGACCCTCATTTTTATCACGCTCAACGTAGACGCCCGTCGAGTCTCCCGTGGACCCCTGGGGGTCCACCTGGACCACTTTGGGAATTACTGTTCTAAAACAACGATATGAAAGTCGGTAGAGTCGCTAGAAATAGTAAAGCTTAACGTTCCAATAGTGTTTGTAAACTAAGCGTACTTCAAATAAACGAATTTAAATCTACAGTTCAACTTGCTGAGATTCTTCAAGTATCATCTGTTGAAACACCTGACTAGAAGAGAAGTTCGAACCTACTTAAAGACTCGGCCCGACTGCAATTGTAGCATGTCTATAATAGAACTAGTATCTATAGCTGCACTAAAAGCCTATGCATGGCGAACATAAGAGCAGTGAAATTAAGTGTTGACGCATCTTGAATTCCTCAAACTTAGCTCAAGTCCGTGAGTACCACGGTATACGTCTTACAGCATTCACAATTTTAGATAGAGTAACAAACTGGTACGTCTGTACAAAACTGATTGGACCTTTTCAAAAAACGCAAACCTAAGCTGTCAAATAAGTGAGATTATACGCAGTTAAATATGAAAAAATATAAGCGAATAAGTGTGACTGTACCCCCGTTCTTATTAATTATTTGAAGTCAAATTCCACGTGTCCCAATTAAAGCTTGGGTTACTCAAAAGGGGCGCAAGTAGCGACTAGGTTTAAATTAATCTAATAGGATCAAAGCGACTGCTGATAGTAGGGTAGGTACTTAGTTTGTGTTCAACTTCTATGTATTATGAGGTTTTATACTTGTGGTAGGGAAAGTTGAAGTTTAAAGAACGTGTCTTAATATCAAACTAGTGAAAAAATATATTATTTTAAAGTGCATATTTCAAAAAAGGAAGTTTTATATTTATTTATTTTTAGAATAATATCTTCCAATTAGTCCTACCTACAGACTGTTGGAGGACTAGGTACCTATGAAAATAATTCAGCAAGCGGGATCGATATATGACCTCTCAGTTTCAAGTCCAGCTTTTACCCACGGAGCTACTGAGACTTGCGGTTTACGTTAAGTGCGAATATTTATAGGTTTAACTAAATAGGTCAAAAGAAGTAAAGAAAATCGTATTATATTTCAATAGACGACAGAATACTTCTAAGAATAGTATGTCTTTGTACATACTGTATAATGATAAATTGTTAATTGAACACAATTTGCATATTACCTTCGAATATGAAAGTTAAATTCGCTAACAGTTCACTTGAACTATACAATAAAATGATACTCGATGGATTAGACTTGACAAACTGAATGTGATGTATAACTAATATAAGACCAATGGGTCCAGTAATTATACGTTTGAAGAAATGTCACGTAGGTGTGCGCAAATATCAAGCGGATGGTCTCAGGCGGCCTAGGACGATAACGTTTGTGAAAACATGTTAATTTTGAATAGTAGTAGTAATTAGTAGAATTGTTTACGTTATAATAAAACAATGGTCTATTTAATGCGTATAAACATCATTCAATATTCCATCCAATTTCTTTATTTGCAGATTGTGGGTACATATTATAAATATCTTAATAGTTACAAATAAACATTGAAGTATAGGTACAATCAGACATAAAATGGATGAAAATTAATGACAAATTACAATTCTATGTCAATAGATAGTCCATTTTTGTTATTTGTTAGTTAAATAATCTTTTGTCAAATAATAACGTTTTTTTAGCAACAGCTCTTTTATTTAATTTTAAAATACCTACGGTAAGACTTAAATTAGACAATAGTTACACATCACTTAGCTGAGGTGTGTAGTTCTGTGCTAACTAACCATAATAATCGTTAATATATTTCGCACAATATATTTATTTCTTAAGAGTTATCAATCAATTGCGTTAGTCAAATGTGGGAAACTATCAAACTACAAATGCCACCGTATTACAAAACTTACTGAATTGTGATTGACGCATTGCGATCGTCGCTATTGTGTTTTTATGATTATTAATTGATGGATATCGACCTTTACCAGACGTATTGTAACGACTCAATTACGTCATCGGCCATAATGGTCAAATTCGATCCCGAGTGTGTGCACACCTACAATAATTGCCATGCCATGAGTTCGGCTATACAAAACTTATGTAGGTTGCATCGATGAAGAATGTGCCGGAGGTGGTGACGGAAGTGTAACACTACAACTTCCTGACTCCAAGCTAAGAATTTCTTGGTAGAAAGAAAAGCCGATATTTAAAGCCTGAAGTAGGACCTTATGATCCTATGCCGGCTAACCATCTTGTACATCGATGCAGTTAAAAACTGTAATGTATGGGAGCGTAATTCTGACCTGTGATACTAAAGTTAGCAATTAATGATTTGATTCTGTAGTTTACAATACATTTCACTTCGGGGTATGTACCAACAGGTATACGATATGCAATTTCGTGATTACACAATCTTCAATGAGAAACTGAGTTCGCTAAAATGAAGCTGAGACTATTTTTACAATAAAATTCAAAATAAATTCTTGTAGGAATCCTAAGAGAACACGACGATGATCTTGGCAAGTACATGATGCAAAAAAGAAAACATGTAGGTAAAACGGAACCATATGATGCCCCTGTAGTGTGGCATTGTAATTGTCACTATCAATGATACGAGCAGTACCAACGGCTTGACGTGCACTCAAGGCATGGGACAGGGACACCACCAAATTCCTGACTCACGGCTTGGAATGTACTGAAATTTAATAGAAAAATAAAAAACTAAGAATTATTCCGTGACCCGACCTAGGATTCAAATCTCGTGATTAGAGCCACATATAGGCTAACTACTAGAACAACGTGGTAGTCAGTACTTAAAACAGGCAGATAATGATGATGATGATTGAGCGTACAATTCTGAGCTGTTTCTGTGATAGCGACTAATGTATTGATTCTTTCATTCCACAATACAATCCACTCCGGGTATCGCGCTCGTATACGACATGCGGGCGCGTGATTACACATATCAATGAGAAAATGTGCTCGCCAGATTGAAGCCGGGACTATTTTTACAACAAAAGAGACGCTTGTTCGTCCGGTATTGTCGGCTAATTGATGGTACGCGGCAATGCAGCAACTTATGAATATTTTTCCATTCATGTGCTCAGTATTGTATAGCGAAGTTGATCATTTTATACATTTTCGGCAGAATCTGCTTTTCGAACCGTGTGGTAGAGTCACTACTTACCAACAGATATTACATTTCAAAGTGTTTGTATAAGCATACTTGAAAATTATTTGAAATAAATTAATTTAAACTAGAATTTTTTCTTTTACATGTATATTGTATATAACATTGAGCTTTTCTTTCTAATAAGGATTTCTCAGGGTTAAGTTTTCAGCCCGGAATTTTATACCAACCGGGACTGACAGGTCTCCATCTGTCTCCATGTATCAGCAGCATGATCGGTTGATCGTCAGTCCCGATCAATGTAATTTGTACTGGTGGATAGCTGATAGTGATCGTTACAAGAGTTAAAAAACATTGTCACCCAAATCCCACCATTGGCGCAGCGTGGTAGATCTGAGCAGGCCTCTATCCTGATAGAACAGAAGAAGATGGAGCAGGATAACAGCTTCTATCAGAATAGAGGCCCAGCCCCTTTAGAGGAACAGTAAATTAGGCCCTTATCTTGAAAACATTATTCCCCGAAAATTTCCGTGTCACTAAAAATCCAATAATTTCCTACGTATATTCCTGTAATAATATAAATAATAATTTGATTAAATATTAACACTAAACGTTAAACACCATTGTTTCTATGTAGATAATTCATTCAACTCCAACACATTAAATGAAAGCGAGCGATAAGGTTATCGAAAAACGGGCCATTTATTTCAATATAATTTAGTTAACAACAAAATGGTTGAATGTGAACCCTGGTCTGATAAATGGTTTTAATAGGAACTTTCACAAACAAAGTTTGTGATGTATCGAAAATTCTAGGGGGCAAGTCTAAATTATTAAAAATATTTTTATTACATGATGTAACTAAAAATTTACAGATTTCGTAATTTTTCCATTATCTGTGCTATATGACGTTGCTTCTTACCAAATTTCAAGATTCCAAGTTTACGGGAACTATCTGTTAGGTTTTGATATAGTTGCATCTAGTTGTAAGTTAAATATGCGGCTTATATTGCTATATCTTTTGATTGTGTTGACAAAGAAGTTTGATTTTGTTACAGTTACAGCTTAAAGGTTTTATAGGCCCAAGTATTTGATATAAATTTCAATTTAATACCTTAACGGGTTTTTGAGAAAAGAGGATAAGCTTAAAATTATTAAAAGCATTATTGTTATACGATGCAACTAAAAGTTTACAGTTTTCTTAATTTTTCCATTATCTATGCTATATAATGTTACTTCGTACCAAAATTCAAGTTTCTAACTTACGGGAACTACCCGTTAGGTTTTGATTGTTGAAGTGCATTAAAAAGAACAAAATAAAATAATTCATTGAGTTACTTAAACACATTTTTGAAGTTGGTGTCATTAATGGTTTCAGATCATCTCTAAGTCTTCACAATACTGCATTGGCATGCGAGTTATCATAAAAAAATATCCAAATCGCTTCAAGTATGTATATAAAATTTGAAGACTTCCCTCGAGTTTCCCAAGATCCTATCACCAAATCGTGACCTGGCTATTATGGGACCAACTAGAAACTGACCCTTTCAACCATAAAAAATTCCAAATAGCTTCAGCCGTTTTCGAGTAATCCGGAAACATACCTAAAATATATAAAAACTTGTTAACTTACTCCTTTATTAAAGTCGGTTAAAAAGGGTGTACCTTAATAAAAAGCTAGGCATCAAATTAACGCACGTCACGATCGAAACAGTGCACCTCGGAAAGAAAATCTAGCTTTCTATCATTGCAACTTAACGTTTGCCAAATATAGAAACATATACGTACTTAAAACCCCTACCTGATGGGAAAGTGATGTTTGTACTCGTACGTGAAAGAAAGTGCACGTAGGAACATTTGCACCCAACACACTTTCTGATTGTATAATTGAAGAACTTTTTATGTTGGTTTTCCTGTCCTACACGATCTCTCACCAATCGTGTCGAATTAATGTCCAGTGTTTTTGTGTACATTATAATTTAAATGAGAAAACTTAATGTGTCGCAGAATGTAAGCAAAAAAGGTGGGAGAGAGTTTGTTTTATTTGTTTTTTTTGTATTCTTATTAGTGCACTATTGTTAGTGTGCTCTTAGCTGCTACGATGCTTCTTCCCCTAATTTTTCTGTTATCTTCTGTAGGTAGGGTAGTAACTCGCCAGGCCCGAGGCCTCCCACCAGCCAGACCAAGACCAATTCGGAAAATCTCAATTGGCCCTACTGGGAATCGAACCCAGGACCTCCGTCTTATAAATCCACCGAGCATTCTGCGTCACGGAGGCCATTAACGGCCAATTAAATAAGTATAAAAATATTATTATTTTTTTTACAAATACTATTTTTAATAAAGTTTAATAGATATTACGCGATATACCAAATATATGTCTTACATATTACTTGGTCACTAGCTTTATTAAAAAATAGGTATATATGCATATAATATTAATACATAAAAACTATGACAATGACCAACATTAAAATAAATTCGTAACGTCACAGTAACGACCTTGCCACTTAATTCATAGTAACTGCTAGTAAAAATAAATTACGTTGGTAGATATTTATGACAATTTTCAAAAATTAGATCTGTCCAATCTGACAGCCTCCGTGGCGCATTGGTATGCGCGGTAGATTTATAAGACGGAGGTTTTGGGTTTGATTCCCAGAGGGAAAAATTGAGATTTCTCTTAATTCGTCTTGGTCTGGCTAGTGGGAGTCTTTCGACGTGGCTAGTTACCACCCTACCGACATAGACGTACCGGCAAGAGATTTAGCGTTCCGGTACGATGTCGTGTAGAAACCGAAAGGGGTGTGGATTTCATCCTATTCCTAAAAATTTCGTCCACTTCCATCTTAGATTGCATCATTCATCGCTTAATATCACGTGTAATAGCAGTCAAGGGGCAACTTGTAGTAGATAAAAAAAACTGAATTTTAAAAAGCTAGATTGAGTGATGAGTTCTATGTCATATCAGTCTGGAATTGTTTGTTTGTCTAGTCGTAAATATAAGCTAGATTGATAGATTGACTGGCCTGGCTTGTCATTTTAAGTTTCGCCACACAGTGGCGGGGCAGAACGGCGATGCGATTCTCAACTTGTAATAATAAAGTAAAATGTGATGTGTGAATGTTTAGCATAACGTTCCATGTGGCTTGTTTTATATTAGGTGTTAGTATCTTCTAAATTAAAAACTGCTGGTGCATCGCCGTGCCACCCCGTCCGCTGTATGGAGGAGAGAAGTGTGGTTGTTACGCAACAATACAGTATAACTGATAAAAGGATAACCTATTTTCACAAAGCTAAAAAGAAAACAGTACACCTTTCACACCAAAGTGATAAATAAAACGACCTGCAAACCTACGCCTGGTTTGCATACTGCACCTACTAACAAATAGAAACAAGAAACCGTAAGACCTAGGTCATGTGACGTCATCTAGTTAGTATAATGACGCTAAGGTTGATATCACACCGTATCACGACTTACGATCATCAAACCCTGACTTACTAAGAGCGTCAGTCTACTAAAGGAATTGTTTACATAAAGTACCTATTACATTTGTCTATTTTTTTTTAATTCGTTACAAGTTAGCCCTTGACTGCAATCACACCTGATGATAAGTGATTATGTATTCTAAGATGGAACTTATAAGGAGTAGGATGAAATCAACACCCTTTTCGGTTTCTACATGACATTGTACTGGAACCCTAAATTAAATAATAATGAATTATAATAGAAAATCTTAATCGGCCCTCAGCCGGGAATCGAACCCAAGACCTCAGTTTTATAAATCCACTGCATATTACCACTGCACCATAGAAGCCATCAAATTTTAATTTAAAAGAAAAAAGAATTGTTGGACAATGTTGGTCATTTTCTCTACATAAGATATCTCTTTAGGGGTAGGCAGAGACAAAATCCTTTCATTTGCCACAATTAATGCATATCTCTCATGATTTCACCTATTTCATTAATCCTTTCATAAAAAGCTTGTCTTGTGGTAGATCACCATTATTAAGGCATCATGAAAGCTTATCAAGTCCACTGACCTATTTCTTTACACATTTAAGTTTTGTGTGCAATAGGCCTTAAAGATGTTGTTTAATTTGCTCAGAAAACAAGTGGTGTTATAACTATAGTTGTTAAAATATGTACTCCTTTTATCTCAGTAAGATAGAGATAGTCAAATAAATAAATCTACATAAGACATTACCATTTGTTGTGTGACAAAGAGATAACACTAAAATTCATCTGGAATTAAAGAGTATCTTGTATCTAGATATGCTAGAATTAAGAACAGTAGTTTAGTTTAGAATTTAGAACAGGACAGCATTGTCCTGGCTTGCAATGTCCATAAAAAGCACTGTTTCTATCATATAATTCTATTAAATAACTTCTGTGGTCCATGCATTTCTGGGTGCTTCCCAGTAGTACCCCATACCATAGTTCTATAGAACTGTTGGGATATTTTCCGTGCTGTCAAATTATATCCCAATAGTTCTATATAGTACTGTAGTATAGTTTTTGCTCTTGACTTTACTTATACCATATAAGTTATAAACTTTATATTATTTTGCCTGATATTTCATTTTGTTTTTAACAAAAAAATGTCCCTTGCGACAAAAGCTAAGTTGTTAAAACCAAGTAGTAGTTGTGTCTAAAAAAATATTCTCTTATTTTAGAAGTTAGGAGGGGACACATTTTACCACTTTGGAAGTATCTTTCGCGCAAACTATTCAGTTTAGAAAAAAGATATATTAAAAACCTCAATACCATTTTAAAGACGTTTTGTGCAATTTAAGCAAAACTGTACTCGATATAGTATGTTTATAGATACTCTTAAATTTAAGTGGACATTTATTATTGCAATCAAAACAGATTCCATATTATACTTATAAAAACTATATAAATTTTATATGTAACATACAAACAAGATGTTGATATCGACATTTCTTTAATTTCTTTAAAATTAGGGGATACTACTGGGATGCACCCACATTTCTAACAAATACATGAAACCAAAAGTGTTGTGTCATGATGCCTGCAGCTTCTGTCTACAGTGAGCTATGAACTCAAACCCTTATGCGTGCTGGAGAGCATATTATGTATCAAGTTATTGGTATAGATCCAGTATTGATGGTTGAAATTTGATTTGATATTTAGAAAGGGTTTACTTATAATACCACATAGGACTGTCTAATGTCTAGGGTTTGTTGACAAAACCCATGTCCATTAGGGCTTTGATGCAACCAATGACAAATCAAGAACAACATTGTTCTCTGTTTTGCCCCAACGCAACAATAGATTGAGTGTATTTTTTAAGTTTTATTAGTCGACGTTTGGACCATATAACCAATCAATGTGATGTCTTTTGTTGTTTTCTCTTAGACGGTATATGTCTTCGGTCTTGTAATAGCCCTAGTAGCTGCTCTAGTAGCGTCCTTCCGAATTTGTCTGGGCAGCGAGAATAACTTGAACAGAGGAGGTGTGTTGACGCGCGTCACTAAGGGTACCCTTAAAGCTACACCCGTGTCACAAGTCTTGGGCTCTGTTCGGAGTTTTTCTCTCAGCCACGCGATGGACCCCCACCCGCACGGTGAATCCATGTAATGCTAAGATATTCGTCTCCCCAATGTAAAATAATTAAGCACTAAAATAAAACAAATTAAAATTGCAACAGACATAATAGTCAGTAGTCATAGATATTTAATGTTTTTATAATAATAGGTAGAAATTATTATTATAAAATTACATTTGTATAGTTTTAATATAAGACAGCAGCATATAGTTGTATGGCTGTATAACAAAGCGAGAGGAAATGGGACAATTTGCATTCAGCCCGCAAGCAGTGTCAGTGCCCTTTTGAGCTCACCTTGAGTCATCTTTACAAAATGACATACATATTAGCTGAGAACATACTATGAATATGGATTAGTAATGACTATTGTATTAATGCTGGTGTAGAGTTTAACATTTATAATTTAATGTTCTTTTTTTTGCATGCACACAATCAAGTATTTCAGTGGCTGACTATTTTTAATAACCAAAAATCGAAAATCTAACCAAAATATTTCTTTCATAAATGTTGACCAGAGAGAGAGAGACAAATATCTTAGCATAGGTGTGGGTTTAAAAGTAATGAATTATAAGTGCGCAGTGGCTGGGCTGCTTATTTGTTAAAATCAAACGAGAATTCACTATTTAGTTTCTTGTACTTAACTTTTACATGGAACGGCCATTACAAGAAGGAAGTGCAGACAACCATAGATTACAAAAACAATTTAGCATAGATTGTCTACAACTGTACACAATGTTAGTACAATGTTGCTATTTCTTAATTACTTTCTAAATAAAATTTACATAATGTTTCTCAATACTCCCACTTAAATTTTATCATCACACTATAGAATGTAGATAACATAATATTTGGTCTCTATTTATCATAAACTTACTTGGAGGCAACGCTTTTGTTAAAAAATTAGCTAACTGATTTGCACTTCTTACATATTTATTATTCAGTATTTGAGATTCTTCAACTTTTTCTCTAATTATAATGTATATCAATATCAATGTGGTTAGACCTTTTATGAAAAACAGGATTATGAATTAACTTAACTGCACTATGGTTATCTATACATAAAGATATTAAACCTTGTGACTCTCCTATATCTAAAGTAAGTTACCTAAGCCACAATATTTCTTTTACTGCTGCCGCCATAAACTCAGACTCAGTGGTGGATAACCACTGTATTTTGCTTTCTACTAGACCAAGTTACCGGACCTCCGTTCATCATAAAAATATATCCTGTATTTGATTTTCTAGAGTCCAGGTCTAAAGCATAGTCAGCAGCAGAAAATCCAATTAACTTACTATTACAATAATATTTAATACACACATATTTAGTATTAATCAGATACCTAATTATTCTTTTTAGAATATTTACATGGCTTTGGTTGGGGTTTTTATGTATCTACTAACAATATTCACAGCAAATGCTATATCAGGCCTAGAAACTGATGCAAAGAACAACAATTCTCCCACAGCTTCTCTGTATGGAAAATCAATTTGACAAATATTTAAACTTTTAGTTAAGTTCACATTATTATCAGCAGGTGAACTACATGGATTAGCATCTGACATACAAAATTTATTAATCAACTGTTCTGTGTACTGTTTCTGATGAATAATAATTGAATCACTGGACTTAACAATTTCCATACCAACAAAAGAGTTTAAATTTAATACTGTTATCTTAAAATTCAACATAAGATCCTTAATTACTACTAACAAAACTTCTTTACATTTTGAAAATAATAATGCATCATGTACATAGAGCAAAAGTATAACTTTATAATTATTGAAATAACCTACAAACATACAATTATCTGATTGACATGTTTTAAAACCATATGTCAACAAAAATGAAGTAAACTTCTTATTCCAACAGCGAGATACCTGTTTAAGACCATACAAAGATTTGTTTAAATTACATATCATTCCAGGCTCAGCTTGGACACCTTCAGGTAGCTCCATGTATGCTAAACAAAAACCTAATAGAATCATACCTTACAGTAGATGAGAATGTTTCTTTTTAGTCAATGTCCCGCACTTGAGTGAATCCCCGGGCACAAAGACAAGCTTTGTATCTTTCAATTTGACCAATTTTATTTCTCTTGATAGTAATGGTCACTTGGAAGTAATGGCCTTTTTGTCATTACTTGGTCCAATATCCCATGTCTTGTTTTCTGAATGTGACTCCAATTCTTCCAATATGGCTACTTTCCATTTCTGACTGTTTTTACTTGTGATAGCTTCCTCACAAGTGAGTGTTAAAGTAAACTCTGTCAGATTCACCTCATTTTTGCCTCTCCTGCCTGCATGACGAACAACGGTCTCATGAGAAGGCCTGTATGACTCATTATCTTCTTTAAAGCTCTTGGGGCTCTCATCACTAAAATACTCCTCAATATCAGAGTCTTTTGTTTTTTGTGGGGAGACATTCACACAAGGTTCAGAAGTAACCTCTTCTTCTTCTTGATTTACATATATCTGAGTAATATTTTTCCTTATTAATGGAACATTATTCTCATCAAAACAAATATTTCTTGAAATAGTTACATATTTTATTTGTTTGAGGATCATACATCTTGTAATTCAGGTTATCATATCCCAGTAGTATCATACTGTTACTTTTCTTGCCTAATTTCTGTCTTTTTTCATTGGGCACATGAACATATCCTACGGATCCAAACACTCTTATGTTGTAAACATGGTTTGTTGCCAGGCCATAGCTCATAAGCAGCTGTATCTTTAGTTTGTACTGGTTGAACTTCTATTCAACAAATAAACTGAACAATTCACAGCTTCTGCCCACAATTTTAAAGGGATATCACGTGCATACAACATAGATCTTGCACTTGCCATGATGGTACATAGCTCACGTTCTGCCCTGACATTTTGTTCAGGCGTGTAGGGGGCTGTACACTTATGAGTTGTTCCTTTCCGATCAAGATAGGCTTCGAACTCTTTATTCACATATTCCCTTCCATTGTCTGTGTGCAATATTCTGACATTATGTTGAAAATTATTTTTGACAATTTCCACATACTTCTTAAAACAACTCAGAACATCACTTTTGTGTTTAATAAAGTATACATACTTGTAATTAGTTGCACCATCCTTGAATAACACAAAGTAGCACGCTCCAGATACTGAACCGGGTTCATTGGGTTCACATACATCACTATAGACAATGTCACCAGACTGGGTTTGATCTCAAATAGATTTATGAAAAGGCAAGCAACTTTGTTTACCGTATTGACAAGCTTTACAGATAAAATTTTTATTTTCTTCTGTAAATGTCACTGGTAGTGCACCATTTCTGCACGTGTTCTGTACTTCTTTAACATTTAAATGCCCCAAATGTTCATGCCATATTTTTAAATTTAATTCTACAGTGTTGCAGTTTTCATTTATAACTGATTTTATGTTAAGTTCATATAAATTCTTTTCTGTTAGTGTCGCTGTCATTACCAGAGTATTTTCTTTCAAAATCAAGGCTTGAAAATCACTTTTAATAATAACATAGCCTTTTTTAGTGGCTGCCCCTTCTGAGAAAAGATTTTGATGAAGGTCAGGCACATAAAGCACTTTAGTTGAAATACTTTGCTCCCACTGTCCGTTGACATTTCTATTTATTAGCACCGTGCCTTCGCCATGGGCTTTTATTTCTTTTTTATTTCCCAGCTTCACAATCCTATCTCTGCTACTGTCATTCTTGTATTCTTGTAGCTCGTAGAACAACTCACGTCTGTATGACATGTGCACAGATGCTCCACTGTCAAGAATCCATACATTTGCATCTTTTTCTATCAGTAAACATTCAGCATTGAATGACACATATTCTGCTCTTGGGTTTTCTTCGCAGATTTCTTAGGAAACTTACATTCTCGCGAAAAATGTCCTCTCTGATTACAGTTGTATCGAATAAACCTATGCTTTGTATTATTCTTTGTAGTAGCCGATGAAATTTTCTGATTTGAAACACTGGTTTTCTTAACATTTGAAAATTTGTTAGAACACTTCTTACCAGCCATCAAAGCAGTCTCAATTTCTTCTTCTTTAGTTAAACTTGCTTCTTCATCTGACGTTTGATTAATCATCATGATATTTAGGGTCTAATGACAACCATGCCTG
Organism: Mycalesis mineus; assembly: GCA_034621355.1. Classification (NCBI taxonomy): domain Eukaryota; kingdom Metazoa; phylum Arthropoda; class Insecta; order Lepidoptera; family Nymphalidae; genus Mycalesis; species Mycalesis mineus. The sequence continues at coordinate 14,059,516 of CM067891.1, read as the reverse complement.
TCTCACTGAACGATATTTAGGTGGAGTAATTCGCCACCTAAATATTGATAATTAAGATTTTAGTCATGATGGCAGTGTCACTTATTTTTTCACCACTTTCTTTTAGTTGCTTTGCTAAGTTTTCAACTTTAGAAATGTGTATTAAATATTGCGTCGGCGCCATATTGTATTGATAAAAACGCTCATGACAAATCATTTTGTTCAGTTCAGACTTTTGATCAAAAATGCCTTCCAACTTTTCCATAATTTGTGATGCATTTAAGCAATTTTCTATGAGTGTGATTTGACTTAATCCATAGAAGATGTAATTATGTACATGGCCATGCCATCTTCTTTAGTATCAGTTGTAGTAATTTTCTTTAAATTGATGACTCTACACAATGTTAATACAATGTTGCTATTTCTTAATTACTTTCTAAATAAAATTTACATAATGTTTCTCAATAAAAAGAGAGAGACAAATATCTTAGCATTCCATGGATTCACCGTGGGGGTGCCGGGTCCATCGTGTGACTGAGAGAAAAACTCCAAACAGAGCTTGAGACTTGTGACTCGGGTGTAGAGAGATCAGTGTGATGACTAAATTTAAAATGTTTCTACTACTACTTCTACCAAAAGTTTAACCATAGTTTTACAACTGTGGAGAGGCTACAATAACATTGTAATAATGATTGCAATAAGCACTTATCAGTATTGATAAGATCATTTTGCATTTTACTATGTAACGAGAGATAACTTAGATAAAGCCTGATAATTACATTCAATACATATATTATAGGACCAGCAGAATTCAAATATACTTTATTATTAATTCTTCTCTATCTAGTCTCATTAAGTTCTTTTCATTTTAGATAGGAAAGACTGAGGGATAGAATTTTGAACCTGCACTTCTTCTTAAGTGTAATTGCAGTTAAATGTGCAACAAAGGTAAAAAAATTCATATAAAAGAAATATATATTAGGTAATCATGAAAATAATTTGTGACAGCCTGGAAAACTGTAAAATTTCTTATGCATATATGTATATTATACTAAAAAGTTACCTAGAAACCAAACCGAACTTATTTCAATAATTATAAAATAATATTTTGAAAACAATTAAAGAGAATTATTCAAATCAGTAAAGTCTTTTCTGAGAAGTATTCTTATCTTATTGTTTTATTAGTCATAATTTCATAAACAAAGATAAACAGGGAACCTCTATAATTCAAAGTCGGGTAATAATACACAACCGTGCATTATCACTCGACGGGACCGCTCCGAGTCTGGATGCGCCATCAACGAGTCCAATGACGTCAGATCACTTCATTACGATAATAGTATCTCGGAATTTATATGAAACCAAAATCATTTCATTACTTACCCATCGCCCACGACTACACACTTGATCGCCTGCATTTTGACTTAGTTTAATGTTCCAATTAAGAAAACTGTAAGATTGTTAACACGACAAAATGCTTCCAAACCAATCTTGCAAAACCACTGCACTTAAATCACTTTTTAATGTAATCAATATACTTCGGCATTACAATCAACACTAGCGTAGGCGATCGGCAAAGTTTTTAGATAACGAAAATAATATCATATCTCCCTTCTAGCGATTAGGGAACGGAATTACAAATCAGTTAAATACAGACGTTTCGCCGATTGCATTACGTTTGCTCACCAGACAACTCGAACTCATGTTTCATTTAATAGTTCTCTCTAGGCTATGGTCAGTTGTGTTGCCCTTAAAAACTTGTTGATTTCCCTAATTTAACTTCTGCGATACTGAACAGCCTCGTTGGTCTCTTGGTTAACTTATGTGGCTTCTTCGTTTTTTTTTGCAATTATTTTCAGTTAATTCTAGTCCCCGCGTTTGTATGTTAGTGATGATGTTATACCTCCGTGATTAAAAAGCACATTAAGTCGTAATCGTCGTCGTAAGCACGTTCGTCCCAGTCATTACCACTAACATTTTATAGTGGTTATTAAATAATCACCCTAAGCCTGCCAATTTACTATGTAGTAGCGTGGTAGGCTATAAGGAGGGAAGCCTGGCCATGTAGTAAGCTATCACGCTGATGATGATGATCTAGAATACCTAGACGAGTTTGAATCATACTTTTGTTTTTTTTCTATCTCTTTTTTACTTTATTATTTCAAGAAATAATCATGAATTATGATGTCTTTTTATGATGCATAAATATATTGTTCCTAATGTAATATCATCATTTTATTAAATATAATATAAATTTCACTAAATTAATAGTAACAATTAACGAACCACATGATGGTAAGTGGAACGCCATCTTATATAAATAGAGCAATACTTCGCAGGGCATGCAAAGAACACATACTACAAAGTGCCCAGTGTTTGTCAACCAGAGTTTAGATATTATATCTCAAGTTCATGTAATGTATACCAACAGCCACCTGGACAACTGAAGACGGCACTCGTACACGTCAATTTCTTGGTGGCAGAAGTTAGGATGGTGACAATACTTTCCTGGACGAGTTCCATCACAAAATTCTCTATTTTTGTGAATCTCTATGTTAAATGAAAATTAACAGGGTAAAATAAAATTGAAATATTCTAAAACCCTTAAAAATAAATTACGTTCATATTATTCAAATAAGCGGGAATTATTTTTCCAACATAAGGGTAAATTTTGGAGATTGCAACATTATGCCATAGAGATGTGCCATAGAGTTACGTTTATATTTTAAATAATTTGTATAACTACGTAAAATATGTAGTACACTCATAAAATGAAAGTCTTCTCTTTGGATTAAAAATATAATGGTAATTTAAGTATTTATTAAAAGTTGTTCATTTTATTTTGCTTACTTTAATTTGTTTTTGTTATTTATTAATAATACAATTTTTAGAGTACCGGTTTTTAGTCATAGTACGTCACTAGGACGCACGTTTTTGCATTGCGCGATATTCGATAATAAAATCTATTGTCTATGGAAAAATGGCATGGCTGATTGTGTTGCGCGGTATTGCGTGATCCGATTAATATTATAGTTTAATATGGCTAAAGGTGATAAAGAGTTAGATAAACCCATTGTGAACAATGAATTACCAAATCCCGAGTGCCGTAGCACCGACAACGAGGACTCGGAGTCCACACAGGAGCAACCTTTGGACATCGGAGAGCATTATTTAGTGCGGCGTTCGGATGAGTCATGGCACCCGGCTGAGATAATACAAACGCGGTACAACGCCGTGGAATCGTGTTATGAGTACTATGTGCATTATGTCGGCTATGATAGAAGACTCGACGAATGGGTTTCGCGCCACCGGGTTATGTCTGATAGGTTTGACGTGTGTGAAAACTCGAACAATAACATAAACTCCGATCATTTGCTCACCGACAAGTCCGGCCGCAAAATAACCCGCAATCAAAAACGTAAACATGACGAAATCAACCATGTGCAGAAGTCGTACGCCGAGATGGACCCCACGACGGCAGCTTTGGAGAAAGAACATGAAGCTATCACCAAAGTGAAATACATCGACAGGATACAAATCGGCAAATACGAAATAGACACTTGGTACTTCAGCCCTTACCCGGACGAGTACGGGAAACAATCTAAACTCTGGATATGTGAATATTGCCTCAAGTATATGCGAATGGAGAAAACGTACAGGTATCATTTAAGCGAATGCACAGCACGACAACCTCAAGGTAGTGAGATATATAGGAAAGGTACCATAGCTATTTTTGAAGCAGACGGTAAGGAACATAAAATATACTGTCAGAATTTATGTTTGTTAGCTAAACTGTTCTTAGATCACAAAACTCTTTATTTCGATATAGAGCAATTTCTTTTTTATATTTTGTGCGAAGTTGACAAGCATGGAGCTCATCTCGTTGGCTACTTCTCTAAAGAGAAGGATTCTCCAGAAGGCAACAATGTTGCTTGTATACTAACTTTGCCACCATATCAGAGACAAGGTTATGGTAAACTGCTGATTGCATTTAGCTATGAACTCTCTAGGCTTGAGCAAGTGGTTGGTAGCCCTGAAAAGCCCCTATCGGACTTGGGTAAGCTTAGTTATAGATCCTACTGGTCGTATGTTCTATTAGAAGTGTTAAGTGCGAGTCGAGGTACTTTAAGTATTAAGGACTTGAGTCAGATGACTGGTATATCACAAACAGATATAATTTCTACTCTACAATCTATGAATATGGTAAAATATTGGAAGGGGCAGCACGTTATCTGTGTCACACCAAAGATTGTGGCCGAGCAGTTAGCCAGTTCACATTTTAAGAAGCCCCGATTATGTGTAGATCCTTCTGCCTTGAGATGGACTCCGCCGAATAAGCAAGGGAATTCGGCAAAGGCAAAAAAGTAGTATCGGCTTACAGGCAGAGCTTAGAGGAAGTTTGAATGTAATGATTCCTCTAGGCTCCAAGCCTGTTACAAACAATATCATTATAAATATTTGGTTAGGTTTGGTATTGTAAAACAGACTTATTTAAGAAAAGTATTTACTTAAGGCAAAAGTCCAGAAAAAGGCAAAATGTAACATTCTTGCATTGTAAAAATCTTTGATAATATTGGCCTGTTTATGAATAAATGATCCATACAAAGTTAAGAAAGTGACTTAAAGTGATTTTTGCAATGTATACATTTGATATAAATGGTAATTGATGGCATTTTTTGTTGAAAGTTTAAAAGTAAATTAAGTGGTTTTTTTGACTGCCCCCATATCGCTGTGGTAGGAGTGGTGGATTTATAAGGTCAGATCATATAAAGAGGTCCCGGCTTTGATTCCCTGCAGGGCCTTTGCTAGTTACCACCCTATTGACAAAGATGTATGTGCGTACATCAATGATTTAGTGTTCCGTGTGGATTTCGTCCTACTCCATAAAAGTTAGTCCACTTCATCACTTACCACCAGCTGGGATTGTGGTCCAAGGCTAACTTGTAGAAATAAAAAAAGTCCCATTGTATATCCCAGTTAAGGAACCTTACCAAAATACATTAATTAAAAAAAAATTGATTTGTTAATATTTTTTAGTAAGTAATAATAATTAATATGTAGGAACAACAGTAATGTTATTTGACTTGCTTTGCATTTAAAAATGTTGAATTGCTATTGTAAGATAACATGCTTTAATGATTGAATAATTTCAGTATAAACTTAAGAGTAATTTAAAATAATCTTAACCAATCCAATTTTATAGACACAGGTCACAAAAAAATTTGAATTTACTTAGACTATATATTCTTTTGTATTTTTATTGAATAGTGTACCCACACTTTGGGATAATTTCTATTTGAAAAAAAAAAATATCAAAAATTGCAGAAATTGTAATATGCTAAGTTCATAAGATGGCATTACAGGCCTTGTAACTGGATATAAAAAAACAAAATATTATGCATAATTTTGGTAACAAGGTCTGTGGAACACCATAGCCTAGCAGCAGTCAGGGCCAGATTGCCAGAAAGATCCTGTCAGTTCTGCATTTTTGATATTATGTTTTTTTTCATCTCTTTTTATTGATGTACATAAATCATCCACTTTATTAAAAAACACTTTTTTACATAATTAACTTTTAGAACATAATTTCATACAAGTTTTTAGATCTGTATTCAGTTACTCACTAAGTTCCTTTACTGGCAAGTGATATTATTTATAAGTTTTAATTAGGTTTTAATTTTAAGAATTTCTTTGTATAATACCATAGTTTGTAAGTTGATAATTATAAATATTAGTGTATTAGAACACTCTATATGTATTGGATTTTTCATGAACAGTAAGCACAAAAGCAAATTATAAAGAAACTCAAATGTTTTGCCACAATTCAAAGGAGAATGCCTCTCTGCCTATTTTTTACTATCTACTCTGCATATCAACCATTTTATAATAAAATATTTGTTTTAACATAAAAAAATTCATTCGAACAGTGTTTTAATAGATTTAAACAATGTTGCAATTAAGAAGTAATAATGTTGCTTGATTTTTTAAAAAACTACTTCTGAAAGATATCATATTAGCACATGAGTAGATAAAAGGAACACATGTCACAATATGTTAAGACAAATTGAACAACCAAACAACGTGTCACACTGACATGACCCTAAGATTGTCAACTAACTGTGCCAGAGTTAATCGGTTTTTCCAGTCTCGCCACGTACGCGACAAGGGGCTGGTGGTCACTCACACATGCCCCGCGTGCTTGTAGTGGTGCAACCGATTAACGCGGTAGTATGAAGCCTGGTCTCTGTTCCCTTTATCCACTCATATGATATTAGAGACTAATCATCTAGAAAAGATTTGGATTGCACTTCCAACAGTTTTTGGAACGAAGTTCCTTATCGCGCGTTGTGAAAGGGGGCTAGACGGAAAAAATTCGTACGAAAAGTTGTCACGACACTTTTTGATCAAAGGATCTTGCCGCCGCCTTTGATGTGTGTGCGCGTGAGCGCCGGGGGGCGCCCGCGCTGTATGCTGTCTCGCGCTCTCGTGGCGCCCTCTGGTGTTTCGGTGTACAACAACAAATATTATTATTACTTAAAAAAAATAAAATTTTATTACAATTCCTTCACTAATTAATCGAAAGGAACTTCGTTCCATCCGGGTGTCCCTTGACACCTCTCAACTTTTTGTTCTGTGTATTGGTTCAATATGGGCTATTATCATCAAGAGTTTATGTTTTGTAACAGTGTTTGCTGTTCTGAAAAAGTCTTGAGTGTGTCAAAAAAAATATGTCTGTAATTTGGTACTACAATAAGTAGAAATTGATTGAATACCCAGTATATTGATAGTATCCTTTACTGTATTTATCGATAGCGTGTATTAATTAAACTTTGTTAAAAGTAGAACATCATTAATATGTACTGGAGAATATAATTTGGAATTTATGCTCTATAATGTAGCTTTGAGAAATAAAAGTCAGAAAATTAATAAAAAAGGCATTTTAAAAATGTGAAAAATGGTGAAATATCTTACTACAGTCTGACCCATGTAAATTGGCGATAAAGGGCGTTGAACCCTCGAAAGCAAATGAGTAGACAAGCTACTATCTATCTCTATTGGATGGCAACATTGATGAGAGAGAATTTCTCCTTTGCTCTTTAGGGTTCAATGCGATTTTATATTGTTTTCGGACTATTTACTATAACTTCTAAATTATATTCTACACTGTATAATTACGTAGTTTTAGTTAGTGTTTTGATCTGGTCGTACATTACTGGAAAAACTGGCGATGACGTCACTTGCATTTTATTTTACCGAATTTAAAAAGTAATGTGCGATCATCTTTTAGGTACAATTTGTCACTTTGCGTGTCAGATTGAGTTTTGTGAAGCTAAAGATCTTCCCTTGTCAATAGATTCTGTGAATCATCAGTTTCACTGTTTATTTGTGATAATTCATTAGTTGTAGGCGTAAGAAAAAGTGTCGTTTGGAAATAAATTTAAGACGGAAGTTTGTTGTTTTATTTGTGTTTTTGTATTCAACAAATACGTTGAAGAAACGGAAATTTCTTTGTCATCTCATTATGATTTATAAAAAAAATTCAACGAAGGCGGATGCTGTATCTGTGGCGCAGTGCAGTGGATTTATTGAAGACGTGAGTTTTATTCCTGGTTGGGCCGATTGAGATGTTCTTAATTGGTTTTTGTCTGACTAGTGGGAGGCTCGTGGCTGGTAACCATACAAATGCAAAGCCGTTTTGTTAGCGTTCCGGTACAATGTGTAAAACAATAGGGGGTGTGTATGTCATCCCACACTTAACGTCATCACTTACCATCAGAAGTGATTGCAGTCAAGGGCTAATTTCTAGAGAATAAAAATGAATTGTACACAGTTATCCTATAAGTGATCGGTCCTTAAAATTTCAGTAAGGCAAGTGACCAAGCAAATCTGGAGAAATGCCAAGGTAATTTACATACCCAAACCGGGAAAAGCAAATTATAAGGCAAAATCGTACCGGCCTATAAGTCTACAATCATTCTTTTTGAAAACCTTAAATAAATTGTTAGACCAATATATCAGGCAGGCCGTTTAGGTTAAACCCCTTGCATCCCCTACAATGCGCTTTCCAACCAGGAAAATCCACGGAGACTGCCTTACATCATGTGGTGACCCGGGATAAAAGTGCACTTGAAACCAAGGAAATATGTCTAGAAGCGATTTTTTCTTTCTTTCGATATTGAAGGCGCGTTCGATCGCACCACCTTTGTTTCTATGAGGATAGCTTGTGAGCAACACGGAGTGGCGGTCACTATCTGTAGATGGATAGAGTGAATACTCAAGGGCCGGCGAATACTGTCGGACTTACTGGGAGACAAATTGTCTGCAAAGACTACAAAAGGATGCCCACAAGGTGGGGTCCTGTGGTGCTTATTCGTAGACTCATTGATTGTAAAGCTCAATGGGGGACCATTTTACATGGTAGGGTATGCAGACGATCTGGTGGTACTGGTTAATGGAAAATTTCCGAGCACCGTGTCGGGTACCCTAGAAAAAGGACTGGATCGGGTGCAAGACTAATAAAAATCACCTATCAATAAACCCGAGTAAGGTAGCGGTAATCAATTATACAAGGAGAAGGAAACTTACAAGTTTACGAACTACATCACATCATCAGGTACGGACGTGAACTTGGGTGGGCAACGGAAGTTAAATATCTATCTCCACGTAGCTGCTACGATTACCAAATCCTACAGCGTTTTCGCAATGTGTCGTACTAGCTATGGGTAGACCTGGGGGCTAAAACCCAAGGTCTTGAAGTGGATCTATGAGCTGATAGTGATGCCAATACTGACGTTTGGCTCCATTGAAAGGTGGCCACGGACGAAGCTGGCAACATGTTAAGCGGATCTTTTACAAGTGCAGCGCCTGGCATGTATGGCTACCACAGGAGCCTTTAGAACAGCTCCGACTGAGGCACTTGTGAGATTGCTCGGACAGGATAAGCTGCACATTGCCATTGAGATCTGTGCAGAAAAGCTCTGCACATCTCTGTGGTGGATTGTAAGAAGGTGTTTTTGCCCAGGACCAATCATATGCGACTGAGCATAAATACCGACTTAGATAGGATACTAAGTATGAGAGGCGATAAAATCACACCTGTAATAGTATCAAGGAAGAATTATGACATTTATGTCCCCACGAGGGAGGAATGGACGAAAGGTCTACGCCCTCCAGGGAAAGATACCCTGATCTTGTATACTGATGGCTCCAAAATGCAGTCAGGTACCGGAGCTGGTGTCTACTCTGAAGAGTTTAGGGCTAGCTATAGCAGGGCAATATACTATAGTTTTCCAGTCGGAACTGTATACATAAATGCTAGTGTTCGAGAGATGCAAAACCAGAAGATCACTGGGAAGGAAATACTTATTCTCAGTGATAGTTAGGCAGTGCTCGAGGCCCTCGGCGCTAGCAGAGTTTCATCTGCACTGGTACTGGAATGTGTGAATGGCCTAAATAGGCTTGGGCAGGTAAACTTCATACTACTATCAGATTAATATGGGTACCTGGACATGTAGGCATACAAGGCAATGAGCTAGCGGATGAGCTAGCTCGTAGGGGCTTGGAGTCACCTTTCATCGGCCCGGAGCCATGTGTCGCACTTGCACCATGTGTGATAAACATGGCTTTGACATCATATGCCTAGAAGATGACCACGGCAGAAGGTAGACGGTCTAAGGCACTCAAAAATGTTGATGAGTAGCATAAAGGCAGGTTTTCTAGCGAAGGTAAGTCAACTGAGCAGAAAACAGCTACGGTATGCTATAGCAGCGTACACAGGCCATTATAGCACCAGGTCTATGCTCTGCAAAATGGGTATCTCTGAGGATCCTATCTGCAGGGCCAGCAACGAAGACACAGAGTCCATAGAACATATTTTGTGTGAATGTGACGCATTGACTTGAAAGCGAATGGATCTCCTGGGGGTGGCATATCCACTACCAGCGGATTACAGTGCATCCAACCTGGAAGCGACCACCCATCTCTTAGAGTGGGTGTTTGAACTGATGTAGGGGAGGTGAGGGCGGGGCGAATACAAATGATCTAAAAGAATCGAAGTGCATCTGCTATGGCGGCCCTCACCTTTATAATAATAACAAACGTACAGCAAGGTGCGCCACCTCAGAGCTAGAGGGATGCAGAACTCAGAAAAGATTTTATTATAATATTATAAAGGTCTTCCTTCTTCTTTATTGCACCCAATGCGGTTGTATTTACCTGAGCCCCAGCCATAAATTGTTCGTAGAATTAAAGCATCCTCGTCTTTTGGAAGTGTTGCAACTAGTTCGTCCTGAGACTTAACTAGAATATGCGTTTTGGTAACTCTGAGGTGTTTATAGAGTTCCGATTGACAAAATTGATATCTCTAAATAAAGTTCAAGGGTCAGCCAAGAAAGGAAAAAAGAGGCGGTGTGAAATCCTCTAGAAAAGTGCATCAGTTAACATCAGACGTGTTCTCAGGCACTAGCCGCCATTATAAAAATCGCGCGAGTGTAGAGCGGGCATTAGAAATGAAACCACAATAGCACATCTATCATTCCAATTTATTTATATCATTACCATTTCATTTTACATGACAATACAATGAACAAGTATCTATAAGATTATTAAATACATATGATTATTTTTTTTCGGATATTGTTGTGCGTGTAAAACACATTTCACGATAACTTTTAAAAGGTATTTAGTATCAAAACATAATTATTTTAACACAACATTTAATTCCATTTAAGGTTTTACCTGAAGAAGGGTAATGTTTTTGACATTTATTTTTGAATTTAATAAAAAAAATGTTTACAATTAGCTAAGTGCTTAACTGCAGAACAATACGCGAAAACCAATAATTATATTTATACTTAATAAACGCGGTCAGCGTCCAAAAGTCATTATACCGATTTTGATGATTCAACTCACTTACTACAACAAAAACTAAATAAATAACTATTCATAAACACAGCCAAAAATAATACAACTTTCTATTGTTTAAATTATGTATTAGTCAAAAATCGTTTGAATTCTTCCTTTAGAATAAATGAGTTAATCATCAAATCGACACTATTATTTTATTGAAAATTGAAATGTACATTTGTGAATAAAAAATAAAAGTATTTAATTATTCAGTAGTGAATTACTTAGACTCAATCATGTAATGAAAAATTGACTGACAAATACTAGCAAAAAATGACTGGGGCGCACGTTTTCCAGTCTACGCAATTGCTCCTACTACAGAAACACGCATTAAAAATGCGAATAAATCGCACACATTAAGTTTGAGATTTCTTTTCGAGGAAAAATATCGAGATATTCTATAACCTGGAAGAGTGAGTTTTGGATTCTTCTCTATTTATACCATAGTAGAGAGAGATAGATACTAATTCGAAATTCAGACTGTTAGAGTTATAAAAACATCGAAACAAAATTATATCTAATAATTGCATTCCGAACTTATCTATTACTTTGATATTCAAAAATTAAATTACCCATTCATTTTAACTTTTCGCCCATTTTAGAGATGCGGGAAGCAAATCATACTCGTAATATCACCTTCATTCCCATAGGGGTAGGCAGACATCCTTTCATTTGCCTAGGACCTTGCATACTTCCTTAGCTTCTTCCACTCTCATTAATCCTTTCATACGTGTTCGTCGGTTTAGGGTACTCTTGACCTGGCCATACTTTAAAATGTCCTGAATTTGGTCCAGGGACATTCGCCTAGGCCTTCCCCTTCCAACATTTCCATTCACCCTCGCCTTGTAAATCTCTTTTGTTAATCTTCTTTCATCCATTCTCTCTACATGCCCAAACCATCTAAGCATCCCTTTCTCATATCACTACATCTTTTACATTACATCGTTCCCTTATTGTTTAAAAACTAATATAAATTAATACATAATAATGAAGTTGATTTAATGAACTGCAAATAACAATAAAAATAATTACACATAAAGAAGTGTTCATAGTAATTCACTATTGAAATAAGTACATAACATAATTCCTTTCCCATCAACAACCTAAAGACATGATTACATCTATGCACAACAACATTAAGTCCTCAAACACCATATTTCATTTTAGCATAATATTTAACACTTATTACTTATTTTTTGTGTATTTTCTTCTTTTTTTATTATTATTGATTAGTACAATACCATTATTATCAGAACAGATCTAATATACTGTTATATATCTACGACTAAAATATCTGTAGTAATATCTACGGTTTAGTTTGCGACAATCGCGACAGTAGTATGGGTAATTGCATGCAATTGAAGTTTTTCAGTAATTGTATTCATTCATTTAAACAATTGTATGCATTTATTCATATCGTTACAATTATTTTACAACATACTTCCATATCTTTAGAACATACAAACTATGTTTTAATTGTTTTGTTCTTGTTAATGTATTTAAGATAAAATTAAAGCCACTGGCCGTTAAGATGTGGGCTTACCTAGTTTAAGGAAAAGGCAAGCAGATAATAGTAAATAAATTAATATATTTATTTATAAATTTTCAAATTATTCTGCATAACCTTGTTACTGCAGGCTAACCACTGCGGTTACCACTGCGCCAAAGGCCGTCAAAACTACGAATAAACATTGAATGAATACAATAATTGAATACATATGCTGAAATTTAATGGTATTTTTATTACTTCTTTTTTACTTTATGTGTATTATTACTACTGTCACGTTTACCACAAAAAAGTACATTTACACTTAGCGAATTACAAACGATAACAAGTTATCTATGTACTTGAAAGGAGCATAATTATAAAAATATGATACAAGCTATTTCATTTAACTTATCGCTCTAGTTAAGTTTTATCAGTAAATGTATAGTAAAACCACGGTAATATTATCTATACAGTATTCCAACTTCATACAAGCGAACAAAGCGCGAACTATACCTACGTGCCTCGATCTCGGTATGCGCTCGACATGCAAGACAGCTTCGGCTGTGCCGCAGTGACGAAACTAAATGGAAACACAAAGTAGGCAATGCTGAAGGCGACAGCCCTAGCATATTTACGTACCGTGCGGCTGTAGGCATTTAAAATCAAAGATTTAAGTTAAAATACTGTATACCTACTATTACCATGGTACCAAGCCAGATTTGATTTCCACTTATACACAAAGGTAGAAAATATTTTAGGGCCTATTATTTTTCGAAAGATAATTCCTTTTTTAATTTATTATCTTTCAGATATCATTGCATTAAAATATAATATTGGTTTGGTTTCGAACTCTAAATTTCATAGTTTTGTACTTATGTAATACCTTACTCTAAAGTAAGATTTTTCTTTAAATATCATTTATTTGAAAGCATAGTAGTGAATGAGAAATACTTTTATACATATTTCTATTAAATTATATTATCCTTACTAAAAAAGCAAAATCTAAGATCTTTGAAAAAATACTATTTTTATTTAGCATAATTTATATAATAATCTAAATAATAAAATATGATAATACTGAATAGCTCATATGATAAATGTTGAAAATTCATATATAATGAGATATTTGATTGCATGAATTTTCTTTCCTTTCTCGATTCAATTTCCTATTTCTGAATCATTAAAAGATAGCCCTTGACTGACGATAAGTGATGATACAATCTAAAACGAAGGTAGGCTAACTTTTTAGGAGTAGGTGATTTCAACATACCTACTCCTAAAAAATAGCCCACACCACTTCAGTTTCTACTAGACATCGTACTGGAACGCTAAGTTGCTTAGCGGTACGTCTTTGTCGAAAGGATGGTCACAAAGCCTTCCACCAGCCAGGCGATTCAGAAAATTTTAATCGGCCATACCGGGAATCAAACCCAAGACCTCCACTTCATAAAACCACCACACACACTACTGCGCCAGGAAGCCGACGTAATGGTCATTATTATGTTAACTATTACTAAAAAAAACACGAGTTATTTAAATTGTCTAAAAATTATTAATCAAATATCCCATTTTTATTAGTACATTTGTAATATTCCACCTACACAGTAACACAGCAAAGCTTCATTAACAGCCGATATATCTAAGTATTAAATCCATTGCACAAATATCTTATCTATTTTAGATATTCAATAATATATTTGCTTTAGAACATTTTCCACTATTAGCGTAAACGATGAAACGTATATAATAATTAATGGTGATAATAAAACGCCGATATGCAGTTACCTAACATTAGTTTTTTTATAAATATTTTAATAGTGTGTTTACAATTAATAAAAATATGAATGAATTGCTTTATATATTTATCATACAATATTAATTTTAATTTGTTCATTGAGGTGTTAACAATAAGCTTACAAAATGAAATAATCGAAATAAATAATAAAAATTAAATTTTATAAAATATGCCATTGTATGAAGAAAAATAAATAACCATTTCAGGTTTAAAAAAAAATAAAAAATATATAATTTAGGTGTTGTCGTAAATAACATTGTTAAAGTTTTTTATCCTTTCTCATAAAATAAACACTGGCATAAAAATAAATATAATAATTAATATATTTTAATTTGTTTCCAATTAAAAAAAAAGAACTTTTTTAACTATTAAAAAAGTGTTCGAGCTTATAATTGTGTTATAAACATTTTTGTTTACAATTGTGTTGTGTTTTTGAAAATAATAAAATACATACACATGTATATAATTGCTCTTTATATTAACACCAAAAATAACACACTTTTCATATTTAGTATAATTGTTAACCACAAATTATATATTAACAAAAGAAATGTCTTCTGACATAATATATAATTTATTTATTTATTAAAACAAACGCTTTTTTTCGTTTATAAACTACTCTCGAGTTTTAAAAACGTCTGTCAAGCAACCGCTTTATAGTTAGAATTAATATATAATGTTCTAAGATTTAAAATAATCTGCGTAAAGCATGAATGACACTTAGTGAAATGGCACAAGTGAAATTGGTAACAAATGAGGAGGAAATCATTATCATAATAACAAATCACTCAAAAATTAAAATTAACTGGGTTTAATATTTGTAGTCTGAGAGATTGTGAACTATTTGTTTGGAATGTTTATACAGACCAAGTTTGTTTTTATTAGTGTACGAGACGTTGAACATATAGATACATAGTAAAGTGCTATTAAATTCATCAAAAATTACATCAAATTCATTAAAAATCATCATCATCATCATTACCAGCCGGTAGATGTCCGTTGCTGGACATAGGCCTTTTTTAGGGACTTCCAAACACAACGATCCTGAGCCGCCTGTTGCCAGCGGCTCCCTGCGACACGTTTGATGTCGTCAGTCCACCTGGTTGGGGGTCGACCAACGCTGCGCTTTCCGGTGCGGGGTCGCCAATCTACCACCTTGGGCCCCCAACGTCCATCAGCTGTGCGAACCACGTGCCCCGCCCATTGACACTTCAGTTCTGCGACTCGCTGAGCTATGTCGGTTACTTTGGTTCTTCTGCGGATCTCCTCATTTCTGATTCGATCACGCAGAGATACTCCGAGCATTGCTCGCACCATCGCTCGCTGAGTGACTATGAGCTTTCTTATGAAGCCCGCAGTCAGCGACCAAGACTCGGATCCGTAGATCATCACTGGCAACACGCACTGTTCGAAGACTCTCGTCTTCAGGCGCTGAGGAATTTTGGACAAAAAGATGCCACGGAGTTTCCCGAACGCTGCCCATCCGAGTTGGATTCGGCGGTTCTCCTCTGTATCGAAATTGGACCTACCTAATTGGACCTGTCCTAAGTATATATACTCGTCTACGATTTCGAGTGCAGAATTGAATCAGAATCTCTAAATGACCTTAATATTATGCTCAATGACCTCAGCAGAGTTTCTTAACAGGTGGGCCTTAAAATGACCATGAGCAAGACAAAGATCGTGTGTAATGTTCATGTTCCGCTCCACCCAGTTATTGTTGAAAATATACTTAAGTAATTGTGGACTTTAAAAAGTTTGTATTAAAAAGATTATTTGTTTAGTATCTGTTACGGGTAATATTGGAAGTTGGAATAAACTTAGGTTTACCCGGGTTTACTTAGTATTACCAAAGGCTTTTGGATAATTTCCAAATAATAATGAAAATAAGTTTTAACTCGGGATTTATCCAATCATTTATTAACTCACCTAGGTTTATCCAATTGGATGATTGGTTAAATCCCGAATTAAAATTAATTTTCATTATTTGGACACCCAAAATGGCCTTTGGTAACACTAGAAAGCCCGGGTAAACCTAAGTTCATTCCAACTTCCAGTTTTACCTGTAACTTATACTTCTTCAATATTTCAAGATATTTGCTGTATATTACACAAAACAAAATAGTCCACAAGCTCTCAGACAATTAGTGTAATACATATTTACATAATAATATATAGATTATTATTTTACATTACAGTTGATATTGTCATTTATACCTAGAAGCAGGTACAGTGAAGCAATACATGTCCTATTTATTAATAATAATTATTAAAGTGTTGTTTAAAATGATACGCGTTACATAACTAATTAATTTAAAATAAATAATTATTCGAGTCAATAACAAAATAAATAAGCTATTCAACCACCATTTTGAATTGTAAATCGACAGAGCTCTTTTCCAAATACCGATTACTTTTAGGCCCTACAAAATCGATTTTTAGTAATGATCCTTTATATCAAATACTTGTCTTGGATCATAATTATATATTTTTTGAAATAAGTACTTTGAAGTAAATCCTTTTTGTTTATTATTTTTGCTACACTTTAGTGACTGTGGTGGTACAATCATAAAATCACTTAAGAGATAAAAAAAAATTACAACCTATAAATTGGACTGTATTTCTAAAAAAATAAATTAAAAAAATATACTTTGGTACTTTAAAGTACTAAATAAGATTTAAATAAAACAATTATTAAACCAACAAGTTATAATTAATACTCGTTTTCTAGTGTATGAAATTTGAATTATTTTTCATGAAATCTTAACCATTCATTAAATAGAAGTACAGTAAGCATATGTATTTTTTTAGTTATTTAAGAATGCACTGGTCATCAATGTTAGCCACATATGTTAAATGAAGTCAAGTCACCAACTCCCTATATATAGTATAATTTAAATAAAAATAGACTATAATTTGACTTATTGATGGATAGTTTGAATCTACCCTTATACAGGCAAACTTTGTACGATTAGCGTAATTTGACAGAAAATAATTTTAAATACACATGTCAAAGTTTTCAATTGTGTGATGTTTATGTTAAATTAAAGTATCAATTGTAACTTGTTAGCACATAAAACTAAAATGGAACTTGATCACGCCAGTCGAATCCGAATCAGCTTAATATGTCGGTGCAGTGTAGTCGATGTTTCCTGGAATAGGCAAGAGAACATATAATCACTAGTACTTTGGTTTAGATACGAGTAATATAGACCAGTGCGCAGATCTAATATTCCTATAATAAACATGTTATTGAATATATC
This sequence comes from Mycalesis mineus, assembly GCA_034621355.1. NCBI lineage: Eukaryota > Metazoa > Arthropoda > Insecta > Lepidoptera > Nymphalidae > Mycalesis > Mycalesis mineus. The sequence goes on along the minus strand of CM067891.1, from coordinate 14,042,085 downwards.
TGAAAGTAGAATGTGTGCCTAACATAACCTGACGAAGATGCCATGTTAAAGGCAAGATAAGAATTTGTTGAGTGAAATTGTTGGTTCATGTCAGATTCATGCACAACTTGTTTTGGACCAAAGTTAATTATCACACGTTACGTGTTCAGAGATAATTCAGCAGGGGGAGGGGCAGCTGCTGCTCCAGAAGAGTGATCTTTTACTGGCATTTTTTTGTAATTTCAGTTTCATTGCTACATAAGAGCTGGATGGCTGCCGGTACAAGAGGGGAAATCGCCATTACGTGATATAACGTGACGGCACTCACCAGCGGTGTGTGGCTGTGAGAAGGGCGGGTCGCTGTAGGCGGGCTGCGGGTCGGGCGCGCCGGGGTAGGCGGGGAAGGCACCAGGGCTGCCCACGCCGCCCTCCACCTCGTAGGCCGGCGCGAACGCAGCGTCAGCGCCCACGCGGAACCGCTGGAACGCGAAGAACGCGCACGCCACCTACACCGACACCACGGTCACTTCTTGTTAACTGCTCCCAACTTTATTTGCTATATGAGGCGCCTGATTGGCAGGATCGCCATATATTATATATATATGGCGATACTACCAATTATAGCTTTATTGCTGTTCATAAATTGGTACGATTACTATCAACATGCCAACTTGTATCAAATACATATTTTATCATCATCATTATGCTATTCAAAATTGCTTGAAAATCCAAAAAAAAAAACCCTGAATACTAAACTAAAGTCTTCGAATAGTACGTGTTCCATTGATGACATGCAGATATGAGATGGTCGCTAGCAATGGGCCTTATAAGAAGGCTCAGAGTCACACAGAGTGCGATGGAGCGAGCGTGCTTGGTGTCTCTACATGTTTGAATCAGAAATGGGAAAATTAGCAGAAGTCCCAAACCACAAACATAGCTCGCCGCACACCGGAAGTGGCAATTGGCGGGGCACATAATTTGAGAGCTGGTGGTTGTTGAGCTCATAAGGCACCTTCGCACTGGAAATCCCAGTGTTGTTAGACTCCGCACTAAGTTGACTGAGGACCTAAAGCAGGATCCTAGGAACCGCTGGACGCAGTTGGCTCAAGACCGTGTTGTTAGAAAGTCCTTTCAGGAGTCCTATGTCACATGTCCCGGCTGACAATGAAGATGTTGCCAACAGCTTATAACTCCAGGGCTCTATCCAGTGGTCCATCGAAAATATGGTCTGATGGTGAGTAAGTGTGATCACTTACCCAAGCGAATATTGAGAAGAAGCAGAAGGCTATGGCGCCCTGCATGTTATTGGCGGTGCCCACGGGCGGCGTCTCCGTCTTGCCCCACGCGTTGGACAGGTAGCAAAAGCCCACGAAGTACAGGAACGCCCAGAACGCTGGAAACAATGAAACATTTCAGTCCATGGATTCACCGAGATACTGGGCAAGAGAGTACTCGGTCGTCAAAGGGGGAAATGGCTGAACGACAAAAGTGAGTGGATCGGTCGATAAACCACAATTAAAGCGAAAACCGACAAAATAAATTTCTAAATAAACAGATAGAGCGAACCAAATACCAAACGAAGAAAATTATATGAAAAAATACATAACCGTCACAAATTCTCAAAACGTACACGAAGTATTAATATTACACCTTACATTCACGTTTACTAAGTATCTACTACTTACACGGGATATAAAAGTGTACATACTAAAACCGATACGTTGCATTGACCTTGACCGACTTACGGCGTTTCATCCACTTCCACTACAAGATGTGGAACGAACGTTTGTTTGACAATTTATTATAAGGAAATGTGTTACCGCGTACGTGGAAACAATATATAAAGTGAGCTTTTGTAAAATGTAGGTTTAGATGGAAGTAAAATTCTCCTAAGCTTTCCTTGGATCCTAAGAATGTAATAGGTTCTAAGATATTTAGGAATTTCTACCTTTCAATAATTTCTAAATAGCAGGCTGGGAAGTCAGTGCTTGGGAAGTCAGTTGCGCAGATATCACCACCGTGGTGTAGATCACGTTAAGCCAGTCTCCGTCATTATCATATACATATGATAGCAATCGTAACAAAGGTAGACAGACACTTTGCAGTCTAAGCTCCATGTATGGTTCCTTACAAGGGAGGAGGCCAGGACCAGGACCAGAAGCAATCAAAATCAGGCTGATGATGATGATGATGAAGAGGATATTTATTCTTCTACTGGTGGATTTACGCTCCTATCCTATAGGGGATATGAGTCCTCCTCCTAGGAGTCCTGGCCTGACTGCCTCTATGGTCTAGTGCTTAGCGTATGTGGCTTGGATAACGAGGTCCTGGGGTCGTATCCGGAGTCAGATCACGGAATAATTCTAAAATTTTCAGCCCGGTCAGCTGCCGGTCGCAATCACAATCATCAACATCTGATAGTAATCGTTAATTCTTCATCTCACTGTGATCTCTAATATAAAGAAAAAAGTTAGCCAAAATACTGAATTTCATGCGGCTTAACTCGTGGACGTTATATACGACAAGTATAAGATAAAGATATTAATAATTGTTCTATCTGACAGACTTGATAAGAAAAGTCCGGAAAATGAAGTTACAGTAAACGGGTAAACGTACTCGTGCCTGCCTACTTCAATATTCCTTTACATTTATAACATTTTCTTTTACGAGCCGTTTTACGTCGCGGTTCGCAGGCAGCGATGAAGGTAGATATTAAACTAAAGGTCAATTGGACGCCGCTTTATTGTTATCACGAAAATTCTAACAATAGAAATCTTTGGGATAAATGTTGTTTTGGATATTAGACAAAGGAGAATGTACTTGTAGTTCTCGAGTTCCCAATACGTACCTATTGAAGATGGACGATTAAGTTTTAGTAGATGGAAGTTAGGAGAATAAATTAATCTATCAGAAAAATTATGATGGCAATAGATCTGATTGATTGACACTGATTTCCTATGAATCGGGGCGGACTCTACTTGCGTTAATACATTGGCTTCGTGTCCTATCAGGGAGACAGAATTAAGATCTAGAGCTTCAGTAGGAAAAGCTGGCACAAGTAGCCTCTCTGTTACCGGGAGTTGGATATTTCGTGGAGACCTTTGGGCAGTGAAGTTGCAGTACAAAAATAATTTTCCGAAATATTTCATTAAAAGAAGCCATGTCCGTGGCCGAATATACGACCTTTGAATTATATAACATTATATAAACCTAGTTATTGTAATGCATGCTACATGGTAGCAACGTAAGCAGGACAGTTGTTTTATTAGTGAATTAGTAGAGTCACGACAAAAATATAGTATTTATTGTTACGTCAGCTCGTGTTACTAAAGAGTCTGTAAAAATATTGGTATTCGTCCATACTAAGGCCATATATAAAGGTTTTGCAGGCTTGGCAAAATATTTTTATTTTTGATATTTGATTTTTCAAATTATTTGCTATAAGTTCGATGCGGTTATATTACTCAATATTTCGACTAATACATAAAAAAGTGCCCCGAATGTAGCCAAATGTTCGTGAAATTTGTATTAAACTCCCATTTAAACTGATATCTCTTAAGTTGTATTTTGCGAATGAATTGAATCTTTTAGAAAATATCGTCTTACTTTTACGCCCATTTTAAATCTAGGCTAGGCTTCTCATTATAAAAGATAGCTAACACTAGGTTCCCAATGATGTATTTATGTATTTCGTATACTGTTTCTAGAACACTATGAAAACCGAGGAAATGCCTACAAAAAACGTTCGAGTAAGTGTCACAATTTTAAAGGAAGTTCCATATTTAAGTCCAAGTAATATTATGTAGCAGAACTATTTACTTATTTATTGATTGTATTTTACTGACTATTTCATACTAAGGAGTGTAGTTTCTTTGAACAGAAATGAACTAAGAATATCTGTTCTAAATGGTCACTCATTTCTTTTAGTCATGCAGTTGGCAGAGTGGTCCTGGTTGCTACAATGTTTTTCCATTTCGGTCAGTTGGTAACTTGGGTGGTAGCGTCACGGTAATACTCGGCTATAGTACTCGAGTTGCCACCTTCACTGGATCTGTCCATTAGGCTGTAGATCTCTTTTAACCAATAAATAATAATAAAAACCAATACACCAAATCACATCTGAATACAGATAACTCTGAAGGTGGTCAGTCAATTTAGATGGCCTGATTCCATTGCTAATCGAACCTCGATCATAATAAATGCAATCAGGACAATACAAGGCACGGTGACACCCATAAATTCCGTCATTGAAGATAAGATACGATAAGAGCTGGTGTCAAACAATGTGACCTGGACTGAATCAGTTTTATTGCAGTGAATCACCGACTAACCGATTCTAACAGTGGCGCCGCGCTTAGTTGCGCATTAATTGGCTGTAACAATTCATAGATCTAAGATGCGTACGAAGAGGTAATTCGTGTAGAAAAAATGACATCGTCGCTCAACACAGGCGATGTCAAAAATGTCGCTTTCCTAAGGAATCGCAAGCATAGAAAGACAGAAAAATCGTTACACATCTTTTATTATAGTATTCGCCTGGACAATATGTAGCACAACGAAAAAATCCACTTATAAATATTAGATGCAGGACTTTTCAGGTGCACCGCAGGAAAAAAGCTACGTCCATCGACTGTCAGATGAACTGAAAGAGGTACAAAACTAGAGGGAAGTTTGCGGATAGGGGACTGATCATAATACTCAGCAGTAAAAGTGACAGAAAATGGAGAGATCACTGTCACTACTGACAGACTTGACTACGCAAGTCTTGATTTCAATAGTGGCAGCTGTGTACACATAGACTGCCGTGCTATGCTTATACAATTTCACTTTTCACGACTAAGGAGGCAAATGATTGATCATCTTCCCCAAAGGTTTATAATTAATCCCAACTTAAATAAAAATTAATAAATAATAAATTAATACCAAGTTTGGAATTAATATAAATTAATTCCAAGTTTGGAATTAATTTAGTCAAAAGTGAGGTCAGAAACTAATATAAACTTGTTCCATCATTTCTCAGTCCTATTATTTGCATTGCTATTATTGACAAGTTGAATTGCATTCATTTCCGCGCGGGTTGTTCTTTAAATTGCAGTACATGTTGGGTACTGCTAGTTCCTGTAGTAAAATCGTTCATGAGCCGCAATTAACTTTCTCTTTGCATTTCATAGGAAGTGCGATGCCATAAATGAGTGCTGTTTATCGCCTGTACCACAATAAGCGAAGCTCCATTTTATTTCGCTCGTAAAAATTCACGATAGGCATTAAGAATGGTATTGTATACAAAGAACAATTTGTTGTACAATCCTAGTGTTATAGATTTTTTATGGTTATTGCTTGATTTTTGTATCGCAAAATGCAAATACGCGTGCCTGGTTAATGACAGAATTGCAATGCATATTAAACCACTATAGCCTGCAAAATCATGCAATGTTTAGTAAAACTTACTTAATCAGAGAAATAAGTTGATATACCAGAAAACGCCATACTATGAAAAGTGCATTTGGTTGAATAGATATTCGCCGGCGATGGCGACGACGGAGACAACGACAGTAACACTTGTTGGTAACAGATTGCATTGGCAGTAATTCCTTTAATCCGACAATGATAAATCTAGCAATGCAGAAGTTAAAAAGACGGCTTACCAGAAAATCCCATATCAGCCAGTACATAATGCTTCCTAGTTTTGACGGAAGACATCTGGTCGAAGAGGTACTCGCCGGCGATGAAGCCGACAGACGCGACGAAGGCGATGACGGAGATGCCCACGCCGTAGTTGCACGCGTTCGTGTCGTCGTTGTACACGCAGTACTCCTTGCCGTCCTTCTTGCTGATGTACCAGCCCTTGGCTGATATGCAGCCCATCACGATCACACTGAACAGCTAGAAAGGATATATTTAAAAAAAATGTAAGAAATGTTTTTGTGTTGGGATGTTTTCTATATGGAGGAATGACTTAGTGTACTCAGACATCTATTCATCCGAGGCAAACTTTCACCAGCTAAGGAAGTACCAGTACAACATAAGGCACAGTGGTACGGATTGAGTTGGTGCCAGTGAAGGGGCTTTGGAGGAAGGTTCAGACAGGTTGTCTTAGCTTTGGGCAAATGCTGCTATGAAGTGCAAGGATGATGAGAGAATTAATCTGTGAGGTCATTGGGGCCATGAGAGGAGGAGGCCATATAGTATACTTTCATTTTTTTAATATAATCATAATTATGTCTTATTAATATAAAAAAGCATATTGTTCATATTTTAAACAGGACTTGATATGACAGTGCCTTCTCCCTTCTAATATTACTGTTAAACTTTGTTGGAATATGTAACAATAGTCCAGATCCAGTTAATCAGAGATCCAGTTAAGAGATTAATAATGTTATATATTGAACATTTGAATTATTATCTAATTGTATAATAAAAGTAATATTTATGATACAGAATGTGAATGTCAGTTTGTGTGTAAGTAAGTAAGCTTATAGTGCGTTACATTTTCAGGTACATTTCACCCACACCTGCTGCCCAAGGGATTTAGCCTATTGAACTGATTGCTATAAGATTTCCATATTAATAGCAGAGGTTAAAACTCTAGAGAACTACTGTTCTAAAAGAAAAGAAATTTAATAATAGACAAAATATTATTAAACAAATAAATAATTGACTATAATAGCAAAATATTACTTAATAAAAATAAAAATTGAATATAATAGAAAAGACTAATGCAACAGAGAGAGTTATTAAGATAGAAGGGGAAAACATAGAGTACATAAAGGATTATGTATATCTTAGTTAATTAATCTCTTTTGAAAATTGTACACCAAAGGAAATACAAAAAAATATCGCTATAGCGTGGAAATAATATTGGGGCTTTAAGAAGATAATGAAAAACAAAGACTACAACATAAGCATTAAAAAGAAATTGTTTAATGTAGCAATACTACCAAGCATAGCTTATGGTTGTCAAACATGGTCGCTAAGAAAAGAAGAGGAAGAGAAATTAGCAATCTGCCAGAGGAAAATAGAAAGGAGTATGTTGGGTGTCAAATTAAAATAAAGTAAGTAATAAAAGTATAAGGAAAAAACCAAAGTAACAGATGTAATTAAAAGGATTAGATTATTAAAATGGAAATGGGCTGGTCATATTTGTAGATCTGAAAACGAACGATGGACTACAAGAGTTACAGAATGGATACCTAGAGACCATAAAAAAAAGAGGGGACATCAGAGAAAGAGTTGGAGAGACATGTTCTAAAAAGTAAACAGACTAATCAAGGTGCGCACAGCGAGTAATAGAAAAATTTGGGGGAGGCCTATGCCAAAGAGGCGAGTATTTAATTTAAATTTTATGTTTTTAAAATTAATAGTTTTACTTTGTAATACTAGAAATAAAGGCTTTTTTTTATTATAATAGCAAAAGCTAACTGCTCTATTATTGGCAATGATTTTCACTTTATATTTAGATGGGTGGGCTGTCTCATTGTTCATCAATTTTCTTGATACCAAGAAAGAAAGTCTTTGCAAGGCACTGTAGGTGTGCATAAGATATAGATGTGTGGAGAATTTAGACTTCTTGTTACAAAGTTATTATGAAAAATACCAAGTAAATGAGGAGCTGTTGACTCATGCAGCTCTACTTAAATAATATATTATATTTATGACCATGTATTGACAGACTATCATCAATATTAACTATTGTAGGTAATATGATGTTAACACAAACATAGGTATTATGCGTGATCACATAAGACAAGGTCACTGGTAAATGGTTGCAGAATACACAAATCAAAATACACATAAGACTTTACAGCATAAGCCTCTGATATTATTTTGCTATAAATTAAAATATATATATATATATATATATATATATAAGTATAGACAATAATAGATAATTAGTTCTTTTTTCAAACAATATATAAAATTAATGATGTATCTTTATCACAGCTCTGTGTTCTGTGTAGGTACGAATTTAAAAGATTTTGTAGTCCGAAATTGCTATAAACGGACACAATTGGTATCTTCTAAGTAAGATGTTACGTTACATACCCAGCAAACTGCTCTGACTATAACTGCAGGGCGCTGGACGAAAGCCTGGGGATCGAAAGCGCCTCCAGCCTTCCCTCCACCGTAAGCACCAGCTGCATCCATTTTTCGTACTTCTTAACTATATTTCACAACGTTCAATGCTGGACCGAGGTGCCCATCAAAGTCTCTGTCCTCGCAAGCCCCGTTTATCGTCCAATTTCAGTTATCGATCGCGCAACTCAGTACGGCTCAAATTCGCATACAATGACATTTAGGGATGGGGCATAGAATTGGATATCGGCATTTTGGTTGTTGAGTTTAATTCATTACTTAATACGAAATTACGAAGAGAAATAAAAATAGATGTTTCAAAATATTCATTTTGAAAATGTACAACAATTATTCATGACGAATTGTATTAATTTCTGAGTATTTGAAGAGTGAAGAGAGATAAGTTCTTACGGGAGGGTAAACCACTTCCTTATATAAAGCTGTAGGCGGTAGTCTGATTAGATTCCCTTTCTATCACTGCAGCGGTAGGTAGATTCTTTCCATTAACGTCGGCAGACCTCCTAGTGGGGGATCAACCAACAATGCGATTTCAGTGCGAGGTCGCCATTCCAGCACCATGTTACCTCAACGCCCATCAGCCCTTCTAACTCTCGAACTGTGCCCTACCGTATGCCACTTCAGTTTTGCGCCTCGTTAAGCTATAAATGGTTATTTTGCGGACCTCCTCATTCATTTTTGATCACCCAGTGATACTCAGAGCATTAGAAATTGTTCAGTGTGTGTTAAATCACATTAACATCGATGTTTTCATAAATGATATCAACATTGAAAATTGATGTCGATATTTTATAATTTCACATCACTATGTCTTTTCGAACTTGACACAGATACAGATAACATATATACAGTGCTGCCAACTTGGAAACAATTTTTTCAGATTCATCATGTTTCAGAGTAGAGGGACATGTTTCAATGTTTCATGTTGATAATATTATGTATTTCATAGAATAATAGTTATTTCTTATGCTAGGCAGCAAAATTTATTTTTACTGCAAATGCACGTATTCAATGCACGAGAAGTAAAAAAATTTGCTGCCGTGCGCAATACACAACTTTTCATCTGACTATAGCGAGGAAAATGATACATGCAATAAAATTTTTTAACAAAAAATAGATCCGACTCTAAACGCACTAAAAAGTAAAAAATAACTGTGTCGTTTAGTTGCTTTAATTTACTTAAGCATATCTATGAAGGCAGTGCCAGCAAGTTTAAGGAACATTTATTTAACTTAGTAAAGCAGTTTGTGGGTTCTAGGTAATGTTCTTAAAGTAGAAACCTTGGCTGGCACCGACTCGTAGATATGCTTAAGTAAATTAAAACAACTAAATGACTCAGTTATTTTTTAATTTTTAGCGCGTTTTGTGTCGGTTCTATTTTTGGTTAAAAAATTTTATTTCTTACTTTTTAGTGATTTATCACCACGTACTATAATATATTATACGGCACTAGTAGCCAAAAAGCTACCGATACCAAGATAAAAACCGAAATCGCTGTAAGCGTGCCTCCAAAATTTGAGGAGTTCCTTCAATTTCCCCAGGATATCATCAACAGATCCTAAAACGATGACAATGGGACCACCTTGGAAGTGTGCCCTTTCTAATAAAAAAAGAATTATCAAAATCGGACAACTCTGTAAAAAAATATGCGTGGTCATACATAAAAAAAAATATATACGTGTCGAATTGAGAACCTCCTCCGTTTTCTTTGTCGGTTAAAAAAATACCAGAATACAGCATTCATTTATTATTAATAATAATAATATCTACGAAACTAACCACGGTAAATTAAAACTTAAGGGTAAAATTATTATTGTTTAGTGTTATATTAATTGTAATATTTTTGATAGGCGATCCCACATTTGTATTATTCTATTGAGTGTTATTAATTTTTTTTCGACTTTATACCTGTTCATTATTCATTATTGTAATTCTATTTAATAATGATGTAATTTAAATTATTTACGAAATAAAAAATTGATAATTAATATTTATTCATTTTATACAAAATGGAATTTAATAATAATGTTAAAAAACTAAATAAATAGATAATTAACATGTAAATACTTTAAGACGGAACCTCATTTCTAAACGTTCAAATTTTTAAAAATAATGGAACATGCATAGTTTAATGAACTCTTTGAGTAATTTAATCTTTGTTGGTGCGTATTAATTTTTTTAGTGTCCTAATTTTATTTATTTATGATTTTTTGTATAATCCGAAATCGAAATAAATTTCTGCCTGGTTACTATTTATTTATCCACTAGGTGTTGCCTGCGACTTCATTCGAGTGGACTTCGATTCAGTAACCAGTAGATACAGTTAGTATTGATATGAATAAATAAAATTAGTATTGCTAAAAACTATTTATAAAGCTTCTATATACACTTAACACCGTTTGATGTAGTGCCTTCGGAGGCCAGAATGCACAGTGAATCTGGACTGGTGTCGCGAGAGCAAGCAATGTAGAGCTGTCCATGTGAGAAACTGCTTGTTCTAATGTCGACTTCAGCCAGTTGTGGATCCAACTTTCAATTTAGAGGAGTCTCAGTCCTGGTATATATATAAAATAACTGTGTCATTTAGTTGCTTTAATTTACTTAAGCATATCTATGAAGTTGGTGCCAGCCAAGTTTAAGGAACATTTATTTTACGTACTAAAGCAGTTTGTGGGTTCTAGGTAACATCCTTAAAGTAGAAACCTTGGCTGACACCGACTCCTAGATATGCTTAAGTAAATTAAAGCAACTAAATGACACAGTTATTTTTACTTTTTAGTGCGTTTTGAGTCAGTTCTATTTTTATTTCTTACTTTTTAGTGATTTATCGCCACGCAACGTACTCGTAATATACTGTCTTAGTATATTATACGGCACTAGTATCCAAAAAGCTACCAATACCGAGACAAAAACCGAAATCGCGGTGAGCGTGCCTCCAAAATTTGAAGAGTTCCTTCAATTTCCCCAGGATATCATCATCAGATCCTAACATGATGAAAATGGGACCACCTTGGAAGTGTGCCCTTTCTAATAAAAAAAGAATTATCAAAATCGGACAACTCTGTAAAAAGTTATGCGTGGTCATACATAAAAAAAAATATATACGTGTCAAATTGAGAACCTCCTCCGTTTTCTTGGTCGGTTAAAAAAATACCAGAATACAGCATTCATTTATTGGAAACGAATTTAGTTTTTTGACAGTTTCATTAACTTCAATTTCATACAATGGATAAATATTAATCAGGTAGAAATTTATTTCCATTTCAGATTATAAATAAAAATCATAAATAAATAAAATTAGAACACTAAAAAAATCAATATGCACCAACAAAGATTAAATTACTCAAAGAGTTCATTAAACTTTGCGTGTTCTATTATTTTTAAAAATATGAACGTTTAGAAATGAGGTTCCTTCTTAAAGTATTTATCTGTTTATTTAGTTTTTTTACATTATTATTAAATTCCATTTTGTATAAAATGAATAAATATTAATTATCAATTTTTTATTTCGTTATTAATTTAAATTACATCATTATTAAATATAATTACAATAGTAAATAATGAACAGGTATGAAGTAAAAAAAAAATTAATAACACTCAATTGAAATGTGGGATCGCCTAACAAAAATATTACAATTAATATAACACATTGCACTATTAATTTTACCCTTAAGTTTTAATTTACCGTGTTTAGTTTCGTAGATATTATTATTATTAATTAAGAATTTATTAATAAAAGAATGCTGTATTCTGGTATTTTTTTTATTTATTTTTGTATGTTTTTTTGTATGTATTTTGGGTCTTATTATTACTATCCTAGATTTTTTACATACATATCTGAAGTCTGTAGATTTCTGCGTGTTAACGCATAATGTGTCAGGTAAGAAAATTATATTTCTTCGTTTAACGCAAAATGTCCATTAATGTTTTCAGCGACAGCATTTACTACGAGTCCAAAGTAGGAATCTATGAGTGTGGAGTCACTTGGTCTCTTAGCTTGCTCCGCACCAAATTAAGAATAAGAAGGTAGCTATTATTCCTGAGACCTCATTGTAGGTGGACTGATCACTAACGCCATCTTAGGATGAAATTATAAAAATTGCTTTTATTTTTCTAACACAAAAATTACCATGGTCTTGTGAGCGTATGATGGCTAGACTTTCGTTATTTTATGAAGGTGTTAAACTCAGAGAAGTGTACAGCGATACAGTTGGGTTGAACTTTAAATAAAAAACACATCTTAAATATTACAAATATTTATTCAAATAAGAACTGAACTACAAAATAAGAATATAATAATTATTATAAGCTGTTTTCAGTAAAAGTCGATACATTACTTTACATTAATCATAATAACCGCCACTGAAGAAGAAAATTTTGACTAGTCCACAGAACAAGGTAAATTTGTTTAGTATAAAAAAAAATAATCATCATGAAAAATGGTTTGCTTCACAATTTTATATCTAGCACCGTCCTATTCTAGCGACCATAGATTAAAGACAACTAAATGGAGCCCATACGTGTCCGCATGACATGTCAACATTTAAAGTACATCATGAAACGTTATGTTTTAAAACATCGTAATATACGAAATATTACTTTATTTAAGATAGTTTAGTAAACACATAATACATGAAATTTGCTAAAAAACAACATATCTAAGCTTTAAATCATCAATCAATGAAGTTATGCCTACTTACGTATGAAATGTAATTCCTTCGATTTTCCGTTCACTGCGACTGTTGCAGCCGAAAATACTACAACCCACCACAGCACGATAACGTTTAAATTAATATCGTAACCGCAAAGTTATATTATTTATCAGCAAATTTAATGAAAAGATAATAATTGCCCAGACCTTTGTTTGTCACAAACTCCACTCTTGACAAACAATAAAAATGAACACGCTGAAAGGGACAAAAATAATCTTGTGTCACTTAAAGGCCGAAGGAAATAAGTCTGTCACGCTCTTGAACCTACAGCCGCAATATAACTCCATCTAGTTGTCTTTAATCTATGCTAGCGACCCTATTAGAAGAAATAAAAACTAAAAGTAACAAAAGTGACGGTTCGTTTTAATAAAAGACGCAATTTTCTTTTTTTCATTAGGAAGTATACAAAAGTTCTAAACAAGTGTCTGTTGGGTATCAAAGGAGACTGTATACAAACACTGACCTCTACCTAATTTATTTACAGTACAAAGCTAAAAATGTTTAATAATATTCTACAAATAGTTACTAGAGTTATTTATTTATTGTAGTTATGTGTCATGTTAGCTATCGGGTTAATGTAAAAAATATCGATTTTGTAAATTCATATTGAAAGTAAATTTATTGTGTAATGAAAATAAATTCCACTTCTTTGTGTCTATGGTATCTACAGTATTGTTTGACGTAAGCACTAATGTAATATGGCCGCTGCATATTTATCACTTCAAACGGAAAAACAAAATTAGTTACATTATAGTATAATTATGATAAAATATGTGTTCAGGGATAGATTGTGGGTACATATAACATATATACAATACAGGTATGCTGTATAAACACTAAACATTTGCTATGTGTATTCGTCCAATAATTTTAATCGGAAAATCCATTTTCGTTATATTTTTTGCACTTTGAATCAAAGACAACCAAATTGATACATCATAAAATATTCTTTAAAAATATTGATTCATGATATGCATGTTAGCAAAATTAAAAAGCATCTAGCTTCACAAGCCCAGCATAAGCTAAGCATATTGAGTCCTTCAAAGGTTTTGGTGATTAGGTAAGAATGAACTCAAATAAAGTATATAAATATTATAATATTAAGTGAGGGTAGAGCTTGAATCACGTTTAAAAGCGACCGTCATGTATTAAAATATTATATAATATTATAATATAATTATGTTTGTATAACAATATATATATTATTATGATTAGGTTAGTGGTTGGCTTAGTATGGCATACTATGAACCATACGCCAGAAATGTGCAAACAGCTATGAGTAAAATGTATTTTACATTTTTCTTAAAATTCATTAAAACAATAAATTATTTGTTAATATTATATTCATTTCATTACATTAATAGAATAGTAAATAATAAAATAATGTGGGTAGAATGTCGATTGTTTTACTGGCAACTAACATTCATTTAAAATTATTAGAAGTATATAAAAGAAAAAAATGCATTATGAATGCGATCAATGCTAGTAAATGTGATTCAGGCTTTATACAGTAAGTTAGGTACATATAGTCAAAGAGCTAGTGACTAGCAGATTTACAATATTACAAGTTTGTTATTATTTTGAATTACTTTGATTTGATTGATATAAAGTATATAGAACCACACTTGGAATTTTCAGTTTTCATATTGTACTTTTCATAGATAGATAGATATAGATTAGAAGGTAATTCTGCTGATCACTGTCTCTGTGGCTATCTACATGAAGAATATTTAAACATACTTTGTAGGTAATACCTAAGATGTCACACTATTCTCTAGAGATATCATTTTATGTATAAATTCTAACTAGTCTATTCTACACAATATTATTCAAGTACTCTACAATTTTATTGTACATGAAAAACTAGCTACTGGATATATTCATTCTATTACATAATTTAAGTAAAACATTATTTACAAAAATAGCCATTCATCTGTTTTTGGATCCGTTTATACCTAATTGTCTATGGTGCCCACCGGATACGGAAATAAAAATAATTAATCAAAAATAGGAGACTACATTAAATAATAAAAGAACAACAAAATGTCCACAAACAATTATTATAATTTGTAACCTATAATAAACCTCAATATGTCTACTGATCAGTATAAAATGCTATAATACAATTACCTAAGTCTTAAGAGACAGGCAGATTAAAGACTTTCATATTAATAATAATGGCATTTAATTCTACAGAATTAATAATAAGTATATCGCTCATGGACATCGTAGTCTTTGAAAGTCATTTCATCAGTCCCTTAGTAGCGTTATAGAAAACTATGTCACTATTTTTTATCAGTGTGGAAAATAGTATATTGTATAATTTGATATTAAACTGTAGAAATAAGAGAGCAAGGCGATGAATGAAGGCAGTGAAGGCGCGTAGTTAGTAAAAAAAATCGCGAAAATCGCACACTAAATTCAATCTACGATACAGTAAATATTTTCAAAGAGCTTCTATTTTCTCGTTTAAACTGTTGGTCATGCGTTCTTTTACTTAAAATATGGACTGTGGTCTTCAAATTAATAAGTTTAAAATTAAGTTTACATAGGGACCATTTAAATGAACTAAATCTAAGGTACGCGAATTTCAGTAAACATGCTTTGGCGTCGAATGTTCAGCTTTTGTAAACAGATTTTTTGCCGTCTCATTATTGAATAGTTAAAAATCAATTATTATCTCTTTCTTACATCGCGGACGTAAATTTTACACTTTTTTTTTATTTTCAAACGGAAATAGAATTTCCCGACACGAATATAGCGTTACCGTCAATATTACACAGACCGAATTGATCTTAAGTACCGATCGAAAGTAATCTTTGGAATTTAATAATTTATAGGTTAGTTTTTACTAAAATAATTTTGTATTCGAGTACATTAGTAAGGTAAAAAAAGATTTCAACGGTTTTACGAATCTGTCAGGCCTTGACGTTTCTCTTCTTCCAACATGGCGTCCAATTCATCTGTTAGGTTGGCCAGCATGTTGCCTATGTCGTTTAGGACGTCGACGGTTTCCGTAGCCTTGTTGTCGTCCTTATGTTCAGGGAGGGGGTGGTTGGACTTGATGTCCGGGTTCCGCGGCGGAAGGCTGGAGAGGCCGATGCCAGCTCGGCCGTAGTCAACGGTGTGCGGTCTACCCGCGATTTGTCCACGATTTTGTTTTATCGTACCCGCGTTTTCATTCGCGAATGGAATGCTGTCTGATTCTGTACTGGAACTGGACTGTAATAAATGAAAGAAACGTATCATATACCTATCATAAAGTGTTAAAATATGTAGCAACTTTATAATTTCCCTTGCTTTGCCTGTGGTTTTACCCACATACACTTAAAAACGCCTAAACTAAACAAAAAGTACCTAACCCACACCACAACTTTGGCTATTCCGGACTAAAATCTGTATCAGAGCTAAATTTTATCCAGATCTGGTTAGTCGTTTAGCCCTTTTGGTGTACAATCTTTACACTTTATTTGTACGCGACAATACGAGGCATAACAAGAAGGGGCATCTTCTTGTATTCTACTTCTTCCGTCATTTTATTGATTTTATTTCTTATGCGTATTATTGCTTTCTAGCGATTTCTTCCAGACAATCTTAGGATTAAGAAAAGCAAAACAAGAGACTACTGGAGTATGACAACATGCGACTTGTAATAATATAACTGTTGGAACTTTTTTGGGAGTTGTCGGATAAATTAACCGTTTTGACGACCTCCGTGGCGCAGTGGTATGTGCGGTGGATTTATAAGGCGGAGGTCCTGGGTTCGATTCCCGGCGGGGCAGATTGAAATTTTTCTTAATTTGTCTTGGTCTAGCTGGTGGGAGGCTTTCGCCGTGGTTAGTTACCACCTTACCGACAAAGACGTACCGCTAAGCGATTTAGCGTTCCGGTACGATGTCGTGTAGAAACCGATAGGAGTGTGGATTTTCATCCTACTCCTAACAAGTTAGCCCGCTTCCATCTTAGATTGCATCATCACTTAACATCAGGTGTGATAGCAGTCAAGGGCCAATTTGTAATCATTAAAAAAAAAAAGTTATAATTACCTTGAAGCTAGCATCGGAGCCGGTCCTGATTTTGTCATCTTCATACCTCCGCGGCGGGGAAGACGGCGCAGGAGGCGGCGGGAGCAACCCCGTACTATCCAGAGAAACGCTCAAAGAATCCGAACTAGGATACGCAGGCAAGCTCAGTGGAAGACTCTTCTCCGGATGAATTTCAACCGTAGTCTGTCCGAATCTAGTGAACGGAGTGTACTGAGAGCTCTGTCTCTTAGGAGGTTCTGGCGGCGGTTTCCTTGCCACGTGAGGACTTGCCCCGTAAGCCACGCGCTGTAATCGCGCGGAATATGCGATCTCGTCATACGTGTAATCGGGGGATTTGTCTCTATATGCAGGTGTAGCTTGGATTTTAGCTACCGGTCGGGGTCTGACGAGTCCCCTAGGACGCGGTAAGGTCCCTCCGCCTTCGTAAGAGCTGTCGTTAGTTGGCGTTATGTCCCCGTCGTCGTACGAACGCCGCCATTGCCCTCCATAGTAGAACCCTGTTTCTGGGGAGAACGTTGTATGAGACGTCCGCTCCGCTGGGTCTTCTAAGCTTTCAAGTGATTTGCCTCGTGGATGACGTATCTGTAATTTTAAAAGTGGTTATATTTGTATGTAAGATATTCGGTGAGATGCTTGTTTTGCAAAATGTTGCATCATCTGTAAAGTAGGCCTCATGTCATATTTATGACTAGCGGACGCCCACGACTTACGCTACAAGAAATTCCATTTTGTAATTTGACAAAAAGTAGTCTATGCCCATTCTGAGGCTCTAGACTCTCTCTCTCTAGAATCTCTTTGCTAAATTTCATTTAAATAGGTTCGGTAGTTTAGGCGTGATTGCATAACAAACAAATAGAGATAGTTTCGCATTTGCTATATTTGTATAGATAGAGCAGAAACATCATCATCAAAAATCTAAATAAGTTGGAAACCTTTATGATTTTAACTTGTTATTGTCTTGTGTTTAACTTAAGACTTAATTTTTACGATTTAAGTAATTCCTATTTTACCAAACATTTTGCAAAAGAAGCTTAAACAAAAAATATCTATTAATTATTGTACTTGGTATTAAATTATATTAAAAGTATTCATATTATTTACAGCTTCAACAGTTTCCAAAATAAAACTTACAAACAATCACAGCTTAAAACGTTTTGTTTAGAGTTGTACATGCTAATAAAATACTTGTTACCATACTTATATTATTAATAAACGTATTAAAATATTGCTTATTAGTTTCAGAGTTAAAATATATTTGCATTAATCGTAGGTACCTACAATATTTTGTCCATAACAATAAAATTAAATACTATTCAAAATATCATGCTAAATTGTTAAAATTATAATTATTGTTACTTTAATCTACCGTGCAGTCTAGAAAAATAGCTCCGAAAAACACCTAAGTACTAAAAAATAAGGCCACACAAACATCGAAAGACGCGTTCATAAAGTCTGGTGCACAGAAAAGCCGGGTGCTGAGGAATGTCAAGTGACATCTGCCAAAGTGTCATACCTGGATGGGGACCAAGTCTGTGCCACATAGGGGCGTCGGTATGGCGTCAAACTTTAGATCGGGGGGTTTATTGTAACTCCTCGCGTGTCTCTCCCAGGGCTGGTAATGCTCCCTCGGATATAAATCCTTCTATGTCCAAGTGCGGTTTGTGTTTGGAAAAAGAAAAGAAAACAAAACATTCACATGCTGCTTCGGGCTGTGGTATGAGGTGGATGCGGCGGTCGACGTGTGGGGACAGCTCTGCGACTATTTTTTTCTTTGTAAATTGTCTATGGTAAATATATTTTTCATCTGCGATGTCAATCACAGATGACAAGTAATATAATTTTTATAGAGTCGCAAAGGTGTTTGTTGGCAGCGACAGTGATGGCGATGGAAAAGAGACTTCTAAACGTCTAAGCGTAAACGAAAATTGATTTACGAACGTATGGGGAAAACTGTAATTAAAATTTCGTAATAAAGGCACACGTTTGACCGAAATGGCAGTGACGTCATTATGGTCGACGACGGAATGCTTATGAAAGTTTAGCCAATTTTTATAGGTTGGTACTACAATATTTTCCCGTTACGTGTCCTATTTGGTTCAGCAAAGAAATCAGTGACATGTATACATGGAGCTATAGACAACATCTAAAGCCCTAAACGGCCTTAAACAATATTATTAGATATTACTATAACGCATTGTTATTCTAAGCGATGTTAATTTAACTTTTAGAAATGTTAGATTAATCATTTCAATCAATAGAGATCCCTCGGTTAAAATAAAATAAATTTAAATTATTTATTAGTATTTAATAGAAACTAAATAGGCAGTCGTTGAAACAAAGTGATGGTAAATGAAATGGATAAATGAATGATTAAACAAATGTAGGTCAAAATTAAAATATTAAATAAATAAAAAATAACTTAAGAAAACTGTATTGAAGTGATGTCGTTTAAAAAGAAGAATTTTCATAGACAGTAAGCTAATTGCTCTATGGTCTGATACATTTGAAAATTATTATGAAAGTGGATACACAAAGTTAGAAATAATAAATTACTGTAATCTTTAATTCAATATTGACAATAAATTTTGTCCACCCTCACAATATAAGTCATCTAGAAAGGAATCTAGGGCTAAAACATCACTACAAACACAATAAAAAAAATAAAGCGACTTGTCTATGCGCACCTGTCCGGGTACTCGTGTGAAGTCGAGCGAGCCCTGGTTACTGATGCTCCGTTTGCCTGCTCTGATATCTTTGACTCTTTTGATTGCAAGGAGGATCTTCTTTTGATGACCTAGACGGACGATGCCCATGTCTTCCAAATCCTGTTTTGAAAATTCATGTAGGAGTTAGCGTATTAAAATGACTAAATTAAATTTCTTCTTTGAGGATACAAAAATGATAACAATAACGTCAATCTTGGGTTCCTAAAGCAAAAAATTGACTTTAAAATATTTATGATTTAATGCATAACAGAGAAAAAAAATAAAAGGTAAATAAAAATGTTCTTTAACCCTTATATCTCAACAGAGTGACGAGGAGAGTAATTTACACTAATTACACTAATTTAGGATAAAATATTTAAATTAAAAGTCAGTGGCGCCTCGACTGCAACATAGCTAACGAAAATGTCAAACGATGGTAGAATGGCTTGTGTTATGGGTAGGTACTGGGATCACTTACGAATATTTATAATAAGCACGTATGTTAATAAGTATAATTAAGTATATGGATAAACACTAAAATATAGTAGTACGAATCGCAGACACGACTTTGGATACAACAGAGTCATTTTCCACTGCGCCACTCTGCCGTCAAGTAATAACTAGAAGGTATGTACAATATAAATATAAAATTTTAATTTATATTTGACCTAATAGGTACCATTAAAAAGGTAAGGCACCACAGGGAATAGACAACAATAGACAATAGACAATGCGACAGTTACCTCCCAGGCGAGTTGCGTGACGTCGTGCACGGTGCGGTACCCTTGCGCCACCAGCGCCGGCCCGTACTCCTCCAGCCGCAGCAGACGCAGCCACTCCTCGAGCGATCCCTGGGGAATGCGAACATAACAATGCCTTCTTTATTTTTATTGGATAGTGTTAACCACACTATTAGGTTATAATAACCTCCAGCTGGAGATTCAAATCCACATATCTTTGATTGTCGCGATCAGTGGGGCAAGTGTGAGTTTTTCACCGAGCGACTGCGTACAAACGTACTCACACGTAACGTCAAATTATATAGAAAAAAAGCGTATACTCTCACTATAACTAGATGGCGCTACACCAATTCCATATAAAATTTGCGTTTACTGTTCTCGATACCGACGCGGTAAAATCTTACACTAGGCACACAGAGTGAACTATTTATGAACCACAGATCCTATACTGCCTGCTCCAAAATTATGCATGTTATCACATTTCAAGTTTACAACAGGTGTTAGGCCTGTAATTCATCTAGTATCAACTTTAAGCAAATTACAATAACGTTACGAATTACGTTTATTTTCAAAAAAGAAAATATCAATTCCTATCCTATGTCTTGTCTTTAGGAGAGATTTACGTTTCTGGGAGTGCATTCAGAATTAGGGCAATGACGTAAGTAACTCAGTCTATGCAGGCTATCGAAGTGTGGAATGCGCTCGCAGTGACCATACGATAATAAAAGACACTTGATATCTTAAAAAATACCGTCAAATCTTCTTTTTCTGCTTCTTTGCTGAACATATGCTGTCTTTGCCAATTATCACATTAAATATATAGTAGGTGGTTTTAAAGGCTTTAATACTAACCGGAATATAATCAGGCAAATTGTCAGGCACGTTCAGGTTAGCGAGCTCGGCTTTTAGTCTTTTGCGATGGTTTGGTTTCTTAATGCCAACAGCCGTCAGGTCTTCAGGTGTCATCCTGGTAACTGTCGGCAGATCGTAACCGGCTTCTATGAACAGCCTCGCGTACTCCTCCATCTGTAGGTCAGCTAACCACGCGTGGATTATGTCGGAGTCCTGAAAGTATCAGTGGAAATGTGATTATGACGGTAGATCTGAAGTAACTATTGACGGCACAAAATAATGGTGTCCTAATATTGGGTAGAAAACATAGCGTACAATAGAGAAACACATTATATTTTGGAAGCAGTTTAAGGAAGTACCACAAGTTATGCTGATTTCTGTGGCCAAGCAGCATTGCTCTGTATCGATCTGTTAATAGATACAGGCACATGTGGCTTACACCTGGGTAATAATACAACTCTACAGTTTGTAAGATGGTCCTTGCATGTCATATCAAATCTGCTTATAATAGTTTGTCATTTCTAGTCAAGTAGGCGATCTGCTTGCATTCAAGCAAGCTGCATTTATCGAATATATCTTGTAAGGGTCAAAACTAGATAGACAAGTAAAGGTTCTTACAGGTAATCCTTGCGCTATCATCGCCCGAACTCTGTCAACAGTGTCTCCACAGTGGCAGGCGGAGTGATGGTGGTGCGGCATGCGACCCGACGCCCTGCCGCTGTCCAGGGATGCCGAGGAGTGGCGGGACCCCGAGCCGGCTGAACCAGATGACGAGCCTGGACTATCGCGTCCTGGACTCTGGAATATTTATAATTGCATGTTACATATATACATATCACTCTAACATTTTACCTATTTTTAAGTTTTGCACAATGACGTTGTTATAAGATACTGTACGTATGTATTTTATTGATCTTAGGTTACCTTCGTCATTTTATATTAATAGGCTCCACGTGGCTCAATTAATTTACCTTAGAATGTGCGGTCTCATTGCCTATAGTCGGAATGATCATCTACTTAACATATCTCATCTGTGTCATATCAATCCCCGGATCATCGCTCAGGTACAGCTAGTGATCATTACAGTAAAGCAGTACACAGCAGACTTGTTCGTCAGTGGCTGGATGGACGGCAGGAAGATAAAAATGCAGCCGCCAGCTGGATTCTTTTGCCCGAGCTGCTAGCGTCCGACACTTCGTAGGCATCCGACAATGTTTTGCCTTAGTTGGAATGATCATCTATAAATGTTTCTCACCTGTGTCATATCAATCCCCTGATCATCGCTCAGCGCCAGCTGGTGGTGGTAGTACACAGCAGCCTTGTGCGTCAGCGGCTGGGTAGGCGGCGGGAAGGTGAAGGTGCCCCCGCCCGCTGGACTCTTGCCCAAACTGCCGCTTGCACCCGACACTCCGGAGACACCAGACACTGTGCTGCCATAGTCGGAGTGATCATCTGCAAATGAAGATAATTGTTAATATTGTCTAGAAAAGAAAATGAGCCATAATTTTAGTCATAATATTTTCCATTCTCCTCTGGCATATTCAACGAACAAAAAGTTCATCAAACGTCAAGAAGTGATTCTAGTTTAGCTTTCAAGATCTGACCTCGCATATAAACAGTGCAACTTCGATAAAAGTTAGTAAAATTGAAGGAAATCGTTCATCTTTGGTTAATATAACATCATTCTTTTTTCTTCCAAAGCAACAAAAGCACGAGGTAAAAGTTGTTTTACTTAGTTTATTTTCATAATAATATCAGCTTTTTAATTCATCGTGATAATATCTACATAATATAATGGCGTCTTCAAAAGGTCAAAAGAGAACATTTGGGAATTAAATAGCGTTCATTTTAATTTGAAAATTGGCGATAATTCAATTTTATGATTCCCCTAAAATGGCCCTAGCCTACTTTTGATGAATGAATGATATGCACGAACATACCGAAGGTAGAGAATTCTGTGCTTAACAAGATTTTATAATAATATACTACCTTTTTAACTTTCCTAAATAGCTGTATGTAGTTCTATGCGAAATGTAAGTACGTATCAATGGGCCAATAATTATGAAGAACGTTCTGCTTCGTAGAGTTTCTTTATTATTTTTATTAGATAGACATTGATTGGCGGAAGTTCTTTGTAAACAGTAAATAATCGATTTGTTTTGCTATTGCTGCAAAACCGATGAAGCCAAGCGGCAATGCCACTTAGAACTGACAAAAGGCCTCGTATCTTTCCGCTTCGAAAACAAAGCATCCTAAGGAGGTGTTGGTTTGTCAATGTTCAATTGCAAAGAAAGAAAATCATTCTACAGGCGATAGAGCGAGATGTACTCGGAGTATTTCTGTGTAATCGAATAAACAAAGAGAAGAGCAAGTTGCTCAAAGAGTTAATCGCCTCTTTGGCATCCCAGGTTTCTAAAATGGAGAACCCTCAACGGAAAGCGTAGTGTTTATCAGCCTTCCGTTAGTTTACCGACGACAATAAATACTTTGCAAGGAATTGCTCGTTATAAGCGGCTCAAAGAGTGGTGTTTAAAAGTCCTTACAGAAGATCTATGACGATGACTGCTCATTTTATTTTATACAGTAGTGTATGAAGGAGTTTACTTGTCTTGTAGCCAAGGCTGTACTTAAGTGTAGGTGCTATAGCGTGCAGAACGCGACCCGGGTCACCGCCAACGGAAATACGCACCTGGTAATCATTGGTTGCCCTGTCTTGTGTATTTAATCCTTTAGTTACAGTCTTACCTCTTGTGTGTGAAGGCGTGTCTGGAGGCTGCGGATAGGCCTGCTCCTCACATGACGCGTACCCCTGCGAGCCGAAGCTGGACCCTGAGTGTCGGTGCTGCGGAGTACCGAACGCGTCCCCAGGCACCGCAGGCGGGGGCACACGCTTGGCAGTCGCCGTCTTGCCGGCGCCGCTGCCACCGCGCGACATTCCGCCCACTGGAATACAAGATATAACTTATGTTAACATAATCTGTAAAGTAAATCTGAATATCAATCCAAATAATCTCCAATACATCAGCTTTGTATACTAAATTGTAAAATGTATTTGATGTGAAGAGAATCACTAATGATCTGTATGATAGAACTTCTAGATTGAAGTAAAAGAAGAGGTATGCAGAAAATATATGATTCCATAGATCCATTTTATCCTACACTGAAAAACATGAAGATATTCACAGTTAGACACTAACGACATGAGAAAAAGTTAACGGGCGACAGGCAAGATAAATTGCTCTATTTTGTGCGTTACTTTATCCATTCCAAAAAGTTGTATATCTGTCTCATTGTCACGGAAAGTGCCACAGGATAAAATTAACGGCATCCCAAGTTCGTCAATGTGCTTGTAGATGTAGACGAGTAAAAACCCGTATAAAAGTAATAACTTTGTAAGCCACTGCCTGGCCAGATGCCCAAACGATCGGAGAAAATATTATGGAAGCGAACAGACGCAAAGATCATAATGTAGCCATAAAAAGAAATAGCCCGCCCCAAACAATGGGCAAAATAAGCTCTTACATAATTAGATGCTTATTATGTTTTCAATATTCTTTGAAAGTGATGAAATAAGCCCGCCTATTTATAAAACGCTGTTGTGTAACGATTTCTTAAAATAAAATTCCTTTAGAACTTCGCCATTTTTTCCTTCATAAACCTAATAATAATCTATTTTCGTTCGTTTAAAGTCGATGGAAAATCGTTCACGGTTCACGCCTACTTATTCTTATAATTCCATTATTATCCCTAATGGAACCCTTAGATGAAGCCAAAGTAAATCGCATTTGCGTCATCGCGGCTTCAAACGCCGTTATCTGCTTTGTGCGGGACGTCAACCGCATTAACGAAATGAGTAACATTCATCCCTGTTCCACCCGTTGCGATAAGCGAAAGGGGAGGCTCGGGAGAGTTTAGTACGTAATAACCTAAAAACATCATCAATCATGATCGGCCTCTGGCGAAGATCGGGCCGGATCCGATCGGACAGCTAATTGTTCGTGGCGAATCGATAACGCTAAGTAATGACCGAGAAAAAATCGCCATTAAAATAATCGAGATGCAAACATTAATCGGCAAAAACTCCCGACTTTGATAGCCGTCTGGAGTGTGAAACTTTCGGTAACCGGCGTAATTGCAAATGTTTTAGCGGAGCCGAGGACGGGGGAAGATATTAAAACTTTTTGCGAGATTGTTTTGCGTAAAACGTGGAAGGAGAGAAGAGTTTTTTTGTCTACGAAATTCGTGTACAATTTCCAACAGTTTATGAAGAGTTTTTCGGTGCATGAAGAGGAACTAACTTTCTGTACAATGTAACGAACAAAAAGTTGTACGTCTTCCAGTCTTAATTTAAGATTTGCATTCCTTTTTTAACTTTCAATTTGGTGTTCGAATAAAGAGTCTGTTTGCAATAAACATTTTAAAGGTTCCGTTATGCTATCAGCGTTCAGTATTATTTATTGCTCCTCCAACACGGCAGACATTTCGCCACATCCGAATCCGGCTGCGGCTCTTAATAAAGAGAAATTATGTCTTCAATTACTTGCACGCAAACCGTTTGCATATTAAGCCAGCCATTACGATATAAAATTTGGTTATTATAATAGCACGCGATATTCGAATTTGTTTATTTTAATGTGAGCATTCGGATAGCTTCTAATCTTAACCAATAGTTTGCTGAAAGTCAAGGTTGTTTATTGTTCTACTAAACAATACAGTAACTGTGAAACTTCATCTAATGTTGCTCTCTTTGAAGATCACAATACTATCTGTTTCTCATGACTCAGCTGACGCTTCCGATAGCTCACTAAGATGATTATGTGCAAATGCATTAATAAGCAGCAACAATGTTATGACTGTGAATCGATTGTTTCCCAGAGTTCTCCAGAATTCTCAAAATATGAATACATTGCCTGGTAATGTAAATCTCAATACTTAAGTAGAAAAAACAAACTCATGTAGTAGCAAACGACAGTTTAAATTCTGAAATACAAATCTTGTTACAATTAGGTATAATTTATTTTGGAATAAGAAGGCATTATCGTACAGTTTTACGTTATTTTGCAAGTATTTCAACAGGATTCTTGTTTCATAAATCTGGTTATCTGTACAGGGGATATGTAGCAGGATGCGGGGTGCGCTAAGGCCCCGTAATCTAGCAAATGTTACCGCCTACTTAATATTATCGCTGCAGCCGGCTCATGATGTGGCGTCATTAGGGGTTCATCATCCTGGTATCATAATTTATTGACACAATCTCTCATAATGGAGTGCAAGTATTTTCAATATAAATACTTCAACTCCATTATTTTTAACATCCTAAAAACGGAGGAGATTCTCAATTCGACGCGTATATATTTTTGTATGTAGGACCATGCGTAACTTTTTACAGAGTAGTCCGATTTTATTTTACGATTTTGTGTTACTTTTTCTTCATAATATTTATTTTTAGTTATTAAAAGCCTTGTCCAGTGGTTAGCTTATTTGGCTTTGGATTTTAAGGTCATGTGTTTCGAGTCCTGGGTTGGGCTGTGAAGTACTGAAGACCATTATCATTAATATTAGATAGTGATCGTTACGTAGGTTAACATTATATTTAATATAAGGAGGGAGGCCTGGCCTGGCCTTGTAGTATTATAAAAGGCTGATAATGATGACTGTATAGTTTTTCTTTGGAATTTTAGTCGGAAGAAATAAGCATGGTACTTTCCCGGATAAACTGGGTCAAAATCGGCCCTGTTACTATTAACTGAAAAGTGAAAGTGTGATACCAGTGCTGTAATATACGAGAGCGAATCAAAATAAGATTGATCAGAACAATCAAGTAACTGATACGCTTATCACGACGGTAAATAAATGTCGGACAAGACCGCGTGACCTTATTACGACTCGTAGCATCATGACTGAATGATGGTTTTTGATTGGAAGTGTTCGGTAACAGCTCGCATGTTATATGATGATCTAAGGGAACCCACTTCCAAAATACTGTCAATATTTTTGGGAATGTGAAGAAGAGCATGTACCAAATATGTATACTTTAAATAGTCATAACATAAAGCGCAATTTTATTACATTTAATTCATTATAATCATGACCTCAGTCAGGTAGCTCCATAATATCATCAACAGCCGGTGGACGTTTATTGACACTGCCCCTCGTAACGATTTACAAACTCCATGATGCAAGCCGTCTGAACCTGAACCCAGTAAGTAGCTCTCTACAAGCTACTTGATATCGCCCGTCCGACCAACACTGCGCTATCCGATACGGGTACCCTGGGATCCCATCACCCCTCAGCTCTTATACTATAGGCTCTACCCATTGTCACAGCTTTGAAACTCGTTGAGCTACGTTGGTTACTTTGGTTCTTTTGATCATTTCTAATTCACATAATTAGACGTATGTATTGACATGCCAAGTTACAATGTACTTAGTAGGTATTCCTTATAAGTATTCGTACTGATTCTTATTATACACACAACCAAATTAAATGTTGTTAACACCAAAACGAAGTACAACTAATGATTGAAAAGGCAACAAGGAAGTAGTACAAGTCGTTCCCAATTAGCGGGATCCCATCAGTTCAATCAATCGGCCGCGGTGAGGCTTCGCGATAATCCCGGAGTACGCCCAATACGATTAGTACGAACTTGCTAATCTGCTGTTCACCGCTGCCGGCTTGATAATTGAGAGATTAACTTGTATGTAGGTCACGAGGAGGGGTGCTCTGAAGACACTGCCAACACCATACATATGTATAGGCAGCTTATAGATAAACACATAAGTGAACGGAGTTTGAGAACTGTTAGAGGTGTTATATCACATACACATAGTACAAGTACATGCATGTGCCATTCATGGAAGTTTAAAGAAAAAAAATAAGTGTTAGAGTATAACAGCAGTATCAGTTCCTTGCCTATTTATGCAATCAAGTATTCTATCATAGACATAGATATAGCAGATACATGCATGTCCTATTCTTAGGTGGGGAATTTACAGATAAACAAATAATAGATAGAGTTTCTTAGAAGTAGAATAAGAAGAAGTATTACCTTCCTACCTCCATGTAGGTTATTTATGCAACCATTTTATTCCGGCCGGAGTATGGTTGCCGGTGTAATTATAGACATACTCGTATGAGGTGTATGTAATCTCTATGCCTCAGGTGGAGAGGCGTAGAGCAACGCCGTGTTTGTACTTGTAGTTTCTACCATTTTCTGTAAACTGCTCTGTTGCAGGCGATAGTATGTGTGCTGGGTAGCACATAGCTTCTTGCATCGATTGTATTTAATATTAATGAGAAAAGAGAGGCTATGGAGATTCCTGGACTAATGCAAAAATAAGTAAAATTTTGTATATGTCAGATATATTAATATTAAATTGTAAGTTTTTCATTGACTTTTCGATGGAACATTATAGGCTTGGCTTCTACTTAGAGTTAGAGAACTTCTTAACAGAAAAACTCCATACTTGATACTTCGATCTACGTGCTAGTCTTATGATTCGAAACATAGCTTACCACTGGGCCAACGTGGCAAGGAAATAGATATAATGAAGTCAAATAGGTTTAGTTAGTTACGTGTAAGCAATAAAACCAAGTAATTTACTACTCCGTCTATTTAAATACTGAGGTAAATTGCAGTATTATTCAATCGGACAGGTGTAAAATTGATAAATATATAGGCAATAAGCAACCACAAGACCATGACAAGCTGTTTGTCTTTTATAGCTATTACGAATTGAGATTTCATATATTTTAATACTTGTAAAGGTACATTTAGTATGTACAGTAAATTAATAGAATCGAATGAAATACATGTGTTTACTGGGATATATTTTATGTAGACGGCCAGTCAAGTAATGAGGTCATGGTGTGAGGGATACATTTGTAAGTATATATTTGTGGCGTAATTACCTTGTTAAATATACAAAATTGGATCGATTTTGGTAGCTCATATTCTTATGAAATATTTAGAGTATGGGTTCTTTTCACGCTTAATCGAGCTAATATGACCAAAAAATCAATCTACCATTACAGATAGATAAGTAATCTATCGATTTGATCACAGCTAAATGATTGAAGGATTATATCAACAACAAAAAAGATTTGATTTGTAGGTACAACCTAAAATGGTCAATGATTTTAGACGCTTTTTATTACAATACTAGTGGACGCCTACAGTTTAATTTAACCACCCGCGTAATTTCCGTGGGAATTTCGGGATAAAATGTAGACTATGTGTTATTCTGATATGTAAATTATGTTATTGTGATGTAAATTATGTTACTGTGAAGTTTTATTATCATTCAGTAGTTTTTGCGTGTAACAGTAACAAATATCCATCCATACATACAAACCTTCGTCTATATTAGTAAGATATAATTAATAAGGATTGTTCTTTTAGATATATTTTTTAATAATTTTCATATTTTACAAGGTCATAATACCTCCCGTATGTCACATGCATCATTATTTAACATCAACTGAGTTCGCAGTTTCCTGTCGTTAAGTAAAGTAAGCAGCCACTTAAAGTTTTTACTTCACGTTCAAGTCACGTTAAGTCTACGGTCGGTCCCAGTCATTATCACTAACCTGATAATAACCATTATGTCTAAGAGAAAACAACACGTGCCTACGAAAAGCATTTAAAGCTAATGATCTACAAGCCAGACCATGATAACAACGTTCTCAATAGATTAAAGATGACGTGGCTACGTAATTATTTTGTGAAGTTTCGCTCAATTACGAAAAAAAATTTAATCATATACAAAATGTGCGAAAGTCATACTTTTCTTTCGTGGGGACGTGCCCGTGTCGTATCCTCCACCTCGCCAGCCCGTGTCGTATACGACACGGGCTGGCGAGGTTATGTCGGGACTCTTACCGACTAAAAGCCCACGATGTTCCTGTCTTTACTCGTCACCTGACCATAATTGGACCACGGGAATGAAAGGCTGCTTCCGAGATTCAATGTTCAAGCCAAATTTATTACAAATATAAATTAAATCTTGGAGAACATAGGCCTCACTAAATAGTTTACATCCAAGACCGACAAATAAACAAAATAGTCGATTCATCAAAATAGGATTGTTAATGTAAAAACGACAGAACTCCCCTATATTCAGTAAATTAAAAGTCCATAACAAAAGGCAGTTAACAAAAGATAAAACTTGTAGGTACAAACAGGCTTGAAATGGGGAATCTAGATCAGACGTTTGAAATTCGCATTTTTTCCGCCATTTCTACGTTATTAGAATGCGGCGCGTTGCTCTTGTTTGGGCCGCTTCCGAAAACACGGAAAATGCAATACGTCTCGCATACTAAAAAATATAGAAAGTGGACTTTAGCCTGTTATCAGTTTATTAATATCTACCTAGATCGCGTTTTGTAGTATTTTCAATATTATGTTTAATTGAGAACCTGTTATAAATATTCTGGAAAGTATTCTTAGCTAAAATATTGTTATTTTAGGTATCAATTTTATAGATAAATAAAACGCTATTTATATACCTATCTATCATTCTATACTTGTTTTTTGTATTTCATTCTCTTGACTTTAATTATAGTTATATATTTAAGTTCAGTATAAGGTTTGTTACAGGTATTAGGATTGTCTTCTGAAGACCCTTGTGTTGGTCTAGTGATTAGCCTATGTAGCTTCGATCACGGGGCCCTGGGTTCGATTCCTGGAATAATTCTGATCTTTTTTATTCTTCTATAAAATGTTTAGTACATTCCAAGCCCGGAGTTGGTGGTGTTACACCCCCGTGCCTCGGAGAGCACGTTAAGCCGTCGGTCCCGGTCACTATCATCAACATCTGATAGTGATCGTTAATAAATGAAACATTATCACCCTAAGCCCGCCAACCCGCATTGGAGCAGCGTGGTGGGTGTACGCTCCATATCCCCTCTCCTATAAGAAGGAGGCCTGGCCTGGCTGTAGTGGGCCGTTAATAGGCTGATAATGATGATCAAAGTTTTCTTTTTTTTTTGCTACGGACAGGACCAAATGGAAAGCTTTGCAGGAGGTCTTTATGGAAGGACAATGGACGTGTACGAACGAGAACCGATCAGCAAAAAACAAAAAAGAGAAAATAAAAGAAAAAAAAAGAAAACCTATCATTTACTGTTAATTAAATAATTGATTACATTATAAAACTTAATTGAGAATACCAAAATAAATATCTTTATTTGCTGAATTCGGGCGGCTAAGAAACGCGGGTTTTGAAGTCTCAGAAGTTTTATGAATGTATATAATGATGATACTTAAACGCATTATTAAAAAATCAACAACAACATAATGTTGCAGATACTCTTAATAACCACGAAAGATGACAGCATAATCAATTCATCAAGGTCCAACATGCATGTCGAAAATAATTACCAAAATATAATCACGGTTTCCCATAACGACATGTTTAATTATTTTGTGCTTACTTATTACGACTTAATCGCACCAAAGTAACTGTGGTGGACCTAAAATTATTTATTAAGCAACGGCTAATGGGCGGTGCCTTGTTAAAATAAGATTGACTTGTTAAAAATGAAGTCTTAATCATCGAAGGCTTAATCAGAGGTTGCGAGGTAAGTTGTAATTAAATTGTTCAAGCACGTAAAGTACAGTGGGCCTTACGACTATAATATTCTCATTGGAATAGAAAACCAGGATCCCCGGAAAATACCATGGAAGGAAGAACGATGGCAGCTTATTTGATAAAGGTAGTTCGTTGAAAAACGGCCGCCATGGTTTCTGCCACAATGCACTATTGTTGTGTATTGTGATCCCGTGTAAAATGTACCTTAGACTTGGAATGCCTAAAATTGGCGGACACAGGGTAGCCGTATTTTACAGTCTGGGCTGAAAATTTAGATGTACTTCAAAATCAATTTATACACTGCGCAGGCATACACCTCGTGTACAGAGCGGACTAGACTAGACTCTGACTGCTGCTTTGAAAGCCGATGATCTCATTTTTCAATAAAATTTAGCTTGAAGTAAATTGTAACAACACTAATTCAACGCGGACAAAGTCGCCTACTTCATCTAGCACTACACATAACAATTAACCTATTAAGCAAGTATCATTAAACTGAAAAATTAATTAACCCGCATCAACTCGACAACCGTCAAACCTTTCTGAACGGACGTAAGCTTTCACTTTCATGGAGCTTTTAACAACGCTGTTCAAATTAAACTGAATCTTATCCTTAGGTAATAAAACACATAATCGTTTACTTAACCCTTAAATATGAGCACAGGAATACATGATAAAGTAATTAATGTCTATCTGTATATTGCGGGGTGTAGCGTGCGTGATAAGAGACTAACGCTATCTTAAATATCTTAATAGAGATAATAATACCGTTCTCTAAGTGGACTGTACTGTTATTTATAAGTTAGTAAGGCCCCGCGCAGTCAGAAAGCTTTCAGGTGTTGTTAGCGTTCTCTGCAATTATTGCATGTATGTTGATTTGAAATAGCACTCATCCAATAGTTTCTAAATACCAGCCGCACTGGAGCAGCGTGGTGAGTCGATGCTCCATACCTGCTCTCCTATAAGGAGGGAAGCCTGACCCTGTTGTGGGTCGATAATAGGCTGACGATGATGAATAATTCCTAAATAGCAATTTTTATAGCTTTTAATTGGGGGTCCACGGGTCCATAAATTTGTCAAAATCCGCAGTAAAACATAAAATTCTTAATGCAAATCTTGTACTTGCGATGCGTGTACGTTAATTTTTATGTCTAATAACCATCCGATATATAAACGATTAAACGATTTCCGTGCTTTTGTCATTCCCCCTGAATACGTCCATGCTGACCACTATGATATATCATTTCTATTTTAGACATGCGTGCTTTATAAGAAGGCTCAGAGTCACTCAGCGGGCGATGGAAAGAGCAATGCTTGGAGTATCTCTGCGTGATCGAATCAGAAATGAGGAGATCCGCAGAAGAACCAAAGTAACCGACATAGCTCAGCGAGTCGCAGAACTGAAGTGGCAATGGGCGGGGCACGTAGTTCGAACAGCTGATGGACGTTGGGGGTTCAGGGTGGTAGATTGACGACCCCGCACCGGAAAGCACAGCGTTGGTCGACCCCCAACCAGGTGGACTGACGACATCAAACGAGTCGCAGGGAGCCGCTGGCAACAGGCGGCTCCGGATCGTTGTGTTTGGAAGTCCCTAAAAAAGGCCTATGTCCAACAGTGGACGTCTACAGGCTGGTAATGATGATGATGATGATGATGATTTTAGACATTTTTGCACTCCTAGGAACTTATTGATGAGTACCTATCTAAAGTATTCGAACAATTAGAGAAATGGGTCCAAAGCGAAAACAAAGAAGCGCATTATCAACCAGTCGACAACAATATCGGTCATTACGGTTACAATTGCCCTGCTAATGGTTTAACCGGCGGTAATTAGTTGCGCAACTGTTGTACGGTGGCCCAAATTGTGTTATGAAGCCGGAAGGTCCCGGGATTTCTAACAACTTAAAATTAAACTTTTGACAATCCTTTCTGACTGTAATTGACTTGATTCTAGCTGGAGTATTCACTTTCTTGTCAGCAATTTCCATCCTAATAGCCTAATAATAAAAGCACCGACATTTTCGAATTCGTTTAAGGGATCTTCATCGTATATGCCAATATACCATCTCGATAGAGTCAGTTTTCATAGAAATAACTCGCATCAAAATTCGTCCATTCGTTTAGAAGCTATGATACCACAAACATTCACACATACTAGAATACAGATAAACACGTCAAACGTATTAGGAATAACTCGCACCTCGAACACACTCGAAGTAAACATTTTTAATACCTAAAAAGTTCATATATACTAATAAAGATGGATTTGTTTTTCCTCTTTTCAAACTCTCTGACAAACTCTTTCGCTTTATAGTAGCAGATTGGAGATTTTTTGACAAAGATAAAAAAATCGTTTGCGGTTGTGTGCGAGGTTTGCCGCCCATGGCAAGCAGGTATCTGTGAGAATTTACCCACGTAAAAAAAGACTAAAAACTTCGTAAAATAATACTGATTAACGATGCAACATGGCCACCGCATTGAGTGGTATCGGTGCAGGCGCGATGCGGCAGTAGGCACTAAACTGTCATGCCACTAATTATTGAGCCAAGCTAAACAATTTCACTGCTGCACACTGCAGACTGCAGACGCTATTGTCTGTGTCGGCAATCAAATTAATGCTGCTCAAATCGGCTCTCGTTATTGATTGGCGAATGGGGAAAGGATTATTTTGAACTGTACGAGTATAAACAATGATAATAATTTATTATTCTATTTCTTTATTATAGTTAACTTAACGTAATTTTTTTCATAATTCTGTACTAGAGGACCGCCCACGGTTTCACCCGTGTAGTTCTTGTTCCCGTGAGAATTTAGGAATAAAATGTGTTATTTTGATATGTAAGCTATGTTATTGTGAAGTTTCATCAAAATCCGTTCAGTACCAAACATATGTACACACCTACACACACATATACTTTCGCCTTTATAATAGTAGTGTGATTACGTATTACATTTATTTCAAGTTTGTTTCTTTTTTAAGAATTGATAGATAACTTAGGAGTTAAATATGCGTACTTACTTTTTTTTATCGACTACAAGTTGAACCTTGACTGCTATCACACCTGATGTTAAGTGATGATGCAGTCTAAGATGGAAGCGGACTAACTTGATAGGAGTAGGATGAAATCCACACCCCTATCGGCTTCTACACGACATCGTGCCGGAACGCTAAATCGCTTGGCGGTACGTCTTTGTCGGTAGGGTGGTAACTAGCCACGGCGAACGCCTCCCACCAGCCAGACCAAGACAAATTAAGAAAAAACTCATTTTTGCCCCGCCGGGAATCGAACCCAGGACCTCCGTCTTATAAATCCACTGCGCATACCACTGCGCCACGGAGGCCGTTAAACGTTAATGAATATTGCCTTAAATTTTCGTAAATAAAACAGAATGTGTACGTAATAAGAGACACAGAGAATGTGTGTAGTTTTTATAAAATAATCAAAAATTTAGATGGAACGGTAAATTATTTTTTTTTGTTTTTCCGTTTTTTAATTCCGGATTTTAATGGTTTCCATTAGCAAGTTTAATGCTAAACCTGAAAGCTTATTTGAGATTAGACGTAGGAAATGAGTTTGTCTTAAAAAACATTTCCTTTCCAGTCATGTATTTAACTACTTAACACACTAAATCTTAAAAACGGTAATAGCTACGGTAAACGGTACAGATAATACAAAGTATGGGTAATTATAAACGAATATATAAATTGGATACAGTATTTACTAGCAACTATGATTATATTAAGCTCTCT
This sequence comes from Mycalesis mineus, assembly GCA_034621355.1. NCBI lineage: Eukaryota > Metazoa > Arthropoda > Insecta > Lepidoptera > Nymphalidae > Mycalesis > Mycalesis mineus. The sequence continues at coordinate 14,006,615 of CM067891.1, read as the reverse complement.
GTAGTGCTACTTGGCGCTTACACCTAATTACTTAAAGCCACACGTAAATTTAATTATTACCGAATACGGCCGAGTGTTTAATAACTAATTAGCTAACAGTTATCCATTAGCTCTCCCGTTATGAATCACTTACACACCATACAATGTTACCACGGTAATAGTATGTATACAGTATTTTAACTCGGCCTATCTTTGAATTTAAATGCCTACAGCCGCACGGTACGTAAACATGCTAGGGCTGTCGCCTCCAGCATTTTAATTACATTTGCCTACTTTGTGTTTCCATTTAGTTTCGTCACTGCGGTACAGCTGAGGCTGTCTTACATGTCGAGCGCATACCGAGATCGAGGCGCGTAGGTATAGCTCGCGCTTCGTGCGCTTGTATGAAGTTGGAATATTGTATAGATAATATATATTAGCGTGTTGTTCCTTCAATAGTATGGATGGGTATTAATTGATCGTTTACTACTAACTAACGGTTACTAGGCAACCGGACTGTCTCAGAATTAGCTGTTAATAGCTATATCCGGGGTAATTCCCGGATAATTAGTGTATTTTGTAGTCAATTAATGTTAATAGACACTTGAAAGGTTCAATCTTATTATCTTAGACTTCTTAAATAATTATATAAAAATTGTTCATCGATCTTACTTATATACCTTTGACGACCTCCGTAGCGCAGTGGTATGCGCGATGGATTTATAAGACGGAGGTCCTGGGTTCAATTCCCCGCGGGGCTGATTGAGATTTTTCTTAATTTGTCATGGTCTGGCTGGTGGGAGGCTTTCGCCGTGGCTAGTTACCACCCTACTTACAAAGACGTACCGCCAAGCGATTTAGCGTTCCGGTACGATGTCGTGTAGAAACCGGTAGGGGTGTGGATTTCATCCTACTCCTAACAAGTTAGTCCGCTTCCAACTTAGACTGCATCATCACTTAACATCAGGTGTGATAGCAGTCAAGGGCCAACTTGTAGTCGATAAAAAAAAAACGAGCAATTCTTGTAGGTATATAATCTGAAACGGCTCCAAAGATTTTCATAAAATTTTGTATGCAGGAAATTTTGGGGGCTATTAATAAAATATAAAACAATTTCAAAAAAAAGAAACAGGTTTTTGTAATAAATTCTCTGACGATAATTTCAACAATTTAGATAAATAATACATAATTATAAATATTTCTTTGTAATTTTTCACCGGAGTCCATATTCTTAAATTATGCTATTAATTTTCCTTTAACGTTTTTGTAATAAAATGAAAAAAAAAATAACACACAATAGACAGTGTAAAAATTAATTCGTTTCAAAAAGAACAATAACATACCACGCCTAGTAGCGTCTAATTGGTGACAAAAGAAAATAAAAAAACCGATTTCCTCGCTGGCGTAGTATAGTTAGGTTTAATATAAAAATTGTACGAGGCTTAACAGAAGTGGACGTCACATTGGACTTAGAAGAGAACCACTTGTTGCTACACCGATTTCATCTATCCCACGTTGCACGGCGCCGAGACGTGTTGTCTACGGCACCAGAATAGTAATGGGAATAACATTTGTTAGTAATTATAATACGGAATTATTTTCCAGGATCGAACCGACGTACTAATTCGTTGAGTCCGGTGATGGAACCGCAGCGCTACGACGCCATAGCAGATACGCGTCAATATTCGGTACGGATAATTAAGTGTTACACTAACGCCATCTCTTGGCAGCTGTCGGAACTTTTATGAAGTTTTCAATTATACACTGAATAAATCGAATGTTGGTATGAAATTCATGTCGTAAGTTTCAAATAATTTGATATACGATTTGCGGTTTTAGAATATTGACTCTAGCATATTCAAAAAATAATAGATATGTGATAATTTACAATTTTTTTTATTTTGGATAATGTTTTAAAGTTTATACAAGACACACAGACATATTCCAATAAATAGGCATAAATTCAGCAGTAATTCGCTTTCAACTTTGATTGCATCATTACTTTCAATCAAGTGTGATTCTAATCATTAACGAATAAAAAAACAATTTTAAAAGTTACTTTTTTTACTTACAATAATGTGGTGCCGCATGATTAGGAAAGCCGACCCCGAATAAACGGGATAAAGCGACGATAAAGATTTTTTATTTTTACTTAAACATACCTAACAGACAAAAAATCGTCTAACAGATAAAAAGGATAGTTCAAACGTTAAAAAAAAAATTTTGCTTTCAACCACAGCTTTCGACGTCCAAATGAACCGCTGCTTAATTACACGTCAAACAATCGATAATTAAACTGACACAGAAAGAAACAAACATGATTGAAGAAAGCGTATCTCCATAATAACATATTGGGCGTAGACACGGCGTGCTATCTCAACGATCGGCTGCGAGATAAGCGTGAGAGCTAGGAAGTTCGTCGAATTTCAATTCGCAACCGGACGCTGTTATCCGACTAACTGCACCCACTTTCCCTTGCTAATCCGACATTCGGAAAAGGCCAGAAGCTAAGGGCGCGCGCAATTTATACGTTTGACCATTAGGCGCAGGAAAAATCGGTAATAACCTACGTGTGTACCTTTTTTGCATTACTATTTAATGATATCCCATTGTTTTAGGGCATTAATAATAATTTATTAAATAACTTAACCTCCCTATGTTGCGGAGAAAAGGAACTAATTTATTCTATAAGCATCGTACGCGCAGAATGCTAAAAAGTACTAGCAGCGCCCCCATCCAGGTTTTTTTATTTTTTATTATTTTCCCGATTAGGCTATACCCAGTTAACAGGCACATAAAGAGAATAAATGAGAGACAACTAACGTAAATAAGGCTCAGGTCAAGAGTAACCTAAACCAACGTACTGGTATTAATGGTAATAGAAGGAGCGAGCGACCAGTAGAAGGACGCGGTCCCTGTCTATCTCTGGGAATGAGGCGTGATGCTGTGTATGCATGTACAACTTTGTCTAAAATATATTTGTACATCGTAATGATGAAAAAATAGTTTAAAAATATTTACAGGAATCATAACTATATGATCTCACTTCTTATGATCAAGACTATTTCCTATCTGGATAGAAAGATATATCTTTAAATCTTTTGATGCACATCAGAACTACAGCATGGGTCGCCAGATTTACATTTGATGTACTTGTACAATTCATCAAGCACCGTATAGTCAAACTTCTAATTGACCGGTTAGTTTGTTGTTACGGTTACTAGAGAGAATGGACGTGACTAAGGTGTTAAAAGACCACTTCATTTAAATAATAATAAGTAGGCGTTGAATTAATTAAACTCGGGTATAGGGAAAAAGATCTATCGATATAAGCTATACAAGTTTAATCGTAGTATAATGATAATAATTATGCAAAACTATATGTTTAACATACTTTTAATTAAAAATATATATTTTGATAAGAATTCTACATTTATGATTAATATAGAAATCAAAATCAGTAAGCAAGATTTTATTATGTTTAATTGTTTATTTTAAAAATCCTTTCCAATACGTTTGTAAAAGAAACAAATCAATTTTTTCGTCTGTATACCTCCTTTTCTTTTGCTGTCTCTTAGGTACCACTCTGATATTATTCTTGTCCATTTCTCCTCCTTTCGTACCATAAGCATTGTCTATTAGATATATGTTATTTGACTTTTTATCTATATTAGCAGTATATTAGACGAATAACTCGTTAATGGTATATGGTCACAGTTTTGAGTAAGTACCTCTACAAGACGTCTCTTTGTCACTGTGAAGGCATTACAGCTTTACCCATTGACCTGTCTATCCTACAGCGTAAATAATTTAAGCTAGGCATTTATACTTCGGATTATACTAATACGTTCCGATTAGATTAGAATATGCGACAATTCTCTTTCGAAAACCTTTTACTTGCCGTGTCAAAACGGAGGCTGGGCTGTGTCAATCTTTCTTATACCTAATGGAACGTAAGTGATAAGTTAGGATTGGACGCTCCGATGCCTTGTCGGTCACAAATTGATCTAATTTGAGACTTCATGGGGAGAAACGATTACCTACTTTTATATCGATATTATATCAATTCTTCGATATAGATTTTAAATTATTACGAATTAATTAAAAAATAAATCTTTAATTAGGTAATCTTTCAAAACAGTTTTTGGTAAACAAATTCACTTGATTTAATACTTAGGAAGCAGTGAATAACAACCAAAAATAAACAGAGGATATAAAAAAAACCAGAGGATACCCGCGTCTTCACCCGCATAGTACTCGTTTTTGTAAAAATTCCAGGATAAAATGTGGCCAATAAGCTATATTATTGTGAAGTTTTATCAAAAACCATTTAGCAATTTTTGCGTGAAAGGGTAACAAATATCCATCCATCCATCCATCCATACATACAAACTTTCGCCTTGGTAATATTAGTAAGGATTAGATTGCAATCAAGAGCCCATATTATAGTAGAGTAAAGAGAAAATAAAACACAATAGGTACTATCGGCGGAATGTAAAAAAAATACATTTAAATTTTTGCTCAAGGCATGTTTATGTATAGTAGTGATACGTCCAGCTAGATTTTAATTTCAAATAACTAGGAACTCTATAAAGCTAATCTAGATATATAGAAGATTGAAATATTACAAAACAATCCTTTCTTTAAGATTTTCTAATCCTCAAAGGATATCCGCGAAACAAGACTCCTTCCTGTACAAATTTAAGGAAAAAGGCAAGGAGGAAGCTGTTCATTCAATATTAATGTCCTTTTGAAATTTTAAATTAAGACTCTGAATTTATTTCCTACGAGGGGGACGCGGAAACGGAGAAAGATTAGATGAATGTCGAGAAAATCTTGTATTTCAATTTTCAATTTCAAGCCAACCCTTAGTAGAGTAAGTAATTCAAGCAAGGAATTCTTATATGTTTTATGTCTTCTTTTGTCTAGTCTACAAGTTTCAAGTTACTCAGCGTGCTATGGAGAGAGCTATGCTTGGAATTTCTTTAAAGGATAGAATCCGGAACGAAGTGATTTGTAAATGAATTAATGTAATCGACACAGCTCTCAGAGCTAGTAAGTTGAAGTGGCAGTGGGCTATCTGTTGAACGACCGACGGTCGTTAGAGTCGGGAGGTCCTAGAGTCGAGACAGCGTCTCGGCAAGGGGACTGTAGGGCGTTCCCCAACTAGATGGAGCGACAAAATCCGTCGCTCAAAAAAAACCCAACAAGAGAGTAGGTTGCTTAAAGAAGGCCTATGTCTATCAGTGCGTCATTATGCATCATAATGGCTGATGATGGTGATCTTTTTTTGTCATTAGTCGTTCTATAAAAAACAAAGTTTAATAAATAAATAACTCTACTTATATATATCTGGTTTTATTTTTTACTGTTTTTTAGATCGAAAAACAAAAGAGACGGCGTTAATCATTTTTAATTTCTTCGGAGAAAGCAAGAGGTATTCGATTAAAATAAAAAATAACGTCATATTACTGCTTAAATTGATGGGAAATCATAAAGATTACATTATGCGAATTAAGACCTTTGCTTTTAAAGTGCCCAATATGATATTTTATTGTTGAGGATGCAAATAAAATGGACTGATGCTCGCTACGGGCGTCTTGTTGATTAAGGTTTATGGCTTTACGCTTTTTATATCTTGACTTGTTTTTTAAATTTAAAATTTTAACTTTATAGATAGTTAGATTACTTTTGTTTGATCGTAATTTTTTATTAAAATTTAAAGAGGAGTGGCGTATTTATTCCAATATACTCATTCTTATCCTGTAGCTGCAGAGTTGGGCAGTTTATTGATTTTGATAACTCGGAGAGTACGATAAGCTGTTAGCCACTGTTATTATTATTAACATGATATAGTGGACTCTAAAATTATCGGCCGTTTGATGGATCGTCAAAATATCGTAGAGGGAACCTGCCATAGAGTAAGCTAGCTAGAATTGCAGTAATTCAATTTGGTTGCCTTCAAAATTAAATGCACGTGAAGCTTAACAAACAAAATTTTTGAAATAAATAATTTTCGATTAAACAATAAACTACGAGTATATATATTTAAATTAAAATGTTATACGCATATGTAAAGATACACTATTGTTATCTCTTCTCACTAACTAGGTCACATTACTTTCCAAATGACAAAATTTCACTCAACCGTCTGATCAGTCTAGTCTAGACAAACTTTTTCTCAAACAAAGTATCTATAGCAAGAACAATAGAACTTAATAAAAAGCTATTAGGCGCTAGCTAGTTTTTTATCCACCGTCCACTGTATTCAATCGGACATGCCAATAAAAAACTCTTATTTGAGAGTCTCACCTGTCAATTCGGGCGTGATTAATTTTTTTGATTGTGTGCGTGCGATTGCATCTCAGTGAAAATCGGTGCCATAAAAAGAGTTGGAGAATTTACGTCGATATAAACAAGAAATAGAATATTGATATTGACACAAGTACCTTTCGTAGTAGTTGCATTTTATACGCAACAAGCGGAACGACGAAAAATTCTGTTTTGTGATAGTTGGAAAAAAGTAGCCATGTCCTTTTTCAGGCTCAAAATTATCTCTCTACCAAAATTAATTTAAATTTTGTTCTTCTTCTGTAGTATAGGCGTGAATGAGTATCAAAAAGAGTTCCTTTCGCATTTATAAATTATATTAATACTTAAAATTATTACGTAACCATCATTTTTTTCAAAGCTGGATAACTAGACCACTGTCCTTTGAAATACTAGGTACATTAATCAATTGCAATTGCTCTCTATTATTATTTTCACTATATTTTCTTGAAAATATATGCCAATTAAAGTCAAATAAAATTTCAAAGCGGGGTTAATCTTGGGTTTTATATATCGATGTCTCGAGATGAAAAAAGTCCCGTCGACAAGCAAATTAGGCATTGCCATAGACGCGATGTTCAGCGCATTCTTTTTTCTCTGTTAGCAATCACTTCAGAACTTGTGTGAAAGCGGTCCAAATGGTTTATTGCTAAAGAAAGTTGTTGCAAGTATGAAATTATATGTTTGAGAAGCATTGGGATAAATATGACTTCCTTCTGGTTTAGAAGACATAAATCTACTTAAAGACATACATTGGTAATTTCATTATTTCTTAACTCACGATTTCTGATTTGTTAATTTTTGATGTTTTGATGGACTACTTATTTCAAGAAGAATACTTCATTCGCTCTAATAGAACCAACCACGGCCAAAGCCTCCCACCAGGCAGACTTGACTTGAAACCTATTAAGAAAATCTCAATCAGCCCAGCCGAGAACGAACCCAAGACCTTCCTTCCTCTTATAAATCAACTGCAAATATCACTATTCCATACAACAACTAAATAATAACGATTTAATATTTCTATGAATACATTTGAATGCAAATCAAATGAACATGGAAAAGCAAATGTTTGTGGAATTACAATTCAGAGCGGAATTGTCAATTTTCACGCGTAATGACGTCACGCGCGTGTGCCATGTCACGGCAACCTGTAATCACTCGCACGATGTGTTACATTCCTATTCTACTCGTATTAATGATTGTGTTATTATAATATGGACTCTAATAGTACATTATAATACCTAGAGTTGTGTGTACTTATTACCATTAGATTGTAGTTAGTTGTGTAGATCGAACAAAATGAAATTTATAAAAGTGACACGGCAACCTGTAATCACTCGCACGAAATTCCTAGTCGTATTAATCATTATAATATTATACGCACATTGATATTAGAGTGCAAAAACCGAAAGAGACGTGGAACCATTTTACTCCTAACAAGTTAGCCCGCTTCCATCTTCGACTACCATCACTTAACAGCATGCATCGGCTGCCAAACCCCTCACTAGTACCGCAAACTAGGACGTTGTTTGACTAAACAGTATGTAAATTCTTGAAAAAAATACATCGTACGTACATCTCGCTTACTTCTCGACGGACATCTCACCTTCAGTTTTCAGTCTTTTGGACTGTCAGTCCAATATGGCAAAATGTCATTGGACAATACCGATCTCTGTTACATCCGCTTTGCAATCGATGTACATCGCCATCAAAACAGACTTGTTTTTTCAGGAATACAGTATCTAAACAGTAGGACTGACGAAAAGATAGTCCACGTGCGAAATAAATTCACCTGGCATTACACGCCTAAATTAAAATGGTAATTAAGTGTGCCCTGCGCCTTCAGGGCGGCGCGACCTCATTAAACGGTCAGGTAATTAGCAATTTTGTAAAGGGCCTCTTTCATTAATTTCGTAGGCAAATTAAACGTAGTATACGGTTTCATAATAACTGGAGTAATTTTGGCGGTAATTAAAAAATTGCTTCGTAACATGATATTAGGGACCTAGTATAAGTTTCTTTAGACTAGTGTTTGAAAAGTGCTTTATTTATTTATACACTTTACTTGTACACTACAATACATGTAAGAAATAAAAAGAACAGGAAAGAAGAAAAAAAGTACAAAAGCCGGCCTTATTGCTTTGTAGCGATTTCTTCCAGGCTACTTTAGAATTACGAAAAGCGAATCAAGAGACTGATATTTTATGTTCCGTAAGTTTTATGCTGATATCTGTTTATTTTATTTAATCCTACTACAGAAGAACACACTTGATTTTAAATCACATCAATATTAAGTTTGTTATGCAAATCGGTGGAATCATTTTATTTCTTTAAAGTTCCATTTCTAAGTAGGTAAATATTCAGTTATCTATTGAATTAATTATCTAATACTTAGCTTACATATATCATAGAACTTAATTATTACAGCCATGACAAGTAAGACTAGATATAGTTTGTTCTTAATTGCTTACCATATACTGCTATAAGAAAATTACTCCGAAACCAATTTGACAGGGGCAAATAATTGCGGACAGTTAGTTATCAAATGTCAGTTATAATTAAAGAAACTTGAAATGTATATAATTCAATTGCGAGCTTAAATAAGATACGTTAAACTAAATATAAAACTAGATGTAACATCGATTCGTTAAATTCATCGATCCTCATCATCAAACGTAGATTTTAAACCGTTCTCAGGGTTTCTAATCTGTTACTTATGTGTATTTTATTTCTACCGTAGAAACAAAATATACATAACTATATAATTGAAACCCCTTTAGTTCTTCAAAGATTTGGAATCCTTCTAGGTTACTTTTACCAGACATACAAAGTCTTATCATCAAATGAAGAGCGCGCACATGCATTCCACTTGAATGCATCATCGCTTATCATCAACTTAAGCTCGCTTTTTTAATGATTAGATTGTGTAGTTAGTAGTGTACCGTGGTCATTAGTTGAAGATGCGTAAAAGGCGACATTCAGGTCATTCCACAATGATAATACTATCAGAGCTGTATTTTTTAAAGATTGCTTCTAATTTTAATAAATCCAGTTAGGCAGGTTCACATTTAACTATAGGTATGTCTTTCCGTATCCCCTCTCCTATAAAGAGAGAGACCTGGCCCTGTAGTGGGCCTTTAATAGGCTGATAATGATGATGATGATGTCTTTCCGTATCACATTGATTTGAATAATAAATAAAAATATTAAATAAATATTTATTTGTATATGGTCTACTGGATTTTACTATATATCTCAAACACATAAAGCTGATCTATAAGCTACAGAGCTCTTGTCATTATACTGTGATATAGGTTGTATATAAAACTACCCACAACTTTAGGTCCGTGCATACGTCATCCCTCGGGTTAGTCAGACAGTTGTGCATAAGCCACCGTTGTGAGCGGACGTCCCTAGAAGTAGTCCCTGGCGTGAAACAGTGCTATTCAAAATTACCGATGCCGAGACACTAAATCTACATACATACGTAGGTATGAAGAAGAGGGTGCATTGATCTTACCTGAAAATAAAAAAAAGCGAATTAGTATACATTTTAAAAGTCTTTTAAAAATAAAAGTACAACTATATTTGCAGAGCCTTGGCGCCAAACACTGATTTAAATATTTTAAAACATCTTCACCTTTTTAATATTTTGCATTCATTTTAATAAATTGCTAATAATATAATTGAATTTAAAATTCAAATAGAGCTTCAAAAACCAGTTCTATTATTTATTTGCCCATTTATTTTCTTTATAGCTAACGAACCTTTTACTTTATTAGTCCTAGAAGTTGTGTGATAGATTAAATCAGTTGCTATAACACCTGTGAAGTCCAAGGTTCAAATCTTTACTTAAATGTTGGACTGTTAAACTATATGAATTTACTATTAGAATCACTTTAAAAGAAGTTGAAGGAGAAAAAGGAAAAGAAAGAAAATTTAGTAGATTTATATTAATTGAAGAGTTGTAAAATGTAATAAATAATAACACATAGTTTTAAACGTAGCAACAGAGCTCATGCCACCATTCTTTCTTCTTTAACCAAGAAACATCAATGTATTTTCGTTGTAAAGATATGATTCGCGTTCAGATTCAGATTAAAAACGACAGAAGAACACATTAATTAGATAGTTCATTTGGAGGCATTAACTATTAATTAATAGTAGATACAAAAAGTTTTAAGTTTAATTATTAATTAATGCAAATTTAAAAAGTTAGAGGCTTATTATGCGAGTAAAGTTCCATAAATATTATTCTAATAATATAATCACCTAACTATTAATTAGTAGTATAAAAAGTTTATTTAATTATCAAATGTAAATTAATAAGGCTCACGAAGTTGAGTGCGAAGCAGTCACATTTTAATAATAATATCTATGTAATTGTGTATCTACCGTAAAACACAAGGCTTCGCGACTTAGTGTGCGAAAGAATCTCATATTTTAATAATATAATAATCTACGTATTAATTAGTAGTATAAAAACTTCATTTAATTAACCAAAATAAATTATTAAAGCTCATAGAGTTGTGTGTGAAGCAAAGTCCCATACAAATAACAACATTCAATGAATACACACATGTATATTAGTTAAGTATGAGTGTTCGTGACTCGTCAGTAGGTCAAGATGTTAATAACTGATAATGATTTGCTCACTAAGCACGAACATAAAATCGCCTAAGACCGAGAAGATCAAGAGATTAAACAAGCAAAGTACTTTGCTTTGATGCATACAGACTTATAAAGCGTCAAGCACCCATTCTGTTCCGAGTGTTTGAACATTTCTCTGTAGTAAAACATGGGTATTTGGACATAAATGTGTAGTGGTTACTTGTAAATTTTGATGTCTGTTTGTTAAAGTAACTGTATTTGTAAAGAATGTAAAGATGGATAATATAAATTGTATTGTAAAATATGTGAAATAAGGGAATAATCTTCAAGTCTGTAAATAAAAATAATATAAGCTAGTAGAGTTTGAAATCCTGTATTATCAATCGTCATAGATAAATCATCAAACAAAGAGAACGTTGACAATTTTTGTCTAATTGTTAATCAATTGAAAAAGGTTTTTCTTAAGAACATTAAAACAATAAATATAAAAAATACGAAGTAAAGTAAGAGGCGAAGTTCGTACCAATACATAATAAAGCATAGATGTACATAAAAAAGATGAAAAGTTTGTTGTCGGGATCAATTATTGTCAAATTATATGTCATAGGAATTTTGGCGCCAAACATCGATCTTAATGAGCGGAGAAAGCGTGCTCGAGGCGTGGGTATTAGTGTCAATGTTTGTCAAGATGTAGAAAAAATCAAATCTGGTAGGTAATTGGTGGCTAGTCAAGCGCAGAAAATGGGGCAATTTGTCATTATTATTTATGTACCATGACGGTAGGCTTTAGTGAATAATTTATGCTGCTAAAAATAATAATAAAAAGACACCGGAGAATTAATTCAATTAATTATTCATAGCCAGAAATTGGCTCACGCTATAGTATAATTAATGTAACAAGGAAGGTTATTAGGTCCCAAAAGCTTGATTTTATATGCAATGGAGTCAAATCTTCTCTCCTTCTATACCTATTTTGATATACATGGCATTACAAAGGCATTCCAATGACATTTTTGAAGAAACTATTGTCGCAGTGACCACTCCTGGTTTTTACTTTTGTTTCATAACTTTACACCAAGATTGAAACTGTACTTTTATTTAAAGTAAGCTTTACAATACGTTTATATTCAGTCGTGTATAGAGTAAGGTCAGTTCTATTGTGCTTACAAAGATAATAAATCGACAGACATCTGCTTACTCGTGAGTACTATTGTAAGCTAGATTTATTCCAATGAAGGGTGCCATTATTCTGAGAAATATCGTTTTGATTGTATCTTTTAAGAACTTATTATATTTATTTTGCAGTAAGCATTATATTGGTAAACAATACATCGGCATCAATAATTGGAAACCATTCATTTATTATGTAAACAATATCAAATGTAATATTGTTATATCTTTACATTTAATGAAACATTTTTAGTTGTTACGTTAGAGTCTTCTACGAATTCACCTTTATTCTCTTCGGTTATGGCCGTTTTATTTTCTTTGTTTGAATATTTATGTAGAGATATTGAAAAGATAACTTTGTCTCGTTACTTAATAAAGACATGAAGAAACTCTACTTTACAATTTTTAATTAAAAAAGTGAAATTTTCTTTAGAATTTGCAATGATTCTCATTGCAGAGAATGCAAACTAACAAGCAAAGGTATTGCGTTTCAAAAACGTTATTAAATAAAGCATAAAGCGTGCCGATTTGTTCGTGGCAGATTCTAATCTGAGATAAATGTATCATTGTATGGGCGAGACGACTTGGAAGCACCGGGGAGTCTGTTTGCCGTTGGGTGTACAAATTGTGCAACGCAACACATCTTGGAAGTTAAAATAGGAACCGTAAAACTAAATACAACATAATAAAGTATGTGGGTTTATATTTGTGTAATATAGATTTAAATAATCAAAACATCGAGCTACATTTCAATCATCATAATATACTAACAGAATATTCACTAAGGTGTTACTTTACAGAATTCCATGATGTATATCGACAATAAACTACATATTTATTGTGCCATTTTAAGCGAATGCCTGACAAATCTGCGCTCGTTGCACTCTGACAATATTCAATACCAAAGTTGAATGACAATCGAATATTATAGTCAACACTCCTGAAGATGCTTCGGAGTCAAAATAGAACATTTATATTGTATTGTATCCGATCTTGGTGTCGTAGATACAAACTGAATATTTCGCAGCAAACAGCATAATAAAATATGGTAAAACCGTTTATTAATATACGCTTTAGCTTATAAATTATACATTTCATCAGTACCTCTGTATTATAAGTCTAGCTGTATTTAAATTGTGTTTAATTATCACTTATACACAGTTAGATTGCCTATGTCACTGATTATGAATCTGGCTATTATTTTTACTAGTAAGATGAGACCCGCCATAGCGGATGCACTTCGTCCCTTTTGGATCTTTTGTATTCCCCCCTATAACAGTTCAAACACCCACTCTAATATTTGGATGGTTTCTCTTAGGTAGGAAGGCACGTAGGTAATCCTCAGGTAGTGGATATGCCCACATGAGATCCATTCGTTTTGTTATCCAGTCCGTCACATTCACACAAGACGTTTTCCATGGACTCAGACTCTTCATAGCAAGCCCTGAATTTGGCGATTACATACACCTATAATTTAACAATACCACAGCTAATGCCAGAGCGCTTTCACACAAACGCACAAGCTAAGCGAATTAGGTACCACTGATGATCGTCATGAGATTTTTACACTATAGATTCGAATATCTTCTGGGCACAGAATTGTTTGTCAAAGTGCAATAATTTAATGTCCAAGATTACAATTGTACGTGATGAAAACATACGTCGTATAGAGCTCGCATATCAGTACCAGTTGAATCAGATAGGGATGAGAACACAACGAGATAGAATGCATCAGGTCGTAACACTATCAATCCTGATGCGATGATTTACAGCCTATAAGTGTAATTTATTCGACACGCCACAGCGGCCATTAAGGGAGTTGAGTGTGCAGCTGAATAATCATATCGGATTCGTATTTGTCTGTTCATTTTGAACTTGACGTACCAAAGGTGACTGTTGAACTTATTAATTTATTCAGGGCTTAAGCTTTATCTGTCTCCTAATGATTGTTGATTTTTGTTATAATTATGTGATTTGATGTATGATTGTATTTTATGGCAGATTTTTTTTATCGTTCTTCGTTCATTCGTTATCGTTTTTTTTTAGCATTCTAAGGTCAATTTTCTCATATCAAATTTCGCTGGCTTGATGATATTGGCGTCAAATATTTCCTTCAATTACAACACTAGATTCCATCTGATTAGCAGCATAAGTAGTTCATGTCAATAATAAACTTTAAATTATTTCAGTACTAGCCTATGCCCATGGGTTCAGTTAGTTCCCGTTTCAGTGGGTATATCGGGATAAAAGTTAGCCTATGTTTCAATCCAGGTTATACTCTGTCTCTATTCCAAATTTAAGCCAGGTCAGGTTTATCGTTGCAGCTTGTAGGAGTAACATACACAAACTTTGGCTTATAATATGAGTGTGATGTGATTTTAAACAAAGCTACTTTACAAAAATGTCGTAATCTATCAATCTACATTAAATACAATTCAATTCAACATGTCTCTCAACTATAATCTGTAAAGATCGTTTATTATTTTCATCCTATTACCATAAAATTAATTTGAAAGCTTTAATCGGTTCAAAGTTATAAACTTCCATTGGTGTGACAGGTAATAGTTAGAACGTTCTTTATAACGGCTCGCGTAACAAAGGTCAAGAGCTATCTGAACCATATCGCAAAGCATTCATTACAATTTTTAATGTAATACACCCAGATGTTGTTGATCAGAACTTGACTGATCTATGGAAAAGTTAAATCTTTGTTATAGGCGTAAGTCATGTAATCTATATCAGCTAAACTTCAACCTCCAACGGGTCTAATCTTTTTTTTGTTGGGATTTTACCAGCACCACGATCTTCAGGAATGAAAGAACGGCTGCAGAGAGAGATATCAGCTTATTTTAATGTATTTCTGTATACTCAGGTCTTTTTCCCATTTCGATCCAATGTTAGGTGGCGGGGTTAGGTGATGATGTTTGGTTTTTATTAAGCGTACAAGCGGAAATTGATGATCTACGGAGCATCTACGAACGGAATTTTTGGGATGAAAATCTCAATTTTACTACTACACTTAAGTGAGTGCGAGACTAAAATGAGTTATACTCACTTTAGTCTTACACATATAATCGAACCTGGACCTAGTACATGATCCGTATGTCCACCCACACCTACTCGTATGATCCGTAGTCACCGTCCGTAGGCTAACTGTAGTCATACAGGCCCGGTAATAGGTAACCTGAAATTATCATCTGCATAAATTTAGCTCAGTATGCAATATTGTTAAAAAATAATCTGGAGTTTTCGCTTAAGGCATTCAGAGAATTTTATGATTTACAAACACAGAGTAACATAGAGATAGAGCAGGTTTCTCAGCACGTGGGAGTCCCGGTCCGAAGGCCGGATTTATGTTATCTGCGGCGCGTAACACTATCTGTGCAAGCGTCTGGAATTCGTTCGTATTGAAATGAATCGATCTCGTTCTTGTGGTCAGTCGAACGAACAGGTACTATTTATTTTATTTCAATATTTTATTATGTAGTAGTGTTGATACAACCGTTCTAGATTAACTTGTTCAGCTAAGGTTTATAAGGAGAATCTTATTTCTTTACCTACCTAGTATTTAGGCAATTGGGCCTTGCATAATATGAGGCCTTGTTTTTGACCCTCATTGTTGAAGTCTCAGCAATAGGCTAGATTTTTAATTACTGTATAAACTTACAAGTATAAGAAGAAGTGAAGACGTAAGTTTTGGAAAACTATAGTAAAAATGAAAAGTGTGACCTAAATAAATGATTCAAAATAGGCATGTAGTATTGACTAAAAAGAAAAATATTGATATTAAATACAGCAAACTCAAGTAAACTGTAATTCTAAGTCCCATGAGATTGAAATTCGATATGTTCGAAAGATCAGACAAAAATAAAGCCCTTCTACATAATACAACGAGTGTATACATACAGGAACTAAGACGGTTAAGTAATAAAAACTCCATTTAACGAGACATTAATCTGGCAAGAACCTGTGAAACTCTCTCGTATATAAAATCAGCAAGGATTAACCTTTAGTATTTTGCGGATAAAATAGGTGGATTAAATCGTTGAAATGTTGATTTCATCAAGATTATCCTAAGGTTTATTACTCTCCCGTTATTCAAGTAGATAAGTAGATACAAATTTAATTAAATTACACACTGAATTAATGTACGCATAGATGTTTATTAAAAACTAGCACGTACTAAATCAAGATTAGACTCATTAATAGATTTAACACATAAAAACAACCTGTGCTAATTCTATTAAGTTGCCAAAATAAAAAATTAATTGGCTACATAAATTTTTGCAAACAGCAATACCGCATAAATTCCAATATGGCCGAGGCTAGTGCTTGTTAGCGCGCGCATTTTTCAAATATGGCGGACGTTGGCTCTTGGCGCCGGCCCACTCAATAACCGATATAGAACCGATTTATGGCTGCTCTTCAATTACGTTACATGTTACGAACTTAATCGAAACATCAGTGAACTATAACGAGTATTATGACACGAAACCATTTGGTTTAACACGGACTACTTGCGTAGGTGGTAAGTCGAAATTTGGTAGCTAGTTGCTAGCTTAAATGGCATAGAAGCTCGTTTTGATCTTGTAAGGTAACGAGATTATAAAATCTATTTTTAACTTTAGTAAATCTATGAAATAGGAAGTTGTGAACTTCAGCTACAAATCAAAAACAAATGATAAATGGTAAGTCCATTACTAATATTATAAAGGCAAAAATTTGTATGTATGGATGGATGATTGTTACTATTTAAATACTAAATCGGTTTTGATGAAATTTCATAATAATATAGCTTACATATCAAAATAGCTCATAGTCCTCATTTTATCCCAAAATCCCATGGGAACGAGAACTACACGGGGAGAGGCCCGGGCGTCTTTTAGTTTGAGTATAATTTACCAACATATCACTAAGGGTGACCGAATGAAGAGAATTAAGTTCGATTCTTTTATTGTAATAGTTAGGTTCATCTTAAAGATATATGTATTATTTATACATTTTGCATCCATGTATTACTTTAGCTAAAAATTGCTACAGAAAATTGTTGTTAAAAGAGATAGAAATAGTCATGATAAAGGATTACGACCGCGAAATAAGATTTTTTGCTTAATACAACACTTCGAAGGTAAATATAAATATTCAATATCTTTAATGGTAACTATAATAGCAGTTTCAATATTAATATTGAACGAAAGTAAACTATTATTCGACCTTTTCCGCTTAAACAGTTTCAAGTTATTTATGATACCGAACATGACGTAGCTACTTTGTAGCTATTTCAATTTATGAATAACGAGTTAAGCTTACAATTAGTATGTCACAATATAAAAGAAGGTATTGTGTTTAGAAATAATATACCAAACAGTAATAAATCATGATTACTATCTGTGATTGATTCCTAAGACTTTCAATATCTTTCAGTATCAGAAGCGGTTTTAAAATGGCATAGTTACGTGGAAAGAAAGTAAGAGTATTAAATTAAAGTTGATAGCACATTTATCAACATGTTTAAATGCTCTATGATTAGGATGCCAATGAGACAATTAATATTATTTAAAAAAAAATTAGTTTTATGCAATTAGCTCAGTTTCCAGCACAACTAACAAAATTACTAAAAGTGCTTTAAATTGTCAATTAAGTTCATTTTTTGCATTTTCAATACCCGATTTCTTGCTCCCGGGCGTAGATTCTATTGGTTCCAAAGTCTCTCTAGGCATTTCGTCATCCAGGTCTAATTCTCAAAGAAGATGTCTTTAGAAAGTCGTCCCTACTGCGCTCGCCTGAATTCATATTGCTGCAGTATGACATTTTTAGTTAATAAACCTTCCTCATGATGCTGAATCATTAAAAAAAATTTTACTGGAACTTCAAAGATTAGCATCCCAATTATAAACTTCAATGGCGCTAGTGCAGTTTAATAAAATAGGTAGTACTCGTATCTATTAGAAGTTCAAATCAATACGGTTTTGCACCATTGATAGTAATGCGGCCCGCATTGACTTGAATCGACATGGCCGACACGTGCAAGTGTCGCCATCTATGTACGCAGTCAATAGAATGCGCTTCACAAGACAAATATGCGAACAGCTTTAAATAAATTGGCATACATGAAAAGAAAGTATTCAATCTAAAGCGATAGACAGTTCTGTGACTGGGGACTTGTGTAGGTTTAGTTTTGTGATGTATCAGTAGAGATAAACCGAATTTGTAATCCATCAACTGCTGTTGTAGGATTGAATAAAATCATAATATTGCTTGATTTTAACAACAATTTCATACCAGATGTTCAAATTTCTACAAGTGCTTTTGAAGGCAAATTCTGCCGGGAAGAGAATGCAAGAACAGCCGAGATATTACACGCATTTCTATATAGTTCAAGATTTAAAGTTGTTACATAAAAAATTGCAAAATCTCTCAATTTATAAACAATTAGGTCGTTTCAATAATTATAATTATGATAGTGATGGTATTTCTAGTATCATAAATTTCCAAGTAAATAGACTAGGTTACAACTATGAAAATTCGTATAAATGTCCTAACTAATACTAGTGGTACATAATCTTAAACATGTAAATGTGACATTTAGTATTATCAGTGAATTAATTTTGTGAGTAAATATCAAACACTGCATAGAATATTAAACCTTGTTGGTAAATAAATCAGTTTCTAGTAACGTGTGTTTCAGTTAGGTATAAAGTCAATTGCGCTAAAAAAAAAGCGCTAAACAATCATAGCCTCCGAAAATGTATAAACAATAAAAGAAAATTGCAATTCTATCGTCTTTATCTTTATGCCGATTCTTGAAAAACTACGTTTTCTGTTACATTCGCTTTGCAACCGTCACTGGAGAATTACGTTTTCTGTTACATTCGCTTCGCAACCGTCATTAGAGAATTACGTTTTCTGTTACATTCGCTTCGCAACCGTTATTGAAGAATTACGTTTTCTGTTACATTCGCTTTGCAACCGTTATTGGAGAATTACGTTTTCTGTTACATTCGCTTTGCAACCGTCATTGGAGAATTACGTTTTCTGTTACATTCGCTTTGCAACCGTTATTGGAGAATTACGTTTTCTGTTACATTCGCTTTGCAACCGTTATTGGAGAATTACGTTTTCTGTAACATTCGCTTTGCAACCGTCTTTGGAGACTTACGTTTTCTGTAACATTCGCTTTGCAACCGTCATTGGAGAATTACGTTTTCTGTTACATTCGCTTTACAACCATGGTACATCGGCTTCAATCAATACTGATGCAGAATTTGGAGGATTGCTCTACAGAACTCAAAATTACAAAGTAGTTATATTAAATAATTAATTTCTTGGTCATGTCACACAGGTGAAATATTTTAACTTCCGTTACAATGTATCACCCCATTTATCAACAACATTTTATCCAATTTCATACCAAATGACAGTAACATGTAAACGCATTAGTATGATAGAAATCTTTGGCTACACTATCTAAATCAGGTGTTACATTTCGACCCACACACGGCACAAAGGCCAGGTCTTTACGTCCGCTGCCCTAATGACATTTTCCTCGAGTTGACCCTTTTGATTAACAAATTGAATGGCGCTACGCCCCACCCCGCCTCTACGATATTGTGGTCTGCTAATTAGTGTTCATTGCGACTTGTAGAATGGTATGGTCTTGATCTTTGACTGTCTTTAACTAGTCTGAATTGTTACGTCGTCCATTTTGTTCGTCGTTGTCGAATTCCAGTTCTATAGTCATAGTATTTAAAGGCTTCTAATTCATATTATAATACAAAAATAAACTGTTTTGCTTTTGTTAGATTATGTATTTTTGGTGTTTAGGATTGTGAGGATCTGATTAAGGAGCTAAATACCCATCGTTTAGTAATAAATTTGATTGTGAAGTCAAAAATGAATTTTTCTTGGATAGAGTTGAAAAATGCAAAATGTATCTCACATTCTGTAATAAGTAATTAATGACTAACTGATAATAACTGAAAAGTTATGATAACTAAATCTTAGAAAATAAAAAACATTAGGCTCAGCATGTCAAAAAATAATATTTTTTCCTGTAGAGGTTTTCATAAACACAGAAACAAGAATAGAATTACCTATTGGTTTTATTTTCCGCACATAAAGAATAACATAATGGCACCAAAGTTTTTGTTGATTGTGCTAAGTAGCCCACAGATGGGATCAGTTATCCGTGTAGTTTTGCAAGTCATTAATTAGGCAGACCGCAAAACCAACTAGAGGTATCAGTTGATCAGTCAATAGTGATTATGGCATTTTTTACTTGACTCCCATTTAAATACACGCTGGTCTACTTTTAAAGCTTTAAATTGCACAAGATTCGTAAGGCAAAGCTAATTACATGTAAAATCTAGATATCGTTGTGGTCCATTAGAGGCTAAGAATCACCGTGACCCGTTATGGATTTAATAACTTCCAAAGGAATGTACAAACACTAATGAGTTTGTAGAACAAATTTCAGATATGAGATAGCAATATCGTCGTATATTTCAAATTACATGCTAGCATACAATATATGTTTCGCTCAGTTTGTAAGAGTAACATTTTGCACGCTTGATTGGTGGTAATTTATTAAATTATATCCATTTAAAGAGTTTGGAAATTCTAATAGGAAACGCCCTAGTTACTGCCATTGCCTAGGGCGTCGATGGATCTATAGTGAGTATACGAACTTACTTGTATTTACAGATTTGTATTTGACAAAATGTCAAAATATCTATAACATGGTTTCCTCATTACATTTTCAAAAGTTATCTTCTATCTTCTGGTCAGGATTTACTTCCCAACAGTGTTATTTGTATAAGTGATGGAATTCTTATAAACATTTTAAGATAGGTATGACTGTATTAGTAGACCACGAATACATTTTAAAACCACGTGGAAATAAAAATAAATAACATTTCTAAAATAAGAGTAGGCTAAGTTACTCTTAGTTACATTAACTATTTATGAATGACAATTTCGACAAAATTGATCCAGCTGTTTTAGAGATTCGCCGAAAAATATGCAGAAAAAATTTAAAAAACTCTTTTGTTGTAAGTACCGTAAATAATTTGCATTTATTAAAAGTTGTTAATTTGACATAATTTAACTCAATTTCACTTATTTGTAAAGAAGCTATCAATATTTATAAAAGCTATCAAATTTTAGAAAAATAATGGACTAAAATCATTCTAACATACAACAAACAAAAGCACACAATACCAATCTTAATCAAGAAACGATTTGCCATTTGCACCTGACAACACAAAATGAACACTGAAGCTACGAACATGAAAGCAAGTGCGATAATGGCGAAGCGAGCATTTGCTAGTCGCGATGACGTGATACAGTGCAATAAAAATGCCCCATTAACAGAACAACAAGCAAAGCTATCATTTACAATCAGCTGCTTCGGTTCTTTCTATTGTACGATCAAACTTCAGACAAGATATGAGTATACACATTTTATTTAATGCCAGGCCCCCCATCTTATATGAGAGGGGATATGGAGCCGGCAGGAGGCATGGGGCAGAACCTCGTGATCTAAGCCAAACAGGCTAACCACTAGACCAACGAGGTAGTCATAACTATATATGATAAGTATGTGATCATTATTTGCCTATTTTGCGGCACAACCCAATTTTTGTAGGAGAGGGGATATGAAGCATAAACTCCCTTGCTGCTCTAATTCAGATTAGGGTATTTATGATTCTACAGCGCTGACTACGTTAATGTTATTGACCGGCGGCTTAAAATATTCTCCAAGGCAAGGTGGTGTACAACCATCAACTTCTCAACTTCAGGTTGAGAAATTCTCTTGAAGGTTTCTTAGAAGAATATTTCATAGCCACAAAAGTTAACCATTGGACCAACGAGGCAGTCAAGTATCTTTTAGGAAACATTATTTAAAGAATGATTTTGTTTTTATGGTCTCGTGTCGTTGACACTGGAGTTTACAAAAAACGAGGAAAAAACTATTCGATCGCATGACAAAGTCCAATTAACGCTTGATAAAACTATTACTTTATTAAATTCCAAAAGCATTGTTATGAGACAGTATCAGGA
This sequence comes from Mycalesis mineus, assembly GCA_034621355.1. Lineage (NCBI taxonomy): Eukaryota > Metazoa > Arthropoda > Insecta > Lepidoptera > Nymphalidae > Mycalesis > Mycalesis mineus. Next base: position 13,984,460 of record CM067891.1, on the reverse strand, counting down.
CAATTGATAAATTATGATAATAGATTTCAATTTAGTGTTTTCATTGTGTTCTTCTTTGTCTCGCTTGGTATTGAGACTTTTTGTAACATCTTAAATAATAAGTGACTGTCAAAGCTTTGAGTTTAATTATATTTGTGTGTCATATTATTGTGATTTAATTAATAACAAATTATCACATTTAAGATGTTGTTTAATTATATTGAAATAATAATAAAAAAATAAACTAACTACGTGTGACTTATCGTTGTTATAGGACCAATTTAAATACGGGTTTCTTTTATTAAAATGCGAAATCAGTATTGATCTCAATAAGTCTAGCTAATGTGTGAGTTAAAGAATCAAGTACCAATTGCATAATTTTAGCATTTTTAAATGTGATTGATTTATTTTTTTATTGAATTAAACGAAAACGTACGTTGGTTCTTTTAATGAATATTGTTTTATCTATATAACTAGACAACGTCTGCGGTTTCACCCGCGTAGATCTGATTCCCATGGGAATTTCGGGATAAAATATGCCTATGTGTAATCCTGATATTTAAGCTATAGAATTGTGAAGTTTCATCAAAATTCATTAAGTAGTTTTTGCGTGAAAGAGTAACAAACATTCATCCATCCATACATACAAACTATCGACGTTATAATTTTAAATTAAGGTTGTAAATATACAATTTTGTTAATAAAATGATTGTGTCATGATGTTGTATGATTTGACTTGCATTTTTTTATATCAAACGACGGTATGTACCTATGCAAAGACTAACTTTGGGCGAGGGAATGTAAGCGCATTTGGTTTTGCCCTTGTTAACATGTGGTTAGTTGAAATGTCGCTAATACGTACCAAAAAAATCAGGACATTAATTAGGGAAAACATTCAGATAGGCCAATAATGTGATCGTCGTTAAAATAAACATCGCCTTTATTGGCGTTCATTAAACCGATGTGAACATTGGAAGATCGTAAAAGGTCAATACGTGTTTATTCACATGCCATTTATTTTAATGATTTTTTCTTTACTTTTTTATCACAAAAAGTTTCGTGTTTTTTAAATCGTTGGCGTTATTTTGTTCATGCTCGCAGATATGCTTGTGATAAAAAGTCAAGTGAGAGTCTGGTAATATGTTTACTACATTGTCTTCATTGCATTTTTACAATTATGGCCTAGTGATATTTATTAATTTTGTCTATACAAGGCTTGTCTTGACACGAATATGAAGAATCAAATTATAATTCTCAAGGAGCATTTTTTATATCTCGAAAATAAATTTGGATAAGATATTATATTTTGTAAAACGAAAATAATTTTATACAACAGAAATTATTTACATAAGCTGTATTATCGTAAATATTGCTTGCTTTTTGTTTATTGCTATTTTTGTTATCATATTTATTCCTCAAAGTATTCAAGATCGCTTTATAACTTGACGGCCGAGTGGCGCAGTGAGTAGTAACCCTGCTTCTGCGTCCTAGGCTGTGGGTTAGATTCCCACATCTAGAAAAATATTTGTGTGATGAGCATAGATATTTTCCATTCTCTGGGTGTTTATCTATTTATTATAAGTATTTATGTATAATATATACCTGTAAAAATATTCGCCAGTTATCATAGTACCCATAACACGAGCTACTTAAGCTTACTTTGGGGCTATATAGCAATGTGTGTAATTGTCCTATAATATTTATTTAATTTTATTTATTTAACTCTACATATTCGTATAGACCTTAATACATATGGTTAACGTTATGTTTCTCAAGTTTAAAACCTTGATTGTACAAAAAAGAAAGTTTAACGAAGTTCAGGCGCTCAAATATTACTTTTAACGGGGGAATAAAAGACGTACAAAAAAATAACAAAATCTTGAGTACTAAACTTTCAGACGAATAATAAAAACACACCTAAGTAACTACAACTTTTACAACTTTAAAACTGCCGAATTTTTTTATAGCTACGGGAATTCACAATTTTTTAAGAATATCTAAATTACTTCTTTTATAGAATGAAGAATGACCCAAAATAACCCTTTTCTGAGCTTGTTAAAAATGTAAAGAAGTCGGAACCCTCGGGGCAGTTCTCGACAGAATGATTCGTCCGGACATGATTTGTTGAGTTTTACAACATGTTGGCTGCTGTTTATTAGTCATCAATACTTTTGAAAAGGATGCGCAATGTATCGACATAAAACGTGTGTAGCCTCGGGGCTAGTACTCGTATTACACGACTCGAGTTGCATTCTAGTTATTGTTACTGTTACCGGTACTTTTACAAATATAAAAATGCTTTTACGACTTTTGAACTGATATTCGTATAAAGAAATTGGAGTATGGAATGAAAGTTAACACAGAATTCATGAATTAGGAAACTGAAGCAACTATTGGAAGATGATGTCACTCGTAGAACTTGTTCTAATCATCAAGAAGCTATGGAAATAGCTATTTAGAGGCATTTTATAGAAAGGAGAGATGAGTGCAAAGAACGTAGAGTTCTTTGTGATGGAGCTCATGCATCTATTGAAGAAGAATCTGTTGATGTGTTTGTATACTTATAAGGGCTTAGTAGTTTGTAGCTCACATTGAAGTTAGCTTTTGAGCCTTAATACATATGCACCAGGTTAATGGATGCAGCATACTCTTTTAATTAAAAAGAAAGTAATCGCCCAATCAAATTATCAATGACATAAGGAAGGTGAAGGCATATTTCCTGATGAGAAGAGAATGGTAGATGACCACGTGTTATGCATCAACATAGGACAATCACAGTAATGGACATCTCACACCGTAATAATCTGATTTAAAATCTTAGTTTTAAAATCGATTCCGAATCGAGTTGGTAGCGGAATTAATCGGGAGCCTTGAAGGATACCAGTACACATTTGAAATTTAAAATGATGCGTCAAGACTCAGCGGTAGGTAATCGTAAAGGGAAATGAGCAAGGGAACCGAACGATATGTTAATTGCGGAATGTCTAACTCCTTATTGCGCACCCTCTTAAATTAAAATTAAACAGTATAATAAATAGCATAAATAACAAATTATATTACCAAGACATTTATCAAAATTGGTTCTGCTGTTTTAGTGGTTAGGCTGTTTTGTATTTTGGTTTTTCTGTCCGTTTCCTAATGTGATATACCAACGTTACAGGGATGATCAGGCTAACGCAAAAGACGGTCTGCTAATAGTCGTACCCAGAACTACAGTAAAAAGGAGATTTTTTGTTATATTTTCGGAATCTAACTTAATACGTTTGAAGCACGTGTATAATGAAATTTTTTGAGGAAAATAAATATCACATTAAGCCAATGTAGATAACAATAATAAATTCACACGACTGAACAATCTAGTTATGCATAAAAAGATATCGCCTAAAAATATGCATATCGGGACCATCAAAACAAGTTTTGGACAAAAATACAAAAAGGACCGCAGCAAAAATTTGCGCACACGTCGAATCGGCGCATCTCAAAAGGATCACGTATCAAATGCATTGTGCAACAGGGATGCGCTCGCGTCGCGGAATGCCAATGAGACAACTCCGTGACAGGCGGAATTATGTCTATTATGTCATGTCATATTTTTAGTTGCGCGACATGTTAATGTTTAGGCTGTGGAGCGATTTTATCTTCGCTAACGATGTGGTTGCTGAGTAATAATTTAATTTTTTTGTTTGTGCACTGTTACATTTGGTTTCCTGTAGCTACAATAGAAATAACTGGTTTTATTTCCGGGCTACACTGATATCTTTCTTTGAAAACCTTTTTGGATATTTTTTTATTTATATCCGATCTTAATAAAATAAAACATCGTCCATGTCTATATTTCATTGCTTGAAAGGTAGATAAATTTGCAGTGTGTGCGTATCTTTTGAAAAATAAAAACATTTTTGTATGTGATAATTAACATTACGAGGAGTGACAAAGGCAATCGGCTTTATACTTTCACGCGTAAAGCCGTGGAGCATAACTAGTACTAAAACACGGTGTATAAAGTATCTATCGATGTAGAGTTAGAGAATTAATGGCAGGCAACCCTGCCAGCTTCGTGGGCGTGCCGAATTTATGTCCCGGGTCGCTTCGACCGACGACGTGGCTTCTACAGGCTTCGTATGCACGATGCATATTGCATATACGACGAAATTCTAAAGGCATAATGCATTAGTTATGCCCTAACTCCTCCTTTGTTGGGGCATAGCTTCAGAGCTTATGAAAAATTGCTCGTAAATTTCCATTTTTGACTAGCTCTTTCGATGTCTACAGTGCAAGCCCAGAGCCATGAAAACAGATATATTAAGTTCCTTTCCTCTTAAAATTATCTTCGTTTATAAAAAAGGTCTTTATTAGATGCTAATAGTTGACGGAACGAGAAAATTGGTTTTAAATAAGTAGGTATAAAGTAAACTGCTTCGTTGTTCTAGTGGTTAGCCTATGTGGCTTCGGCCCTGGGTTCTGAGCTTTTTCATTCTTCTATGAAATGATCAGTACTTTCCAAGCCCGGAATCTGGAAGTTGGCGGTGTTACATCTTCGGAGAGCACGTTAAGCCGTCGGTCCCGGTCACTATCATCAACATCTGATAGTGATCGTTAATAAATGAAACATTATCACCCTAAGCCCGCCAACCCGCATAGGAGCAGCGTGGTGGATGTACGCTCCATATCTCCTCTCCTATAAGGAGGGAGGCCTGGCCCTGTAGAGGGCCTTTAATAGGCTGATAATGATGATGATGAAATACAGAGGTTTCGACTATAAAAAAAATAAGTTTAAAAATATAGCTTGACCACTTAAAAAAGGGGTCTAAAAAGGACGAAAAAGAATTAAGATAAAAATCCCAGAATATATATATTGGTTCGGTTTCTCTAAGGTCCTAAGATGTTACAATCCGCGTAGTGTACGAGTTAAAATTGTCAACGCTCTCTTCAGTTTTTTGAATCACTTGCAAACTCAAATTTCGTGAAATAAACATCATCTTTATGAACAAAGATTGTAGCGTCAAAATGTCAAAATATTTAAAAATATTTTTCATTCATAATATTTTTTTAAATCGGATATGTATGTACTTTTATCGAGGGTTAAATGTTAACTAAACGGCGTACAGTATCGTGTATCAAGAGGTAAAACGATACCACACCAAAATATGTATAAAATGACTATTCATGCTCGAAACAGAATCTTTAACCTGCTGTTATTATGTTTCTCTTTCGTGAAATTATTGAATGTTTTATTTTTGTTACGTGATTTTCAAATATTAAGCTAAAGGTTAAAGAATTATGTAAAAGGTATTCAATTTTTTTATTGGTTTTACATTATACTTTTGACCAGGTTATGATGGGACCTCATAAAAATATAAAGATATACAAAATACTCGCTTTGTGATAATAAGATTTTTTTTATAGATTACAAGTTGGCCCTTGACTGCTATCACACCTGATGTTAAGTGAAGATGCAATCTAAGCTGGAAGCGCGCTAACTTGTTAGGAGTAGGATGAAATCAACACCCCATTTTATACACGGCATCGTTCCGGAACGCTAAATCTAAAGTAGGTATTAGGTAGTCAACACTTATGTGAAGAAAAAGTAGACTGTAAAAACTTTTTATTTATATTTAGGCCTTAAGTTTTTATATGGAGAAGTGAAAACGTATTATATTGCAGTTTATAAAGTTTTTTGCATACTTGACTTTAAGATATATTTTTTTACATAAAAATGTCGAGTATTCTAATAGTGTTGTATGGTTATCAACAAGGATTTGTTTATTTTAAACAATGAAGCTTTTTCGAGACAATTAAAAGGAATATTTATGGTAACGTAAATATTTAATACGTCATATATAATATATATAATTCTTTAAGCGCTCATCTTTAAGACCCGGATATATGTCAACTGCATGTAAATTGTTAGTTTGCCCTGTAGATATATGGACCTCAAGTCATCGAAAAACGATTTTTTGATGTCTTAATAAAACGAAACCTCGACGTTTACGACGCATCATCTCGGCTAAATGGAGATTTGTGACAAATTTTTCACTTATCGTAAAAAAGCTTGTAAAAATCCCTTGACGTTTATATGGGTAAAAGTAAACATTGGTAAATTATGATTTTAGAGCTCTTTTGGGCATAAGAGAAATCTATATGGGTTTCTTTATGAATCGAAAAGAAGGCTATTCATGTAAAAGTGTTTCATGTTTTATTTTGTATATCTTTCTTTCATTACGTATTCCTTTTTAAAGTGATGCCTAATTTCTTACAGATAATATTAATATAATATTTTCATTTCTTAGAGAATAACTGAACTAAGAAATATTTCCTATTTCTTAGTTCAGTTATAATTTTCGTATTTTTCTAATTTTCATTGGATTTGGAACGAAGTTCCTTATCGCGCGTTGTGAAAGGGGGCTAGACGGAAAAAATTGGTCACGACACTTTTTGATTAAAGGATCTTGCCGCCGCCTTTGATGTGTGTGCGCGTGAGCGGCGGGGGGCACCCGCGCTGTATGCTGTCTCGCGCTCTCGTGGCGCCCTCTGGTGTTTCGGTGTACAAAAACAAACGCGTGTGTGGTACGCGTTTAAGTTCATAGAACATTATATTTGTTAATAATAAAAAAAATATTATTATTACTTAAAAAAAAATAAAATTTTATTACAATTCCTTCACTAATTAATCGAAAGGAACTTCGTTCCATCCGGGTGTCCCTTGACACCTCTCAACTTTTTTTTACACAACTATTTTCGACATAACCACTAAATCGATGCTAGCAGTAGAGGCAAGCATAGATAAGCTATTTTTTTATAGGATAAACTATGATGCAATGATGTCACGGGTTTACAAAAGACGAAAGAACGACATACAAAACATGCATCTCAAAAGCTACAAAACTGTACATCACTTACATGCCCAGACAAAAGAAACTTGTTTAACTTTTTATAAATTTAAGAACTTTTTATAAATCTAAGCAATTATGTTTACATAAGAAGGGTAAACGTAGTTTTTAGAACCAGTAATGTTTCTACAAAACAATACAATAAAAACGCCATCGCATTACCAAACAAAGACATCGATGAAAATAAGATGGTCCTTCATTCACTCGTGATTTTTATTTTGAGGCACGAGTCACGACCCGTGCTCCCCATGGAATATTAAGAAGCGGCGGAATTACCATATTTATTTTTATAATATGGGTAACTCATAACGTTACAGCAGAGGTAGTATTGCGATCGATTTAACTTTTTGAACCAACTTCAAAAAAAGAGGCTGTACATGTTACATGTATGACGGACAGACACACATGTCTGTCCGTCATACATGTAACATCTCTATTTGTACTTTGATGGTTGAAAAGAAAATAAAATTATAATATTTTGTGCTATTTCGCCGAACTCAGAGCTCTTTTGCAAAGCTATGTAGGTATCCTTAAAGTAGGTAAGATTCTATATCGGAATATTTGGGATCGACTGAACTAAAACAAGACATATACACACTTACGCGTAGTAGACGTAGCGGCTTTGGTGTATCTTAATTCATATTGTGTTTTTCAATACCTATCAATTAGGACAAGATTGTAGTATGTACCTAAAAAACCTCAAAGAATTGTTCAATGGGAACATTCTCACCTTTGAAGTGATGATTACAACTCAAGATCATGCCACAACCGAACAAATAAGAAGAGGGGCCAAAAATAAACATGAGAACGACGGAATCTTAAGTCGTCACAGTTCAAAGTTCTTTTATAAAAAGCAACAATCGACGAATACTGATGAGGAAACACAATAGGACAAAATATCGTGAGGCAGAAACTTCCTTGTCGGCGCCTGTTGGTGATCGTTAAATATTCTTTTAAATCTTTTGTAGGGAGAGCGGTAAATCATGTGTTTTGGTTAACGCGTTGATTGTTGGTTTGTTGTGTGGTATGTTCAAAGCTTAACTTAAGCAGCACAGAACGCGTAATTTTAATTCTTAAGTTCTTAGGTTTTGAAGAATTAAGCATTATTGTCATGCGCGAGACTTCTATAATTTTTGCTCTATGTATTTTGATGGCCTACGAATTAATTTGTTCTGCTGCTTTGCTTTGATCAATAGTAAGCATGATATGATTAGGTAGTTTAGGTAATTTAATATACATATCTTTCAATAACAGATGAATTTAATTTAATTTATTTCAGTTCAGTTTTGTATAGTAAATGTTTGTAAAATAAATACATAATTTTTCTTCTATTCTATAACGAATACCTGTAAATTAATCAATTTTCTTCATACGTTTCGTCACATAGATTGGAGACAAAAATTTTTTATATCCTATACGAGAATCGACAAATTATGCATTAACGACATACTCCACTTCGCTATTCATAATAACGTACTCAATTGTTTATTCAAATACATCCGTCAATATTAACGCCACTTTAATAAAATGTTTACAAAGCGTCACAAGAGTTGCCTTGAAATATGTTGTACCTATTAGGTTTTTCCAACAAAAGTCAACACTTTTTTAAATACAATAAGTACCATGTGCGTGGAATAAATAGAGCTATAAGAATGTTCGCATTTCCGCGTTGAAGCGTTAAGTTACGCTAAGATATTCGCATAAAAAATACACTAGCCTGTCTTGTCTCTTTAAGTCACTTGGAAGTGTTAATTGGGCAACTTTTTGCTCTAGGCAAGTATGGAATTTACTTGAAATTATATCCTATATTACATCCAGTCATTTGGAAACTAATGAACGCTAATAGCACTTTATTTTTCGGTTAATGTTCGTCTTATCTTCGATCTCATTGACTGACGATTATAATTATTGATGACTAAAGCGATTTCACCTGCGTGGGATTTGACTTTTTTTGAATATTTCTTTTCTGGGCCTGTTCATGTTATGATGTCAGAATATTTTGCTTCAAGTTATTCTCATTCCATTGGTGAAAATCTTATGAGAATTTAAATGCTTTTAGGACTTAGAGATTAGCTTGAACAGTCTCAATCAGAAATGGTATTTGCATTGCAGATACTTTTGACAGATGTAACCTCTAATGGTGTCTTTGATATCTGTAATAGTTCGAAGATCCCATGTTAGAAACGAAGTTAATGAATGAATTTAAAGGATGCTTTTGTTTAGTTGTAAACGTCTATCGGCTAATAATAATGACAACAAGATTAAGTACAGCAGACTATTAATATCGAATGCCTGTATTTATTGCTGAGAATTTATCTGATCAGTGTATGTGAGTGGATAGAGGAATCTACCTTGATGCTTTCACCTGCCTCCGCCAGTGTTTGCAGATCAACATACTTTTATGGAGGTCATTAATTAATCTTCAAGTTGTATAAACGACATAAAATAAATCATTCCGTAACTAATGAACGAAAATAATTACGCGTATTCCAAATCAAATCAAAACTCAGATATAGAAGTTGTCACAGCCATAAAACGACTTCCTTTCGACATAAAGCGCCATAGTGGATGCGCCATTAAAAATGTTAATAGCATAACACTCGTTAGGATTACGGCCGCTAATTATTCTAGCAATTATCCCAAAATAAAGCGGACGTTCAGACTTTTAACGCGTCTTTTTACTGTTATTTTTGGAAATTGATGTGTGGACAAGTGCTAAAAATATTAAGGGTTATTCAACCGTTTAAGTTTAAATTAACGATTAAGAATGCTGTATCAAATTTATATCGGAATTCTAGTAGGATCCTCAGAGAAATAGTCACGGGGCTTGCGTAACAACATCGACTTTGTGCAACGGATTAGATAGATTTGGACTAACGCAGAAAGCGATTAAAACCTTTGCATGCCTCATGTCTCAGCAATTGAATTCGAGTACAATAACTTTTAAAGCTATGATTCTTATCAAGGATCAGGCAACTAAAATGTAGGCACATAAATGCGGCAACCGGCTGCCGTTTCAATCCTTGACTTAAAAAAAGTTCTCGCATAAGTTACCCTTATACTCTTAATTATATTAATGCGCTAGTTCGTGCAAAGGTGTTGACAACGCGTGAATCAGTACGTGCAGTTTGCGTGGTAATATTGACTGCAGTGTGCAGCCCGTAAGACGTAACCCATGGGTCAAATACGGCTCCTATATGTATGGCGAATTGTGTGTAAACTGCCACAAAGCAGCCGCCAATGCGACAAGGTGGAGGCCCGTTGTGGTAATTTATACGCCATTGTCTGACGGGAGACATGACGCGAAGTGCTAATTCGCGCGTGGGTGTCGGAACGCGTAACCGTAAAATTTTTATTTATTATTTTAATCACGTTAACTTTTTTGTAACTATGACGGATTATTACCCAAACCGTTTATTAATGTAAAAATGTATTAGGTTATATAAACAGTTTTATAAATAATAGGATTATTCAACATTTCTAAATCTTGTTTGACTTTGCATAAAAAGTTCTGTTCATTTCTTTTATTAAATTAAGATTAGGTATAATTTCAATTAAGAAATTATAATAAACAATATTTATGTTGTGCTGATAGTATGTCTACTAGTGAGTTCGGATTTCATTTTTATTTATGTGTCGCACGCTTAAAAATATAGTGATCAAATTCAAATTTTTGTGTTTCTGGCAATTATTGATAACACCCTTGACCTAAATTCAACATGTGCATCGATCCCTATTGAATCTCTACTTGTCAGTCGAGAACCACTTCATGGCATCAAAACGAAGATGATTTCCTTTCAATTAAAATGCAAATGTTGAATTTAGGTCGTTTTATTTATAAAGGTCAAAACCAAAATTTTAATAAGGTCCATATTAGGTCACTATATTTGTAAGCGTGCGGTGTGTTTAGTTTTTAAAGATATAATATCTCGATGCCAATGTTTTCTTAGATTCCTATTCATTAATAAAAAAAATATATAAATGGTGTAATTAATGTAACTTGTTAAATGTTTTGCTAAAAGCTAGTTTGAGATAATAAATTGCAGCCAGTATTCTAGCCACCATTCCACGTGGGCATGATTTGTATAGTTATTAGGATAAGTTAGCTTAAGTTCCTTATTGTATTCTTTCTGAAAAAAAATAAATAAATTGAATTTTCAGTCTTTATTCATCCAAATTTGCAAGAATCAAGTACACCTACGTACACTATACTCGTAATCAGGCAATAGAACTTCCGCGAATTTTTACTTTTACTTTTTGTTGCTTATATGGAAACATCTAATAAAACAACGATTTAATACAATTTCTCAACATCCTATATAAAGAAGAGCGCCATATTTGTATATTTATAGCACTCGTAAATTATCCCCGTGCCTAAATTGATTCTAAAGTAGGACCGATTGTAGACACATGTCGTTGGAGATACAAATAGATGAAATAAAATAAAACGTGTACCGGTTATAGGTAGGTACGTTAAAAGTTTTAAAAAAGTGTGGCCGTTTGATTTACTAGTGTTGAAGTAGATTAAAGCCTTTTAAGATTTTTATTGTTGCCATTTATGATGTATTAAAAGTTTGTGTTAGAGGATTGGTCGTGGATATCCAAGTCACGTGGAAGTTACTTCCATTCCACATGTCTTGGGTGCCCTGGGTGAACGGCTATGGAGCCACGCAGTCTTGAATTCGATCTCTGCCCGTTGGATTATGGTCATGTCCCAGCTAAAGCTTTTTGCTCAGTTGGAGGTTGAAACAAAAACTGACATTATCATGGACAAGTGAAATAAAATTAAAAAAATATAAACTGTCTTCATAAAAGACAACGAAGAAAAAATCGAAAAATAACATCGTACTTATGTGCAATTCATTGATAAGTTTGAGGGTGGTCCCAAAAATGTTTGCATTCACAGCGAACAATGTCATATATTCAGTCGGAATACAATAAATCGTATGTCGCGTACAGATCGTCCCCGGTCATAAATTATACATACCCCGTTCAGAATTGCCTTAATTAGGTCTGAATTTCAAGACAGAGTTTGATTTCCCGCGGGGCGGTACGCTCGATACCATATGCGCCGCCGGCTCCAACCTATCCCAAAGTTACGGCTAACACTAATTTAACTAGCGTGTTCGATAAATTGCTATTTACTTTATATTATTTGCTTGTTTGGCGAACGTGGATCGGTACGGAGCATCCAAAATGTTTGGTAAACACAAACGTAGAAGGGGTTGAACTGTATTACCTACAATCAAACTTAAACTCAAACTCGAATTATTATTATAACTCAGGAGTTCTTCAATTTACAATGATCAATTTTAAGATTTGACAATCATCATTATCAGCCTATCAATGGTCCACTATCTACAGGGCCAGGCCCTCCTCCTTCCCCCCTTGATTGAAGAGCCCCCAATCCATGCGGGTTGACTCGGCGGTATTCACAGAAATAAAAAGCTTATTATAATCAAAATATTGATATTTTCGGAAACTATAGTAGAAGTTTGACTGGTGGGAGGCCTCAGCAAAGATGTGCCTCCAAGCGATTAAGCGTTCCGATACGATGTCGCATAGAAACCGAAGGGGATATTATCCTTCACCTAAAAAGTTAGCTCGTTTCCATCTTATATGGCAGTCAAGAGCTAACTTGTAATGAATAATAAAAAAAAGAAGTTAAATGATGCAATAATGAAATAATGATTTCTTTCTGGCAGTTGATATAGTTTTGTATTTAAATTGAATATAAACTAATATGAAACGTTACTTGTAACCTACTTTTGCATAATTAATTAAAATTTAATATTCGTATGAAACTAACGTCGCGGCCAGATGGCGTTGCTATCATTTCGCGGTTTCCGTTGGCAACATTTTCCGACCCAAATACTCGTTGTTAAAGCATGTAATAAAAAGTGCTCCCAATTTATATCTAACCTTCAATTATCAATTAATATACCTAGCTATTGATTTGCAATTTAAAGTCTAAACTCTTGGAGCATAGAGTTTCAAATGCTGTAACTAGGAACGTCAATGATAAACATGTCAAACACATCAATTTGGTGTCATGATACATTTCAATAAACGCGTCATACGATGTGTACAGTACAAACAATCTGCCAATCATTGATATCGAATACAAATTTGCTTTATGATGCTTTATCGGACGTTGTTCGCTTAGTCGTATATTCGTGTATTTTCTTCATCTCATGTCTAGCGTTCATTATGTTACCACAACTTTCAATATATTTTTTTTATAATTTCTTGTTTACATATTTACAATGGAATCTGCCTAAATTAAGATTCAGTTTATTTTCTTACTAGCTTGATAAAGTATGCAACAATTGTTTACTTTGCTTTGAATTTGTGATAAAAAATTAATAAAAGAGTTATTTAACTTGGAACATAAAATATGAAAAACAAAAATACAGTAGGTAGTACAATAAAAAGTATATTTTACATAATTTAAGGTTATTCTACTGTGTCAAAATACAAGTTTAACGCATTAGTTTATTTAATAAACTAATTTTTATGTTAGCCAGCAAAACAAAATAACAAAAATGATAAGAGGTCATCGTTGTCAGATACCAGTTTATTTAAATTTGATGAACTAAAAAATAACCAGTTGTTTATGACGCTGTTAGATGCTCCGGAAAGCTGCAAAGCGTGACAATTATCACATTCAATTATGACAGATGTGTTGACTAATTCCTAGCAAAGCATCAGCTAACGGCACATTATGCTAATGGCGACTTCAAGATAACGCGGCGCTTATCGCTTGACGTTTGCATTTTTTTAATTACTCGTCCACGGTTGCGGTAGAGGAACGCTTTTTTATGTTATTTTTGAAAAAATAATGCCTCATTAGTAGTTGCGGCTAAGCGAAACGTCTGTGGTTAAAAATTCCAATATTTTTATAACAGCTGAGCCATTCTCGAACATAAAAAGTGTACGTATTTATTAAGCTTCCTTTTGAATAATTAATTGATGAGAACCGCATTCAAAATTACTTGAGTAGTAGTAAAAACGACTTTGCTATAATAAAAAATTAAAAAGTTTCAATAAACAAATAGTGTTAAATTAATAACGCCTTTTATATCTTTAATAAGTACAAAAATAACACATCTTAGAAACGCTATAAAGTCCTATGGACATCCTCAAAAAAAAAAAAGAATTCCCGACAAAAGTTCATTTAAAAAACAAGGTAACGTAGCGTCGTTCGTCGCTGAAATTTACGGGAATTCTTGATGAAATACCATTTTGTTGAATTTTTCTTGTGATGAACACCGTGTTCGTCGTAGCTAGGCATTTAGACTAAATTAACTTTCGTCGCCTTGAAGGGGTGTTATGGATTCCAATAAAGCCTTGGAGTGATTGTGACAGACATTGTGAATTCTTGTGCTCGTAGCTCCAACCCTTGCTCGATCTTGGGAACATCGTGCTGAAATTTAATTAAGGGATTCGGAAGCACCTGCTTAGAATGTCTTGGATAATCTACAGCTGTAGTTATTTTAGGGTATTTCTTTTGAATAATAAATTTGTAAAAAAGAATGATAAAACGTAGGTACTTATTATAATTCTTTGTTTATTTTGCCCTATTATGCGTAGAACAAAAGTCAGAACTACTCCCTGATATTGATATAACTTTGATAACTTGTATGTACTTCGAAAATGTTACCTATTTTTAAATGGTTGGTACAAGGTGCTGGTCTGATGATAAAGTTGGAAGATGGCCATAAGATCCTCCTAAATAAAATAAACTGATTGAAATTGGAATAATTTGTCTTGTCTTTGCAGTTTTTCTATTACTACATGGCAATATAAAATAAGCTTGATAAATAAATTCAATATTACAATATTCTCCTTACAAAATAAACAATTTTAAAAGACAATTCTATTAAAAATACCCCGTCTACTCCAACCGCTTAAGATGACCGTAAAACCGTCATTACGAAGCAATCCGAGAAACGAATTGCCTAAAACAATTCAGTGCTGAAAGGATTCGCTGGTGCGACACCAGTCCCCTGGGAGCCGGGTAATTTAAGCGATATTGCTTACAAATTGCGAGCATTCTCCGCGCTCTAATAAGATTTTAAATGTGACATTCCGTGTAAAACGGTCCAAAGATGCAAAGAGTATATAAACACTAGGTGCTAAGATGTTGACAGTAGCAGTATGTCGATCAATCCCCCTTTATTTCGACTGTCAGTCCAATACGAAAGTCAAAGGAGATAACTATATTTGTTTAATTGTCCGTATTATGAGAAAACACCAACTGAAGTAACAGTTATTCTCTAAACGCTTAACCTTGATTACAACGTTGAAACATTCACAACTAGAATTCGTATGTAAAAATACTCTGATATCAACGGCGAACTCAACTTGAAGAACGGCGTTTTCGAGGATAACAGAGCAGCGTTTAAAAATAGGAACCGCATAGTTAAGCCCACGCGAGCTCTTCTGAGAACTCCGAGATGAAATATGGTCTTGTAAAAGGAAAAGGCGAAATAATAAAAAGGCAATATGGCGCAGATGGAAATGTTGAGCCTCTACGGGCTTATTAGTGCACGCCTACGCTGCTCCGAGGATTATGCGTTCACCAAGTTTGTATTTAAGTACCTGAATTAAAATATGATGATAGGTATGTATTACATAATAAAATATAATGTTAGTAATATTGACTGCCTCTTTGTTAGCCTATGTGACTTTCAACAGCTGAAAGAATTTGGCCAAAGGATAGTATAGGAAGAACAAAAAGATGAAAAACTAAATTCACTGTACGTGAACGTGAACACTCAACCAGAAATTAAGCACTTACATGAGAATAAGGTATAGTAATTTTTATTTAATAAAAAAATATAATATTTACAAAAAAGAGAAATTAATAATATAAATCCTGACCAGAATTTAATAGCAATATTATTTTTTTATCTAAGTAGAAGACTTGTTTCGCTTTACTCTCAAATTATTTTTTGCAGAATACTCATCAAATAAAACTACTATAATTTCTCCCCAAAATGAATAATTTGTATACTATTACTAGGTATTGTTGAAGTAAACTAACCTGCACATTGAGTGTTTATTCCAAAGCGCTCGTGTTTACGGAGGGAACTCGCTGGGGCCTACTTAAAATCCGTTCATTTCCCTAAACCATTGTGCACAGGTTCCAATTTCCGTTCCGGGAGTCGGGAAGATTCCGTCGAATGGCTTGTAAACATTATTTTTTCTTCGTCCCCTAATGGGGTTACCATAAAGTAATATTCTTTGAGGACATTTTTACATATTTGTTTGGACAGAAAGGCTAACACGGCGGCGAAGTTAAGTTCAGTTAAGCAAGTGACTACAATCCGAAAAAAATTCACTTGCATCGTGGTTTCATAAACCCACATAATATTCTTTTTCGTTTGTCTATGTTGTGATATTTAATTAATTGCAAGCTGTTGTAATGAATTATGAATTCCACGCAAATCTTAATTTAATCCACTAACCAATCACGATAATTTGAAATTCACAATTGCTGACTCTAGATCTATCAATCGAAATTAAATGAAATCTAAATTATCTTGTATGAAATGCTAATCGTTTCCTAATAGCTTTTATGGTACGGATAAACAAATCCCTCAAGATCGGATGACGTGCCTGTTAGCAGTCCCTCATATAGGCGGCGGAAATCACTTAAAAACAGTGTCACTCATCAGTAATCACACATATCTTTTACATGTTTTGATAAATAAATCATCTATTTATTTATCAAAATATTTTGTAAGCAAAATTTTATTAAAATATTTTATAAATTAAAACACCGAACTTTGCTAAAATTATCTCGTTAAGAAGTCGTTTCCTTCAACACTGAAATTATAATTTCTCAACTGCTCCTTTCGGGAAACTCCATTTCATTCGCAAAATTTGGTGTTCCGCTTCTTAAGGATTTTACGACTAAGCAGTCATTTTGAGAACTTTTTTCACGAGTACCCTTTTATTTTCGAGTAGTTAATTATTAACTAGAATATGAATTTATGAAACACACAGTTTTTTTAATATCAATGAGTAGTATTTAATTGTAAGTAAACAACACTCATTAAAAACATTACTTTTGTAAACTTTTTACATCTATGTACTTGTTACATCGTTGTACATTTTATCATCTTCAAATATTGGCCGTATCTTTTATAACAACTGGAAACTTCAAATACAGTATTATGAAGCGTGAAAGATATTAATTTATTAAAAAGGGATACTTTGATACACATATAATAAAGGCTACAGCATCCCATTGTGGGTTATTTGGTCTTGAAACGGTTATTTAATTAACAAAAACCAATAACGATTACGTCACTAACACAGGTCCAGCGGAAAATTTCTTTGCATTATTTAAATGGGTCCAAAAACGGATGAGTTCGGCATTTCGGAGTACTTAATTGCCTGTTTTCATAAATAATTTCGAAGGGTCTAGCCTTTAATCAATATTAACGTCGGCAATGGTCACTACGATATTGCAAATTTGATTAGCTTTTAATTTCGTCGAAGGGAAACGGAATGGGACCGAGGTGTCAAAATAAATTAAGAACAGAAAGGCAATCAGCGTTCGACATGAGATCAATATAAATCAGGCTTTTGCCGCCCGAAGTTATAACGGCTCGGTTTTATTTTTTCTTCTGTTGACGTTGTTTTGCACTTCTGCAAATGAGAAAATAAAGTCTCATTTAAATATTGTATAATAAAAAGATTAAGTAGAATAAAAAATGTGGATCGTTTACTTTATTGCAGCTTGAGGACATAAAGACAGTTTTATTGCCCGTCCAAATAAATTGCAAGCTAGGTAATTTGATAATGAGGAGTTGAGGAGGCTCTAATTTCGCTTGCGATATGTGTACATCGATTTCACCGAGATTGCTTTTTTGTAACACTCTGATTTTTTTGTCAGTTGCTCAATTCTGATGCTGCATGGTATTGCTCTAAGAGCTTTTGAATGTGATTTTATTTAAAGTACTTCTATACTGACAAACATGATGATAAGTACTATAATGAACTTTAAAGCTAAAAATATACAAAAAATAATATTCTGGTAATCGAGCGAACATAAAAAATTAAACTGATGCGAGAACCTGACCCAACGTTAAACGCACAATAAAAATATTTTTAATTTCTAGTGGAATTGGAAGTAAATTTTTGTAAATTATTGTCATTTTTATTAATACCGAATTTGTGGTAATTAGCTTCAGGTGCAAATTTTTGGGCTCGGGTAATATTAATCGTCTCTTAGTTAACGATTTTATTATCTGATATCATCTTTACTTGTACCTCGACAGAGGAGGATAGTATAAGTTAAATTCGATCAACGTCAGCGATGTCAACATCACCACCAAACGAGTATGTATCATTGCAAGCCCGCAAAGCGAAACACTTTTACCAATCACAAAAGTCAGAGCACTCAAACAAGTGCAGCACTTAATTCGACCGCACTGCGTCAATGCAACCGTCACGGATTAAAAGCTTCATGTATAATTACCTGCCCACGCTTGCTTAAAAACCGAACCGATTTTCACAATCGTTGGTACGCCCACCGCATTATGTCTAGCCTATAAGTGTTTGGAACAAGTGAAGTATTTGCACGAAAACGGACTTTTCTAAGATTAAAACGGCGTCGGATTTGCATTGACGCGATAAGGCGCGGGTATAATGAGAGGCGAATGCCGGCGCCTATAGATCACGGTAGATGGCGCCAGTGAGACGCTTCTTGCGCAACCTCTGTAGTGCACGCAACCGACTTGCGTCCGATCGTAGATTTTAAATTTCCTCCATTGCCGTATGTACTTTGTTAAAGTTCATGATGGACAACGTTTATTTTACAATCGTCCGCGAAAATATGACGAACCCAAACAGTAAAACCTATATCCGACATATACTATATCCCGAAGCTGAAGCATATTAATAAGGAGTTGTTACTTCAACGTCGCAATTAACATTACCTATTTAAATATGATAAAATACCCTTAACAAGTAGGTATCTTTTAAAAGAATATTTTTTAACTCTAGGACACTAAAAAATATTTTAGTGTTAAAGTAAAAGAAGGTTATCCGAATAAGTAAAGGGCTTTTCTAAAAGAGTTTTGATTCTACTTTACTTGGTCTCTAAATACAGATAAAGTTGACTTTTGAAGAAGTAAATAAACCCTAAAAAACTGATCGAAATATTCCTTAACAGAGAACGCCAGCGGTTTTACCCGCGCAGTTCCCGTTCCGTGGTAATTTAATAATTTAATGATGAAATGTGTCCTATATATGTATTCTGATATGTAAGCTGTATTATTGAGAAGTTTAATGAAATTCCATTCAGTAGTTTTTCAGTGAAAGCGTTACAAATAATCATAAACCATCCATCCATTTGACGACCTCCGTGGCGCAGTGGTATGCGCGGTGGATTTATAAGACGGAGGTCCTGGGTTCGATTCCCGGCGGGGCAGATTGAGATTTTTCTTAATTTGTCTTGGTCTGGCTGGTGGGAGGCTTTCGTCATGGCTAGTTACCACCCTAACGACAAAGACGTACCGCCAAGCGATTTAGCGTTCCGGTACGGTGTCGTGTAGAAACCGAAAGGGGTGTGGATTTTCGTCCCACTCCTAACAAGTTAGCCCGCTTCCATCTTAGACTGCATCATCACTTAACATCAGGTGTTATAGCAGTCAAGGGCCAACTTGTAGTCGATAAAAAAAAATCCATAAAGACAAACTTTTGCATCTGTACTGTTAGTAAGTATTTTGTGTTTTAAACAATGTTTTGTATTCATTTGTACACTCATTAATATATTTTATAATATTATAAAGTATTTTGCTAAACACAAGCGGTACAAACCGCGAAGCTACCAAGAATCTGTACCAGACAGCCGTGTCCAACAGTGTCGATACATTTACCTACCCGTCGGCGTCATGTACAGAACTTGAACAAAGAACTTTCCCCGCTTCCTTATAAGATGTCCGTATCACAATAACCGAGTGCAACAGTCGATTTACCACAACACGATCCACTTTCCAGCACGAGCGATTAATCCCCGTCAAGAGCAGTTTAACGCTGGAGGGACGCCACGGCGGCCATCTTGTAAACACTGCCAATTGATTAATATTTGTCTTAACGCCTGCTAGCGGATCTAGTTTATGCGTGCTTTATGAGTTCGGTGCCGTCTTTGTGACATGAAATTATATTATATTTAATTATTAATCGCTATATCGATGGCCATTTTAGGGTGTATGGGTAAAGAGAAGTTATTTGCAATACAAATATATAAATGGCACTAAGTGTTTTTAGAGAAAATAAGACAAGGGTTCAGGTATACAAACTATTTGCTATGCCACAGTTACAGAGTGCGACGAGGGCGTATAGAGTTAGGTGCTTTGCACTCATTGCTACTTTATCCGATTCTGACTCTATCTGACTTTATACAGTGCAAACGGCATTTATTTTGGTAGGTATGTCTTTACATGAAAATGCTTATGTCACGTCATACACTCAAAATATATAAGTATATATAATAGAGGTAAGTAGGTATGTAAAGTATAGTTTATAAGTTCGCGAAACAAGTCTCGATCGTTTATCGACACTTAAACACAAGCACATCTTACGAGTCGGAATACCTGGCATTGCGGACTCGATTTAAAGAAATGCAATGGGGAATAAAATAGCCGGCAACCAAAGGGGCCATAAAGAGGGGGCCATCGATGCGCTGAAATAAAGTTAATTGCTCGTAAACTGCAGAATGTGTCCCGGCAGCCATCTTTAAAACTTGCGCCTGACGGCCTCTCAAACCTGCACTCTTATTTTATTGGTCCCTGTTCAATTTCATTGTGGGCATCTGGCGAAGACGGAAGAGTTAGATAAGAAAGAAAGCGGCGGTTTTTAAAAACTATAGTTCGGTGTATATATTGCAGCGCCTTATCTCTGGCCTATACTTAAAGCCAATGCTCGAAAAATTTGTGAGGGTTTGTGTAAAGTAGAAGATAATATTTGGCCCTACTGAGTTCACACAGAAGAGGGTGGATCAACAAATTTTCCAAATTCGGGCCGACACTGAGAATTTCTAGGGAAAAAATACACAAGGAATGTTTTACGAACTAACTCAGGATTAAAACATAGGATCTTTATGATCAATCCAGGCTATTTCCTGGCATTTTATTTTTATTACAAGAATTAATTGAACAGATAGTCGAAAACTGGCAGTGTTTGTTTCCCCTTTATATTCTTAGGTCGACTGGTGACAAAATGAGTCGTCAAATCGTTGACAGCACCTAAAAGGCAGCTATGTATAAGCAGCAGGACCATGTTAGAAAGTCCCTAAAAATTCTTAAGTTCTGCAGTGGAAATCTTTTTTGCTCAAGAACAGACAATCTAATATTTTAGTAAAATTTGACCGATTGAATATTTTTTTCTAATATCAAAAATTCAAAGGAACCCAGGACCTTTTAGATTCGAGACTGGCCCTTTAACCGTGAAGCTATAAATGCTCAAGTTATTCATTGTTATTAGAATGTATGTTCTGGGAAGTATAACAGAATTGGATTTAAATCACCCCACCTGGCGTCGGTGGTGCGGTGGGCGGTATCCATGACCTGTCCACTTGACAGTACCACACTAAATCCAATTACGTAATCCGTTTTGTAATTGATTACAATAATTTATACGCAGCCAAGGCCGTGTAGGCTTTGGACGTGTTTACTTTGCTAGGTCCAGCGGCGCTAGCTTAGTTCGATGTTAAAATACATTTTCTAATGTTAACAAAGAACAAATTGATAAAACATATTAATTTGTTCTTCCTTCAATTTCATCACTTTCTTTAGAGAGAGTAACTTAAATAGTTTACAGCAAACTTTATTGTTTATTTTTCTTGTTAGTATATCAAGTCAATTTTTATATTATTTTGGTAATAGGCAAGTTAACTGTTAACTAAGGCATATTAACTGTAACTATGTTTTCATTAGTTTACATGTGACTATCGGATTCGACTCTGTATCTCCATCTAACGCGATACCACTATACTATACTACTATAGACTACTGTGCCTACTGTAAACCATCTTAATGTTTATCAAAGTTAATAAAAATTCTTATTTTTGTCAACTATTTATACAACTTAGATAAAAGTGAATACTTAACTTTCTTCTTATTATCTATCTATTTTTTTATTATAATATTTTATATATTTTTACGAAACCAATATAAAATACAAATTAAAACTAAATTAAATTAATTCTAATACCTCCTCGATTCCACTGCAACGAGGCATAGTGCCCAGGATACTGGCAGCATTTCCCCTTTGGATGGCCAAACTAATCCGTCGGCCAATATAACTATTAAAAAAAATATTAAATTATACGTACAGGTATTTTAAAAATTAAAATTAAAAATAGCACAAATTATATTAAAAAACACTTTCAAAACTATAATCATAATCATAATCATTTATTTATTTGCTAAACAAGGGTTACAAAAGTAATGCAATTCTAATAAAAAGATCTAAACATGTTTTGCCAAGGACTGGGCGTGCAAATATTTACAAACTTAGAAATAAGATTCGGTAATTAAAATTTCAAACTAACATCATACATATTATCTATAACATCTGCACTATTGTAATAATTTCGCATTCAATTCGCAACAACAGCAACATTCGCAAAGCACATTTTTCCACACAATAGAATTTCCCGCTCAGCAAATATTACATAATGGTCCTCACATATTAATTCGCATTGTAAAATTATATAATCTACATTATTTCCTTGCAATATTTGATTTTGAGAGCAGAGCTGCATTAAAGATGTATGGAGGTCTCCATTGCAGGTATCAATATCAGTTGTTTCGACTAAACTGACATACTCCGACGAATTATTATATATATATTTAAACGACTTCAAAAAAGGAGTTTCTCAATTCGACCGTATATATTTTTTTGTTTTTTTTTCATTATAACAGTTCTCAAACAATTTGGAAAAAATTAAAATTAACCTGTCACTTGTCACGGTTCTTAATTATCTATTATTTCACTATTATTTATTTATTATTTATAGTAATAATATTCTTACTGTAGACAAGACATATATTCGACTAGCAGGATTATGATTATGACTATTGTGGTTGACTAATTACTATTTTAAGTGGAATGGGCATCTGGCAAATAAGGCGAAGTGAATAGTTTAAGTATGTACACTCAAGTAACATTGTCCAGCCAACTTTGTTTAAATCTCACAGCTCTAAAATATAGTTTGAAATCAAAGTTTTAGTTGATTTGTTTCTTCAGAGTTGAGAATCTGCCAGTGGAATTCAAACTTTTTGCTTTTTCGGAATGCTTGCATTTGATTTACATAGATTTGACTGGTGAGGCATCGGCCGAGGAAATACCTAAAATCGACAATCGTAGCTTAATCTTTAAACACCATTGCTTGGAGCACTTATCGATCTACGAATACTATATCTGCTCTTCACTTAATACTATTATTATTAGTGTTATTATATCAATAGTTAAATGTGTGCAAACAGCCAGCGGTAAGCAGGTGAACGCTTTTCCTGCACCGTTCACTCCACCCACGGCATCGAGCCGGCGCCTGGCCGCCTGGCCGTGGGTGCGCATTCCGCATGCAGCCGTTTGTCAAACCGCCCAACTGCCTGACCACTCCGAAATGTGAACCTAATTTGATTTACTACAGGTGTAATTTTACTCTACTACATGAGTTGACGACAATAAACAGTATGTCGATGATCTGACAAAAAAAAGTCAGTTTTGAAGCCAATGTCCAGTTGCAAAGCTGATGTAACAGAAATCGGAAGACATATTGGATTGACACTCAAAGCTAAATGATTGTACGATTTATTTTTTTCGACAAGAATCGACATACACATGTGACCACTGATCGCACTTCAGTATGCGCTATTCTGTTACGATGTTTTTTGAACTCGATTATGAGTTTCGAATCCGTCCAACTGTCTCTGTTTAACACGATATTATAAATAGAGGGACGGATAGAGACAAATTCGAAACTAACCTTATCGATCATTTACGTACATAAGATGGTTGTAATATAATACAATATTTTATTTATTTTACAAGAGATATTATTAGAGAATCTTAATTTTAATGAATATAATTAATATAAAATTTTACAATTATTTACTTCCCCTGAGGCGTATTGCATTATAGGACTAAAGTACTTTAGCGACTTTGCAAAAATTACTTATATGTTTTACACAAAAAAAAAATATAAAAAACGCATTTTTACACCTACTATGATGAATTTTATTATTTCAATACAAAATAAGGACGAATAATATTTGCAATCAGATATTTAACAGGCAAATATATTTCAATAATAGTATATCATTAAAGTTAAAGACTTACCAGCGGTATTAATATTGTATACTAAAAGCTGAGATCCTTTGATAAATACTTCAAGATAAGTGCACACATTAAAACGACGCAGCGCCATAAACAAAACTCATAGACAAACTAAGATACTGCGAAGATAACCAGAGATGTTATTTACGTAATAAGCGATATATAACACCTTGTTATATAAGTGGACAATAATAGCGCTTAGATGCATTCATTTAAGGACTACCCACCTTTATTGTTGGTAACTGTTTTGTATTTTATATACTTGTATTGATATACAATAACATAGATTCTTATAATGATCAAAGTGTAAAATTGGTAAAAAAATATTAATGTCTTTAGTCTTATCACACAGGCAATAACGTGCACTTAATGAATGCATAAACCGACTGCCTACCCCGAGGACACATTACAAACCAGTATTGGAGAAGGAATATTTGTTATATTGGTAAGAGCGCCATTGGATATTGAAGATTCCAGACAGTTGTGTTCGGAAGTTATTAGGAGGCCTATATCTTACAAGTTGTTTACATCTGACATGATTATCAGTTTGGTTATCGGTCAGAAAAACATTGATTTAAAGTTTATCAAGCTGCCTATATGATAGAAAGACTTGCTTTATAAAATACACATGCTTTAGAAAAGAGGTTACAATACAAAGTACAATTGAATCGGAAGTCAAAACCATCGAATGATTATCTAATTACGTGTTAGGTAAATACCCTATCAAGCTGTCAACCAGGAGTTAGGTAGAGAGAATATATGCCTAGAAAAAAAATTGCTTCCTAGGCAGAATTCTGAGGGAGATATGTGGACAGGAATTTATTTAAATCTTCAAGGTATTTAGATGTAAGGTGTCCTTTTAATTTTGTAAGGACTTTTTTCATTTAAAATCATTATTTCATATACAGAATTGTGTTAACAAGATCGAAATATACTGGTACGTTTCGGGATGTTGCACCATTTACCTAACACATTGTATATAGTATCTAGACGCGAGTGCTATATAATTATCTTAAGTTTTGCATATCAACGGACCAACATGGCGCCTGCAAATCGCTCTCACGGAGTGACACCCACGCGGTTAGGACCCGAGTCTAGAAATATTAACTAGCCGCTCCGATGATGAATAATTTAGACACACTGCATAATGAAACACATAAAGTATGGCAAAGGGTGATTTTTTGAGACGGGCAACCTTCGGACGAGCTGTACAAAAATGACATAGCACTGTACCTCTAACCGATACTTCCTGGGGAAGATTCCAGCTCGGCTAATTTAACATTTAATGTGACAAATGTTGCTAACAAACGTACACGCTTTTCTTGAGTGTTATTTCTTTAAAAATAAAGAAGGCTTATTTGAAAAATAGCTTCACAATTAAGCCAAACAAATCGGCAACATGGAAATGTGATGCGATACCCCAAGGGTCCTAGAGTCTTAAGTGATGTAGTATGCTGCGTAGAAATTAGTCAAATTTAAATTGAATTTGACTCAAGTCAAGCTACAATCCCAGTCATTTAACATCAGGTGTAAACGCAGTCAAGCATTAAATTGTCGATAATAAATGAAATCAAAGTGACCTTTACTTGGGCGGTTTCAAGGTTTTTAAGCGATTTTTCTTGTTACAGGTCAGTGCGTATCCATCCTGGTTTATACAGATCTTGCCGAAGTCTAGAAATTTATCCAGTCCGACGATCTTTAATGAAATATAATAATTACTCGATAAGTATGATAAAAAAAGTATTTTTTTAACGTCTTCTTCCACTTGGTATTAAAGAAAAGGATTTGTTTGTGTTGATGTAGTAAAAAAAAATAAAAAGTACAAAAATATTTACTGTAAATACTGGATTTGTCGGGTATTTTTTTACTATAAATTTCGATTTATTAAATAATGTACGTGATACCTTAAATACTTCTAGCGTTGTGGGTTTAGAGTGAGAGAGGAGGAGCCTGCTTACCGCTGTCATATGCATAAGAAAAGGGAAAATAGACAGATCTGCGCCGTAACGCGTTACGTAACGAAGCGGGGTGACCCTCCGACAAAAATTCATCACTTCAAAAATATATTTAAAGTTTTGCAAGTTATACACTTCTACCAATAATATAAGTATGTTTTGCAACGCTGACTTAACTTCTATACGTTGTCATTCCTATAAACTCACCCCATATATCTTCATTGTCTGAAATCGTTTGTGAATTCCACATAAATATTACCGAATAAGGTGCATATTGCTCGAATTGTTCCAATAAAACTGTCATTAATTTACATAAGACCATAAATATTTTGCCAATGGCTATAACATTCAGATGAACTATTGTGTTGAACGGAATGTATAAGCTACAAGTGTAATATTTGTGAGCGAATTATAAACCTCATTCATCTTAAAAGCAAACTTTGATTTTGCTTTCAAGAATATCGTGTTCTCCCTTTAAATTTGCGCTTAAACTTTATGATCAAAATTTTATTGAAAATGCTTAGTGGCTTAAGCTTAAAGCTTGTATTCTGTAGACGTATTGATAGTTGTCCTTTTCAGTTTTGTTGAGAAAGGTGCCGACCAATTTCAAAAAGTCTAAACCAGTATCGACAAAACGATATCGAGGACTATTGACGAAGACGTACCGCCAAGCGATTTAGCGTTCCGGTACGATGTCATGTAGAAATCGAAAGGAGTCTGGATTTTATCCTATTAACAAAAATAGTCCGCTTTCATTTTAGACTGCATCATAACTTACCATGAGGTGTGTTTGCAGTCAAGGGCCAACTTGTATTGAATAAAAAAATACTTTTAAAAGATTTTCAGGCTATAAATAAGGAAAAATTAGCAATCTAGGTCAGAACCTCTAACAGCAGTCAAGGGCTGTTTTCACTCATCCCCTAAACTCCATCCACTCCAATGTCCCTCTATGCCAGAGTGGACCTTATAGAGTAGTCTATAAGGACCAGGTGAGGCTTTTAAAGAAACGCTTGGTTACCTCCTCAAGGTCCAAGTCTCAGTGGACACGCCCATACAGAGTTCTATTCCCTACATTCTAGCGCTAAAGTTAGCTTGGCTTTGGTAGACTCCACTTCTTTAATTGCTACAGACTTATTAAGAAGCCTACAGCAAATAATACACAGTAAAAAAAAAGATCATTCACCTATTGATATATTAACTTATCGTCAATAAACTTTTTATTATGATGCTAAACTTATCGATATCTCCTCCATTTTCTTTTCTCTCCTCTCCATTTTCCATTTCTTTTCTCTCCACTCCATTTTCTCATAAATTATGTACGTACTATGTTATTATTTATACTACATAGTTTCCTTATCTCATTAACGTGTACCTATACAGTCCTGGGACCCGCTATCTAGATCCTCTCTTAACACCAAATACGATTTACAGGAAGGAATAAAAAACAAAAATGATTTTAAAACTGGATTATTTTCTTACGTGACACTTTTTTTACGATAATGATATAATGTAGCCTTTGATGATTTCTTTTATAATTTAAGAATCATTAAATATTAATAAAAATAAAGATGAAAGTCTGTGTGTATGTTAGTCACTTCTTCACGACGGGACCGCTTATGCGTTGCTGATCTTTTGGAAATTTGTCAATGCATCCCTTAAATAACTTATATTATAATTGAGTGGAAACCTCGCAGCTAGAAAGATTAAGCTGTATGGAATGGAGATAGAATATAACATACATTAGAACGACGACGAGAACGGGATCTATGCAATTGTGACTGTCAAGCTGAAACATTTCACAGGCTAGTACATTTACAAATTTAACCAACACCAAAGTCTCGTCATCATCATCATTATAAGTCTTTAAACAGCCACCTACAGGGCCAATCCTCCTTCCTTAAGAGAGTTGATTCACCAGTTCGTCATGTTGCTCTTATATCACATACTAATCATAAAAACGAAATCTCTGCAGCATCAAACGCGGGCAATGGCCGATGCGCGCGCGCATACATAATTCAGGCGACGCAACCAGCCCTCTACAACCGTATCATTACCGCGTTGAATATATTACTGCACTCCAAACCTCGCTTATAAATCGCCCGTCATAAATATCCTAGAGTACATAGTTGTGAGACAATCGGATGACATCTTTAACAGTCAGAGTACAAAGGGAGTGAATGCCATCACTTAGAGTCGGACTAAATAATTATCAAATGTACCAAGATGGAGTAGGTACATTATATTGAGAGTGTATTTAGTTATAATGGCTATATAGTTAGATACGTTAAATCACAACTATATTTATTATTTTCAAAAAGCTGTGAAACTCACGTCTTTGTTGTCGGAGTATACTCGACTAGTTTCGAAACTGTATAGGGTCTTTAGTCATGAGCTTGCTAGTCCTTGACTAAGGACTAATACTCCGACGTGAGTTTTAGCCGTGTATATTTTATTAATATGGTAAATACTCGCGATAGTTTAAATTCCACTGTATTGAAATAAATCGGCACAGTACCTGCTTAAATAAAAAAAAATTAAATGTTTTGTCTATCCGTCTGTAATATGTTTGTTCGATTTGATTTTAACAGGACTTTCATTCGCAGATAGCTAATGTTATAACTAATAATTAAGGCTACATTTAATTTAGTTGAGGAAGTCGCTTGAGTCCTGTTTTATAAGAAAGACAAATAACTAATTTACCCTAAATGTTTCTTAATAATGTCCCTTCCTTCTAATCTCACCCTTTGAAGACCTTAACAGACTTTATTAATACAAACAAAACTTAAGTCCGACTATCAAGAGCTCTTAGTAGATACAATAGAGTTAATCCTGTGAATCATAAATATAAATACCATAATGCGGTAAGTTATTGCATCAGTTATTCACGGAAAACGTATCTTATTTATGATTTCAACAATAATTACATTTATATTGATAGATAACTTTAAGGTTTATTATTATTTACTTATACCCTTTTCTCGTGACGTCACTAGTAGATTGGTGTTTTGGTTCATACGAATAGTGTTAATGAGATGGAATTAGTTAGATGACGTTAGGCCACATGGTAACCGTAAACCGCTTGGTCTTGCTGGTGGCTTGGCTTGTTACCACCCACCGACAAAGACGTAATACGCCGAGTGATTTTTAGCGTTCCTTATCTTGCAGTGAGTTTCAGCCGTTTATATTTTAATAATATGGAAAATAGTTTAAATTCTAATACTAAAACTTTGTAACTAAATGATTTGAAAATAGAGAACAATATTAAAAATTGTAGTTGATAAACTTGGCGCATCGCTTCGCTACCAATCTGAGTTGAGCGTTACAGTTTATTCGTGCTCGTACTTCGATAAAGATAAATAGTAATGTATGAGTATTGTAACAATTGATAGATTGGTTGCTGGGCATGAATTCTCACAGTTCACTTGCACAGTAAACGATGTCGAGTGTGTTGTGAGACTGTACGCGCTCTCACAACAAACCACTCCGCATTATTATCGTTACGGTGAATGATTGATATAATGGAATCAAAATATGTCAGCGTAGGCTCCTCTCTAGCGGCTCTAGCACTTGATTTCTTTCTCTTGAACAAACACTATTTGGACGATGTCAAGTAGCACACAATCATGCAAATTGTTGATGATTGACATAGCATTTTTTTGCTATCATAATAAATTATGCATTATCTGTAGGTATGTTATTTTTGTTGCTTCCCACGGTTTCAGAATGACTTGGATTTTGTCATATATTGTTTATTGTTATTTTTTACGGGAAATAAGAAAGTTTTTTTAGACGCTGATAATTAACAACTTTAGGCTTGGAAGATAAATAAAGATAAAAATACCCAACTTACAGAATTTTTTAGTAAATCTTGTTATTATTTAAGAATGTAAACAATAATTATTTTATAAAGAGCAACTCTTGAGTTTCTAACCTTTACAGCTGAGGTCTTTTCAGCAATACCTGTGTTCCGAAGCAGTGGTAGTCTCTATAAAGATAGCCCTACAATTAAATACAGAAGGTAATCTACCCAGCAACATCAACAAACCACAGTAGCCAGTGATCCGCCAAAAAGTAAAATCCTCCAAGGTTAGCGGTTGACAAAGAGGAACATCACAACTACATTATATTGTGAGTATTCTATATATGTACAATACTAAGATATCTGTAAGATTCGTCTAACTAATCTGGCGCTCATTACTGGCACAACAAGCACAGTTAATCCACTCAGCAGCCTCAACATACAACAATACGCGAGCGATCCGTGTAAAAGTATAATCCTCCGAGGTTAGCGGTTGACAAAGCTCAAGGGGTGACGCAATTTGAGTGTGGGAAACAGAACATTAAGAGGGACCGTTTGTAAGTTACACTGACGACTTTTTGATATTTATACCCTTCTATAAATTATATAAAACAAACTGGTAACTTATTCTTTCCACTATTTATGACTCCAGAACGTCAATCTATTTACTTTGATTCTAGTGTGTGTTAACGCCAATATCCGACAGTACCTACTAGATTAATAGATAATCATGTCACGCTAGGGAAGTATTGGGCTAAAGCTAAATCTAAGAAAAGCACAGGACGAGTAGTTTGGAAGAATGCATTAATGGAATGGAAGAATGCATTTTTACAAGTAGGTAGACATGCAATTATAATTATAATACTTTGATTAATTAATACGTAAGTAGTTTATCATAAAGGTTACATGTTCAAACTAACGATAACCTCTATAAAATAGTACACACTAACTAATAATTCGAAAGACAGTGAAATGGACACTAATAATGTAAATGGGTCTAGTTAATATTAACTTATTAATTTACTAAATTAGCCTTTCCTATGGACCTACCATGAAAACCAAAAGCTTGTTTCAAATGCGCATAAAGACGCTTCTAAATTGGTAGGTCAACGGTTGGAAGATAAAAAAAAACAACCTTACATTTATGCAATAAAAGCTTCTTTCTATATGTGACATTATGTAAAAAAATATTTATTAAAGTATTTTACATATCTACATTTAAAAATATCGTAACATGAAGGAGTAAACGATCCCTGACTTATAGGTATAACCTAATTGTAATGAGAGCTGAAGTCTTTATTCACTGTAAAGATATGAGAACGAATGTGAAAGCTCTATGAAGATCAATGCAGATGGAATAAATAAATATTATAGGACAATTTACATCGTCCAGAGAGTAAGTTTTACTCATGAAAATTTTGAAGAATGTCACGTATTAGAAACTACTTAGCACGTTGTGAAGAATTCGTTTGACTCTAGCTCTACAAGGTTTAATTGTAAAGTCCATTCCTCTTGGTATATTATAGTATATAATTATATTGTTGTTGTTATATTGTTATTTAATACATACAAAATATACATATATTTTCTAAACATTATACGCATATTACTCTATTTTCGTATTCTTAATATATGTTTCTAGCTTAGTTAGGTATAAATAGAGAAAATTAGTCAATTAATTGAGGATTCCCAAAAACACAAAATTTTGTTAGTGTAAACATTAAATATTTCTATAGCTAAAGAATAAATAAATATTTCTTTACTCTAAAGTTTAATCCTTTAAAGTTCTTTTTAAAGTACGATATTTCAATTACAGACTCCACCAATCAACACTTAGTTAGAGATAGCTTTATATAGGCACAAGTGATTGCGAGCCGAGAAAGATTGACTGTTAGATTTTATCAAAATTGATAATCTTGAGCGCATCTTAGGATGAAATCATAGAAGTATGTAAGTTATACAGAGCTTTATTGATCAAAGATCGATATATTATTTGCAAGAGATTAAAAATATAAATCAGAAATTAATTTACCTATTTACTAATTCTTATGGATGACCCCTCTAACATGATTTCACTGTATTACTTATGTTTATACTCTCCATATTGTATTAAAATAATAATTTACTATCGTCATCATCATCATCATCATCATCATTAGCAGCCGATGGATGGATGGATGGACGTCCACTGCTGGACGAACTTTTTTAGGGATTTCTAAAGACAACGATCCTGTGCCGCCTGTGGCCAGCGGCTTCCTGCGAAAAGTTTAATATTGTTAGTCCACCAGCTGGGAGGTCGACCAACACTGCACTTTCCGATGCGAGGTCGCGTTTCTAGCACTTTGGGCCCCCAACGTCCATCAGCTGTTCGACCATATTTGAATCACTAACTATAAGTTACTATATAGCTATAACAAAAAATAAGTAAATAACGAAGGTAGGTACAAAAAAATAATAATGATTTTATTTTGTGGAGCGCCGATATTTTTCTTTTTTATTAGACAACTTTGTTGTAGAGAGAAAACTTGTTTCTTCTTTCTTCTATATTTTAATAATCTATCTAAGATATTTTTCGTTGTTATGTTATATTTTGCCCTAAACATATACCCGTGTTGTATCGTAGCTATTTTTATCGTGTTCCAGACAAACCTTACAAGTTTACATAACGAATATTCAAACAAACGTTGCATTTGAATAATAAGATTATTGTGTTACAGTAGTGTTTACTGCTTCCCGGATACTAAGCAACATTGTTAGCAAGCACAACCCAAAATGCTCACATTTTCCATATTTAGATAATAAAAGAAATGAATGGATCACGACATCCTTTATTCTATTTAGAAAATAGAAATCTGAAGTGCAGAACTGTTAGCTTATATAGTCAGGGGACATTGTCTTTGTATCCGACAATTTGTTTGGCGATGTTCCCAGGGTTTGAATAGAGCCGCCGGCATGTAGACATGTCGAGCGACGTCGCCGCGTTGCCTAGTATGGTTTAACCTTAGGACCTGGATGTACATAATTATCCCTTCGGAAAAGAAGAGCCTTATTATCATATGGGTAAACGACATTCCGTGTTACATGAAACTAGTATTATTGTGAATGTACAAGTAGTTGGCTATCTTTTAATGTTTCTATCAGAAAGTCTTTGTTATAGCTATGATGGTGATTATTATCCATGAATATTTTTATCAATTTTTTTCATTCATTACAAGGTATCCCTTGTCTGCAACCACACCTGATGGTAAGTGATGATACAATATAAGATGGAAGCGAGCTAACTTTTTAGAAGTAGGATAAAAATCCACACCCCTTTCGGTTCATGCACGATATCACACTGGAACATCGCTTGGCGGTACGTCTTTGTCGGTAGGGTGGTTACTGGCCAAGACCGAAGCCTCCCACCAGCCAGACCAGTACCAATTATGTATTGCATTAGGCTAATACTGTGCACATAGCTACTTGCCTAGCATGATATCCGTTACAATAACCTAATACTAAATTAAATATTAACCGCCAAACCACCAAAATGGAATAAGTTTTCTTTACACTTGACTTAAATAATTCTTCGAATTAAATTTAAAATTGTGCATATTATTTAACTGATTTAAAACGGTTTACGAAACCATTGAAAACAATTTACTTGATATATATTAGCAATATCAAAAAGTTTAAAACGCCTTGCGTCTCAAATCTCGAGAATAGCTTTTTTGATTATAACCATTTGTCCTCATACGAAAGCATTTGTCTTTTAGCAACAAATACAAATCGCGTGAAGCTATTTACTTATTCGAACTCGTAGGACGTGTCAAGATGCCATTTAAAAGGCTAAACTGTTTGCTGAAGCTAGAACCCTGGTTTAAGTGCAGACCACCCGCCTTTACGAAACAACGGATCCAATTTATGTCTGAATAACATCTGAATAACAATAATACGGGCATGCTTCTTGTTAAATGGACGTATGAAATGATCAGTCTCGAGTGACTAGGTAGCTTGTGTGTTATTGTCTTAATAAAATACTGAATTAATATTGCTAGATCTGCTTCGGTGATCTTGGTCTATAGAAATATTTGGGCTTTGGTTTCTGTAGGTGATTTCCAGTGGTATCCCGGGGTGAAGAAGTCTGTGTGTAATTCTGACCCAGAGAACATATTTCTGCTCGGTTATTGTTACTATCTAGAGCTATTGTTTTAGAGTCAGTTATTGTCACTTAAGCAGCTGCTCCAAACAGGAGGTCTATTTTGTGTAGTGGTCACATGAAGACACTGATGATAAAGACTAATAATAAATTCATTCTCAACTTCACTGATTTAAATGAAAAATATTACAATCGTAGACTTTTTCTAAAGTTATTCCATCATCTTTGGAGTTATATAAATTGCTTTTGTATTCCCTGAAAGCTTAGCATATACTCATAAAATATAAAACCCCGTTTTTTGAAAATCAGATAAAAAGTTCAAACATCCATCCAAGTGCAGATTTGCATCAACGTCGTCTTGTCTAAATAATGCAGACGCAGACACGAGCGGGGTATTATTATCATCTATATCGAAATAGTTTCGCTCTAAAACTCCGTGAGTTCGTGTCGATATCCTTTCCCCATTTGCATAATCCGGCAGTGTGTATGCGACGCCATCACCGCGTCACGTCGGCCGCTGATTATCCAATAATTTTCAGCTACCCGCATATTGCGCCCGGTGGTGATGGCGAATGGCCGGTGAGATTTTATACACGAACCAGGATTAACCATGGCTCTAACCGTACTAAAGAGGTTAGACGATGAAATTTTTAAACGAAACGTATATTAAGTAATGTTCTTTTTTCAAATTTCCAGTCCAATTTTATAATTTAACTATGCCTAAACTATGAACCGCAAGTCCATTAAAATGCTATCATACAAATTACACGAGTAGTTGGTGGAGTAGTTACAAAAAAGTTTTTTGCAAGAATACTTATCTTTGTAAACGTAGTTATTCTTTATGAATATAAGCAACATAGGATGATAGAGTTACAAGAAGCCGCTGGACATTAGCACAAATACGTGAAAGTTTTAAAAGCTATAATCTCTACAAGAAAAATATACGTGCTAAAAGGACAACGGCCTTTTTGATCTTGCTCTAGAATTTCGATTGTTGTAGCACCACTTCCCATTTCCAATTCAAAAGCGAATGCCAACCTATGAAGCCTACAACAGAACACAATATCGATGCCAAAGCTTTGTGAGCGCCTTAGCCTAAAACTCGTCCCGATTTTGCAATTAGCTAAAGGAAATGAGGACTTACAATCGATTACCTTTAATGGGTAAAGCGATCAACGTCACGTGCCTCCAAATGGCAACACTATCAGTATATACTATCGGGCTATTTACGCGGATCGTAAACAACATCGGCACACGCCGCAACTGGAAGCAATTTTGGTACTGTGGGCTACCGTACGATTGTGTTTATTGCAGGGAAACAATACAAAACTCTATATTTTATACAAAAAGGTTGATAGGGTGGAAACAGGGAACAATACAATCCGAAAGGTTTCGTGTCCTCATCTTTTTAATATAAAGATTTCTAACCCCACGTTTACCTTTGTAGTTATTTTGACGAGATGTAAAAGTGCAAAGGTGGCCCAACATTCGGTTTACATGACACGGTACAACCAGACAATTCGGGGACGCTCCTTTAAATTCTAAAGAAGTCCTACTTTTATTTTTGTTTTTTGTAACATGTGTCTTTCTATGTCATTTTGTACTTAAGACGAAATAGAAAAGACCTTAAAGACATTTCAGAACATTTTTTCTTATCATCATTTAGATGATATTACAATAGTTAATGTAGTTTTGTTGGTACAAGTACAGACATTTATTGAAACACGACACTTTTTGTTTTACATATAATTCGAATTTATATTCAAGACAATAATGTCAATGATAGGACATATGGAAACGGTTACAATATACCCGTAAGCCAATTTGACATGTCTAGTGTTCCGTTAAAGTCGATATTATCCGTATCATTTACGTAACATCTGAATGGGGCAGACAGGCAAATTATGCTCAGAATTACGGGTTGCTGAACAACACCGCACGTACAATTGGCAATTCTTATTGCACAATACATAAGAGTAATTTTACAATGACTTACGCCGATTTGTCGTGAACATCTGTTTCTACTTTTGCAACCTGATTGATAAGTTAGGTTGTTAGGTTTTTAACAGGGTCCAATAGATTTTTGATAGCCTTTTTGGCGCAATCGTGTATTGCTTGATTTATTTTAACGTATTTAGTTTTATTATGTTCATTCATATTAAATGTATGTGAAGTATCGTTACAGTAAAGTTCGGATGGGTTACAGGAATTAATCAGACACTCGATGAAGAAAAGAAATTTGAGGTCTTTTTACTTCATTTAATCCTTTTTTGTAAGTATTGCTCCCAAATCCAAAGAAAGATAAACATACGGTTATACACACTGGAAAATTAGTATTGATTGACAAAAATTAGATCGTTGAAAGCGAAGCTGCGGCCATACGACGTAATATAATAAATACATATATTTAAAAAACATCTTAGTAAAATAAAGTTAAGAATTCTACATAAAACATATTTCCAAAGTATAAGCAAGTAGCAGTAAATAAGAAGAAAATCTATTGGCACATAAAGTTATAAATTGATTAATCCATAATAGAGAACTCCGCTCCGCAATTTTAACCGTAATATATTCCTTGCTATTAATAGTTTTATTATTTTATAATAGCAGGAGCGTGGTGGATATTTTACGATCAAGTTGTGCTCACGAGTGAGTAATGTATGCCGGCGGCATTAGGACGT
The DNA here is from genome assembly GCA_034621355.1 of Mycalesis mineus. Classification (NCBI taxonomy): domain Eukaryota; kingdom Metazoa; phylum Arthropoda; class Insecta; order Lepidoptera; family Nymphalidae; genus Mycalesis; species Mycalesis mineus. Next base: position 13,947,657 of record CM067891.1, on the reverse strand, counting down.
GCCCGCTCATAGCAATTAAATGAGAATTAAAAAAAAAACCAATTCGCTATGAATTATGCAATAGAAAAAATGAATGAAGTGTGAATATTGAAATATTCTCGGTAGGAAGATGTAATGAATTAGAATAAATCAATAATGAAGCCGTTGAAGTTCGTCTTGTAGATATTGCCAAAATCTGTAAGTGAATTTATATATTAAAAGGAATAAATATCGTTAAACTGTATATACAATTTCGACTGTTTGTATTAGGTGTGGCAAAGTCCGATAAGATTAGAGAGTATCTGCGCCAAATTATATCAACATTGGTTACTAGCTATAAACTATTCAAAGGATGTTGCATAAAATCTTTAAATGATTTTAGCACGGTGTCAATGTGAACGGCAAGTAGTTTACTTTTCAATTTAAAGTCGAAATGGTGCTTTTAGTCGGGAAAGTGTTGGAGCAATTGTTGTATGGATCAATCAAATTGGAAATAGTACAGCAATCAGAAGCAATTACAATATAATTTGGCAATTGTTTTGCGGAGAATAATTTAATCCATTTTCTTTTAGCAGAAATGGTAACTGTGCGGTTTAAACTAACATATTTATGTATGGGTTTATTTGCCTTAGTAGAATAAAAGCATAATTTACTCTACTTAGGCAAACAATCTAAACACCATTTAAGTCCTTTACTATATATTATTAAGGAAACGCAAAGACTTGACTGGATAGTAAAACGGAAAATTCCAGAGAAACCTATAAAGTTAAGTAAGAAAATCATAAAACTGTAAACACATCTCGTTTCGGAAAGCGAAGTCGATTAGATTTCGCACCGCCATGTACTTTATAGACTAAGAGCCAACGATCGCCAGACCTTCGTTACTTTATAAAAGCTTAGAGGTTATCAGCTCATGTTCGTTCCATGGTTAAGTTGTTGTTCCACGGTATGCGACTAAAGTATGGAGCTTAGACTGTGGTCGCTTTGAGAGCGAGCAGGTTTCAAAGTTCAAGTATAAAGCTTAAGTTTTGAAGTGATAATTAGTTATGGAAGGGTACACCACCTCGCTACGTAATGATGTACGCGCTTGCTTCTCTCTCGCTCACGAATGCGACATCGAGCAGACTCTTTACCTCTCACTCTAACCTACAACGTAAGCCATATTAAGTTATCACTTCTATTGAGCGTCCGAGACGCACACGTTTTTCTACTTTGCCCCGGTTTAATAAGAGAAATTTTATCTCTAATTTCCAGTCACTTACATTCATGACAACCCTTCAAAAAACGCTGCTAGAAATACATCTAGAAATACATATAAAAACATTCTTTCTATACTTAATTGGCTGAGGATGTGGAGCTTTAAAACTTGCTAGCTCCCAAAGTTGTGGTAGCTGTGCTGTCCATAGTTGCTGATAAAGTTTCAGCTTTTATAAACTAGCGAGGGTCTGGCGACGGCAGGCTCTCGTTCCATGAGGTTTTACATGTAAATTATGCGAATACCTGCCTACTTATTAGCAGTTGCAAAAGAACTTGTAACGTGTAATTTGCTTGTTTCTCATTATAGTAATTGTTGTGATGTTATCACAGATAGAGTCCACAACGCATCGCATGTACGCGTGAAACAACTTCATTTTTAGTTGTTATACGTCAGTTGGGGTCAAATTTTATACGAAGTTTTACTGCAGATACATGTCAGCATAGTGCAAAACAGAGCTACGAGTACTTCCCGCCCTTTGAACGCTTAGATCTTTTAAACTACATAACCTATATAAAGAAGTTTCACCAATAGAGATATTGATTTAAGGGAAATGTATAATTTAATAAAGAATGGCATGGTTCAGGGGTGCGTTTATTTTAAGCCTTGCATGGCCAGCCTTACCCGAAGTTTCTGTCCGTCAGTCAGTAGTAAACGGATTTCGTAAATAGGAGGGCTGATTCAAGAGGAAGCCTTTAGCTTATAATTCAATAAGATTTCGAATAAATTGTTGCATATCAAGTGTAAAGTGTAGAAACATGACCATGAATATTAAAGATATCGAACAAATAAAGCTCACTGGAAAAGAGCACTTAGGCCTACCTACTAGTATTTTTTTATTTCTGTTCTTAATTCATATTTATAGAGTGTAAGAGTCCATGATGAAACAGGCAGTATAATCCAGGGATCGTATAATTAGCGAAACATCAAAAAACAACATGATATAGAAATATGAAGTCCAGTCTACGCCCACACCGCCTCGAGCTGGCCTGTACCTATTTCAAATCCAATTCACATTCTATTTATTGGAATCGAAACGTAATCTCATATCATATTTTTAATTTTATTCTCAGAATTCGATCGTTTTATTAGTGTTAACTAAACTATAAATATCGAGTCGAAATTGGGATCTTTGACAAGGCAAATAAAAATGCAGCAAAAGGAACTTCAAAATTAGGTAGGTGGTAATTTATTAAAATGGTTTGATGTACGCCACTAGTTAAAATACTGTTTTAATTTTTTTTGGAGTTAATGCAATAGCGTGCTTTTATTTCGTCATCCAAAATAATGCTACTGTACGTCGATGTGCTAGACAAGAACATAATAGAAAAACTAAGACATTATTGGATACAAGCTTGGGATACATTTTAGAGTAGACTCTACAATCAAGGAAGAGGGCTATGACCAGGAGATAAAAGATTTTGTCGAAAACTCGGTACCTATTAAAGAAGGTGTTTTATTTCATTAGTATCGTAATAACCAGTACCAGTCGATCTGTCAATGATCTATCAAGTAGAAAATTTATAGAACTGGTTGCAAGACTAGCTGATGACCAGAGCTACATATGCTTTCATTCATATATTCATTCATTTTATAGCTTGAATGTCACGCCATTACTAGATTTCATGAAACAACAAAGATGACAAAATACTTGTGGATGCCTACACCCCATGCCATAGCCCCTATTATGGCGAGTCTAATATAAGAATATATCATAACCTCATGCTGACATTACATCCGACGTACCGTACGGAAAAATTATAATTGAAACATACCAGGACCCTCGTTAGATGGATAGTTAAATCACTAAAATTGATAGCCCGATAGATTATATGAAACTCATAACTGTCAATTAAAAGGTATACTTTTTTGTTAGTAGCACTCGACAAATCCATCGCCGCAGGGGTTTAATTTAAGTGGTCAGCTCTGGCTTGGCTGAGCCGTTAATTTAAAACGTGGCCATATCAATAATAGTAGCGGTACAATGAGAACCCATTTTGATATAACTGTACAAGTGAGTATAGTTATACGGTTTGAGGATTTTTATATCCATGAATGGGCTCAATTTAAAGGTAATGTTATTCGTAGAGAACTTTCTAAATAAAATTCCTCCTGTGAAATATAATATTTTCACACAGTTGGGTTGCTGTGTAAAGATAATTTTGAATGTACGAGCATGTTCAACAAATAAGACATTTCATTACAGTAAATCATTCGGGGTACAGAATTTTTATAACGTATGTCTTTATTTGAATTAAAATTGAAAGCCCTAGCTAATTAAAATACATTCAATGAAAATTCGATATATTGATTTTATTAAACACAAATAAACTTTACGGTTTTATTAATGTATTTCGTAGCATTAGGAGCCCCAGAATCCATAGCTGGAAACTAAATTTTTTTAGTATTAAAACAAGCATTAGCACTCTTATTATAGACGACATTAGGCGTAAGGTGAAACTAATTACAATTTTATACAAAACAAAACATAATATAATTAAACTGATTAAGATTCACATTCGTTCATTAATAATTTACTAGTATCTTAATTGTTCTTAAAGGCTGTATATAAAAACTGTTATTAAGTGAATAATACTAATTAACCTTTATCTGAAAAAAGAAGGTGAAAACTAAAATTGTAATTGTAACTTGTAGAATAATTACTTTAACCGTAAAGAAAACGTTTTTTTTCCTAATTTATTAAAAGCAGCTCTCGTTGTTTAAAATATTAAAATGACATTTTTTTTTACACAAATTTAGTTTCCTTTAATACTACTCTACAGTAGCGTAAAGACAAGAATGTCAGAACAGAATAAACCATACCTGAAACAGCTATAAATCACTTACTTAGTAATTTATTTGTAATTTATAATTTAATTATTCATGTTAATGAAACCACTAGCTTTCTTCTACCAGATAAAGATCACGCTAGTTCATTATATCAGAAGCAGCGCATAATAGCTTATGAAATTAACACTCCTTATCTTAACGATGGAGTTTATGGTTTTTATCTTCTAGGAAATGGTAAATGTTTGCTCTCACTTTAATCCTCACCGCTTGCTCGAGAAACTTTCTTGTTTGGTAAAAGATATTTTTTTATTTCCCTCAGAAAGTTTGGGACTCGGGGAGGAAATGTAAATTATCATATCCTAATGCCACTTGTTTTGTTTTCTTGTATACAGTTCCGGAAAGGTTTTATGACATTTATCTGAAGAATGCTATTTACATATATATATAATTCAACTTAAACTTAAAATTAAATTGAATCTATAAAAAAGATGAAATACGCTAATTGCTAAAGAATAAAAATATACGGATAAAGAGAAATACAAAACGTAAAATTTATAATAAAGGTAACGAAAAATGAAATTGTATGGCAGTACATGCAATTTTACTCGCTTGGTTAAAAAAATAGATTGACTGATTAAGCGTGTCATAAAAAATTTTATATTTTAGGATATAAGTATGATATTCCAGAGTATAATCTATCTCTGAGCTAAAAATTTGGATATGATCCGCCGTTCTAGTGTTATAAATGATGTGACCAAGATTAACATTATTTAATTATTTACTCAGGTCATTGGACCTGAGATCCTTTATTTTGCTCTCATCTGGCGCAAGAACGTTTCCTTCTTCATAATATCATAACTCTCTGTTATCGAGACGACGGGAGATGACCACAGGACGTCCCATTATCGTAGGTGTTACAATTTTGTGCATCAAATATACTCTCCAAAATTACCTTAATAAAACGAGACTGTTGAAGTACGAGAATGAAATATGGTTTAATATATTTTTATATATTATGGGGTTTCAACAAGAAAATATGATTAAAATGTTATAATTAATTTTAATAAAAAAATATTACTTCATGTTATAATTATTATTTTATCAATATACTCCTAGCGTTTAAGTTTGAATCTTTGAAAAGGATACGTCGCTATTGTAATTTTCTTTGAACTAATTACTATTTTTGAAAAATAGAAATACATGTTTTAATACATTCATTTACCTATCTGAGTATATTTAGTTATGGTAAAATTAATTTTATTAAATATTGTAAAGAAACTTTGCAATTTAAATAGAGTTGACATTAAAGGATACTTCGGTTTCGGAGTATCGAGGATTTTTTGACAGACCTGGACTTTGTCGCTTGGAATTGTCGGTTTCTCGCAAAATAAACAATTAAGTTCATTCAAGACATTTATTTAAATTCATTCATTATCATAAAGTGAACAAAACTTCAATACACCTCTACTAATATGAAGTTTAAACACAAGGCCCATATATACGTAACTCGAAACCGGTATGATTGTATGCAAAGCGGCCAACAATGGCTAATAAATGTCTTAATTGTCCAAATAAATAAGCCTTCAACAGTTGCTAAAATGCAATCACCAGCAGATAATGATTTGAATTTATTTAGCCTAATTGTTCATTTAGCTTTGGCAGTCAAAACATTTTGAGTGCTGGATTCAACAAGACAACTTCAATTGAAAATTTAGAATCATAATTATTTATCACTTCTGTGATGTAATTACGTGAATAAAATATTTTCTCTACACAATGAAATGGTAATCTCAACAGATCTGTCAAAATATCAAATTTAATTCTCTATAAAAGAAATTTGACAACTGTCATTATTACAATTATTAACAGCATCATACAGTCGCTGTGGCCGGCGTGTTCTGTAGTGGAGACCACATACCACTAAGCGCAGTGTAGGACGCTCTTGAGCCCGATGGTTCGACGACCACAAAAAGGTAGAAAGTGGCTGGATGAGGAAGGCAGAAGATCGTGTGGTGGCGCGCTCTCGGAAAGGCCTATGTCCAGCAGTGCAGACTGCAGAGATACATCCTGATGATGATGACGATGATTAGTAGCGTTAGGCCAATTAATAATGATGATGATAAAAGAAAATACAATAATTGTAATGCAATTATTGATATGAGATATGAGATAAATATTAAAGTCACATACGTGATTACATTTTACAATGTGACAAAATGACTCTTTTCTAATACTCTCAGAAACTCTTGCAAACAGTCTCAATGAGATGTGCTTACGAGTACAAGTAGATAACATACTTTTCTTTTTTGTGAGACCCGAGGACCGGACATTATTGGGAAGTGAGTCATGAACAATTTTGCTTTATCTTTTCCTCAATGGACACATTTCACCTGTTTGGAATTCTTTTAATATTATCTTCTTTTTTGTTATCTTTATCCTATACGTATAATTACATATATTTATTGTTTTATTATTGTTGTACCTACTTGCGTAATCTTTTTTTTTCTTCAAACCTTGTGATCTATCTACTTATAGCTAGAGCAAATATAATTTTATATTTTTGTGAATGATATGTGTAGTGGTATAGAAAAATAAAAAGTTGTTTTTAAAATGGCGTACAATAAGTTTGGATGTTATATTTTATGGAAAAAAAAATTTTTTTTCAAAAATCTTAAAATGTATTTTATTTAGTATCTATCAAGTTCTGTATGATCAGCAAAATGTATATTTGTAAAATTATGAGGTTAAAACAAATTGATATTGCTTTAAAAGTTTGTATCATTATTAACTAGTGGAGTCTCACGGTTTCACCATTTTATCAAAGTCTGTTCTCTCGTACACCCGTTATCAAATAACCAATGAAACAACGAATCCGTTGTATATAAAATATACGAAAAAATGATTTTTCGTATCTACGAAAAAAACAACATTTTTGTTCTGCCATTCGGGAGACAGATAAAGCTGACAAAGCAAAGATTATGAAAATTCATTCAGCCCCTCTCGAGTTATGTCATTAACCCGACACTGTTTTATATATATACCTAGATATGCTAAAAATAATCATGTTGTCTGGGTAATTCTCGTAGCAGTACCTACCCAATCTTAATTTACATTTCACTAATTCTTGTTAAAACCGGGCTCAACTAATGTCCCGTGTCGCATATGCCGCCTCCACATTAAGGTCTTAATGACTACTGTGGTTATCTCTCGGCTAGAAGATTACGTGAGCTGCGGAGCGAATGAAACTGAACTTTGCCTTAATGTGCATTTAGCCTTTTTGTCTGAAACAGCCTTTTAAATAAGATTATTTATATAAAACATAATTAAAGTCAAATTCGTTTTGATGCTAAATAAATAAATCAAATTCAGCTACCAGTTTACTTTTATGTCACATATCTCCACCTGATTATACTAGATAGGTACTTGATCACAATTATTTATTAGGACCCGACAGACATACTATCTACTCTCTCTACTCTATAGCCCTGGCGTCACCGATTTTTCATCAAAACTCGATCACGATGCTTGCGGCTCGTGTTTTCTTTCTATCCCACTTAAACATATACCAAAGCAGCAGCTACGAGAAAATGATATATGTAGAGATACAAACAGATTCACAGATTAAATTATTAATCTGTTACATACTAATATTGTAAGTTTAATTTGAAGTAAGTATGTAAGAGATGAATAAATCTTTATAATGAAACAAAATAAACTTAGGTATACGACGCATCATATAGCATTATTTAATATTCAAGATAATTCTAAGATCTGTGTCCGATAGAACTTCAATACATCGGTACTAGAAGGGTATCAGACACTAAAAGGCACTATATAATTGCTTCGCAAGTCAAAGCACAGAACTGCGATGTCAACATTGAATACAAAATGTATTTTGGCGGTATTCAAAGACGATTTATGAATATATTGAGCGAATGGGTGCATAATTGGAGTTGCATCTTATATGCAAAATGTGTGCACAATCCAAATAGCACGCCGGTATTCGAAATGTTCATGACATAGTAAAGATTTTCAATTAAAAGATATAAAATACAATGTACATAAAATTATAATATAAGACTTGTCAGAGTACTTAAGGTATATTATAAAATGTATGATAGTTAAAATAAATTTAAAATCTCATAAACTCCCACTATGAATAAATTTTTAGGCACTTAACACAAAATTAATCGCTTTCAAAAGTATTTACATTTTGAACATGTCATAACGTTACTGCAAATAAATTTATAACATAAAAGCCTACTGTCACAATAAATCAAATAAAAAAATGTGTATGGTGTTCGACCAATCGAGAAATGTGGTGCAACTATTAATCAAATCATTATTAAAGGCGTCATGGGTTTCGATCTAGAAACGATCATCAGACGTAGATTGTAGATAAAATAGTTGAAACAAAATGTGCTGGCAGAAAAAAAGATATCGGCTAATTTACATTAGCTACTAGACAAATATATCGAGCCAATGATGAATGAACTGTCGAAGTCATACAAGAAGCCGACCAAGAATTCATTTTATTTGACGTACGCGCACATGTGAAAGAATTTAGTGATAAAAAATGTATAACGGATCGAATGATAATCAAAAGTTGTTACTTCATAAATTATAATTAACGAAACGATTTAATCATAATTACATACATTATTAATTGGATGTGTGTTAGAATTAATTACATGATCACTAATAACAGTAAACTGTTACATTTGAAAAATACCAAAATGTATGTTAATTTTTATTTTATTTTAATCAATAGATAAGCTTTGATTTAATTTATAAATGTACGTATTTTTATTTTTTTTGTTATTCTCGTATATTCATGACTTACGATATAAAAAAGTAGTTATATAAATTATTGAAAAGAAATGCCAGAATATTAAGATTCCATTCCAAGAGATCAGAAAAGGATCAAGTATAAAAGGTGAACAGACCAATATTGGGCAACGACCCGAATTTAAAAAACCAAGGACAACATACTTCAATTGAAGATGCCTTAAATGCATACACCGCATATGATGCCGGCCATGGCGAAGGAAAAACAAAGGCACCGATTTAAGAGCTCGTTCTAAGAAATGCGAAGATCGGGTTTCGCACCGGCAAGAAAATAAGACGTGATTCGCAATCCTGTTTAGAAGTTTCCATCTCTAGCCTTCACAAGCCGCGGCCAGTGTTTACTTGGCAAATATTTGAACAAGCATACGTCTTTCTAAACGAGATCTTAACTTCTATTTATAATAAACAGAAAGAAATTTTAACTCTCTCTCAAGTGTGTTTGCTTTAATAATATTTTTTTATTTTAGATTTTTACATTTCTACTTCTTAGTAAATGATAACGTACGTATGATGTGAAATACCATTATTTGAAAAATCTTTATCTTTTAATATTAGCATAAAAAGATTATAGTTACGTTGTATCTGTTAAAGGTAAGATTAAAAGATAAAGAACGTATGTAAATGGCATAAAACAGGTATCTCATAGAAAAAACGAGCATTGCAATGGATTAAATGAAAAAACATAATGTCTTAATAACCAGATAACATCACATCGAGAACTCCAACGACCATAAATAAACTCTTAAGTTTTTGCTACAAAGATATAATGACGATAAAGATTTATAAGACGCTTTCAGTTAGGATTAACTAGTTCAGATGGTTTTGATGACGCTGCTAAGTTGAAAGAATCTTACACAAAGCTATAAGGTAATTACTATTGGATGTTGTAATAGGTAACATTAGAGAACATGCTTTCCGAAACTTTCCTTTTGATTTATAAGTATGTATATTTATTTAAGAAGTATGTATTTATCTTTAGAAGGTTATTTAGGTTTCCTATATTTTTATGAACCAATTAAAAGTCTTAAAGTGTAACATTAATTCGTTAATAGAACTGTTTTCCCCTTTACTTTTAGTAAACTATGCTATCCAAAATTTGGCTTTCAAGCCAAAATACATATAAAATAGATAATATGTCAATATGTATGTTTTCTTAAACCTTTCAAGTTAATCGATTAAGTACCGTAGAAGAAAAGAAACAAAAAAGATAGAAACATGAGCGGATTCTATATTGTTGTTGTACTAAAGCTAAAAAAAGACTGCTGTTTTGTTATCTGTGGAGATCTGTGCTCAAATAAAATAAAAGCTTTTAAAACAACAATAAAAGGAAATCAAGATAAAGTGCAACAAATCGCACGTCACGTGCTCTCCATACACGGTTCAGACGTTTACAAGCACCGTTATGAATCTGCATAATCTGTGACGCAGCCGCAAAACAATTTCTCATGCAAATTTCAACCTAGTTATCATTAGCATAAAGATATAAATTACGTTCCACGAAGATAAAGGGAACTTTGCAACGCAACCATACAAGAGGGGTAAATGGCAATTGCGAGGCAATTAGATTCTGAATTTAATTTAGGAATATAAAAATAACTATATGAATCTGTCTCTGTATATGTAATAGCGCCAAAAATGAAGATGAAGAGTTTCGTTTTGAGAAACTTAAAATTATATTCAGGTATCAATTAATAACGAAAGAGTTTTTGGAAAGCCACACCAAAAAGAGAAAGAGGTTAAATTAAATTGACCTCGGAAGAATTTCACGTTCAAAATTATTTAAACAATTAACTCAACAATAAAGTTGGAAATGTTAAATGTTATGTTAACAATCAAGTTGAAAGGAATTTTAATAAATATCCTTCTTCACTACATTGACTTTTTATAACACCAAGACAATAAATCGAAACATAATTATAAAAGTAGTATTTATAACGACAAAACACCCATCGCAGTATAAATTGCAAATTTAAATTCTATAATTTACTCGTAAAATAATCATAAAGAACTAAATATAACTCAAAATAGTAACAAGTTTAGAAATAGGCATACGTTAGGAATTCATCAAATTGTCACCTACTTTTTTATGTTATGAAGAACCTCATTTCTATTGTTCGACTAAGGAATTCATAATCCGTTACGATGGCATTACACACTATAATCGACTATTGTCCTTTTTTTTCACCCGTTTCTATCTGACCAGGTCTAATCGATCAGGATAAACAAGTCTTGTTGAGGTGTATGTACCGACTCGTCTAGACAGGGTGTATCGGCGCCTCACGTACTTTTCTACCATTACATTGACATTCAGTCTGTTGTATATTTATGAACCATAACGAGTTAAGAGCGCCTCTTTATAATCTATACCTATTAAATAAATGGCCGTATGCATAAAAAATCCGTGCAATGATTTTGTTACACTTTGCAGTAAATTGTTTCGTTTTTGTTTATCTATGGTTTCAAGAGAGATCTATACATTTGTCCACCGATCAGTAATATCAAATATTTTTTGCGATTGCATTGATCGAACCGGAAATAGATTTAGAGACCTTTCATGACGTCTATTTCTTTTGAATCTCAACCTGATTCTGACGTTGCGCGACAGATAAAAAGAATTATTTGACAACCTTGTTTCCTCGTAATATTATTTCGAAGAAATGATAATAATCTTCGAACCTACACGAATTATATATTAATACAAATGCAATCTGAAATAAATACCTATCTCAGAATTTTAAGCAATATTTACCGCAAAACATTATAAAATAAACATCTATCTAAAACAAGAACATCTTTGTTTTGTAAAGCGAAATTCATTGTTAGCCGTTTTCATATTTGGCCATTTATCATGAGCTCCCAACTCCCATTTGTGTTTCCTGGTGTAGTATTGATTTATGTGAAATCAGGGAGGCAGGGTGGATCAGGTTTAATTGGCGATTGTAACAGATGGCACGGCGTCTCGGGCCAACACCGGTCAGCGTTAATATGTTGGAACAATCTACTGCAATTAGGTATGACGTGAGGCACCGACGGTACAAATAGCCGCAAGGGATGAGCGATTATCTACGACCAAGTACTTTTAGGTTTATTGTCTTAATTACCTGCGTATTAGTTTTTCTATTAGAAGCCTTATATTACTTGCTTTTTCAACTTAAACGGACGTAATACAATTTTTCATCATCAATAATAATCTATGGATATACCGACATAGATCTTTTGTAAAGATTTCTTCCTTCTTCTAAACAACTTGAACTTAGACTGCCTGTATTCAGCAGGTGTCTGATTATATATTATTTTACAAATTATTATTACATCTATTACCATCTGTTACACTTGAACAAAAAATAATAACTTTTACAATAAAATCTCATGTATTTAACCTACACTTCATTCAGCTACCAAGAATAACACAGCTCAACTACATGTTTACATATCATTAATTAGATGTCACCCAACGATTTGCGAACTCATCCTAATTATATTTATATCAACATTAATAAATAAAAAATATAGTTGCGTAGGTTATTGCATACACTAAATCGCTAATAACTTGTACATTGTGAATGTATAACGTAATTACGTTCAATAACAAGAGCAAATAAAAAGGAGTCCAAACCGGATCTTGTCATTGAGCAGAAAAAAAAGATTAGCAAAACATCGCGATACGTTCATCACTTACAGGTAAAACATGTCGATTGTAGATAACACTGATGTTGAGACTTACCTGAAAACAAAAAACGGATCTTTAAGAAAAAGAAAAGTAAGATTAGGAGTTCGAGTTTCGTTTAACTTAAAATTTGTTCTCTGATTTAGGTTTCCTGCTGTAAGACTGATTAATAAGATTTACATTAAATTTATGCACATAACGATGTCTCTGCAAAACAATAAATTCTAATTTGTCTCTATCTTTTTCTTTTGTGTAACACAGAGAAAGATAGAAGAATTCGAGGCTCACATTTACGACTTTTAAAAATATCGTAACAGCGCTCGATTCCAATTGCTTCTATTCTATATAATAACCAAACTAACACCTTGATGTTTTTGTGACTATTAAATTATTAGTATTACATGCCGAGTCAGCAGGTTTAGGTTGGTATGATTTTTTTAATTAGGAATTATTGGATAACTTAACCAAAGAATCAAAGATATATAGTAGAACTAAATTTGTTTTGGAGGTTGAATGGAACTTAAATATATAGAACAGAAGTGAAAAACATTGCAAACTTATGCATACTATGAAACGTGAATGAAAGCCTCACAAAAAAACTTAACTTCATTTATATGCTAAAAATTTTATCTCGGGTCTTGGTCTTAAAATCCGTGCAGCCGCTTAGCGTGGGTAATTAGCCGGAAATATTTGCGTGGCCCGGACTCGAACTTGCTATCTGCCGACATCGCGGCGTCAGCCCTATCCAGGATCATTGTCTTCCAAACAAAGCTTTCAATGCGGTTGCGTTTTTTTCCTCTTATAGCGTCTGCTGCGGAAATCCTTAGGAACGGAGTCTTATTGAAATAGGATAATTAGGTACTTAGATTTTTTCGTTTTATTTTATGACTTCGCGTGATTTTATTGATGGATTTTGCTTGAACGGTGTGGCCCTGATAGCTGGAGAAAAATAGGTTCGATTCCCATCGGTTTCGCCATTCTTTCATATTATGTGTATTTCTATAAACTACAAATAGGTATAAAAGTAGGTATAAGGCTAAATGATTCGTTGGTAGAATTTCTACTTGATCGTGTGTCTAAAAACAATACATTTTATTACTATATCTTGAGTAAATTTTTAATTGACCAATTTTGTTTTCTCTCGTCATACAAGAAACAATGTATCTATACTATTATTAAGTGTTATTTCTGAATTATTGCTTTTAACATAAGTTGTCGCGCCGGTTAAAAGTTAACACAGCAATAGGGGCGTTAGGAAGTCATAGTATAGTCTCAGCGACACCTATTGATAATATAATGTAGGAAATAGTAATGTATTTTATTAGCTTTGTTTACTTATATACCATAGCACTAAAAATAATAAATTTCAATAAAACAAATGCACCATAGTATATACAATCCCCATACAATATTCAAAGGAAAATAAACTAAAACTTCTATTACAGATCAAAGCAAATAAGCTAGTAATAAAGCACTTTCAAAATCATTTGTGTTTATAAGGAAGTGTCGTCTCGTCCACTAATAAATATCTTTCGACACCGGCTCAAGGAATTTACACAGATGTTATTCGGGCCCACACAGATAGGAATGCACTGCCTACACACGACATAGGGCATCAATCTTGGAACTATTGTCATTGTAAGACAAGTACCTACGACACAAACAGTGTAGTATTTTGTGTCTAGTTTGTCCTAGTTGTCGTATTTATGTATGGTGTTACCAATATTTTAGTTAGCGGCTTGAACGTAACTGTGTCAACGTGCAGGACATTGTTTTTAGTTATTGGTTGCGATCCTTTGCACAGTTTCGGCTGTGAGAGTAGGTACTCGCGACTTGTTTACCATACTCAATGAGCTACTAGAGGTCGCCCGCAGTTCCACCCACATAGTACCCGTTCCCGTAAAAAAAATCGGGATAATGGTAGCCTATGTGTTATTCTGATGTATAAGTTTTACTGTTGCAAGTTTCATCAAAATTCATTTTAGTAATTGTTGCGTGAAAGAGTAACAAACACGTAACAAATATCCATCCATCCGTTATTATAAACTTTCGTGTTTATAATATTAATAGGATAACAATTAGTTAGAACATCTTAGCTTTCCATTGGTCATATGACCGAAAAACCATCAATAAATAAAATTTTATTTTTCTAGGTGTGATGATAAATAAATTTTAGGTTTTTTCAATGCAGTGTTCAACTTGATCCAAAGTAATAAAGTTTGCACTAACACTTATTTAAATGAATGAAATGAAGATCTAACTTGCGATAAGTTAATTTGTGAAATTGTGATGATATAAAACGTTTAGTCTGGACTTTAAATGAATTAGCAATGATGTTGACAAGATTGCGAAGTATTAAATGTGTATTGCAGCAATGTTACTACTTTCCCTGGGACATTTTTCCGAAAAATAAAATATTTTAAATACATGCGTTTTACGTCCAGGTGCCGTAAAAAATACCTGAGCATTTTATGGGTAGGAACCCAAAACTGTTTTAGTGTCAATCGTAAAATAAAAACGCTGTAAAATTCACGCATTGTACTGTCCCGCCATGTTGTATTTATGACTCCCGTGTTCTCTTGCGCGATGTTTATCTATTTAAAGTGTCGAAACTACAATAAACGATTGAATTGCTAAAGTAAATACTGAAAAATCTTTGCAACATATGTAACTAGCGGATGCCAGCGACTTCATCCACGTGGAATTAAAATAAATAAGATTACGGAAATTAAAATAGCCTATTTATTAAAAGCTCTTATTTAACTTGCATTGTAAGTTCGGGTGGAATCTTTGGGCTCAATTTTGAAGTAGATACCTTCAACCGATTAAGCTGAAATTTTGTATACACGGTAATTTTGGATGACATTGCATTATATGGTATGTGACATCATTCTAAATTCAATATGACGGACCGTACAAGATGGCAGAATAGATATTTTAAGGCATTTCTACAAGCTATGCTAAAATAATAAAGAGGTAAAGTTTGTTAGTTTGTAACTTTGTATGTTTGTAAGGTTGTATGTCTGTAAGTTTGTATGTTTGTAAATGGATCTGTTGGAATTAATCTTCGAAACTTCTGATCTGATTTAAGAAATTCTTTCGCCAGTAAAACATTACATTTTCGAACCGAACGTTCGCAGCAGCTTGCCAGCCAAAGAGCTATTACCTCTGTAGGACGTGTAAGAGAGTCCAGCACTGAAAGGTCTCAGCGACTGGCTAACCACAGACAGAATTTGTCGGACATACGCAATAGGGAATGTAGCACCGAACGTTCGCAGCGGCTTGCCAGCCAAAGAGCTATTATCTCTGCAAGACGTGTAAGAAAGTCCAGCACTGAAAGGTCTCAACAACTGGCTAACAACAGTATAAATATTACGAATATAGGTACGTAATAGGAAATCTAGAACAGAACGTTCGCAGCGGTTTGCCAGTCAAGGGGCTATTACCTCTGCAGGACGTGTGAGAGAGTCTAACACTGATGGGTCTTAGCGACTGGCTTAACCACAGACTGTATATGTCGAACATACGTAATAGGGAATCTAGCACCGAACGTTCGCAGCGGCTTGTCAGCCAATTAAAGAGCTATTACCTCTGCAGGACATATAAGAGAGTCTAGCACTAAAACGTCTCAGCGACTGGCTAACCACAAATATAATAATAATTTTCCCCGTTTTGCTCCACTTTCCACTAATACTTCGTTCCTATTGGTTGCAGTATGATGTTAAATAGGCTAAATCCTTTCTGGATAAAGGGATTACCCGTTACAAATATAATTTTTCAATTACAACCAGTTGTTCCTGAGATTAGCGCATTCAAAAAAACAAACTCTTCAGCTTCAAAATATTAGTATAAATGATACTAACATCTGACACAATATAGAGAAATAATAGATACTGGTAAAATTTTTGTTAAATCTAGAATATTGTATTAAGCAAAATCTATATACAACATTGAAAAGCTAAATTTTGAACACTAAACTATGCACATAGTTAATATGCTGTCAGAAATAGAGGAATTTTATTACTGTGATCAAAGATTAGCTGCACTAGACGCAAATGCCAATTAGACAACAATTATATGAAAAACATTGTAGAAATAATTGATCCGATAAGATATTATAAGCATTAGATAAAAGGGCGCTGTTGGAACGGCCCCGTCGGGGCGCCATGCTACAACTTATGGGGCTACCTGATGATTGATTCCGCAATCCGTATAATTCATATTGAACTCATAATTCATATTGAAACGTATTATCAACGTATTGAGGTTACGTTTATTCGAATTAGAATATAATTATGTTTCTGAAAAGCTTTTTTTTAATCAATTAGTATTGAAGCTAGACTGTTCTAATCTGAAGGTCAACGTGACTTTGGTAACAATGCAAACATAGTAACATGGTTGGTTGAATGATAGAGACGAAAGGTGACCATACGAACCCAGAAATTAAAAAAGATAAACCTTTCAAGTAAGGACTCATCTGTCTTACTTAAATCTCTATAATTAGAACTTTTATATATAATTTGTTTGACATGAGAACCAATAAATTTAAAACATCGGATGCCCAAGACCTTGCCCGTTCTAAAATTTTTTTATCAACTACAATTTGGCCCTTGACTGCTATCACACCTGATGTTAGGTGATGATGCAATTTAAGATGGAAGCGGGTTAACTTGTTAGGAGTAGGATGAAATCCACACGCCTTTCGGTTTCTACATGACATCGTACCAAAACGCTAAATCGCTCGGCGGTACGTCTTTGTCGGTAGGGTGGTAACTAGCCACGGCGAAAGCCTCCCACCAGCCAGACCAAGACAAATTAAGAAAAATCTCAATCTGCCCCGCCGAGAATCGAACCCAGGACCTTCGTCTTATAAATCCACCGCGCATGTTAGAGCGCTACGGAGGCCGTCAAACTAATAAATTTCACAAGAAAATATTCCATTAACCCATGAACGTCAAGCAACATTGTAGCGAGGAACTTATGATTTAATGCCCTTTGACTGTTATGGTAGCTTGACGACCGTTAGCAAAGGCCGTTGTCTATCTTAAGTGATACTATGAGTACATACTGACTACCTGCCGTTAAGTAAGACTGCACTAATTACGATGTTCGAGACGGGTGTGGTATGTGATTGACAGCACAAACCATCATATTTTTTCTTATGAAGTACAGAAATATCTGGTTTTTACTCCACAACTTCATTACAACTTGAAGAAAGCGCATTGATATCTATTAGATTCTAGGTCTATGAAGTATTTTTTTTGTGAATACTCTATCATTGTTTTTTACTGTGTACTAAATCTTATCTACTAATATTGTTTCGCTAGTTTCGTGATTTAATCCAACTTCTTTGCAAAAGTAGGCACTACCTTACGTACGCACGATTTTCTACGTAGTTAGTGCCAAAATGTAACCCTGAAACCTGAAGCACGACACCTCATTAAACTATACGTTTCCACTCCTCTTGAATCACTCTTATCTATTGATAAAAACCGCATTAAAATTATTTAAAGGATGTAAGAGTACGGAGGGTTGAAACTGTAAGTACGTCTCGAATTGACATATTTTGACAGATTTCTATTGCAAGCTGTCAACTTGATTGCGTTAGAGTATACAGGCGTTACATTCTCACAGGTGTCAACTACCTAAACATGACGAGCTAGATATATAGCTGTAAATAGTAAAAG
This sequence comes from Mycalesis mineus, assembly GCA_034621355.1. NCBI lineage: Eukaryota > Metazoa > Arthropoda > Insecta > Lepidoptera > Nymphalidae > Mycalesis > Mycalesis mineus. The sequence continues at coordinate 13,929,431 of CM067891.1, read as the reverse complement.
TCTATACTCCATGCAAGTTCAACATTCATCCTTGACCTCGTACACAACCTCCATAGGCATGCATTCCATCGTTTTTTCGCCAATTATATGTCGATTATACAATTAGTTCTGACATTTGGTGCGATATCTATGGCAAATCGATTTGGTTGAACACGAAAGCCGAATCCGTCTCGAAAGTTTGCAAATTGTGAATGTGGCCATTAAAGTGTTTTTGACGTCGTCGTCTTCCTTATTCACATTTTCTTGTTTTTTTTGTTTAATACCAGTAGGTCCAATTTCATTTCAAGAAGTCTTTTTGTTTTTGAACGGATTTGGCTTGTTTGAGCCCGCAGACAGTTATTAACTTACCAACAATGTTGTTTAAGCAAGCTGTATACATTTCGGACTTGAGTGGGAAAAGAAAAGGCCCACCAAGATGCTCTTATGCGGGTTGTATTGTACAAAGGTCTACTCGAGTACGGCCACATTTTGATTTAGCAGCTATATCACTATCACTACATATTATATAACAGTCCTCCGGCGCGTGTATCTGTCTATCCGCGATAAACTTCTAAACGAATTTGCATGCAGTTTACACCAATAGATAGAGTGATTCCTGGGCAAGGTTTTAGTATACATTTTGTTAAGGTTAGACCTGAGAGCTTTCATTAAAAAGGCTGCCAATTAATTCCTTAAAGATGTAACAAAATAATGTATGATGGGATTATTTATCTTTAAAAGGATTACAAAAAGTCTGGGATGATATATCTATGTTTATAGGTTAACTTGCTTGCTATAACATGTTATTAAAAAAAAGGAATATTTACAAATGGCTTTTTTGTGATCTTGTAAAGTTGTATTACATACACCATTTTCCAAGCGGACGAAATTGCGGGCGTCGGCTAGTTTGTTTGTTAGTTTGTTCTTTATTATTTATAGTAATTTTATGCAGTACACAGATTGCAGTATATTATAACAGTCATGAATAACATCAAAGCCTGTCGTCCGTTCAGTACCTACTAGCTCATTTCAACCAAAACAAATGTTGCCTTGTAACCTGCTACGCCTGCGCTCAAATAATATCATTATTAACTCGAAAATCTGATTTATTGGACCAGATTAGACTGATTTATGTAAAAACGATAATGTTGGAACATATAACTCAACGGAAATAGATTTGATTTCCTTTGGTATCAATGATAACAGTAAAATAGTCTTTATGCTTTCTGAATTTATTGATAAAAGTATGGAAAAAATATTATACAAAATAATTTACCCAGATGAGTGTGAAACCAACTACGTACTTCAATTATTTACTACAATAAACATATAATCCGGAGGAAATCCGAAGGAGAACTAAAGTAGTGGACATAGCTCAAAGGATAAGCCTGTGGAAGTGGCAGTGGGCAAGACATAGGTATAAGTGAACGGATACAGGGTGATGATAATGATGAAACATATACTTAGGGTGACCTAAAAATTAAAACGCAAAAGCAGAATACAGAATTCCAATTCAAATAAAGAAATCGTAAAATTAAAGGCCTTGTCAATGGGATCATATAATAAAAGCTTTATTTAGCATCTCGAGTGGGTGTCGATTATTGCGTACGAACGAAGTTTTGAGTTCGCGTATTGAAGATGATCCAATATAAAGAGATCCCTTATGAGAACCTTTCTACATACGTAATAAAAGAGAATGTCTTGATATCACAAGTCTCTCTGCACCGGATAAAATATTCCTTTCAGTTGAGTTTGTGTGGGAGTGAAATTCAATATTATAGCAAGAAAAAAGTTTGGAAGCTTTATGCCTGGTCTTGTTAAGGCTTGCTCGCTCTATACACCTTTGATTTTATGCGAAGTCTTTTAAATTGTGAATAGAATTTAGATTCGTATAACCTTATATAGAACAGGATCGCTTCTTATAATTCAAATAAAAAAGAATGTTACTACTTACACGTGTAAATTGTAGCTTTTTAAAGACAACGTCATAAAGAACTTAATAATGAATTTCGTAAAGCGTACCTACCTAACGAATAGTAGGTAATTGAATTCTCTTTCAATTTCAGTTATGTCAATGATAAAACAAGAAAGAAGTTCACCGGCGGCTTACCCCCTCTGACCGCGTTCTGATATTTCCAGTGAAAATAATACACCGTTATTGTGGCGTTCAAAATTTGAGGCACGTCTCCCGTTTACACGAAGCTGTTTATTTTGAATAAGGTTTCGTTAAGTAAAAGTAAACTCGGGGGATTTTAGGGCCCAACTGAGCTGAATGAAAAATTAAGATATTCTTTTTGATTATTCTCAGCGGAACATTCGCAATCTACAAGACAAGTTGTTTGGAGAAAAACTCCCGACAATAGATCATTCTCCTTGAGGTTGAGATAAAACTTCCAAGGTAAACAAGACGTTTTGTTGAGACGCTTATAAAGCTAAAGAATTTAAAATAATTCATTAAGCGTTAAACATCTACGGCATCTGTTTTAATTAAATCAAGACTAATAAGATCAATCAGCGCGTTGAAGCAAAGTGGGTTGAAACGAGGCACTGATTTAATTAGAAGCAAGATGTTCATTTCGGCAAACCGGCAAATAGATTTCTCGTCAACAATGCTCCCCGGAAGCATTAGGAGCTTTCCCTTAAAACCATTAATTATGGACGTCAATTCGGCAATCAGAGTCGGGTTGCTGTTGAATTAGAATTATGATGGGATACGAAACAATGTGGCTTCGCGCGGAAATATGATGGCTGCAGAGCATCATTAATCTTTTACTGAATTGTACGGTCAACAACTTGTAAATCTCTAACTATTTGTAGATACAATTTATTTGTCCTCATGTACACAGTTGCTATTTTTTACAAAAAATAGTATTTATTTTGTTTTAACCTACAATTCTTTGCCACATTGTAGGTTTGCAATGAAAAAAATTTTGCGAATGTGAAATGCTTCGGAAATGACCTCAAAAGCAAAACTTGAATGGGGCACTCTATAATCAGTGTAGTAAACTTAGAACTTACCTTGAGCTGCTAACATTGAACTCGTGTATTGCGGTAATCGCACAAGAAGCGTGATGAAGAGGCGATTTCCCAAGGGCACAAAAGAATCGATAGCTATTGTGATTCCCCCGCATTAAATTATATCGGAGGGTGCGTAGTACATCTGCCAAGTTGATCGGCCTTGCCTTTTATCAATATTTGCCTATTTTAGAGTAATGCGTATGTGAACGACAAATTTTGTTTGCTGTCGCGGATGAAAGCGTTCATATTTTTTTATATTTTGTTTGCAAAATATTTTGCGCTCCATATTTTTATTGGGAAAACATGGCAGACGTTTGTTTGCTTAAATCAGTGAGTATTTTTAACAGATATTTGGGTGCACTGCATATTCAATAACATTCGAAAATTTCGCCTTTGAGTTCTTTTCTACTCGAGTATAATCTTATCTTAAATAGTCATGTAGGTACTTAACAATAAATATTATAATAATTTTGCTATGGGACTTTTGCAGGATTTTTATATAGTTTGAAACGGTATCCGTTGTTAATTCTTACTCCAAACTGGTTTTATAAAGATACGTTTAAACTAAATCATATTTTAACTACCTACGCAAGTTAACGCAAAAATATATAAGACATGTTTTACAGTTAGTTTTTTTATCTAAAATTATTCACACTCTCCATAACAATACCATAAGATCGCTGCTATAAGCATTCATAGTCGGGTTTCTACTGTTAGCTATTTTAAATCATTTTTATGTGTGGTCATGAGTGGAGGAATCCGTACTGATATGAAAAATTTATGTCCCCATAAAAATAGGTTTTAAAAATGATAATAAACTTCCTACACTAGGCGGAGTAACAGACGCTATAGTGGATGATTTATATGTATTGCTGTTTAATGCTTTATTGAGAACGTGGAATTTATGCAGTATTTTAATTGATGGGAAGTGTTACTTTAAAATTGTATGCAGAATGATTACGTTGGTCTTGTCTAGACTGTGCAGGTTAATTGTTTATGAGATCGTAATTACGAGTAACTTTGTAATAAATTTCGCAGTAGCAATCCAGTTTTGTTTGCTTTTTAAATGTATTATTTGATGATGATTTTATAAAATCAATGATCAAATATCATCACTGAAACTCAACCTGCATTTGAGCAGTTCTATGCTTATAATTCTTCTCTCCTGATTAGTAAAAAGGAACGATATGCAGTGATAAATGTTGACGATGCTAAAGAAATTACCCGATAAGTAATTAAATCATTAATTGATTTAATTTTAAGTATATATATATAGTATTAATGGGATTATAAATGATGAAATAGCTTATTTTCTGACTTAGGCAAAGTTCTCACTTTACCAGAGTCAGAAATTAAACTCTTCTATGAGTCGACGAAATTTTTATGTTTTAATAATTTTGCCATAGATAGTTATAAAATGGAGTCGAAATTTAAAACCTCCTATAAAATCCAAAGATATATACGAGTATGGTTTGCTATAAAAATTAAAAGCTTCTTAAAAATAAGACATTAAATTATTTTATATTCAAAATCAGCTTGGGTAGAATTACTTGTACTTGTTCTGTGTTCTGCATACATTTTAAGGTTCTATATTTTTATTTCACTTGCTGACGGGACAAGTCCATCTGATTTTTTTTTCAGAAATATTTACAGTGTGACATTTACTTCATAATTTCTTACTAATAAAGTCAAATACTTCGTAAACGGGTTTTTAGTTTTTTCATTTTTATAATTTCTTTTATCGGCCAATCTTCATTGTGCCTCTTCTTAAATAATTCGATATTGGCGAAATATATAGTACCAGTTAGGAATTACTAAAAACCAAAAATAAAAGAAGAAGAAGAAAATTACTAACAGTGTTATTAACAAAAATATCCATAGAGCTGTAATTAAATATGGGTACTAATTTACTGAATGAGGTTTTAAGATTATTATTTGCCATATAAATAAGAAACATTATATTCTAAAACCTTAGACTATATATACCTCGGTATAACCTAAGTTTAAAACGTATATGCTATTGTAAACGTAACTTTTATATAGATTTATAGTTGTAAATACAAAAGCGGAACTTAGCAAGCTTATATGAGTTAAGTGACCCGGTTGTTAATGTCTCTAACATATTCGCAGTACTTTGAAGAACAAAGACATTACTGTTCGTAAAGTCTTAGGTAGAAAAGAGATTTCAAAAGTAATGTCAAATCAAGAATGAGTGGATTAATTTTGGTAAGAAATTGAGCGGAATATGATTCCGTTACAGAGAGATTATTGCTTAAGGATTATTACGTCTCCCATGAAACTCTAATCAGATATACTAATATTGAAATGTAAACATTTTTGTGTTTAGATGGCTGCTAAAATGTTGAATTTGGGGAATTGTACCGTACGTAACGGAAGTACTCAAAAGTTCGGAAGTTTTCAATTATTGTGAGAAAAAGACACTGAATATCTCTCATTTGTTATTTGAGGAAAATGCCTGAATTTATTTATTTGAAGTTTAATTCAGATTAACACATACTTAATTATAAACATACATACATTTAACTACTTGTATCACTGATGACTAAGCACGCTTAAACTAAATTAATTTTCAAGTTATTTCTTTAAATCAAGCATATTAAATTTCCGCAAAACACAAGATTTTGTTTGTTTCAAGGATATCGGACTTAAGATTTTTATTTGAATAAAAGATATGATACTTTTTCCTCTCCTACATCTATTGGTATACAAGTCAAAGTTCAATCCTGACAAATCAAAGGACGGAAGCTATTGGACACAAGAATAAGTTAACATTATGGATATGAATAGCCTTCTTACTCGTACCTACCTTTCAAGACAGGTCATTAGTCTCCCAGTACCCACATAAGGCTTTCGATCCCGTGCACCTCGGTATCTGGGAATGACGTATCTAATCTCGTCAAAGCAAACACTTAGAGCGATGGCGTTATCTGGCCATTATCTTCAGGCTTCGGGGCTGAGCTTTTGCCACGAGAAGCTTTTATGGGAGGTAAATGATTATGGTGATTTTATGATAGGGCGAAAGTGTGCCAAGAAATTCTTGGACAGAAATTTTTACAAAATTCCTCAGAACTTAGGTAAAGGTGCTAGCTACCTGAGCTTTAGCTACTGATATAATGACATTTGGCCATTTGAGTTAGAGGAAATCTGTCAAAATGTATGAGTATATTCTACTTCTTAATGCTTTGATATCGAATCTCAGAATTAGTAATATATTGAGTTTGGCCAAATATTACTTAAAACATGGAGAATATTAAGTAAAGCAGCTATAGTTGATAATAGAAGAGCAATAAGATATTTTTAATAAATCAAATATTGAACAGTCATGCAGAATTTTTTAAATAGTAAAATGAAATTGAACATACTGAAAATAACAAATACGATAAAGACAACTAAGTAAGAAAGCTACTAAGAAAGCGGTCTGCAAGATAGCTGCCGCAAAACACAGTATTGATCATCTGTTAATTACGTACACATAAAGCAAACATGGGATACTTAACAAAGTTATAAGAGTAACGGTGCTGCTCAATCAAGCGATGCTCTGCTACTTACCTGAAACAAAATAATGAATACTCATTAAAAGGGAACAGAGGCTAATGACTAAGTGTATGATAATGGCGGTGGCTTAGTTGCTTATGTAATGACACTTGTTTAGGTCAGTCGTGACCGCGGCTTACCATTCTGTGGAAACGAAACTCAACTCTTCATTAGACGTGAACTATTCGTAGAAAATATGAAAACGGTAAATTTTACTTTTACGATATACCTGACCTATTTATGAGTCGTTGGATGTTGCTACAAATTTATGAAAATTTGTTTTTGGGATGAGTGATTTAATTATTAAATGAAGATTATTTTTTGAAATCTAAAGTGGTTTTCATTTATAAACTATTTCTACATAGTGATTACTTATTATGTAAAACTTAAACTACTTATTACTAATGATGTAAAACTAAGTAACTGTAGATACGTGCTGATCTCTAATTAGTTATAAAACGATTGAGCAATCAGTAATTGGCTTAATGTTGTAAATGTAACGTTTAAACCCAAACGGTAAATATTTTAAATTAGTTATAAAAAGAATAAGACATCGCCCAATCGGTAATTAGGATAACATTAGGTGAAAGTATCGTTTAAAAACAAAGAAAAATTTATCAAGTAATATTAGATACCTTGTAAAATATAAATATTAAATCATATTGAAAAATAAACAGACAACGTAGTAACGCAACTAAGTATACACGTGTAATCTTGCGAACAGATCTAAAAGCTAGTGGATAAAATTTCTCCAATAAATTGAATCATATAACACATGGCATAAGTGATAACAATCGAAGAGCGAAAAAATGACAAGCAGTGAAAGGCATCAGCTGGCGCGGAATGCAGAGCTTCAGGACCATTACAAGGGCATCAATAGATCAAATTTTCTATAGCGGACTCAATCCTTAATCCATTGTCATCGCGCACGTGTGTCGCTAAACTTCGGCTAATACCCTGTTCGGGAGGGCTATAAGCTGGTTGTACGAATAACGGCTCTAAACTCATGCAGATAAGAGTTACTGTTCTAAAGCATTTGGTATTACAGAAAAATTCGAAAGGTGCGGGGATTTAAAAATATATATTTTATATTGAAAGTCCAGTGCCATATTTCTAGTGGGGGAAAATTGTTTTTTTAGTTTTAGAACACGTGCGGTTTTTTGCAGACCTTTATTATCTGGTTCGATTGGATTGGTCGAAAAGCTTTCGATACTCCTAAAAAATATAAAAAGCAATTTCAAATAAAGATTAAATTAAACTTCATGCACTGTAGATTAGCTTATGTTTAAGGAACTACAAATACAAAATGTAGAGATAGTATAGAGGAAAATTTCAAGTTGTCAGCACTATACGGATTCTGCAATTTCCAGTAGAGTAACTGAAGCAAAAGTTATTTCGAATCAAGAAATCTTCACCGAAAATAGCTGTCCTTGTTGGAGCGACAGCAAATTCACCTTTAATATGCGATAACAAATTCCAATTTCGCGTAAACTCACAAACCGTTTTTGGAAAGCACATTTGCAGACCGGAGGGTAGACACAAAGGGGCAGGACGTAGGGCTCAACAATAGTATTGAAAGTTCTGCAAAGGGCACATGGTACCTTTAAATAATTGCCAACAGAATTCGACCTGACATGCCTCGAGTATTTAGGGGAACGTTTTTGTGCCATTTTTATCTTGCGCCCTAGGTTGACGACAAGCAGTGGTTGTGAGCGGTTGATCTGTATTGAGATATTCTTCTATTTAGTTCGTTTCTGAATAAGTTTAAGATAAGTTTGTGGTGAGTTTTTTTTCAGTTGTTTGTTTTGAAAATCAGATTTGATTTGTAATGCTGATCAAGTTGTGTGAAATCTTATGTGACTTGTACCAGTACAGAAACATAGTAGAGATCGTTAAAAAATCAAAGAGGCATAGAATACACTAAAAATAATAGCGGACCTATGGCGGACCTAATAAAGTATGTTACAACTATGTAGTACTTATTGTGGTACGATAGAAACAATTCTAATATGGATAGGTACACCCTAAGAGCCAATCAATTAAGATTAGTAATTAAGGTACTTCCAATTTTATAATTAAGAGGGATACTTCATACAAATCTCTCGGTACATCCATCTCCCTTAAAAGGGATTGTGAAAAATGCTTAACTTTTTATAAATGTTTATTCTTTGTGCCCGATGTCTAAACCACAATGGGAGGGTTTTTTTGGAATGACAAAAGCTATTCGGAATTTATTAAAATGTTTTCAACTTTCTGGGATTTGCGTCCAGTTGTATTGTTTGGTGACGAATGAGATGGGAATTTTTAGCGACATAATTATTGTGATATTTAATTCATTTTTCTTTTATAATATTTCACTCTGCGGCATATTTTTATGTGATTAATCGAAAGGCGGACGAGCTTTTAACAGAGGTTTCTGTTTATTAGGTTTCTTACAGTCTTCGTTATATAATTCGATGAGATTATAATAACTTAATGTCAAAAACATTGTGATTGATGCTGATAGAACCACAAAAATTTTAAAAATTAGGTACTTACTCCAAGTACAAATTTAGAAAAACACATAACTCTAAAACTAAAGAGAAATTAATTTGAATAAAAAGTAAAAAATATTGTAATCGAAAATTTCTGTGAGATTTCGTCCTAATGAAAAGATAATAAGAAACTGCGGACGGGATTCATGAAAAATCAATAATTTTACTGTACTAGTAGGTACTTAATATAATCACTATAAAATAATATATACCGTTTTCTCATTTTGATCTGCGAGTTACGAGACACCGAAAGATCGGTTACGTCAAATTAACCATGGTTGTATTATGGCCATAAATTCCATATTTTATGCAGACAAGAACGGGACTAATAATTATACTACCAGAATAATGTTTTGGGGGCTTAATGGCGTTCTAAAATACAATGTTCGTTACAAATTTTATGATAGCTATTCATCTATGAACTTAATAATTCATGTTGCTAATTAATCAATCCAGTGATGCTAAACAAATACGTAATTTAATTATTATATCTCTCCATAGTCAAAATATTTCACACTGGAAGACGTCGTGGTTTCACACGCGTAGTTTTTATTCCCGTGAAAATTTCAGGATGAAATGTGGCGTATGTGTTATTCTGATATGTAAGGTATATTATTTTGACGTTTCATTCAAATCCATTTAGCAAAATCTCGCCTTCATTATTTTAGTAAGGATTGACGTTGTTATAAGATAAGCTCTTCTAAATTATGACATGTTTTATTTGAATTATTCAAAGCATTATTATGATCAGAAAGAAGCTGTTTTACTAAAATTATTCGTTTATTACTGGATATACAACACATATTTGTATTAGTGCGTAATAACGTTTATTATGCTATTGCCCATAAAAAATTTGATTTGTCAATGAAAATATCAGTATTATGTGCCGAATGTGGTCTATTATTATTTTATTATAACTACTAAATATAACGGTTGGTTGTATATTTTATAACAGACATTATGATATCGTTTGTAATAGAATAAATATTACTAGAATTTAAAGCGAATAACTGTAATTCTTATCTACATATTTGCTTTGTAGTAGTAATAGCGCTTTTTGTGATAGAGATTAGAGATGGTTTAAAAATTTTACCACTTAGATTATCACTGTACTCAAGCCAGCATGCGGACATCATTACGTTTTGAATATTTATCATTACAACTGAAATTACTAACTACTTACTTATTTACTTACTACTTGGTACTTGCTGGTATACTAGTATGTTATACTTGCCTGACATGTATCATCAAGTGCTTAATTTTAGTCTGTACTTAAGCGTCAATATAACTAATCCATTGTAGGTCGTGGCCCTAAGCGCTGAACATGCAGAGTAGACCAGCTTATTTCCTTTACTATAAAAACAAATACTTTTAATGGTAATGTACATAACTAGGTATAATTGTTGCAAAAAATAAATGAAATAAACAATCTTAAACTTCCTAGAATTGCTCACAAAGATTCCGAGATGCAAATATGTACTTACGTATGAGTTGTTAAAACACAATTACAGAGTTATGCCGACGTCTGCTGCCGCGAATTAGTGAGACGAGTATGTAAAATCCTTGTAAACTACCACATTCCGCTTCACCGAGCAAATCCGTGTATTATAGTAATGTATAAATAACTAAATCTACTGTATTACGCTAACAAGCTTATGATTTGTTGATATTACGTTTACTTCAACTAAGATGTCTATTATTAGTAACAGTCTAGGACATTAGGAGAACTTGGAAAAATTTAAAGAGCTTTAATCACAATGACAGTTGGCTGATGATTCTTTCACCTTGTAATGTAACATTTTATTTTAATTTAAATCAAGTTTTGAAAAAATGATCATTTTCAGAAAGTTTAAAAGACAGTCTTTCAGTATATGGATTGTCCAGACAAATTCAAAAGCATGGATGACGCAGCCAAGGAAATTACGCGTAATAGAGCTTTTCCGAGTCGCCTGGTAATTGGTAGTATTACGCTATAAAATAGATGACAATATAATAAACGTACTCCGTATACGCTAAAGTATATTTTTAAATTAACATCATTATATCGATATTAAGAACACCAAGAGATTAAACATTACCGAACTTTACACGACGATGTAATTTGTTGCCATATTTTACAATTATTTATATCTTATCTCTTTATTTTTTCGCTGACGACTTCATTTGTTTTTTCAACTACTTTCTCTTTCTAATACTTGTGAGAATCGCTTTTATATTCGTGTAATATTTCTTATCATAAATTTCTTGTATTTTGATCCTCGTTTACCGGTGGGCTATGCTATATTTAGTAGAAAAGACTTAATTTATTTATGGATAGCTTAAAAGCCAAAGTCTGAACGGACCCTAAAACAAGCATTTGTGTCAGCCTCTGTGGTGCAGTGGATTGTGTGGTAGATATATAAGACGGAGGTCTTGGGATCAATTCAGATTTTCTGGGCCGATTGAGATTTTCTTAAATGGTCAAGCTAGTTACCAAGCGTTTCGGTATGATGTCGCGAAGAAACCGTAAGGGATGAATATTTTATCGTAATCCCAAAGCGCGCTTCTATTTTAGACTGCATCATCACTTATCACCTGGTGAAATTTCAGTGCAAAGCTAACTTGGAGTGTATAAAAAAAGCGTATGTACCTAATCTACTCGTAGTAACTAGTAGTTATATAAAAAATCATTATTTTTGGCGACTCTGGCATGATTATAATCTGTGGACTGTAATCATATCGGGTTTAATACAGAATGAAGGGCTGCAGGATTCTCGAAAGGGTCGCGAAGATGGGACGGAGTCTATTGTGTCACCTTAATTGTTATTGTGCTGAATTAATTTAGTTGCAGGTTTCACGGGATTAGCTTTTGTCACTGCTTCGCCTTTATACGGCCGGTGATATTAATCCGGTTTTAATATTAAATTATTTTACACTGGATGATGGGGAAATATAATGGAAAGGAAAGGAAGTACACTCTTAGATCTAAATTGAGATAGTATGGGGGTAGTACTTTACTCCTTTACTTAAAAATTATTAATTGTACTAAATACCTTTTAAAATACTAGCTATAGCATGTGGTTTTATTTTTTAATCATAGTAAGTAGCCCTCGACTGCAATCACACCTGATGTTAAGTGATGATGCAATAAAAGATAGAAGCGAGCTAACTTGTTAGTAGTAGGATGAAATCCACATCCCTTCGGTTTGTACACAACATCATACAGGAACGCTAAGCCGCTTGGCGGTACGCCGTTGCCGTTGTGTATGTTTTGTTAGGATCCATGACAACGTATAGCAATATGCAATGTGTCAGGTTTTTTAAATTAAAGGGTGCAAAAGTTACGTACTAGCTATATGTAACTAGCTTTCAATAATTTTAATAAAGTATATATATAAATATATAAGTATATGTATAAAGTGTATATATATATATATGAATAGGTATCTTAAACACAATCGTTGTGTCTATCAAACTACATTCAGGCATAATTATGCTCGTAGATGTTCTTTAAATGAATAGTCATTAAACATGAATTGAAACCGCAATCAAATGTATCAAATGAAAGAAAATTGCAACATAACAAACTTAGTGCTATAACTAGCTACTCTATATTTTCGATTCGTATTTCATTTCCAACACGGCGACATTATTAAGTCCGCCCGAACGCCTAGAGTGGTCCTGTTAGGTTTCACTCGCTACAAATAGGCTCATAATACTCTATATAAGCACTACACTCCATCTCGTCTCGAAATAGGGTTTAGAACTCGATGCGGCTATTACGACCCGTACGTTTTGAAATTGTATAGCGAATATGCCCGGCCACGTAGGGTTGAATTGATTCTTTATTATATTGGATACTGTGTAATTTCTTATTTATTTCCTTTCTTTGTGGCATACATTTTGTTGGACCAAACATTTGTTATTATTTGGTTTCTTTGCAAACTCATTTCCCATGCTTATACTGCAGGACCCTTGGAGTTAAAGTCCCGCCACACCGCTCTAATACAGATTGAAATTGCTTGAGACTTCGAAGTACTTGAGACGGATTCTACCATTAGTTCGTGTCACTTATAATTTAGTCTTCGACTGCCTTGTTGGTTATCCTACAAAATAAATACCTCATACACTCGTATGTATTTTATGTACTAAACAGATACTAAGATATTCATTGTCAAATCACATACAGCAGATAAACTTTGCCAAAGGAGCCGCAGAAGTTTACGAGTGTAGATATAATATGATTGAAACGTGTCAACTAGAAAGTTGCATAATCAACTTATGTGGTGTGGCGTCGTCGGGTTTTCAAAGAAAATGCGAAATGACAGTCTCTCCTCAAAGATAATTTTGTACATCATTAAATACGCCACAAAAGGCTTTCTTATATAAATAGTGGTTTCGCAACATTTCATAAATAATTCATCGCACATTGCAGTCAGCCAAATTTTACGGACCACTTGAGAAATTGCCACCTACTTCATGATTACCTAGGCCCGCTGTAACACCTACTCAACTTAACATAACAATGTTATATTTTGTATTACTTTCCTTAGTTTATTGTTAATGTTTTATGTATTTTACAAGGCTATAGACGCGTGAATTTATATAAGTATTGTAAGTAAGTACAAAATACTTTTCTTATGCTCTTGCCTAACTGCAATTTTGCCTGTTAGAAGGTGAAAGCATCGAGATAAAATGATTATAATAACTAAGATAGGACGCGCTGGTCTAGATATTGTCTATTCACTTTAGTCGTGAAGGTGTTCAAATAGTAGGTGGCAGGAAACATTGACGCCGGAAGAACATTTCTCAGCTTAGCGGTAAGGATTAGAAATATTGCCGCAAAACGTTTTTATTATTAATCACCTGGATGTCAAGACGGAATATCTAATCTAAATGTGTCACATGGTTCTAAAATATTTATTATTTAAATTCCTTAATATTCCCAAATTGTGAATCCTGTGAATCGACCGGTAACAAGTAACAACACATTGATGGCTTTACGAAATTATATTAGCATAAGCTTACTAACCTTGTAGCCTTTCATTGAATTTGGCATAACATTACACTAATATAACTTGTGCATTATTAAGTAAATATCCTAATGATAAAATGTATAGAAATCATTTACTTAATCTTAATCGGTACTTACTTGCACAACTAAGTTGCCAAATTAAAAGAAGAATTCCTCTACCTTTTAGTACGCTTACGTGATTTTAGCAAGACATCAACTTTTATCTATTTGTCTAACGACTTGCACGCTAACCTCGCAGTGACCGCCGCAGGGGCCACGTGACCCCGGCGAGATAGCCCGCGCCTACGTGCCGTGGACGAAACGACCCCAATGCGATAAAAATAGCACACGTCTCAAAGTCTAACAGAAAGGGTTAAGTGAAATTGTTTGAAAGTTGTGCGTAACACTATAAAGTTTTTTAACATACTTTGATGTAGTATGAAAGTGGGGTGTTTAAATCATGCAGTATAAATATTTCGCTATTTTAACTCATGGTTATAAAGAGAAGTTAATTCCAGCATAAAGAACTTTTCTCTTAGATTACACGATCTTACCATAAAAGTCGTATGTTAATGAAAAAAATTCCTCGTCTCGAACAAACTAGGCTTAGTTTAATTTACTTGTAAAAACTAGATGAAGTAGATTATTATTTTTTATTAGCGTGTGCAGTCAAACACAGCAGATTTAAAGCTATCACAGTCCAAGTTTCTAACCATCCGTGAGCCATATTTCATCGAAATCCGTACAGCGATTTTTACGTAATTGACTAACAAAGATCTAACTATTCAACCATTTACTTGAAATGTTAGAATATTGATAGACACCTAAAATGAATTCTTTTACCTGTATACCCTATTCAATATTCAAAATAAATCAGCCAACTGACATCGCAAGATTGAGTTTTACAAATAAACCTATTGTAATAACATAAAATAGATAAATTACAACGGTCCACGCGAAATTAATTCAAGATATCGGACACAATGGCTACGCAGAGGGGACACATGTTTGATCAGAACAATAAATTAATGGATGCGGAGAGCAAAAGCAATTCCGCTAAAAGAATCAGCCGTCATCCCGGACGGTAATGAATGTTGAACGAATGCTGACTGGTGTGTACTGTATTGCCCCTTACGTAAAAGGAAATAAATATGGATGTGTAATTGTAAATGAACGTCACAAGGAGATCGCTTATTAACTTACACATGTTTAAAAATATTTTGCGTATGCGAATGAAACAAAGTACCTATTGAATGTTAAACGAATGCTGACTGGTGTGTACTGTATTACCCCTTACGTAAAAGGAAATAAATATGGATGTGTAATTGTAAATGAACGTCACAAGGAGATCGCTTCTTAACTTACACATGTTGATAAATATTTTGTGTATGCGAATGAAACAAAGTACCTATTGAATGTTAAACGAATGCTGACTGGTGTGTACTGTATTGCCCCTTACGTAAAAGGAAATAAATATGGATGTGTAATTGTAAATGAACGTCACAAGGAGATCGCTTCTTAACTTACACATGTAGATAAATATTTTGCGTATGCGAATGAAACAAAGTACCTATTGAATGTTAAACGAATGCTGACTGGTGTGTACTGTATTACCCCTTACGTAAAAGAAAATAAATACGGATGTGTAATTGTAAATGAACGTCACAAGGAGATCGCTTATTAACTTACACATGTTGAAAAATATTTTGCGTATGCGAATGAAATAAAGTACCTAATTAATGTTAAACGAATGCTGACTGGTGTGTACTGTATTGCCCATTACGTAAAAAGAAATAAATATGGATGTGTAATTGTAAATGAATGTCTCAAGGAGATCGCTTCTTAACTTACACATGTAGATAAATATTTTGCGTATGCGAATGAAACAAAGTACCTATTGAATGTTAAACGAATGCTGACTGGTGTGTACTGTATTACCCCTTACGTAAAAGGAAATAAATACGGATGTGTAATTGTAAATGAACGTCACAAGGAGATCGCTTATTAACTTACACATGTTGAAAAATATTTTGCGTATGCGAATGAAACAAAGTACCTAATTAATGTTAAACGAATGCTGACTGGTGTGTACTGTATTACCCCTTACGTAAAAGAAAATAAATATGAATGTGTAATTGTAAATGACCGTCACAAAGAGGTCGCTTCTTAACTTACACATGTTGAAAAATATTTTGAGTAAGTATGCGAATGAATTAAAGTAATGAATGTTGAACGAATGCTGACTGGTGTGTATAATTGTTACTACCTACGTAAAAGGAAATATAGATTACACAAGTAGACAAAATGTAACTAAATGTATTCGAATCAAATAATGCAGATATTAAGAATGGTGCCCATTGCATAAAACGAAATAAGAATGAATTGTAATTTTAATTATAAAGTTTCTGACCATAAAAATTATTAACAGCCTTCTCTACCGTGACAGAAAGTTATTTAGGATTAAAACCCACCACGCTTGGCAGGTTTAGTAACGTTGACTTGTTAACTATCAGATGTTAATGATAATAACTAACTGGACGACTTAACTTGCACATATTATAATAAATACAATTGACATACGATCGACGTATCAGCGCAGCGTATCGTTGCCATTCAGATTTAAAAAATTTCACCTCAACTTCAAAATCAACTTGTTATTGCAATTTTTGACCAAAGTTCTAAAATTGACTCTATTATCCATCACCTACATTTAAACTTTTAATTTAAATAAATTTTTTTCCGAGTGGCATTCATATTAATTTCCTTGTTGACAGGCTCCCTTTGTTTTATACGTACAAGTATCACTTCCTATCCAAATACACATCGTTGAGTTGCTACTATGTGGGTCGGAAATTGAATTAGTCTTAATACGATGGCACTTGAAAGAATGGTGACACTGTTGTTTGCTCTGTAACATCTTTGTAAGTTATTAGGGTTCCGTTACAATTACGTGAATAACAAATCTATTGTCTTATGAGACTATTTGTCTAAGAGACATTGTGCTATTATGAACGCTATTTATTAAAATTTGGTTGGTGGACATGGAATTTGGACTCGGCCGTGGCTAGCCACCACCCTACCGCCAGGCGATTTACCGTTCTCGTACGATGTTGTGTAGAAACCGAAAATGGATGGATTACATCCAACTCCTAACAAATTAGCCCGCTTCGATCTCAGGTTGCATCATCACTTATTTTCAAGTGCGATTGTTGTCAAAGGCCAACTTGTATTGAATAAAAATATATATACTGATTTTTTCATATAGTATGGAATAGAAACAAATAATGTAAGTATTTATTTTAATATTATCCACAATAAACCGACGAAACCTAACGATAACGTCTCCTAGATTAACTGTTGTAAAATGTATAGCTATAAATGATTCCCTATTCTTAATGAAATTCCCTACAAATAACGCCTGCTTCTATGAGCATACTCGTACATCTAAATATGCAATTCAATTTAAATAAAGCAGACACATCTAACATGTTGGAATCCGGGAATAACGCACCAATGGCAAAGCAATGAGACACTAAACAGAGGGTTTATAAAACACATCCTCCATTAAAGTAACAAGGGGCTAATAAACTCCCCTGCATCACCCACACACCTACAGTGATACGATACGTGTACGAGAGACACTACGAGGCATCACTTCTTTCTACGCGTTCAGTGACTGGGGCTTTGTGAGGCGCACGCTTTAGCTGTCATCAACGGAACTAGAACAGGCCTTTCATTTGAACCCCGCCATTGTTCTGCGAGCCTGGTATAACGGGGAATTAAAAAGGCAATTCCCTAAATGAGACCACTCGCAATACAGGGTTAAACACGCCCCGTGTAGATAAGCTCACGTATTCATCTAAATAAGCAGGTATGATATGGGTTCGTTTAATGATTTTTGGTGCGCCGTACGCATAATATGGCCTCCATTTTGATCTTGTGTCATCCTAAACTTGAATAATTAATGATTCTAACTTTTTATCTTATATTTTTAATAAGCCCCAAAACAATCAAGCCTTATATAAGACCCGGCAATACTTGTATTACTTACAATTTCGTTATACAACACCGATCTCATTTAAATACGAGCCAAAAATCCAGACATATATGAAGGAAGAAACCTCGTAGAAAAGTAGTAGATACTTATTTTGTTGTCGTTCAATGATCAACGAAATGAATTTTAAAACAGATTTTACACTTCGTATTTTTATACGAGTCTTATATATTAACTGCTGAGTTTCTTGCCGGCTCTTCTTGGCAGGATTTGCCTTCCGAACCGCCGGTGGAGTCACTACATACTGAAAGACTTGACATTTCAAAAGTGCTTATAAAACAACCTGCTTGAAATAAATGATTTTGATTTTTTTATTAGTGCACCATTACATCAACTTCACATATCAAATCATGCATTGCCATTAAAATTAAAGGGCATGTCAAAACTTAAACAAATAACCATCGCATGTTAAATCAAAGCTTGTAATATAAATACTAAGTTAGAGATCAGAATAAATATTAGTTGTATCAACGATACGTAAATCAGTTTACGTTGCCACACGATATCACCAACACTTATCTATAATCATGTTAATTACAACGTGTTATCATCCCACACACGTTTATCGAATACACAAGATATTACAATATATTAATGCATCATTATATTTCCTAGTTGGGGGCGTTAAAATATCTGTGGGTAGTCGTGTTTTCAAATGTAGTGACAAAGCAAATTGAGTTTTATAACGCTGCCTTAAGATCTATATTACCCAATTGTAATCGATTGAAAAAGTTATTGATGCCAGGCCCTATGTGTAGGACGTGGATATGTTTGTAGGCAATGAACCTACTGTAATTGAGGGTCATAACCAAGGAAAGGTAGATACGAGTATGGTTTATTGTGTTCTGTGTTCACTCTAAGAAATTGTGGATTTTAATTTTTGAATTAATCACTAGGTAACTTATTTTTCCTTTAAGTAATAAAAAGTCTCCTTTAGGTTATTACAAAATAAATTACATATAACACATACACAACTTCACAACAGGAAATGTTATATTAAATATTAATATATATAATATTAGTACGTAAGTGGCTTAGGTGAAAAAGTATAACAAATAAAGGCATTACTTATAAAATTCGATAAGATTGTCCGCTCGCGGTTTCACCCACTTAAATCTCGTGCCCATAGGAATTTCGGGATAAAATGTGGCCTATGTAGGCTATATTATTATTGTGAAGTTTCATTAAAATCCATTAAGTAATTTTTACATGGTAACAACACATGGTACAAGAGTAACAAACATACACACTCACAAACTTTCGACCTTTACAATAGTAGTATGACATATTTATTAAACAAAAGTACAACAATTAATAACAATAAAAGTTCTCAGGTCTAAATGCAGTAAACAAGATCACTTAAAAGGAACAGTTTAATTCATTGAATCGACGCGGTTTAAAACACACTGAGCTTCTCGGTATCATTTGTACCCGTCCTAGTGATAATTAACTCGGACGGTGGCAACGCACCGGTTAACTACCTTTTAAAGAAAATAATAAAGCTTTATTTCCACCGAAGATGTGCTATAATGCTTTTATAGCAATGCTTTGCTTTGATAAAATCAAAAATTTTGTATACACTATTAGTACATAAACTATGGACGTAAACTAAATACTTTATACTATAAATATTGATACTTATATTTTAAAATGATATATTTTAATGGGTAAGTTATGTAACTTTTTACTCAGTAGGTCACTTTTTAAAGAGTCGCTTATATAGAAGCGATAATAAAACAATGAATCAAAAACTACATACTCATACTAGCACATATTACTGATCCACAACACTACTTAGCTTTGGAGGAAATAGACAAATTTTCTTTGGTTACACTAGACCTATTTTTGTTAATTATCGCGATTAGTGGAAAGTCACCTTAACAAGATTTGGAACCGGATTCGTAAAAGGTTAAAAATGTTTACACATACGTTACTTTTTAGACACGGTTAATTGGCCGGTTAATTAAAGCCTGGAGCCCTGAACACAATGCCTTAGTTAATGAGTGATACAAGCTGAAGCTACATGTCACGGTGACTCACATAAGAGAAGGTTCTTCCAGCTTCCTCCCAGGGCGCGTAGACAACGGTGTAGTCTAGGAGTCGGATTGGCTGGTGGAGCGCGAGGAAGAGGTATTCTCACGTCTCCTTCTGAAGAACTCCTTCCGAGCAATGAAGATCCGCGGTCCCTAGATAGAGACCTACGTCTACCAAACGGTGCACCTCTGACAGTTGCAAAATTTTCCTCACAAGTTACACTGAAAGTATCCATAGGAATGCCCTCAGGCTCCCGTCTACTTCTAACAGAAAATGTCCTTCTGAAACCACTTGCCAAACCCTCCATTGTCTTTCTTTTTGGCTTGGGTAACTCCTCAGAACTTATAACAGTTATGTTATCCATATCGTTGGCCCCGTAAGATCTATGTCGTAAATGCTCTATGCCGGATAAATCTTCAATTCCTCCATGGCGGTACCGTAAAGGTCTTCCTCTATCTATGATACCGAGTTCATCGTAGCTTCTATACGTCGATGTACGACGCGGCGCTGGTGGGCGACCGGCTTTATCAATTGACATTTTTCAATTTTGCTCCTTAGTAGCAACCTGATAAAGAAATGCTGCAGTTTAG
The DNA here is from genome assembly GCA_034621355.1 of Mycalesis mineus. Lineage (NCBI taxonomy): Eukaryota > Metazoa > Arthropoda > Insecta > Lepidoptera > Nymphalidae > Mycalesis > Mycalesis mineus. Next base: position 13,908,674 of record CM067891.1, on the reverse strand, counting down.
CATTTGATTTCACAGTTCTGGGGTCTGATAAACTTGGCTTGCATCGGTTTCTATCTTGTTTTTAATCTAAGGTTTCTTACAATTCAAACGCTAGCAGGGCATGATCTATTCTTAGTTAACAAACTGGTTCAATAATTTTAAAATAAACAACATTTAATAGCTCTTTACAAATGTATCACATTAAAGCACCATTATTAAGTTCGTTGACTTGTAAATTTACACTAAAGGCACTATAGAAATAGTTAACAAGAGAATTTACTTACAAGTTACAGAGTCGAATGTCCCATAGAGAATTCCATTGGTTACGTAATTGACTGTACCTTGAACACTTGAACAGTTAGCTAGTGACATTGAGGATTATCTTTGGGGGGTCGCCTATTACGGTTACTTAGCGTAAAATTTGCGTGTGGGTCGCTCGTTCAACATTCACAATATCGTGACTTGTCCAACTTATGTTGAAACAACGTAATATAATTTGCTTTTCTAAACGGAACGATTAGTTGATCTTTTGAATTTGTGGAGCCAATAGGTATGGTAGCAACTCCGCATTGGGAGCTACTTAATGTTACCGCTCGAATGAAATTGTTACGCTTTGAATTTAAGTTTTTTATAAATATTATCATTTTATTTTTATTATGTTCTAAGAGTATTTTATTTATTCTTATTATGAAATTGATGCCCACGACTTAATCTCTGTAGAATTTGGGTTTTATTGTTACACATAAAAGACACAAAAAATGTTACTATTATTGACATTTTTATGTTTTTGGCGTTTTTTTTTTACTTTAAGGCATTTCATAATTTAACATAATCTATACTAATATTATAAAGAGGTAAAGTTTGTAAGTTTGTAAATAAAGTTCCGTCGGGGCTAATCTTCGGACTGCTATATAGCTATAATGACGTAGGCAAGCGCTAAGAAACGTTTTTTCTAATGCCCACCTACTTAAGGGGTCAAACGGGAGTTCAAGTCTACACCAAGTTTCACGCGGACGAAGTCGCGGGCGTCCGCTAGTATATTATATTTACGGACTATTATCTTCAACGATCATTAAGAAGTAACCAATAAGTAGGCATACTTCAACGTTTAAGTCTGAAACAAAGGATTCACAATATTTACGTTATCATTTACGTTATGTAATCAATTAGTTCGAAGAACAGTTTGAAGAGGCTTCAAATAATACGCAATTTGTTTAACGACTCCTTCCTAAGAACTGTTTCGAGTAGGTAGCTAATTGTCTGCGATAGCTCTTATATACACTCTCGTTTCATAGAATTGATTATAGATATATAAACATTGTTAGAGAATATTATACAAACTCATTACTACTTGAACCATAAAAATTCCACGCCGACTTGGGATTATTATTGAGTACAGTATATTCTTTTTAATAACATGATTCCTGAGATGGAACACAAAATTGACAATTGATTGATTGCAAAAAGATAAACAATTATAAAGACAAATCTTAGCGTCCCATGAGTTCACTATGCGGGTGCAGGGTACTAATACTTGCGGCACGGATGTAAGGCTTAAGAGTCTGTGAGCGATCAACGGTCGCCTCCTCTGCTCAAATTATTCTCCCTGACTGACCAAATCCGGTAAGATTCTGCTAGAGCAGCTTTGGTCACTCATTCCAGAAAGGAGCTTACTGCAGTTCTAGTTAGACCAAGGTCTTAGAGCAGGTTGTAGAGAGATAATGCTGGTATATTCTCGCACCCACTTCTACTGCATTAAAACTAATCGCATAGCCATAATTTTGTTCCTTCATTTGTAAGATCATTATATTTATTCACTATTGTTTTTTGCATCAATTTAATTGTTATTGCTATACAGCAAAGTATTCTCAAATTCATAAAAGGTTATAAACAACGACGAAAAAAATAGAAGCCAAAAAACAAAATTATAAATATCCGCTGATGTTTGAAATAGCAAGGAACCACACCCGTGCGCTTCTTATTGACTCAACGATGTTTTCCAAACAATTAAAGAATTAGGACTTCCTGCTTCGGTCGTTAAAAACGGATTTGACCCGTTCTAGATCGTGGTTGAACATCCTCATTCAATGAAGTCGGTAACTTCTATGTTAGTTGCTAAGTAATTACATCGATGTAGCAGGCTAAACGTTTACTGCAATACTCGTACTATCCTTACATAAAAATAAACTTGAAAAATGCAACTATGAAAAATCGTAAACTAATAAAAAAGGAAAAATAAGATTGTACTGAGGTATTATGATCATTATCAGCCTATTGACGGACCACTACAGGGCCAGGCCTTCCTCCTTGTAAGAGAGGGGATATGGAGCATAAACCCACCACGCTACTCCAGTGCGGGTTGGCGGCCTTAGGGTGATAATGTTTTATTCATTAACGATCACTGAGATGTTGATGATAATGATTGGGACCAACGGCTTAACGTTCTCTCCGAGACACGGGGTTGTACCACCACTAAGTACCGACACCTGGCTTGGAAACGTACCGATAATTTCATAGAAGAATCAAGATGGTTAGCTAGGTTTTATATAACGTCATAAAAGAGAAATAATATAGACTCAACAATGACTGAACACAAACGAATAAAGATAATGATGCTTATAATCACAACAGATTTCATGAAGTGTTTGGTGAATTTATCGTCACAACTTTAATAGAAATCAACAAGACTACGTGAACAAAAGTAATAAATACAACAATACATCGCTATCAATTGTTTCGTCCACTTTTACCGAACGAACCCCACTTTTATCTGATAAAAGCGAGTTAACAGAAACGGAATGTCACCTTTAATTCCGTGAAAAGGGTACGTGGCGTTGAAAAGTGCAAACGAAGTGCCACAAAAAGGTTATACTTGTACAAGTAAATGAACCAGAACCAAGTAAGAATGGAATTTGTCAGATCGTTTAAGAGATTGCCAGAATATTATGCAATGAATATAGTTAACTAAACGATATTACACAAAAAACTGTCGCTAGTTAGTTATCGTTGATGGTAACTTCATAACAATGTCAACAGTAACAAAAAAATATGCTTTGTACTACACATAAAACAAAATGGTTTATTTTGAATTGTCAACAATTTATTTTTTACTTTATTGTAAAGTACAAGTTAATTTTCGTCAACTTTTTTAAAACTGTGAGGATTTATAATGGTAGATCCACCACGCTGAGCTTAGAGTGATAATGTTTAATTTATTAACAATCACTGTCAGATGTTGATAATAGTACCGACCGACGGCTTAATGTGCTCTTCGTGGCATAGGTATGTTACACCACCAACTTTCCGACTCCGGGTTTGGAATGTACTGGAAATTTCATAGAAGAATAAAAAAGGTTTACCCGACCAAGGATTCGAAAACAGGACCTCGTGATCGAAGCCACACTGGCTAACTAATGATACTTAATACATTTATTACGTTGTGACAATAATATAAAGAATATTATCCAGATGGTGCAGGCAATCTATATGGAACGAAAGTGAATCCGCTAACAGTGATAGTACTCATCTAACTGAAGATTTTGAAACTTTAGTGTAAGTTGCCACTAAACAGGGTCAATGTAACATCGCGTGGAACATCACATGGCGTGTCACCATCCTATTATACAAATGGTTTATGCGCTAGGAAGACTCCCGGAGCAATTCACGTCAAACGGTGTCACCTTATGTCATCGTAAAATGGCGGAAAACCGTATGATGTGACGCAATGTGACGCGGCGATGGTTTTTTCATTCGGAATACTTCGTGAATTTATGACTGTATCGCACACTATGCGTAGTGTGTTTTACTTTTATTTTATTCTCTACGAACACTAAATATGTGACCGTCGTAAACATTTTACTAGAATACTGGAGCCCAATTCTCTACAACATTGAAATAATACAATGGTAAAAGTATCTGCAACGAATCTCAATAAAATCAGATACTTGATCTAAATATTTCCATACTTATTTCTTCGGGTCGCAGAAAATCTGGCGGGAGGCCTCGGCCGCGACTAGTTACCACCGTGCCGACAAAGATTTAGCGTTCCGGTACGATGTCGTGCAGAACTTGGCTTCTACACGATATCGGGTGTGGATATTATCCTAGTCCTAACAAGTTAGCCCGATTCCATCATAGATTGTATCATCACTTAACACCAGGTGTGATGGCAGTCAAGGGCTAATATGTAATATTAAAAACAAAGATAATTTCTTTCTTTGCTATTCGTTATAAAAGTACTCTTTATATTAATTCAATTTATTAAACATTTCCAAGAGCCAATATTTCTATCGAGATAGAGTAAGTACATAAGATTCCATTTGGAAGTATAATAAAACACTTAAAAGTTGGAATTTACTCCAGTCGAAACTAAACATCTCAAACGTTGAAGGACATGTTTGAACAACCCGCTTTAACGCCGGAAGCCGGATTGGGCGTACACAAATCAAAAGAGCTAATTTGGAAATCCTTTTAATGAATGACAGGAATGTTGATACGGTAATATTTGGAGTTCACTCGGGCTCACACCTTCCTACTACGAAAGAAAATGCATTTTTGTCAATATTGATAGAATGGTTGCTAATGGATATGGACTTCGATGGTGGTATCTCCCAGATAATATATCGTAACTTCCTTGTACTAGTAAAAAAGTAGGTGGTCTACGTAAATATGTCTATTGAAACACAAGTTTGTATACTAATAATGAATTAGGGCTCAAATAATATGTGTAATTCTACAAAGAACTTGGTGCTATATACCAAGTTAAAATGAGCTCCAGCCATTCGCCCGCCAACCAGCATTGGAGCAGCGAGTTAGGCCTGACTCTAAAGCAGGCCGTTAAAAGGCTACCAAGAATTTCGCACCGTAATCAACGAAGTTAAATCTGCATCCCAAAGTTTGATAGAGCAATAACAAAAAGATGAACTTGACGTTTCAAATTATATGTAATTGGATGAAGTCTTGAAATCCGATTATATAAATCATCGTATGCTTTAGGATGAGTGACTTCCGATCTATTTATGATTACGGTTAAAATCAGAATTTCAATAAAGGTAACCTTATTATGTTGGAGACAGTTGAGAGAGTTTACTACAAAGCTACTTTTGGCACGCATAAGTGACATTATCGAGAACCTATAAATCAGAAATAATGAGTACAGACGCTGTTCTAAATAATCTATGAAAATATAGCGTATTTGTGCCATGAATAGAATATAAGACGTAGCGTAGTCCCCAGACAGTCACGGCTAAGGAGCAGACTGTGAGTGCAGTGGCTATACAGTGCAAAAGATCAACCGATAAAGGTAGACGCTGAACTATATTTACTAACGCCTCATAAAACTTAAGAGATGTCTTCTATAAATTTCCAAAGGACTCCGACCGTTTATTTATTTCTCGAGAAAGACGTAGATTATCCTTTCTTTTTTCTGTGTCTTTATGCTAATCTCCGAAAATACTTAGCGCACTTTACGACATTGAATTTTTATTATTATTTATTATTAGTATGGTGAGACCCGCTATAGCGCACTGTACACAATGCACTTTGACCCTTTTGGATCTTTTGTGCTCACCCCGCCGTTCCCTCGTTCTATCAGTTCAAACACTCAATCGTGGGACAATAGTTGGATGGCTGCTTTCTTGGAGGCAAAGTAAACCTCTGGTAGCAGATATGTCAACCCCAGGAGATCCATTCGCTGTCTAGTCAGTCCGTCACATTTACACAAGACCTGTTCCATGGACTCTGTGTCTTCATTGCAAGCCCCACCAACTTTTTACAACACTTAATAAAACGCAATAATAATTACGAGGACCTTAGTGAATGAAACTTTTCTTTTAGTCTGCTTTATATCTTGTTATCTCCTTTGGTTTGGTCCTGTATTCGGTACATTTCATGTGCATAAGTAATTGTTAATTAAGTAATAATTAAATATAGTAGTAACATATCTTAATCCTCAAGTTAGTTTACATTGTAACAATATACATAACATAACATTACAACAATAATCATGTCAAGTGGAGAAAGATATAAAAAGAAGTAATTCATAATCATTCAAGTGCTTGTTACAAAATTGGGTTATACGTACTTCTGTTGAAAACGAGTATCTTGAACTACTGTGTATTAAATAAATGAGGTTAATGATGCAATATTGATACTCCAAGTATTCTTACTTATTATTTTAATTAAAATATCGACATTGATTCAAATTATTCTCGAATTGATCAAGTTGTTTGACGACATTTATTTACATCGGGTTTTAAAGAAAGGAGAGAGGGAGAGAGCTTTAGTATTCGGTTCCGCAAATTTTACGTTCTCATTAGAGAACTACGGGGATCATAAAATTTATTGATTACTATAAACTTTACGGCTCATGAAAGCGAATATATTTGAAAATGCAAATCGATTTGCTGCGGCATCATTCTTGAACTGTGATATTATTCAAAACGTTAAATTTTCATTCTTCGTCCGTTTCTTCTTTGAAAGGTTCTGTATACAATTACAAACGTTCATGTAACTATAAAAGGTTGACGAGATGCATGATAAACTGCTGCCTCTCAATAATTTATCTCTAAAGATATGCAGGTAAAATTTGACTCCAAGCGTACATCAGGAAGTGGTTCTAATTTAGCTTCCGAAGTTTACGAGTAACTTGCACATTCTCATTTTTGGAAATTAAGTAATTCTGCTTAACCATCTTATAGTGTTAGCTACCAAGCTCGCCAACATGCATAGAACAGCGTGATGTCTAAGGTCCGTATCATTATTATCAGCGTATTTACGGCTCACGACAGGGTCAAGCTTCTTTCCTTGCAGGACAGGAAAATTTCTTGTCCTCGTCCTGGAAGGAGGGAAGCCTGTTCGTGTCATAGGCTGGTTATGATGATATGGACCTTAGGTCCATCAGGCTGCTATATGATGTCTTTTGTAGGGCTTATGGCTATGTTTGTCTGTGTAACGATTACTAACCTATTAATATTATAAACGAGAAAGTTTGTAAGTATGTATGTACAGAATGTGTTTTAAAGATCTGCGTCCACCTTAAGTTCGTGATGCAGCGAACGTGTGTGGTCCGTATATGGCGGGTTTATCGCCTCCATCGGGCTACTCTATACGAGTAAACTTTAACCATTGACAACGCGATTTCCATGCGCATTTGGTACGCGCGACTTTTCCACGAGGCGTGTTTAATACCGCCAACTTTGTGTAACGCCACGATGATTTCGGCCCTTTGTTTCCTCACAAAGAAGGAATTCGAAATAAAGGCAGCCAAATTTTGTATAACGTAAAATAATATATTTCGTTCCTGTTTCATTTTACGCATGTTGTTTTCACGTTCGCCGAATTCGTTTATTTGGCTTTACATATGTTTGATTTGTGTTGGAAGGCAAATGTTATTTATTATGATTATCCATTGTAAAGCAAGTGTAACTTTAGATATTCGTTGAATTCAGTTAGCCCTTGACTGCAATCACACTTGATGGTAAATGATGATGCAATCTAAGATGGAAGTGGGCTAACTTTTTAGGAGTAGGATAATATCCATACCCCTTTGTTTTCTATATGACATAGTACCGGAACGGCAAATCGCTAGGCGGTACGTCTTTGTTCATAGGGCGGTAACTAGCCACGGCCGAGGCCTCTCATCAGCCAAAATCAAGTCTTAAGTCTAAAATCTTAAATATGATTTTAAATCTTAGAAAATCATGTTAAGAGACACCATGAAAAAATATTGACTACACAAAAGAAGTTCTTTACGAGTACAACAAAATATACGAGACTTATAACAAAACAGGAAAAAGTAATGAAAGAAAAAAGTAAAAGAGCGACGGCGGTCTTATTTCTCTAAGCGATTTTGTCCAGACAACCCATAGGGAAAGAATTTCTATAACTGATCGTTGCAAATATTAATGATGTTGATTAATGAGTCAAGATGGAATCTTAATTTAAACGCGAGCTGATTGGCTCATCCAGTTATAAATTAATCTGTACGTACATTGTTACGATGAAATGAGTTAACAATGTGCCACCACATACTGAACATAATGTTAACTCGTCAGAACTAAATTAAATAGAGCACAAGCATATTAGTTTTGTTTCCTATATTGTATAATAAAAGTTAAAATATTGTATCGAATTATGTGAATTTAGCACAACTATGTATAATATAATTTTAGATTAATTTAATTCATCGGAGCTTGACAATAGATTCAAATTTAAAATCGTATATTTTAGTAGGTTTCCTTAATAAGCTCTTATGATATGTCAAATTTACGTAAGAAAAAATTTACTGCGAAGAATAGTTAAGACTCGAGAGTTGCTCTCTTAAAAAATCATACATTATCATAGTTTACTCAGATTATTTGAGCAATATATTTCTCTAAGACGACTGACAGTTTATAACGTAAAAATAACTTTTAAATCTAATATTGGAAACTTAAACTTATCCTAATTGAATTACACTTAAACCAGTTAAGCTCTTCAACATCGAGTGGAACATTGAAGTTTGTTAAAAGACAAGACTTTATTATCCCGTCATTATACCAGTTAACCCAACTCTTGTTGAGTCAGACTACTACTCACTAAATTACATCTATCATAAACGTAAATATTAGTGCTCATTTTGCTAACATGGCGAACGAGTCATAAATATCTCAAGAGCTAAGGTCAACCGGAATCAATGCGACCAGACCGTTAGCATGACTAAAGGAACAAAGAAAGTTATTTAGTGCCATTTATCAGTGAGACCATACTTACCTACCATTATAAATACACTTGACCGTGTCGTGTACAACAATTTGTACTGATAAGTTGATTTAGGTGCTATGAGTACAATGACTTCGTCACAGATTAGACATTGGTTTCGCTCCGGTATAGCGCAGCAAGACTTATCATTAATCTATGAACTTGGGTCAAACTTAAAGAATCAAAAATAAAAACCGGTTTTTCTGCTAACTTTATACACAGCCACGTCAGCAAGAGCTCAATTTTAAAAAACATAAATTAATACGTATATAATAAATACATATTAATAAATAACGTTTGAAATACACCAGCAAAATTAACTAAAACTAAATCACATAGTGAAAATTCCAACAAATCGTTAGTGAAATATAATTACCCACTAAGAAAATATTTAAGCGATTTTCAATTTAAACCCGGACGTTAAAAAAGCCTTTCGCAATAATTAGTTACATAAGTTAAACAAATAAATGATTAATGCTCGAAGCACACTAATTTAATACACCGTCGTGCACATAAAAAGCACCACACTTAGAGTCCATTAATCTTAACCGGGCATCGGCGTTCGATTAACCGATTGCGACGCGAACACCAATAACGTTAAACGCGAGCTATAATCAAGGCACGACAAAAAGTAAGAATCGATTACAAACGCTAACGAGACAGGGGGACTGGCTCGGGCAATTCATCAGCAGAGAAATCTGTTAGCGTAAGACAACACTAGCTCGTGTTTTTGTATTGTTGATGGGTACAGTTTGTAGGGCAACTACTAAGAACTTTGTAGAAGATACAAATTAGACAGTTACAGGAGTTTCAACAAATTATTAAGATTACTGTAAGAAATCCAAGGAGATGGAGATAGAAAGAGAAGCACAATGCACTAAAATAATTCTATAAGAAATTTTACCGATGCTCGCGATTGAAAGTTCCAAGCTAAATTATTATTAATAGTGAGTATAGTAATTAGCGTAAGTTCTTTTAAAAATATCCAGGATTAAAAATGAAAGCGGGATCAAAGTACTCGACAGTTTCTAACTAATAGATTAAGCTTAATTTCATAATCGAGATGACATTCAATACATCGATTCAACGTACTGAATGAAAGGATCACGTCATGCATGATACGGGAAATAAATTGTCGTCAGATAATGCCGATCGATTGTGTACGCTACATAAATTTTCGAAAATCGTGATCATTACGCCGACACTTTAACGAGAGGGTTTTAAAATGCTCGTGTAAACAACGAGGAGAAAGCGATGAAAGGGAAAAGATTTGTGTAGGTAGATAGCATGGCATGAGCCAAGGATGGGGCTGAGGTTATAGGTGTGGAGGTGACAGCAATTTCAGTATACCATTTCTGCGTAGTTTTTCGCTATTATCATGTTTGTAAAAGTTGCACCCTCGATGTAAAAGTTGGCTGTTAAAGTTTGAATGTGTCTACAGTCGGGGATTATAAGAAAATCCTTACTAATAATATAAAGGCGAAAGTATGTATGGATTTTAATGTAACTTCATAATCATATAGCTTACATATCGAAATTGCACATAGGCCACATATTATCCCCAAAATTCCGCGAACAGCGGTTAAAACCGCGGGCGCCCTCTAGTTAAGTATACTTAATTATTTATACCCATATGAATAATAAATACAAATAACCGTGCACATTGTGAAGTTTCTGCCAAATTTGGAATATTAAATGCTGTTAGGAATATAGAGATATGATAAATTAAAAGTCTTTGATAGATGCACCTACACTTAGACTTCATCATTATTGCTTGCCATTAGGCATTTAGTCAAGCGTAAATCTATTTACCAGAACAAAAGCTTTCAAGATGTAAATCATGATTTATTTTTATTACTTTACCAAAAAAAATTGAAAAATTATATTACATGCTTTATTAATAATTGTTTTTTAATAAATGTATTAAATGTCGTTTCTTTCTTAATATTAAAATTATCTCGTATAAATAAGTAATGCGATGTAATGGAAACTTGAAAGGAAAAGATAACAGCTCCCCGACTATTCATCACTTCGCAGGTGAAAGCAGGGTATGATAATCCTAAATCACCTCCGGCTATGAAGGGTGCGGGTCATTACATGTTGATACCCCACAAAGGCCACATCTACGGAACCATAAATCATTCCTTAATAATGTATGATGTCATCCTGCTTTTCATTAAAATAGAAGACTTTATGTCTATTTTATTTAGCCCCCTACAGGAATTTTTGGTATAGATGAGACATCGAAACGACAGAAAGCAAATGAGTTATTCTTGAAAATCTAACAGCAGAGATAAGGGCAGATAATGCTCTCCCGTTTTCGCATAGCGGTCCTTTGTATACGTTAATTCTTTTCATATACTGAACAAACTAGTAGTTAATAAAATACCTTTTGTCGAAGGATATCTCCATTTGGTAATGCACTGTAAAAATATAGGGCCCTAGATTTAACTCCTAGTTCGTGCACACAGTTGCTACTAGTTACTGCACACAAGAAAGACGTACAGCCGAACGAAATAGGTTCGCGTAGTTTTCAGAAGTTAGCGCAATCTCAATCAAAACTGCAAAGTTACTTAACACCTCCGACGACGACCTCCGTGGCGCAGTGGTATGCGCGGTGTATTTATAAGACGGAGGTCCTGGGTTCGATTCCCGGCGGGGCAGATTGAGATTTTTCTTAATTTGTCTTGGTCTGGCTGGTGGGAGGCTTTCGCCGTGGCTAGTTACCACCCTACCGACAAAGACGTACCGCCAAGCGTTTTAGCGTTCCGGTACGACGTCGTGTAGAAACCGAAATGGGTGTGGATTTCATCCTACTCTTAACAAATTAGTCCGCGTCCATCTTAGATTGCATCATCACTTAACATCAGGTGTGATAGCAGTCAAGGGCTAACTTGTAGTCGATTAAAAAAAAAAAAAAATAACATCAGATGAGATTACTAATCTAGAAGTAATGAAAAACTGTATGCCACTTATCGATATACTACTATTACTACTTTATATACTCAAAGAATGGGCTGGAACACAATAATTTCGGATTTTAGGCTTAATGACAACAAATTCCGTTGTTGGATTTATGAGTATTTCCGGTTGCCTAATTTCTTATTTGTTTCAAAAGAAGAATTTTAATATTCGACGATAAGAACGCGGCAAACAGCGTTTCCTCAAATTCCACACAAAGCCCCAGCGCGCCGGTGCCGAGCGTTTTCGCTAACAATACAGTAAATCTCTCAGCTGGCCGTGTTGGCGTGCACGCCTTGTTGACACGCTAGTACGAATCGAAACAAGAATGTTACAACATCGATTTTTTTGACTTACACGCCGTCAAATACAGCAATTAGGTAAAGCTGGCAATGACATTGAAGAGTGATCTCGTAGTCACTTGTGGATTTCTATAAACAATGGACTCTTCTGGAATTGACTCGACTTAATCTATTGGGACATCAATCAATTATCTAAACAAATAATAAGTGGCCCATCTAATGTTAAATGAAAAGGCATACTCTAAAACAGTAAGAATATGCAAACGTCGCTGACTGGAGCCCGAAGCCTAAGACGTTAATTTTAAGGCCGTATCAATTATGCTTGATGGAAGAAATAAACATGACTTCAATACTTCTTCTGAAGAAATCTACCATAAGAGCTCTACTTCTACGTCTGTTGGTTCTGAATTTCTATTCCAAATCAACCATTACTAGAATGTTAATGAAGCCATAATTTTATATGAGAAGGCATTTCGCTCATAAGAAGTATGCCCTGCATTTTAATATAGTTTCAGTAATAAAGGATGCACAATATTTTGCTCTCATTTGCATATTTCGTTATCGTAATCAAGTTATATAATCTTGGTAATAGATTTTTGTTCCATAGTTCAAGATACAACACTTATCAGAGCATAAATTTTTGGCTACACAAAATGGAACATCCAACAAAAAGTAATTCGTGAGTATTGGCCTGCGGTTTCAACACCGCTCAAGTACAACGTTTAAGCAGTACCGATTTGCATTTCCGAGAACATCGGCCGGAGATGATTTGCGATTATTTAAACAACCGAAGCGTCATGCCTTGACCATAATTATTACTGTCCCGATAATCAGATGCCGATAACGTAACGATTGTACCTTGTACTTGAAAAGTCCCACGACGAATCAAATTAGAAAGCCGAATTGTTGTACCGTTAAAACGCGTCCGCCAATGTCCAATAGAGACATAGTTGAGAACATGTTCGACACATATTAGACTCGTTAAGCGTAATTGTGTGTAATGAAAAAACCAAACACTGTTGCTAATGGCGCATATCCTGTAGAAGATTGGTAATTATCTAGGAATTCACATCGTATTAGATGATTTAATTCTTATATACATCATGACTATGAACACATTAACAATCGCGTGTTTTTTTCATTACGTGATCCACCCAATTCAAATTACTTCAACTTATTTTAACTTTTTAGAAAACAACTTTATCTAAAAGCCTTGGTTTCACGTTCGCGGTTCTCGTTTCCGTGGGTATTTGGCCTATGTGTTATTATGATATAGAAGCTGTATTATTGTGAAGTTTCATCAAAATGAGTTCAGTAGTTTTTGCGTGAAAGAGTAACAAACATCCATCCATACATACAAACTTTCGCCAATATAATATTAGTAAGGATATTACTCAACATTCAAATTTTGTAACACTAGGGGATTAAATATTATTACTTTTTGCTTCAAGTTATTGTGTATCGCTATCTTCACTGATGTATTAGATTTCGAACGGACGTTGACATCGGACAAAAACGATGATTGGATTGGGAGGCAGGTTAACTGTACTCGTGCTACTGAGATGTTTGATGGATCGGCTTGTTATCGCTGTTGCTTCTTCTTTAGAGCCGAATCATACTAAAACAATAAGGCGATTCTTGAAAAAACTGCATCCTACAAACAATACGTCAATCATCCCACCTTCAGTTCGACTGTCAATCCAACCGCTGTACGTTAGGTTCAATACTGACATTTTTTTAATCGACATACAGACTAGGTATCAGAGTATGTCTAGAATATTATGAAAAGTTTAAAATCAAGATGTGGGGAATACTATTTATTTCGAGCAGGCAAAAATAATTTATGTTCGTTAAATTTCTTTCCTCTTTCTTAGATTTAACGTGCACGCAATAGGTAGCTCTATACTAAAGCCAAACTCGATTGAGAATGCTTGTCAATAAACAAATTAAAAATGAAGGTAGAAATTCAAGTCATTTTACTCCTAATTTTTTTTAGGCTTTAGTATAGTTTTTTTTGTACATTTTTATAAGTATGTTTGCTTAAACGGCAGATCTATTTTTTATTATTATCAAAGTTGTAGCGATCGCTGTGTATTTAATAAATTACAGGCTACTAAACGCCACTTTATCTCATTACTGTAATAATATTCGCTGCTTACGAGAAATATAAGGCGCTGCGCAAACGTAGTTAAAAATGACACCCGTGTTGGTAAACTACTAGAGATGTCAAAACGCATATTAAGAAGACGCTTAATGTCTAGTTTTAACTTGTTCCAATTGTAACGTAAGTATCATAGCAGAGAGAATTAAGTTGACGCTACAAATTTGTATGGTTTAATTGAGAGTCTAGTAAAGTAGCATAATCGAGACGTTTACTTTAATTAAGCGATGTTTACCCGAGCTTATAAGAGGTTAACTTTGTAATTTAGAACTTGATCTTTACTTCGTACCTAAAACACAATCACTTTGTCAGTGGGGAACATAGGCTCATTTATTTTTCCAGATTTTGGGATGAATTTGAATGACTACATCTAAAGATCTGGAGAAACAGGTGTGGAAACAATGTTTTGTTAAATGAACGACTGTTACATCATTATCAACCTATTAACGGCCCACTGCAATGCCACGCCTCCTTCCTTATAGGAGAGGGGATATGGAGCGTAGAACCACCACGCTACTCCAATGCAGATTTGTTGCTTATTGTCATAACATAAATCTCGTATCGTTAAGAAATGCGACTACGTTTGCAAGGTGCCTAAAAGTGTTAAGGTGGAATTAAATTCCACCATGATATTAGAAAACTACGTGATACAATTTGTAATTTTGGTCAACGCTTAGCCATTTTAATATTAGGTTATAAAATTTATCTACAGGCGAAATTTATTACTTCCTCTTCGGGTAGGAACAAACTAGGTACGATGTGATTCACCTAACTGTTATTTAAACTATCTAATATAACCAATAGGTATAAGTTTATTCCCATAAAAACTTTCTACTGTTATTCTTCGATATTAGTAGTTTGGTATGATTTATCTTTTTATTTTGGCTTGGTCACTAAAAAACTTAAGTTACTCGTAAAAGATATTGATAGTTTTCTGTAAGACTTACGGAAAAATTCTTATTGTCTTGATCGAAACGTTAATACGGTGATGGATTTAGAATTCGATCTTTGTTCAAATATGTAGTACACGGAAGAGTTTGTTCGTTTGTTTAAGCGGGCTAATGTCTAGATCTGCGTGTCGGAATGTAAAATTATTTTTGTTTATTCTGAAGGCTAGACTCAAGAGTGAAATATATTATTTAATATCAATTTCTACCCATCAGCTTGCCAAAAATATATATTTTTAATGTTAATATACTGAAATGTCGTACAGTGTTTAACAAAAATGTAGATCTTTAGTACACGGGACGGGACGGAGAATATTGCTTCACGGGAAACTATAAAAAAATTAAATTGAGAGGGGGAGCGGGGAATGGGCACACTTTGTATGAAAGTCTGCCTTTAAAATTAGAAGGGTACCTAAGACGTTTTCATGCGGACGAAGTCGCGGGCGACTGCTAGTTTGTTATAGGAAAACCTGTTTGATAAAAGTTAGAAGAGTATTAAAAAAGTTACGTTTTATAACCGTTATCTTTTCCAATGATTCTGGAAACCGTAATATATTCACTTCTCCATTCTACCGGAATATAATACATGGAAAAATACGGTTTCCATTTCTTGTTTATATATTCCTTGTACTAATCAGTGTATCGTACACAAACCGTTTCAAACACGCATTGTTCACGCACCGAAGGGCTTAAATGAAGTCATTCATTAATCGATCCGCCTCGTTAAGTAATGGCTCAATTATATTATTCCTTTTTATAACGACGCCTATTGTTTTGTTTCCATTGTTTTTGTTTTTTCAAGGGCTGATTTCTCACTCTATGTTTTTTTAACATAATGGCTTTAACTTTATTTGCTTTAACGGAGTGTCTCATTATTTTGTTTGCTTTTAAGTAAATAGGGTTTAATTATGTCTGATTTTTATTTAAACGTCGTTCCCTTCTTTTTAATTAATTACTGCCATTGCCCGGTGGCCTATTTAGGACTATATCTCCGCATCAATTCATATTTCATCAAGATTAGTTCAGTCCTTTTACATAGATTTAATCTATTATATCAACCTCATTACATTATTAAACATAAGTTCAAGAAGATTAACGACGACTAGATTTATTCAACTGCCTACAACTACCGAAAACAACATCATTTATTTAAAAACAAGGTTTTTTTGATGGAATATTTTGACGACCTCCGTGGCGCAGTGGTAAGCACGGTGTATATATAAGACGGAGGTCCTGGGTTCGATTCCCGGCGGGGCAGGTTGAGATTTTTCTTAATTTGTCTTGGTCTGGCTGGTGGGAGGCTTTCACCGTGGCTAGTTACCACGCTACCGACAAAGACGTACCGCCAAGCAATTTAGCGTTCCGGTACGATATCGTGTAGAAACCCATAGGGCTGTGGATTTCATCCTACTCCTAACAAGTTAGCTCGCTTCCATCTAAAATTGCATCATCACTTAACATCAGGTGTGATAGCAGTCACGAGCCAACTTGTAGTCAATAAAAAAAAAAGAATAAACAACAATATTTAAAAAAAAAGTATTTTATCGCCTTTAATTAAATAAAGTCCGGAATATAAATAGCTTAATAATTTCGAGAGCAGATGAATTGCACGCTTCACCAAATACACTTTACGAATTACGATGCATCTACTTACTTTGTAAGTGGCTTTCAACTGTAAAATAGATTTTTGAATTTTATGTCCTCGGGGTACAGACTAAAGAAAAACACAAAACGGCTAACAAAAAATTATTTCAAAAGATAAATTAAATAATTATTTATTAATTTGTGCTTTAAATAGTGTAGGTACAGGTATTTATTTACAGAAAACCAACAGAGGCCAGAAAACATTGAAATAAAAAGTGGATAAAATATCACTGTATTCAAATATATTTAACCAAGTAAAAACTAAGAAATAGTAATCACAACACATGTGTTAATAAAGCTAAATATAAATTAAAATTATTTTTTTTAATTTTTAAAGTAAATGTAAGAAATCTGCATATGATAACAATTCGCAAGCTTAGTCATACAAGTAATTGAATACTCATACATAACTCAGTACACACAGTACTCATTTTAGCATAACATAATTAGTATTTAAGTATTCTGTCAAATTACCTTATCAATTTGTTAATTCGTGTCAGTTTTTTCACGGGCGCTCGGTCTTTTCCATTTTATCTGTGCCCTTAAGATATATGACGACTGCTTGCCGGTTACTCTGCTTTAAACATTTAAAACGTTTAAATGTTTTTCTCATTTAAATTAAGCAGTTCTCACTTGATTTATACGAGGCGCTTTGACAAATGGCTGAAGATTTTGTATCTGCCGCTCTTAACAACGCGGCTCGGGTTAGCTTAATTGTTAGATAAATCATACTATCTCGACAGTAGTCAAGTACGACTAGGCAGCGGATTAGGTATATTCCAGATGGGATGTCGATCTTGCAGCAACGTTTCCATTATTCATTACAACGAAGTAAGGAATATACAATCTATGTTTACTTGTTCGTTCTAAGGTTGTTCATCGGTTTCTCAAGTTTGTATCTGTACTAAGATTTATATAATTTATATGTTTGGCTAAGTATGGGCGCCTTGATTAATAATTCGGTTTCTAGATACATTTGGATACACTGATTTTTTAATGACACTTTTGTGTTATTTTTATTTAATAAAAAACTCAATTGCCATTTAAAATATGTAAATTATTGTAGATATGAACAGGTAATAATTATTGAAAGCTTTGCGACGTCTTAATTTGGCCTTCTTTAAACAAAGCAAGTAAAGTTATCATACTAGATATAAAGAAACTACTTAACGTGAAAATCATAATACTAAAAAATAACTTTGACAAAATTAGAAAACGTAAATATAACACGTAGATTGTAGAGCAATGAAACATAAACATCCTAGCATAAATTCCCAGGTCCCCAATCCGTCAAATTACAAGGCTTTGAGCACAATGCCATAAAAAACACATGTTAGCGCAGTCAGTCATCAAACAAAACAAAAGCAAAGCGAGACGTACACGGTACAATTAAACAGTCAGAGCCGGGCACAAAGAAAAAGAGTATGACAGCTAATTGTAGAGTCTTATATGGCGGCGAGATTACTCCAAGTGTCAGCTGGGCCCAGATATGGGGCCGAACGAAAATGGGAACCTTGACTAATTTGCACCTGAGGAAATAGGTTACAATTTTGCAGAGAGATTATATAACTAAGGTTGCGGTCATCCTTTGCCTTACTCATTTGCGATATGCCTTTTAGAGGAAAAGTCCATTAACCTCAAATTAAGCCATTTGAGTTCGGTAAGAGCGCTGATTTCAGAGAAACGATCAAAATTGAGTATGGATCATGTTACTACACCAAAAGTGTCAAACTTTTCACTTCCTTGTCAATTGCAACACAAGATTTCTCGATAAAATTCTTCAAAAGGTCTGACAGCTCTTGAAGTAGTCAGCATTTTAGACGCTGTTGAAAACTGGTACTTGTTTTAATACTAAGTTTACATATTTGGTAACATATAAGAAACTGCATTCACGTAAAGTTAATAAGACTAAAAAAGTCAACCGTGAAGATTTTAGCGATTACGGGAGATTATTTCTCAGTGCCGAATAAATACAATTTGCTTTTATAATTGCGTTTAATTTATGGAAATGTTTGTCCTCCATAATTTAATTAAGTACTTCCATAATTTAAATTATGCTAATTGAAGGGATAACATGCATGTTCGCTGTTGTTTTGTCAGCATTGTCTGATCCGGCATCGCATGAAATAACAATGTACCGACGATACGTTGAGCAGACATATGTATTTCATAACAATACATTTGCCTTGAATTTAAAACATTTGATAAAGGTGCTCGAATTTGGAATACCAGTATTTTACGTAACAAATTCGACGTAGAAGAACTGAACCATAATAATATGATTATTGTTCCTACAGTTGCTTTAGTCAATGGTTTTATAGAAAAAACTTCGACCTACACCTTAAGATGGTGCGTATCGTAAGGAGGTTCTACCCCCGAAGCAGCAGGACCAGATTGTTTTTTTTAATTTTTAATATTGTTTTATATATTTTTAAAATATTTAAAAAAATGTTTAAATAAATAAATGCAAGATTGAATAAGTAATAGAAGTAAGAAATATTTATTTGTCAATTTATTTCGGCTTTTACAATGGAGACATGGAGACATGGAGACACTGCCCTTAAAGTAGGTAATAATTATTCATTCAAGAACAGTTTAACATCATTTTCTCGGATGGTAACTATCGAAACACATTAAATAGTGTTGTGAGAAATTAGATAAAACTAAAAAAAAAAAACAAATAGCTAGCGAAAAAATTTCAATATACTCAGAGCATTTAACAAAAACAAGCATGCAGCTGGAATAAGTCTAATATGTTGAAATTGTGTACTGATATAAGATTGCTCTGAGTAAATCTGCAAAGAACAGCATAGTTCCCAAGTTATACAAGCTTCCTGAAGTGTCAGACTTGTTCCCTTCGTAATTTGGCGAGACGCCAGCTCGACACACCTGCGTCGCGCATTATTCTCATTTCTTAGGGGATGAATAAGAAATATACCATTAAAATATGTAGGACAGTAGAAATTAAAAAATACACAACTTTTTTAAAATACATACTATTTTGCAAGTAGTGCAGTTTCAAAACATATTTTAGTTAAACACTCAGGTTTCTACTGTTCCTTGTAGAGTTTAAAAATTTGCAAAAAATAGTATTATGCATTTTATTAATAATTACATATATGATAACTCAAGAGAATGAAAGAGTTAAAAGAAATTGCGTTATCATCTACTATTATTATAAAAGCGAAAGTTTGTGAGTGTGTGTGTACGTTGCTTCTTTAAGACTAAACGGCTGGAGCGATTTTAATAAAATTTAGCATGGTGTTAGCTGACACCCTGGATTAACACAACTGCCACATTTTATCTCGAAATTCCCACGGGAATTAGAACTACACAGTTTGCGGGCGTGCTCTAGTTAATCTTAATTATTGTAATGTTAACGTAATAACGGTAAGCTGACAAAAGATAATGTTAAATGGACACATTTGATAAAGGTTAACTTCAAACATTAATTAAAAGCTAATGTAAAAGTACAAACAAATCTGTAACAAAATAGTAAATAATAGTAACATAGGTAGCGGGAGAGTGACGGAATTTAAATAATGAAACATCCGCGATGACTGCTTTATTTCCAAACACGAATTAACTTCAAACAAATGGCGTCACTAAAACCCTCGGGCCAAAATGTGAGAGTTCGGAAATTTCAAAAAAAATCTCACACATCCGGGACGTCGGATATTAAAGGCATATATCACAGGTACGATCGCAACTGTTTCCATTGACGAACCAGATACGAGATAGATGTTGGCCTCCGTGCCGCAGCGATATGCGCGGATGTATAAGATCAAGATTCGAGTCCCGGCTGGGCCAAACTAGTTACCGACGACCCTACGACGGCACACGGCAAAGACGTTCCGTCAAGCGATTTTGCGTTTCCGGTATGATGTCGTGTTGATATCGAAAGGTGTGAATTTCATCCTACACATACCATCGGGTGTGACTGAGACCACGTCAAACTATCACGTGTAAAGCATTAATTAACCCGTACCATTTATCAAGGGTATTGGATATAGTAATCACTGCGGTATTCAAATTGAAAATCAAAAATTTATTTAGGAAGAATGGATTGATTAACGATGTAATGTCACCCCTCGTCAGCTCACAATGCACGAGTCATGCGATATAATAGCAATATTGTATAGCTTTGGCGTGAACTAAATTACCTTCCGCGACGTAATTAACCGTTATTGCATAATAACTACACCCAGCCATGGCGTAATTGAACATTAAGATAAACATAAGCCATGTCTGGAACTACGCCTGCTGTGATAAAAATCAACCTGCAGAGTTACTGCACAATATAAATATTGTTGTTAACAACATTATGAATAACTTAGAAGAACTATTTTTTACAATAATTCTAAATTCAAGTTGGACCATATAATAATGAATATAGTGCATTTTTTTCTGACTTAAAGCATTGAGAAAGATACAACTCTTCTCTTGTGATAACTATTGTTATATGAACGTTATTTATCTTGGACCTATTTGAAAAGATTAGATGAAGTGTAATATTTAACATAATATGAGAACATTTTAATAATGGACAATTTCTGTTGCTTCATCTGATGAAATAATTATATATCCTTAGTAATATTACATAGATGAAAGTTTGTAAGTATAGATGGATGTTTGTCACTGTTTTTCGCAAAAACTACTAAATAAATTTTGATGAAACTTCACAATAATAGAGCTTGCATATCAGAATAACACATAGACCATATTTTATCCTAAAATTCCCATGGGAACGAGAACTACACTGGTGAAACCACGGGCGTCCTCTATAGTATGAAATATAATGGCAAAACATTGGAAGCTTTTAACTAACAACATTGCCATAAAGCAACAGTTCCGATTCAGTATTAAATTGACTTCTATTCGATAATTAAAGTCCTTTTATTAAACTTCATAATTCACCACTACTATATTTTACTATCATTTAAAATATTACACCTAAATATTAGGAGCTCCTATAACAGCATTTTTGATATTTTTGCATCACATTTTTGTTTTTTTAAACTTAAAAACTTTAAATATTTTCAACACGGTGGAAGTCATTGACTAAGAACGAATGTAGCAACAGTATCAATACACATTTTTGTTTTTTTAAACTTAAAAACTTTAAATATTTCCAACAAGGTGGAAGTCATTGACTAACAACGAATGAAGCAACAGTATCAACACACATTTCTGTTTTTTTAAACTTAAAAACTTTAAATATTTTTAACACAGTGGAAGTCATTGACTAACAACGAATGAAGCAACAGTATCAACACAGTACAACGGACACGCTCTCAACAACTAACATATTGATGCGCAGGATATGGTAATGGTCCTAGAGAAATGGGAGGCGGCTCGTTGGACTATTTTAGTACGGGCGTAAGGGCGATTTATTTTCAGTCGTATTTCCTTCCCGACGGGGGGACATTACCTCGGAAGAGAGAATAATTACTTCGGAATACATATGTGTGTCCAAATTTTTATATAACATATTATTAAAATGTTATACATAGGTATCATATATTTTTTCTAGTCAAGTATATTTACCTTAGCAATACTTTACATGCAAAGCTTTTTGGGGGATTTTGTCTTTAACCCATTATGTCTCGAATATTTAAAATGCGTAACAAACAAACCAATATTTTATATTAATCCGGGCGTGAGAGTATATTTAATGTATAATAATAATAATTTCCAGTAATGAAAATCAAATTTAACATAACAGAATTAATTAAGCACAGAAAATAAAATACGAATTCACTACAAAACAAAACAACTACTCACGATGGCTTAATGTTAATTAAGATAATGAAATAAACAATGCCCACGATTCGAGTTACATCATCGACGTAAAATTTATTATGATATCAAGGCCTTTAAGAAAATAACTAATTTATCGGCGTGACGATCAAATGATAAGCATTAGACTCAGTAACATACATCACAAAATAGTAAAATGCAATTGTTCACAAAAACTAGGTATACAAAACCGCACCGCAATATCTGTTGATTTCATATAGGCAAAGCAGGAGACGGGTAGCTTAAGTGGTTTCGGGTCACGAGGTCCTGGGTTCGACTCCTGAGTCAAGCTATGAAATATTGAGTTACAGTGTGTGGTCCTGATTTTCGTTGACATTGGTGGGTCGGTATAACTGACATTTTTCCACCACTATAGTGAGGGAGGCCTCACCCTGTAGTGGGCCGTAAAATATCCTAATGATGATGATGATGATGATGGTAACAAAATCTCAATCTCAAAAAAGGAAATAAAACGTTAAAGCTAGAGCCGGATTAATTATTTCGTAAGACACGGGCGGTACCCCGCATTTCCTGCAAGGGTCTCTGTAGAGAATTGATTTAATAAATTCATTACGAGCTCTCAACCAATTAACATGTGATACCCATTCTTTGACAGTGTCGTAATAAATTACGTTGATAAAACATTTACTGTGACATAAATAGACGATGGAAATAATTTTTTGTTTTCGAAGATTAATGTTTACTGAACAATTTAGTATTGGTGCTTAACTCGAAAGCAAACTATATAATAATTAGCATAAATGAATCAAGTGCGTCACGAATTTTAGCACTTATATAGTAAGTAACGCGCCATATGGTATCCGTGTTTTTTTTGTGATGAGAGACGTTTCAGAGTATTAGATTACTGATTGAAACCTTGCCGATCATTGGCTTTTACATTTTATTGTTTTAAAATAAGTTAGGGCATAAATACCACTAGAAGTCATTTTAAGAATTTTACATTTCTATTGTAATTTTGTTAGTTTGTTGTTTGCCCATTTCATCATTACTTTCTAAGCTATAAATTTATCTATTAAAGCCTCATATTTCGTATAAAACGGAACGCGTGAAATTAATATGTACACAATTGAAATATAAGATATGCTGTTGAAAGTTAAACTGAAAGAACTGAATTAATTCAGATTGTAACAAATAGAAATAGATATATAAAACCAAAAGCAATATTTATGGTTTCCAATCAAAATGTACATTTCGTATTTCTTGTCATTCTGAAGTCTTGTCAAATCTCATAATAACATTTTGAGGGACAGATTCGCGCTACCTTATTAAGCATCAGCTGCTGTCCAAGGGAAGCTTTAGGAGGAATATTTTATGTTTGTCAGATATAAATCCGAGCAGCTGCCCGGCAGGTGGCGGGAGTGTGCCAGTGTTTGTGATTGGGTTATTTTTTTACTGAATGCAGCGTAATAATGGGGTGGCGACTTGTAATTTTATTTTTGGCTTTTATATAATCACGCTTGCAGGCGGGGCAGGGTGTTATTGTTATAATCGTCTTTTTTATTCGAATACATGCTTGAGATGAATTAATATTTTTCATTGATTTGTATGAGAATATGTTATACGTATCATTTAAATCACTGGTTTTTGTATTACTTTAAATGAATAAATATTTTTATTTTTCTTTTGGTATTAGAAATTATTAATAAAAAAAGCATTCCTCTTTTGTGTAAAATATAATAGATAATAATCAGCGTTGTATCAAAAATAAAAGTTCGTAAAATAATGTTAAATTTGTAATGAAAATTAAGTATCAGAATTTACAAGGCAAGATCCAAGGACGCCAAAGAGCAGGCAGAAGTCGCACCTTCTAGCTCAAAAATTTTAATAAGTGGTAGTACAGCATGAGCACAAGCTCTTTGTTCCGGTCTGCCGCCTCTAAAATAAGAATAGCCATAATGGTCGCCAACCTCCATAGAGGAGATGGCACTTAAAGAAGAAGAATGAAAATTACTTAATTAATTCCTTATGGGAACAACACTTTGACTAATTGAATTAGTTCAGTTAAGACAACAACTTAAACGATTCGCATTAAAGCCACAGATTCTTCACTGTAATTCAACTTAATCTGGTGGACAAATTCAGAGCCGCATTAATATTCATAACTAAACATCTGAACAATTATTCAAACGGTGTTTAACATTGCGCCGCATTGTTTCCTTGGTTTGTTTGAGTTTTGTTTGCGCTCGCAAACACAACGTGCTCACGCCGAGTTACCGCCAATACGATTCTGAAATAAACGTATTGTGTTACAACGTCCGTACTTACAACTCGGGCAAAGTAGTTACTGTGTTTACTAATGTTACCGTCGTTTTGCTTTTGTTGCCACCTACCAAAGTGTTCTAACTTATCTAAGTATACTACATACGTAAACAATTGTTATGAAGTCAAACTGTATAAGTAACCAAGTTAATGTTTTCCAAGTAAGGTGTACAATCTGAAGGGCTTATTGTATTGGCTATTCGAATAAGGTTAGAAACTTTATGAAAACACGTACAGTCAATATTTATCACAGAGAGGCCGGCATTAATGTCAAGTATCCCACAGTTGTCAATACTTAGCCGTGGCGAGCGCAGGTTGCCATAAATGGCGACAAGCGCGCGATAGTAATCGAAGGAAAAACTCGGTCCTTCTAGCCGGACTTGACCTCATTTGAACTTAGACAATAAATCTTACAAGCAAACTTTTTTAGTTGTTGACATTGATTAATGCAAACCGAATGCAAGGAGAAATAAAAATAAAGCAACTATCGAACACATTAAAGGTTTTAACGATATAATAATGAAGCTTAAATCTCAGCTGCACGCGAGTTGGCGCGATGCTGAGATAAACTACAAAGGGTCGCGTTTTGTATCCAAGATGTGCGAGCGCATCTGCCGTCCCACGTGCTGCCTCCGTCCGTGCAGGTTTCTCTTTAAAAATCTTTTTTCTTGTTTGCTTGACGAACACATTTATCATTCCCAACAGATGCGTTTGTAATAACAGGGTTACGCAAGGTAATTTCATTCTTTAATTAAATTTCCGCTTCCCCTTCAAATTGCATTTCAGGAATCACGTTTGTTTTATTAAGATTTATTTTATCATCTCAAATTAGATCTGAGGACAGGATTGTGAGGAAACATTTTGTTGGTCTCAAACAAGCTCGTTTGGCCTGAATTTGATCCGAAACATGTGTGTATGAAGTGTTCTGTTTTTTGTCAGTCGACATCCGAGGTCTGCTATGCGACATGTGCAAAATATGTAGCTAACAGGATGGAGTATTTCGTATGGATTCCAGATAGTTTTTTGTTGTGATATATTTTTCTCAAGCATATACATTACTTTAATACTATCAAGTGAAGCATTCTCATTAATGATTAGTAGTTACCTACGTTCTCTAATGCTAATATTTGTATCTAAAAGCTAGTTGTTAGTATCGCTATCCTTAAATGTTATTTCAAAAGGATCTTCTACGGATTGAGCCGCAGGCATGCTTGCAGCTTTTGTTGTGTAACCTTTATGGCGGTGATTAAATCTCACCATTATTATTAACTGGCTCCATTCAGACACCCACTGTCGTTCTCTAGGCGGTACGGAAACTATGCCGTCCACCCACTGCGGCTGGTCCCGTAGGCGCAACAGGGTCACACACACAGCCTCTACTCATATACCTATGTCTGCTTTCGAATGCACTACGTTCAATTGTTCAACTTATATTTAAATTTAAAGAGTCAATGTTGAACGACACGAGGTCTTCTGCCATTGTTTTGGCCATTTTGGTGGTCCAGATAGACAGAAGATGCTTTAATTTAAATAATATGTTTACTGTTTAATATTATACTCTTCGTATTATAATCTAAATAAATGATTTATCGTGCGTCGTGCAAGCCAAGAAGATCAGATCATCCAGATTTAAAAAGTTGAACTGACAAAAGATAGATACATGCAAATATCAGATAAATCTTTACCATTAATTTTCATGTTACTATTCAAAAGGACCATCGGCTCGTATCACAAGAACCGTATGGGTAAATATTGACGTGAGCACTTAAAAATCCACATGCGAAGTCATTGAGCGTCACACACACGGCAAATAATCCGATCCACACTTATCTAGGATTGCACAAAGTCAGGTACGTACACGGCACCGACACGGTGACAAGTAACGAACAAGCGCGTACAATTCGAGCGACAGACTGAACCGATCCGACGACTCTAGCGAGCTGACCGGCGTCGTTGCCGAGTGACGCGATACCGAGTAGCTCCCCCCTCCGCCCCTTTTGCGCCTGCACCCAACAAATCGGGCGACGGATCTATAGA
Organism: Mycalesis mineus; assembly: GCA_034621355.1. Lineage (NCBI taxonomy): Eukaryota > Metazoa > Arthropoda > Insecta > Lepidoptera > Nymphalidae > Mycalesis > Mycalesis mineus. The sequence continues at coordinate 13,881,825 of CM067891.1, read as the reverse complement.
ATTATCGTATTGTCGTGACTCGGCGATAGATTCCACCTTTGTATACAATTTCTTCTGGTTTTTATGCAAAGATATTTGAGGTTGTGATTTGACGGCGCGTCAACAGGCATGTGTAGGCGCGGAATCGAAAGATCGCTACGATAATACATTACAACACTGTAAAATTATTTATGCAACGGAGCTAAACCGTTATCTTTCATGTGGCACTCCACGGCGCATCGGTGAGTGCATAGATAACGATGTGACAAGCATTCTATAAAACGAAGCCATTAACGTGACCACCACATAAAACACTACTAAAGATAATATAATAACCGTGGTATATATAAATAATATTTGAATAAGTAAAAAGCAAAATTAAACAGCAGTCAAATAAGAATCTAATTTGGGATGATAACTATAAATCACAATACTTATAGGCCATTAATCAGAAATAATTGGACCTAAAGGTTTTAAAGGCAATTCAAAAATAATATATTTAGATGATAAATGATTTCGGTAAATTTGATAAAGAAACAGATATATACATTGCGTACAGAATTGTTAAATATCTTTTGTTATATATTTTGATGACATTTCTGAAATTTAAATCATAAACTTTCAAAACTCAATCATATTCAATTTCGATTTGTTAGATAAGTGGAACAGGTTACAGGACAGGATATTTACCGCTGGATTAAAACAAGATGACAAACTAGTTGGGAATCTCATCTATCAAGTTGGTCCTGTTGTTTCATTTTTATTTTTATTTTTGTGTGGGTTCTAAGTCCCAAGAAGGCCGGACCGCAAGGTCATCCAGTCGACGAAATCGTTGGTACTAATATTAAAAACAGAAGAGGTAAAATTTAGTGTAGGCTTGAGATAACCTTTGAGTTTTATGTAGGAGTCATGAATTACAAATCTGTTATTACAATCTCTCCTACTTACCGGAGGCTAAATTGCCTGTTTAAGATAATAATGTTTTTTCTTGATTTAGCTCCATGAAAGGGAACCTCTAGTTAATTTACGTAAGCAAATATTTCTTTTACATTTCCTTTAAGAATTACGTACAAGAGATGAGAATAATTCTATTTTTAAAAAATAGTTATATTTTGTCATCTGGGTCTTATTAAAAACTCAACTATAAATTTTCTTAGTATGTTCATTTGATTATACAAAGTGCCATAACAGCAATATACCAAACTATGATAGCAAGAGAAGCATATAGCTCTTCTTGCTATTCTAATTGGAAATATTTAAAAAACTAATAATTTGTAGCTTTTTACATAATATTTAAGGCAAAAACTTAACAAGTAAGTGCAAATTAGTAGATACTATGAATAGAAAAGGCTAACTGGAATATAGCTGGAAAAGGTGATAATGAGCTAATAAAAGCAGCAAATCGAGCTATCATTGCAATTATTTGATAAAACCTGAAGGTATAGAATAGAAACTAGAAATTCAATCGTATTTGGACATGGAATTTTGAGAGCGTGCAATTTAATGAATATTAAAGGTATATGTTCCTGTAACAATCTTAACTGTCTCTACAATGACCAAATATTTTACTGGTATTTGACCATAATCCGTATATTATCTGTATATATGTATATATCGGTTCATTATCCGAGCACTGAACGATGAGTGTCGGTGTACGGACAAACTCAAAGGAGTTTTTGTTACACCGTTTTAACAATTTTTTAATGTTGTATTAAAAGAAGTTAATTTATTTATTTATATATAGTTCATTATACAATATAGGAAACAAAACCAATATAAAATACAAAATAAAACTAAATTAAATTAAATCTAAAACCTTCTCGACTCCACTGCAATGAGGCATAGTGGATACTGGCAGCATTTCCCCTTTGGATGGCCAAACTAATCCATTGGCCAAGGTAGCTACCAGCTCTTTGGTCACCCGTAGACTCGATAACTTTTTTTGAGATATCGTCAAAAAGAGCACGAGCCTCTGGTCCCATGGCCCCAAAGTCTCTACACCAAAAGGCACAAACACGAAATTACCTTTTATATTTTTGTATTTGCGTGCCTTGGCCTGTTCAGCGTTCTTCGCCGCAGCACCCGCCATAGAAGAGGTAGCCTCGATATGTGATGCAGCTAGAATATCAACGCAAGTCGCATCCCATACTAGTGACTTTCCTAGCTTCCATGGAACGAGAGTCATACCATCCGGATTCCGATCTCTTACCTTCGCTGCGTGCCAAATCGATGGGTTCTAATACAGCTGCCACGTGAGCAGTAGCAAGAGACCGGCGGATTATGTCATTCAAGGTGCTGTGGCGAGAGAAGCGACCTGCGCTTCTCGAACAGGAGAGTCTATGGTGGCCAAGTGCTGTCACCACAGTGGCATCGGTAAGGTTGAGTTAAATTTGCGCCAAGCATAAGACCAATCGCCAACGAGAGCATGGAGCCAATAACCGGACTCTTTCACAGAAACAGCGAAAAGACGAGCACGGCCAATTTTGGTATTAGTACTGTCTAAAAGAGAGTTGAATGATTGGTTGCTTAAAATGTCATCCCACTGTCTTTGTGAGGAGAGAGAAGCCGGCAGCGTATTTGGACTAGCCAAAGTACATTCATTTCTAGCCTCTGCCAAATATGACACCTCTGAGGTCACTAAAGACTAAAAAATCTAGTAGACAAGAAAGTCAGCTTAGAGGTATATCATGCATACGTGGCTTCCGTCCTACGTTATGGCTTAATATTTTGGGGAAATGGCGCTGATATTAATAGAGCATTTATTGCTCAAAAGAAGTGTGTCCGAGCTATGTGTGGGGCGGTGCCCCTTGATTCTTGCAAGCCATTATTTCAAAGACTCAACCTATTAACCCTACCAAGCCTGTATGTGTTCGATATCTGTGTTTTTGTTAAAAAATACGAGCAACTTTTTATTAAAAGATTTAATATGCACTCGGAGAATACAAGACATCCCAATGATATAGTGTTAAATCATTTTCCTAGAACAAAATTATTTCTCAAAAGTTGCCCTGGGATGTGTATTAAGATTTTTAACAGTATACCAAACTCAATCAAAGCTCTTCCACTGAGACAATTTAGAAAAAAATTATTTGACTGGCTAGTAAGTAAACGCTTTTATAGTACTAATGAACTTTTAAAATAATTAATTACTTATAATGACATACAATAATATTGTTTAACTGATATCTTAATAATTAATTCAATTAACATTTTAATACTCATTTTAATTAATTTTTATAATGTAATGGACACTATATATTTTATAACAGATTTAAATTTAACTATTATAATTTACTTTCATTGATGTGTAAATTCAATTAATATTGCACACCATGTATTATGGTAGAATGTAAGTTGTAATTTAATTTCTAAGATCCATATTGTACTACATTCTAGCAAATAAAGATATTATTATTATTATTATAAAGAATTATATAAAATTTTATTAAATAGAGTATGTGTACACTATAAGTATAAGCAGAGGAAAGAAATGCTGGTAAGAAAATACTGGAAATTTTGCGAATACCCAGACCTCCATAACGGACAGGAAGAGAAGCCTGAGTCCAAGCCTGATTTGATATGGGACAATTTAAGATGTTAATGAGAACATTTTTTACTAAAGAATCTATGGTTTCCAATGAAGAAAGATATTTCCACAGCGGTGCACATCTTAAAAAATATGTCAGTTTTGGTACGAATAAACAAAATCTAAAGTAAGAGCCATGTGAAGTTTAATTTCGAAAAGACGATAGGAGGTGTTATTAAATTTGGAAATTGTATCTTTGATAAAAATTTGGAATTGAAGCCTCCAACACTGGAGACCCGTTATTTAATATTTTTAAACTGTATTCGCTTCATCAGCCAGGGTTCCATCGTCTAGATACCAAACATAGAATTTTGAATTTAGGGTCAAAATGATGGGGTGGATGGCTAAAGCAAAGATTGCGGGTCCAAGAGGATCTCCCTGCTGGCAACCAACAGCTGAGTTCAGAACATTATTTTTATATAGTAGTTTAGATGTGTTTTGATAGCACTGAGATAAATATAGTGACAGTTCAGGTAATCTTTCATTAATTTCAGAGAAGAGCACACCCCGGTCTAAGGAATTGAAAGCATTTTTTACGTCAAATTTGATGAGTACCTTGTCGTGGGAGTTAAGAAGGAACGTGCGAGCAGCATGAACGGTAGCTTCACAGCCTCCTTTAACTCCAAGGCCTAACTGCACAAGCACAAAAGTTGGTGAAATTAAAGGCACATTTTTTTTACAGCAAATTTTTGAAACTAAACGGCGTAGTTTGTCCCTACTGCTATTGGCCGAATACCGCCATCTTTTTTTAGTGCGCACAAATTTGCTCCATAAAGAGGTTGGCATATCTCTTAAGGTACTCGACCAGATAGCATCAGGTTCACAAGAGCTATGATGGCTTTCTGGAGACCACCGCTTGGGTCGAAATGTATACCACAAAACAAGTCCTTCAAGTGCTATGGTAATAGACCATCAAGACCAGCGGCTGACACATTCCTGAAACCCATCAGAGCCCCTATTACGTCATTTGGAGACGAAAAAACACTTTCAAAACTATAATATCTGCACTATTGTAATTTTTTCGCATTCAATTCGCAACAGCAGCAACATTCGCAAAGCACATTTTTGCACACAATAGAATTTCCCGCTTATATTGTATTAAAATGTATATATTTCTTAAATATAAAAAATATAAAAAAATATCATGACACAGCTCGTCCGATTATCATACTAACTACTATGAGTATAATAGAGGCGAAAATTTGTGAGTGTGTGTATGTTTGTTACTCTTTCACGCATAAACTACTGAATGGATTTTGATGAAGCTTTACAATAATATACCTTACATATCAGAACAACACATAGGCCACATTTTATCCAATATAAATACAAGTCAATAAATACTACAAATACTAAATTGTCTAATAATGTGCATGTTCTGTTGTGTACATTGTACAAAGCAATGTGCTAAGCATTTTATCGGTCTCTTCACGGCTGAGTGCTTTTAAGGCACCTACGCGCACCTCGCGCATGTCACCATTTTATCTTTTAATACCTTTTGAACACTTCCGTGAAACATCTATCTTTTCAGCAGTTGAAGAACAGGTTTTGTTACGTCTAATGCCAACGACCTTGAACAATAATTCGCCTATATGAAGACTATCCTTAATTATGAGTATCTACTTTTCCTTTAATTTGTTGCATTTTATATTTAAGCACTTCATTTTATCTAACTACTCTTGTTAGGTACAAGAGTAGTTAGATAAAATGAAGTACAAGAGATGACTTTATTCTTCAGAATGTTATGTTTTTATGGTAAGTATTTTATATTGTAATATTATTTTATTTGACTGCCTCGTTGGTCTAGTGGTTAGCTTATCTGGCTTCGATCACGAGGTCCTGGGTTCGAATCCTGGGTCGGGTCACGGAATATTTCTGAGTCTTTCATTCTTCTATGAAATTCTCAGTACATCCCAAGCCCGGAGTCGGGAAGTTGGTGGTGTTACAACCCCGTACCTCGGAGAACACGTTAAGCCGTCGGTCCTGGCAACTGTCATCAACATCTGATATAAATAATTCAATTCACTAAGGCGGAAGGGTGCGGGGAATACAGTTCGAACATCAGTCTCGAGTCGACCACGGCTCGGTGTACACGGGTTATTGTAGGTTGTGTCGCTGCGTGTCATGGCCGAACGGAATGATGCTCTACATAAATTTTTTTACCAATATTACATTTATAATGTCAAAGAAACGTATCGTATGATGATAAACTACATATTTAAATATGATTTAGCCAAAAGAATCGTTCCGTTGCCCATTCCTTCAGGTTGACCGACTCGACTTTCATTTTTCTACAAAGGTCACTTGATTGACCGCCGATAAAGATTTTCTAATTTAGTCCAAGTGCAGCCGGTGCGAGGCTTTGGTCATTGGTAGTTACTATCCTACTGAAAAAACGCACCGTCAAGCGATTTAGCGTTCCGGTACGGTATCGTGTAGAAACTAAAGGAATGTAGGGGTCATGCTACTCCTAACAAGTTAGCCCGCTTCCATCTTAGTTTGCATCATCACTTACCATCAATAGTGATTATAGTCAAGGGCTAACGTGTAATGAATTAAAAATAATAACAGGTGTCATGGGTTCACACTTTAAAAAAACACTTTAGGGATATGGTAGCCAAGACAGCGTGGAATCGGGCACAAATATTATACTGTTTAAATAAAAGAAAAATGGACATAATTATACTAGGTACCCATCTGATATGATTATGGGTATGTGTTTTTAAGATATTTTTAAATTGGTTACCGAATATATATATTAACCTATATCACAATATAATTTTGCTGTGCAGGACCAAGACGATATATTTATTTAAAAAAAATAGTTGGAAGGTGTCAAGGGACACTCGGATGGAACGAAGTTATAAATATATACATATATACTCTCTCGACTTCGTAAACACAACAGCGTATAGGTTATATATTACACGCACGGCTTGCTAAATACATACGAGTACGTTCTGATATTGTAATACTAAAATATACTTTGCTTTTGCTTTGCAGAACAGAGCAGCAGCGCAATGCAGGTGGCTTGTCTTTCCCAAGCGAGCGTTGCAACTTTTCGTGAGATTTTTTTCCGTCTAGCTCCCTTTCACAGCGCGCGATAAGGAACTTCCTTTCAATAAAAGATAAATAAATATAATTATATGTGTACTAGGTACCTATCTGTGATCATTGTGGATGTGTGTGTTTTGTAAGATATTGTTAAGTTAGTTAATATAATATATGCAGGACCAACACGACATATTTATTTTAAAGAAATAGGCTAAAATGAAGTAGAGCATACTGCTTGTCAAACATGACATTCTTGTTGACTTAACTAACTTGACACTTTGTGTGAGTGTGCACACATTACTACCCGTCACGTAGTAATAGAACTCACATTCTTGCAGTTTTTATTGCACACTTGCACTGTAAGCGTTTCAAAAACAAAAAACGTCGAGACTTCGTGGATTGACCGATCTATAGTGATCGTTAATAAATGAAACATTATCACCCTAAGCCCGCCAACCCGCATTGGAGCAGCGTGGTGGGTCTACGCTCCATATCCGCTTTCCTATAACGAGGGAGGCCTGGCCCTGAAGTGAACCGTTAATAGGCTGATAATGATGATGGCAACATCTATATATTGGGACTCTATTTATTTCAATACGTGTAAAATATATTTTAACCAGTATGTTAAATGGTAATCAAATTAATTTAATTTTAATATTTTGTAGTATTTCGAGAACATATTTCATTATAACTACCTAATACAATTATATCGAAAAATATTTAAAAACTTTAATAATTTTTCATTTCTAACTCCTGGCTCTATTATAAGATCAAAATCTCACAAAGTTGCTTCCATACTTAGTTTGAATGTGCAACACGCTCCTCGGCATTTTTCTACTAACACGGTCGGCTATGCAGCTCCTGCCAATCTGATCTCCGCAGTTGAGATCACAACGTGGCTCAAAAATCACATTTTTATTCAACAGGCATATTTGCAGTTGGCTCTGATCCAACAGAAACGTCAGGTACGACAATAAAACTCACCCTGGATTCGGTGAAACGTTTTGCATTTTAAAAATTCAAATCGTTTTTGTTATTCCTCAAACTTAATTAAACTTCCGGTCGTTTAGCTGATTATTAGTTTCCTGTGAATTGATACTTTAGAAATCTTTTTAAATACTTTTTGAACAAGGGTATTGACTGTAGATTAAAATTAATTAACCATGCTTAGAGTCAAGAGGAAACGAGCAAATGTGCTTGACTCTATGCAGACTTGAGTTAGTAAAGGTAAGTTAAAATATCTTCAGGTAGTAAAGTATTTTATCCTGCCAGAAATTTGATTTTCATCTGTCGACTGATTGCAGATATAACCTAGTGAAAAAGCTTTGATAAACTAAACAGTATATCCCTTCCAAGCTATTAAGTATTTCAACCAAAAATTATAAAACTATCTTATAAATAGACCTATCACCGTCATAATGAATATAGTTACTCCAGTAAGTCAATGAGGTTTCGTACAGTATCAGCGATTAATATTACCAATCCATCTATTCTTCTATTAATATTACTTATATAACTTGACTTACCTCCCTTTAACAAACTTTAAGTGCGACAGACAGACAGAAATTTTTACAACACCAGTTTTGAGGTTTTTTATTTATATTTCTTATATTCACTAGAAGTAAGCCCTTGACTGTAATCACACCTCATGGTAAGTAATAATACAATCTAAGATGGAAGCTGGATAACTTGATTTGAGTAGGATGAAACCACACCCTTGTCGATCTCTACACGACATTGTACCGGAATGCTAAACGGCTTGGCGTGACGTCTTTACCAGTAGGGCCGTAAGCCAGAACCGAAGCTTCCCACTAGCCAGATCGGCTAGAAAATCTAAATCGGCCCAACCGGGAATCGAACTTAAGACCTCCGGTTCGTAGATGTAGGTACGTAATTCACGTCAAGTGTCAGACATAAACAGCCCAACAAAAGTTGCCATGATAAATGATGCGAACCCTAGTTTTTAATTTTTGCTCATTAGGAACGCCGTTTCTTGTTCGTTTTACTTCGATAAAGATTAAAATATATCGTTTAACATAAATTTGCACTTTACCGCCGACATTCGTTCGATAGTGATACATATTAAACGTTAATTAAGTTGTCATGCAGTCTCAGCAACATATAGAGTTGTGGAACCATTAACTACTTTACAAATATGTAAAATTCCTCTCATTTCTAGACCTAAAACTGGCGAGATTAATAACTTGTTAGTAAAATATCTATTTCTCGACACAGTTTTCAACTAATGAAGCAGTATTGACCATAAATTATGCACTACTGTCCTTCATTGAATGTATTTTATACATGCTATGTATTTATGTGACGATACTGCCTAGCCCGTTGGTTTTACCCATAGAAATATCAAAATAAGTACGAGTTCGTAGATGACCAAAGACAACTAGAGACGACGTACTGTAGCGACATACTGGTTTGTGGGAATTTCTATGAAGATTCGTTGATGTGCCAAATTTCATCCAGATTTGTTCAGCAGTTGTGCAATAAGTAAGAAATATTTCCCGTTAAATAGAATTTAATTCATTAAATGACGAGCATATCGAACTTACTGAAAATTTAACTAATTACGACAATATTACAATCCTATCTTCAATTATTCTATGATATACTTTATAAATATGATATAAAAATAATGTTGAAGAATATATTGTCGCCAACAAGTCTACAAGAATTCTTTCAGTGTTTGGCTAGTACAAAGTACAAAACAGGTGTGTAACGTACTATCGGGTGACATTTATCGAGCTAACTTAATCCTTCTTCGTTTAAGATAGAGTTCAAACTTCTCAGCAAGTACATAAGTTTTGACTTTGTAATTCAGATAACAAAGTATTACTTGTATGTGTGGTATCAGTTTGATGATTGATCGTGTCCTCTATATCACTATCAATGACAGTTTCAAGCGTGTTTACTACTAGTTCTGTCTGATTTTCATGAAATAGGCCGCCGCGTAGTAAGCCGTATGGACTTTGATGCACTTATGATCAATTCACTTTTCATTACATATTATGCCTAATAAAACCTCGACGAAATAACTACTTTTTGTTCCCAATAGAATACTATGTTGCCCGCAGCTGAGCTAATTCTAAATACTTATACAGTTTGGATAGGCATATCCAATACCATAATGTTTAAACGTTTTGTGTATTTTTGTGCTGTTTTTAATTAATTTCCGATTATAATAGTGACGCTACTAGGCATACGCTATACATACATAATATACATAACATCACGCCTCGTTCCCATAGAAGTAGGCAGAGACATCATTCCATTTGCCACGGTCCTTGCATACTTCCTTAGCTTTCATTTCCACTAATCCATTCACACAGGTTCGTCGATTCAGGGTGTTGTTAAGCTGGCCATATTTTCATATGCTACAGGATCTACGAATATATAGTTAGTAAAGTTATCGATCACATTTTCACCACACGCAGTTGATGAAACACAAGCGGTTCAAATGTTGCATAAAAAGATAAATTCGGCGGAAAAGAGATAAATTCGGCGGAAAGCCATTGTGTCGGAAATGTTTGTTAGTCGTGTTACGGGCTGCGTCGACTCGATACAAAAACTCGGAAACTCGATACGAAGTTTCCCGCGCCGGCTAATTGGCCGCCCTTCCCCGATTGGGTTACTAAACTAGAGTGACTATGTTGTTTGTAACGAATATTTTTTATGCTGTCAGTCTATTCCGGGATGTCTGGATAAGATGTAACGAACATTAGACATTATTGCTGAAAATCACACAAAAACATCGTTGGCTAAATCTTCAGCTTCGAAACATTAATTATATATTAAATTCTATTGTACTAGGTTAGATAAAATAAAAATTAAAAGGATATCTAAACGTGTCTTTGCATTTTCAAACTATTCTGGAAAGTCTGTCTGGTTTTGGATGCAGTCGTGTATGCCGTCTTCACGTGTAGTGTAAAGAAACGTCAACACATTGCACTGCGTTTAAAACCTCATGTGCCTGTGATTGCACCGGCAATAATAACCTTTACACCAAAAAATAGCAATGCTGCTTGGAAACTTGGAAAGTACTTTGAAACTCATTATATAATGGATTTTCATTATTCTATTCATAATCAAACTAAGTCCTTAATTTAACCTCGAACTTGGTCGCCTTACAGAGCGACAGATCGCGAGCGCTGTTCATTTAGCCACTTTTATTAACACAAATTTCATCGCTCAATTAATATGGGTTCATCACTCTAATATGGCTAAATGTGGCTTTTACGACTTGTTCTACTTATCCTTAAAAAGGATATTATTACATAAGAGTATGTAATACGCTCACACGAAGGGTTTAGATCTATTCTACAAGCCTATGTATGTTTTTATGTACCTTTGAAGCACGTCTGGGTCGACTTTTATAATTTACACATCACTCGATTCCTCTTAGTCCGGCGCGTGTCACTAATGACATGACGTTATTGACAATTTAATATGGCGAATACTGGACGCCATATTTGATTATCACTTACCATTAGGTGTGATATTGCAGTCAAAGGTTAACTTGTAATGAATAAAAAAATATTTAAGGTCGAATACTTAAAATTAAAGATACAAGGGTTCCAATCTCGCTTTAGTCCGTGACGAGCCGACAACAAACTCAGCCAGGGTCTTTTTTATTATCACCATCTAACATTTTTAATTAAAAACTATAGAACTGAGTAACTAAGCACCGGCTTACAGAAATTCACCCAAGCTTCTTTTTATCATTAATAAACTCTTTTACACTATTTATATCTTGATATGCGTATAAGAATGACTATTCTCAACATTAAAATGCTGTGTGGTAGAAATGTGATCGTGAGGAATTTGTAACATATCAAATATGCCTTGTAAGTGTACCGGGTGGTTTTTACTTTCGCTTGTTTAGCTTGCACTCAATACCGAGACAGGAACTCCGACATTTATTTCTGCAAATAGTAATTAAAATGTTTCAAAGGAGCGCGCCGCCAAGGCTACAAGCAACTCGACTACTCTTTCAAGTAAGACTTTCCGTCTGCCAATGTAACAGCCCATATGGTCAAAGTAAAAATATAAAATATGTTTACTGTATTATATATATATATATATATATATATATATATATATATATACCTATTTTTTAATAGACACGAAATGCGAACTGCACCGTCAATGATTATTACATAATATGTACGCTGTTTTTGTAGACTGTAGTTTATTCTACTATCCATTGGTATCGCAAGATCATACATTTTAGTATTTGATTGCTAGTATGCGGGGTATGATGACGAATTTTAGTATGTAGGTATACTGTTTTTATTTACTGTAGTTATTCCTACTAAGTATGGTATCGCAATGTATTTTATAAACGATAGCTCTGTTTATAACTTGTTAATAAATTGGACTTAAATGACAGTTCCTTTTAAATATGTGCTTAATAATTGTGTAATTGAAATATTCCTTAGCTCAAAATTTTTGGAAGTGTTAGTAGTAATTTCCCAACAACTGTAACAAGGAGCGTATTAGAGTCTTGAAAATTTATTAAAATTGTTTGATACATTTGCAAATTTGCCATACTTTCAGTATTAAGTCTACTCTCAACCGAATTAATCTTTGGTGTATGAAGAATGGCAAAACAACTAAACATCGACAGCGAAATGCTTTCAGTTATGAGACTAATTACTTCGCTTTTTATTTTCCACTTTTTTGTGCTCCCGAACTGAACGCCCATCTTCATGGAATCATTTCGTCTCCCCGGTTTGACACTTTAATTACACTGCGTTTATTTTGGGTATTCGAGATTGCAAAAATATACTCGTAAGTACTTTGACAGCCAGTAGCGTAGCAGCTTGCGCGGTGAATTTATAATACGAAGGCCCTGAATTCGATTCCCAGCCAGGCTGAATGAGAGTTTTTAAATTTGTCCAGTGCTATCTTGTTACCATCCCACTGGCAAAAACGAAAAGCCAAGGGATTTCGTGTTCCAGTAAGATGTGGTGTACAAACGAAAAGGGTAGTGGATTTCATCCTACTCCAAAAAAAGTTAGCCTACTTCCATCTTACTTTGCGTCCTCACCTACCATAAGGTGTGATTGAAGGGGTTTCATCATTATCGAACATTAGTAGGTGCGTATTAAATACTAGCGCACGCCCCCCGTTTTACCCGCGTAGTTCCTGCTTGTTCATATAAAAGTACTGTATAAATTATGATATGCATTTTGAAAAAAACAGTTACATATTTTAAAATAACAAACAGACATTTCACTTTTATTTATTTGTATTTTTAGAGAGTGGTATGTATGACCTATTATCCAACCTTAGTTGATGAGTAGGTAAGTATGTTTATTTACCGATTATTTAATTAACAGAAAACGTTTAACAATGTTATGTTAACACTGATTCATATGCGAGACGCGACGAAGGTCGCCGCGCAATTATCATACACACAATATGATCAATCTTATGATTTATTAATTAGCATCTACTAGTGTATAAACAACCTCTGTGTTACATCAATGCAAATACAATGTTTATCTAATAATCGTCGAAATTTTTGAAAGTTGCCTGTAGCGCATGAAGTTAAAAGATGTTCTAGGGTAGAGCTTATACTGCATAGATCAATGCATCCTAAGACGACCTTAAATTACTGTTACCTACTGTAAGAACAACAATAATTCTCTTTCTCAGTCGTTCACTTGGCTGGAGTGGTCGTGGCTGCTACGATGTTTCTCCACTTTTGTCGGTTGGTAGCGTTGAGTCGCCCCTGGTCTGTCCATCAAGTTGGAGAACTCCCTCTGCAAAACCTTAAAAATTCGTGACAGTAATGTTTACGAAAGTCTGTCTTGTGTCTACCTAGGTCAACTGGAAGTATCTAAGAACACTCCTCTGACTTTATCCTAGGATATCAAATCGAAGATTGGCCAAGCCGTTTGGGAGTTGTAAGGGAACATATAAATGTGTGCGAACAGACAGATAACAAGAATTTAAAGCATTACGCAGAAATACGAAAAGCTTATATGCGTTAACTGCTGAACATAGGGTCTTTCCGAGACCGCGCCACCACTCAAAATCCTCTACCTTCCTAATCCAGCCACTTTAGTAAGCCATGGACATGACTTATTTTGCGATGAACGAATAGGTATATATCTCGATAATCCGCAGATGGCAAAATAGATGGCATGGTGTTTAGTGCGATAATAAAATCATAACACCATGTGCTGCTAAAGTCTATCAGCTGTGCAGTGTACACAAGATATTCATAATATTCACACGTTTCGTTTTGTTAGGGATTTGTACACACCGACGGCGGAAACGAAGGCGTTTTTTGTAAGCGCTGGCTTGAAATCTCTACACGCCCCAAAAGCGATTGAATGCTGCCTTGATGGTTAGCTTATGATGCTCTGAGTCATGCTTGAAGACCCTAGGTAAGGCGGATAAACTATTCAGTTTTTCATTTTTCTAAAAAAATTTTAGTCCGCTGGTGACCTCGAGTCAAGGACTTAAACCTTGATTAGAGCCCAACTGAAAATCAGTGCTGCATCCTATTTTTTCAAGAGCATGTAACTATGTGCTGAGCTGGGTCCTTTTTATGCCACATATCGCAGTGTATTGCCCTGACGACTGATACACGAGTTTCGATTTGTAATTACATTAATAAACATATTTCTTTCTTTTTGTAAGAACCCAATAAACCGCGGATACGCGGTTGTTGATAGTGATTGTTATGAAAATCAAACATTAATACCCTAAGCCCGTCAAACTGAGTTGGAGCAGCGTGGTGGGTGTAAGCTCCATATCGCCTTAAATTAAGAGAGGCCTGGCTCTATACTGCGCTGTATAGTAGGCTGATTATGATAACACTAAGTTACTTAAACTCAGACTCAGTCGCAGTCAACAATAACCGTGACGATAAATATTTAAAAAAAAACACTTAATGAAAGTTGAACCTACTTCTATTCAATACCAACAGTTGTATGCAACCGCTAACATGTTAACCGAATATTTAAAAAGTCACCCAAAACCTTTATGACTCCTTAACATTAGAGTCACGGTGTTACCTTTCCCTAATAGAGCGTATTAGCATAATAGAGGCACTATTAGCTATTCTACACACGGGAGAGTAAACCACGGAATAATGTAGCTTTGGTAGTTTTAGAGTTTGCCGCTACAAATGACCATTTAAACACCTTTTCAACCGTATTTAAATAAGGCAGTATCCAACCCATAGCAAGAGTGTATTTTATTTTGCGATTTTTCCAAAAATATCATAAAGTGCTGTAATTTATGCATTTTGTTTGAAGACCAATAAGCTTTGTTTTAAAAAATATAACGCTTTTTTCTTCATTTTACACATTAAAGTACGTAAAAAGAATGTCACAAATTATTTTCTTTAAAAAATCGGTTATATAAAATTAATACGTGTATATGTTAATATATACACTTATTTATTACTATCTAATAATTATAAATTATCTTTGTAAGATTATTGAAATTATAAAAACACACAGATTTATAGATGCTAAAGGCTGTAGATGCAGCCTGTAGCACCTTCTCACAATAAACGGCAGTACCTAAAATAATTACCTCAACTTCGGAAGAAGCAAGTACTTAATTATTACCTGAAACAAAATTAAAAATACATTAATTAATATATTAACACTGACGAAACTTAAAATTAATATGACGGTTTTTTGGAGCAATTGTTACAAAACGTAAAAAAAAGATTTGACAGCGGTGGGATTCGAACCCACGCCCTTTCGGACTGGTGCCTAAAACCAGCGCCTTAGACCACTCGGCCACGCTGCCTGAAGATCACACGTCGAAAATACGCATCGGCGTCTGGCACATTTTTTTTATCCTGACGTAAAATTAAGACTTGTATGTAAGCCTCCTTATAGGAGACGAAATATGGAACGTAGGCCTACCACACTGCTCCAAATAAATGCTGCTGTTAATCCATTAACGATCTCTATTCGATGTTGATGATGATGACGCACGAGGGTGTAACACCAGCACTGGGGTGTCCTTTATTTTTTGATCGATTTTTTTCCTAACGCATACCCCCTAAATATGTTCCTTATGTCATAATATATTCCCAAAATAAAAATCACCCATACAAGTTGCTAAAGACATCCTGCCCGCGCTACGTAGTTACTTACTACTTGTTTTTCTTGTGTCGGAGATGGTTAACTTTGTTTTTTAACCGACGAAAAAAAACGGAGGAGGTTGTCAATTCGACACGTATATATATATATTTTTTTATGTATGACCACGCATAACTTTTTACAGAGTTGTCCGATTTTGATAATTCTTTTTTTATTAGAAAGGGTATACTTCCAAGGTGGTCCCATTGTCATAATGTTAGGATCTGATGAGGATATCCTGGGGAAATTGAAGGAACTCTTCAAATTTCGGAGGCACGCTTACAGCGATTTCGGTATCGGTAGCTTTTTGGCTACTAGTGCCATATAATATACTATGACAGTATAATACGAGTACGATACGTGGCGATAAATCACTAAAAAGTAAGAAATAAAAATTTTGAAATAAAAATAGAACCGACTCAAAACGCACTAAAAAGTAAAAAATAACTGTGTCATTTAGTTGCTTTAATTTACTTAAGCATATCTAGGAGTCGGTGCCAGCCCAGGTTTCTACTTTAAAAGGACGTTACCTAGAACCCACAAAATGCTTTACTACGTAAAAAAAAGGTTCCTTAAACTTGGCTGGCACCGACTTCATAGATATGCTTAAGTAAATTAAAGCAACTAAATGACACAGTTATTTTTTACTTTTTAGTGCGTTTTGAGTCGGTTCTATTTTTATTTAAAAATTTTTTAACAATGGATATTGAATTACGAAGTTCAAAAAAGGATATTTTCTTAGTAGGTGATATAAACAGATAACAGGAGCGAAATTGCCTTCAAACCGACAAGTATTGGCTGTATTCTTTTATAACATTCGCGAAGTGGGATTAAAAGGGAATAAAAAGATTTTTTTTTTGCACATATTCGGGACACCCTAACCACCACCTTTCCCGACTGCGACCTTAAAATTTACTAAACGATAATGTCTGAATTACTTCCAGGATTAGAGTCCAGGACCTCGTGATCGAAGTCACATAGGCTAACCACTAGATCATCAAGGAAGTCGGAAATAGGGAAAATACAAAACTTAAAAAAATCTGTCTCATTAATACCTAAGAATTTCAGTTGCGCGCTACCGAAGTCATTTATTGTTCCAGCCTCACAGTTAAACATATTTTCAATCAGTTTCGTTAAGCGCATTTAAATCGGTCGGCCGCGATGATATTGCTTGTTTACGGTGTCGTAAATCAGCTTCACCGGAAGATTTATCGTTATAGAACTCCGCGCACAGATTGTTCGACACAGTGCGCCCTTTGTCCGGTTCGGTTTTATTTCCTTGCTGTTGTTTTTTGGGGAATGAAGCAACATGCCCGAATTGACGATTTGAACGTAACTTTACGGCCTCACAAACGCAAACTGCGTTTGACCGGGTTAAGTGTTTTTACTGAAAGTATGGAAATCTATTGACGAATCTTTCGTTTGAAATAATATTGCGATATGGTGAAAACATAACATAACAAAAAAAACATGATGACTTTTTTGGAACATTTTTTTAAATATTTTTCGATTCGTTACAAGTTACATATAAAAAAATATTTTTGACGTAAGTACCGTATACACACTTTCATATGCAGTAAAAACAATAAAAAACAATTTTATTTATTTGTGTAGATGAGGTATTTATCTATTTATTATAACTTGATATTCCTAACAATGAAATGTCACCTCAGTCCCACAGCGCGTTGTCAAACCGCAGATCAATCTCGAGATCACGTAGGATGAGATGTTTGCGATTTTATACTATTACAACACCATGAATCATTTAGAAATCTAGGAGTTAGTTTACCTATAGGTTGTTCCTAATGTTGATAAGAAAACATCTGGAGAAATCAGCAGGGGGTCTATTTTATTTTTTACTTAAAATTAACTATTGAGCAGAAACTAAATATTAATTATTGAGATAAATTACAAAAAAATCTTACAAATATTATATTGGCACCTCAAATCTAAAGTTGATGGATTTGTCACGTTTAGTTTATAAATTCGTAGAACATCAAGGCCGATTTAGACTTTCGACGCTTTTCACTCAAGACAAACTGAAACCAAAGGCAGGTCAAGAAGCAACACTATGGAAGGTAAATTCCAAAATGTAATCTAACAGGGCAAGTTACAATCAAAATTGTAAAGAAATTAGTAATATATTGGAATGATTACTATATCTAGATTACTTGTCTAGCGCAGTTTTGTCTTTTTTTTTCCCTTGACTGCTATTACACCTGATGTTAAGTGATAATGCAGTCTAAGATAGAAGCGGGCTAACTTGTTAGGAGTGAGACGAAAATCCACAGCCCTTTCGGTTTCTACACGACATCGTACCGGAACGCTAAATCGCTTGGCGATACGTCTTTGTCGGTAGGGTGGTAACTAGCCACGGCGAAAGCCTCCCACCAGCCAGACCAAGACAAATTAAGAAAAATCTCAATCTGCCCCGCCGGGAATCGAACCCAGGACCTCCGTCTTATAAATCCACCGTGCATACCACTGCGCCACGGAGGTCGTCTGTATTATCGTCCTACAATTAAGAAATCACCATTGCACTAACTGAGTACTACCACTCTCACTTTATAATTTTAACAACGCGGCTTTATCATTATTAACCATCCTGTGTGTAACACTGAGTAAGTAATCGGTCTTGGTTTCACGTAATTAGACGTACCATTTTAGCCGTGTAAGCGGAGGAATAACTGGCGTCCTTTGGCGAGTTATTACCGCACATAAATCCATAATGATTGCCGCGTCTTGCTGCGGATAAATGCCCATTACCACCGATCGGTGTAAATGAGGTGCGTCCAAGAGAATTGGACCTTGTTCTCGGTATAATGCGTCGGCAGTAATGCGAGGGCTGACGTCGGTTGAGGGTGAAATTAAAAAAAAGTTCTGTCAGTCATATGATTGCATGCATGTATGTGTTTGACGTGTGTTTAGTGTTTTATTGCCATCCTAAAAGTGAAGTGTGTCCGTATGTGTGTATGAATGTAAATAGTTTTCACTCGAAACTAGAAATAGAAAACTACCCATAATTTATATTTAACTCCTTAATTTTATGTTTATGATTTAATTGTAGATGTAATTTTATTATACAAAAAAGAAAAAAAGATCTATAGTAAATAGAATAATTATGGTTTCAAAAATTTCCAATATTATCTTGAATTAATTGAAAATTTAAACATATTTGGATTACGTACGTAAGTATATTTCTTAAATATGAATCCGCCCAATGTAAGCCACATTCATTATTGCAATTTTTTTAATGATGACAAGAACCTACTTATGGCTTTGCTTTAAGCGAATTCTTGAGTAGAAGTAGAGTGTGCGTCAACCCTTGCTGTTACGATAGTCAAGTTTGTCTATGAATAAATACAAAACAAAATACCCATACACTACGACAGAAGCTTGATGAAAAACATACGTCAATTAACCTTTGTCTATAGGTAGATAAAAAAGTAAAAAAATAAACAAGCCAACATCATAAAAAATTAGAACCAAAACACCATTAACGCAGCCAGTCAACAGACTTGAAAATGGCTAGTCGATAAAAAAAACTCTGCGTAGAAGCAGGGGTCGAAATTAGCGGCACCAGCGGGGTGGATGTATGTTTGTGGCTGTTCTGTTCGTTTCCATCGTAAAAAATACACCGCCACCCGCTGGGTTAGGGTTGTCACATTGCGAAACTGTAAAAAAGCATTTTTTTTATTTATTAATTAATGGAGATACTAAAAAACTTGCAAAAGAAGAAGAACCAAAACAACTATCAGCTACGATACATTTTGACAAGCGTTTGACTGACTGACTTTTTTATTAATATAATAATTAATGGTTTCAATACAAAAAAAAGCTTGCACAACCGATGTGCAACATATCGGTTATGCAAGACTATACATTTTACTAATGTATGGGCTTGTAAAAACCTTAGGATTCGCGTAGAACACTACACTATGATAGAGCTAGATATTGTTAGGTAAGGCCATGTAGAGTTAAGAGCTCTCAATGAGATGAGATAACATTTTTACAGTGCGAAATTAATTTAGATTATATTTTTTAATAAGTACTATTTAAGCTAATCGCGCACATACCTACATATTATGTTACATACATACAAAGCGTCATCTTTTGAAGTCAAAGTTAATTGGACAATTATTGGTTTGGTATGGAATTGTAACTCTTGGGTTAACGTGGGTATTCCGATTCCTAAACTAATATTCTGTTAGTTTTATTAATTATAAATACAATTTTTTCCACAACAAAAATCATTGCAAATAGCGTACTAAAATAAATGCATTGAAATGTACCGAGCTTGCCACGGGCAGCAGTGATCGGTGGAGCGTTAAGACGAATGCTGCCCAGCGAGTCGAACGAGCATCGCTCAATACACGCCGTACAAGCAAATGTATAAATTAGTATGGCGCCTGCCACGGTTTCGAGTGCTAGAATGAATGGAGCAGGAATCGAAATCATACAACCCGCTCCCAGATCGTTTCTCGTATACAAGTCGTGGATGGAAACGTCAGTGGCTTGGAAATCGAAATTTCCGTCTCTTCTATACGGTTAAACAAAAATTCTAATACAAAATAATGATATAAGTTGCTCACGATAGAATAATAAATTTGAGTAAATACAAATTAAATTTAAGTAGATACGTTTCGAGTCCATACATTTTGACAGATTACGGCGTAAGACCAGTGTTTCGCGAACTTGATGTTTATATCTACGAAATTGAAAATCTATCTTTAGTGACTATTTTATTTATTTTTGGTTATTTTCTTCATTCATTACAAGTTAGCCCTTGACTGCTATCATACCTCCTAAAACAGAGCTAATTTTTTACTGTGATTATCTTGGAATGAAAAGCTTTATATTTCATAGCTCTACACAGCGCTGAACCTACAATTTCGTGATCCGAAGCCACCATTCTATCCACTGGACCGACGAAACACTAAGAGCTCGTGAACTAATGAATCAATAGCATCACAGTTGCTTGATCGACCATATTGAATATTATTCTCCAGCGATAAGGCATATAATTTTAATAGAATAGGCAAGTAATTTTAATAGACAACCCTAAAGGCAATTGCTTGGAATACTGAACTATATTATTGATCATTGTTTTGAACTGATACAAAAAGGTGTAGGTATGTAGTTGGCAACCCTACAGTGAGACTTACAGGCCCGCAAGCTTCGAATCTGCAATGATAATGCATATTCGCGCAGCGAGCTATCCTTGCATTTCCTAATGCCTTTTTTATTTTGATTAGCATTCTGTTTGCGGCGAACAACACGAGACGTGCTAAGCGGAAATTGATCGTGTGCATTGAGATGTTATCATCTCTAGAGACCTGCAAGAGCGATATTTGTCATGGCATTGAATGTGCCCTACATATCCATAAAGTAATGCTTTTACCACCTACATATTGCAACTTCGTATATTATTTTATGGCACGCTCTATTATATCTAGCCATAAATAGCAATCTAAAATTGTTGTCCACATAACATATTAGAATCACGCAAAGATTTCGTGGCACAGCCACATGCTCGTGGATTTATTAGAGGTCCTTAGTTCGAATCTCAGCTAGGTCGATCGAGATTTTCTTAATTGGTCCAGGTCTGTCTGGTGGAATACTTCAGCCGCGGCTAGTTACAACCCTGCACGCAAGACTTAGCGTTCATTTGGGTGTTAATTTCACCCTACTCCTAACAAATTAGCCCGTTTCCATCTAAGATCGCATCATAGCTTACCATCGGTTGAGATTGCAGCCTTGACCGACCTGTAGTCAATAAAATTAAAAAAAGTCAACTACTGCCAATTAACTTAGTATCATCCCTAACCTACTTTAAGTCAAGATATGACAGATTCTATTAATATTATACACGCGAAAGTTTGTAACTATGAATGGATGGATGTTTGTTACTCTTTCACGCAGAAAATACTGAATGCATTCTGATGAAATTTACAATAATACAGCCTATACATCAGAATAACACGCAGTCTACTTTTTATACCTATTTTTTTACGGGAACGGAAACTACGCGGGTGAAACCGCGAGCTACCAGTAGTTTGTAATATAATATCTACGACACAAGATACGTACAATATTTTTTTTCATTTGCAAACCAACTTCACTTATCAATGGCACACACAGGACGATTCCAAAAAAAGTTCCTTTGTTTCCAAAAACCTTTCCGTTTGCCGTCTCACATGTGGTACATGTCCAGTGGGCCTGGGGCTGGTTCGGGCAGTCGATGGTGATTAATGAGTTTGACCCTACCTATGGAGCCTACACTGCGATATGTCTTCCTTGCCCTAAATATTTTTTTGCTAAGACAGAAGAGTAATCGACTAAGTTTTTTGTTTCTTGGTCTTCTTAGACTTGACCCCACACAGTCTTAGTTTGGAGTTATTTAATTTGTAGTTCATAGAATAAGATATCGGTATAACCTACTATTAAAAATAAACTAGACTAATACCTATTCTCTCATTCCAAAATTCATAGAAATACATACAGTAGTATCAGACACGTCGCCTGGATTAGTAGTCTGTGGTCGGGTACAAACTGGCATCCTAAAAATCATAGCACAATACAGTTTCCGCTCCTGCAAATGCCCTTTAACGGCAAACATTGACATGCGGCCACCGAGGCGCTAACTGTTCCAAACGTTTCAATAAACAATGGTTAACGGCCGATCAGTTACCATTTGCATCAGACGTTGCACCCAAAAGCGTTGCAACAACGCTTTTCTCTTTGGTAGGCACGGTTAGACGGATTCATTACAAAACGCTGCAAGCGATAATGTCTATAATTTATCTAATAAGATGTGATGGTAATTTTGCTGAATTATCTTACCTTACCTTATAATGTATACTAAGATAAACATACACAGTAGATAGAGTAAGTAAAACGATGTAAATACTTATTGAAATAGACAATACCCACCAACAACTGTGTAATTTTATAGGCTGAATAATAACATATATTGTTATTTAATCAAGATAGAGATTTAGACTAATTAATTAAGGAATTTTAGTGATACAATAATTTATCTAGTGTTTTGGTTATACACATGGTTGCATCTCTAGGTGTTTTACATGTATACAAAGCCGTTGGCCGCCATTTGTTCGGTGTTTATTTGTTGCCTATATTAGCTATTAGCTATGTTATCTAATTATTCTTCTATAATTTCTAATTCTATAATATTTATATAATTCTATAAGAAGCCGATGTCCGAGTCTAGTCCCCTCTAGTTCAACTAAATAAAACTACTTTACTTAAAATACTTACTCATTTGGATTTATGTGAACTGTATACCTACTGTTGGCGCTGCAGTCCCATTGAGGCTGGGATAGGCTCTGGTGCAAGCACACAATCGGAAAAAAACATACAATGCAAGGATTTGCTTAAAAAGGTCACAGTGTATTAAAACACATGCAACGAGAAAAATGAAATGTGACAGTAAAACAGACTGACAAAAAATTTTGACGCAGCGCCGACCAAAGGGCACACATGTCCCGCAAAAGGTTATTTACGATGGAGCTTTCAAAAAGAAGTGTAATTACCTCAGAGGGACGGGCGTGGACTCCCCTAACGGGCCGCGCCCAAATCGGCCATTATTTTAATCACACCGTGCCACTGGCCGGGCTTTTTATCACATAGATATCCTGCTATGGAGAAATAGGTCCTCTTACACACATATACCTATATATAATAGAAATGGTCAGCAAGAGAACATCTGGGGCTCATTTTAAGATTTCGTATCCAAAAGGTAAAAACGGGACTCTATTACTAAGACTCCATTATCTGTCAGTCTGTCCTACATGAAGCGTGACGGTTAAAATTTTTACGTCAATAGTGTACCTATACTATAGAGTATAGACCAATCGAAAGTAGTAGGTAGTAATAGTAAGCCAAGTTTGAGACGAATATCTTAGCATTCCATGGATTCACCGTGCGGGTGCCGGGTCCATCGCGTGGCTGAGAGAAAAACTCCGAACAGAGCCCGAGACTTGTGACTCGGGTGTAGGTTTAAGGGTACCCTTTGTGACGCGCGTCAACACTCACCTCCTCTGTTCAAGTTATTCTCCCTGCCCAACCATATTCGGAAGGACCCTACTAGTGCAGCTTTGGACACTCGTTCCAATATGGAGCTTACTGCGCTTCTAGTAAGGCCAAGGTCTTTTAGCAGGTTGTAGAGAGACTTCGCTGGTATACCCCTCGCACTCACTTCTACCGCGTATAAACTAACCACATAGCCATTTTTGGTTAGTTCATTAGTAAGGTCATAGTATTTATTCACTTTGAATACATGGTCTTTAGGGATGTTTGTTTCCCACGGCACTGTAAGCTCGACAAGTACTATACGTTTAATTTGTTTGGAAAAAAGAAATATGTCCGGTCTAGATGTCGTAATAGCTAAGTCTTCCGGAATTTTATAGTGCTTATCATACGTGTCCATTAATATAGTCCAATCAGGAGCAGAGCCCAGAATTGAATAAGGCTTGCTGGTGGAATTTGTACTTGAGCCTGCTTTAACGAAGTTAGTTTGTCTTTTATTCGTCGTCAACCCTTTTTGAGCCCTAGCTACTGAAAGGCTTATAGCTTCACGTATGATTTCTAGTACTCTGTCGTGGCGGCGTGAGTAGAGACCCCTGTCCAGGAGCACCTTGCATCCTACCAATAAGTGCCTTGCAGTGCCCACTGCCTCACCACAGGTATAGCAAGATTTTTCCGAGGCTTTTCCCCATCTTACTAGGTTACTCTGATCTGGGAGAGTCAGTTGAAAGGCATTAAGATAAAATTTCAATAAGGCAGGAGACCAATCATACAGCAAGGCGCGCCACTTCAGAGCCAGAGGGATGCAGAACTCGCCTAAGTTTAACCACTCGTTTTGCATTTCTAGGTTCATGGCATGCACTTTGTAGTTGTCGTCCTCATCTTGTTTAAGAAAAGATTTTATTATGTCTTGGTCTTCCTTTTTACGTCTTGCACCCAACCCGGTTCTATTTACCTGGGCCCCTGCCATAAATTGTTTGTAAAATTGAAGCCTAGAGTCAAGTTTTCCGGCACCCTCGTCTTTAGGAAGTGATGCAACTAGTTCGTCCTGGGACTTAACTAGAATGTGCGTTCTGGTAACCCTGAGGTGTTTATAGAGTTCCGATGGCCTTTTTAGTTTTAACCCAAAATTATTGTAATCTCTGAATAGAGTTGATGGGTCAGCCGAGAGTGCTAGACCAAACCAAGACTTCAATGTTTTTATGACATTTGCATCTAGTTTTGCCAGATGGGTTCTGCCAATATCATAAACAAGGAATGGCCAAGTCAGACGTGAAGTGAGATAGTTGTCATAGACCCACGCTTTTTTTATATTGTTAATGGGCTGTTGGTCTACCTTATTGAGGTCATTTATGAAGTTATCGACGACTACCTCAAGGGATGGTGTGCGTCCTTTGTAATCAATCTTTCTACCGAGGAACTTAAAAGGCAATGCTTCAGCAATGGTGGTTACACTTTGGCCACTAATAGAGAGACCCGGATCATAAGATGTAAATTTAGTATTTCGTCTCCCCAGACATAGACAGTGACATTTGCTTGGCTTTACCCTCAGCCCACCAGTCCATGAGCAGAACTCATCCACTACATTCAATAGCTCCTGACAGTGTTTTGGGTTTCGTGTCAGTAAAGCAAGGTCATCTGCAAAAGCTAAGATGGACTCTGTATATTTATTGTTGATTTTAAACCGATAGCCCCATTTCTTTTCTTGAACAATTAATTTATCTATTAGAATATTGATGACTACATTAAAAGCTATTTGGGATAAGCAGCAACCTTGAAACAGCCCCACATTGTAATGTAGGGGTTTTGAGTACTCATTGTTTACTGCTATGGTGAATTTCAATTTTGAATAATAAGAAGTGATTAAATCAATAACTAGATCAGGAAAATTGTACCACCTCAAGGCGAAAGTCAATAGATCATGCTGGACAGAACCAAACGCATTTTCTAGGTCTATCCAGCAGATCGTAAGTTGCCTTTCATATTTTCTAGCATCCTTGAGACTTTCGCCTAGAAGTGAATTGTGTTCCAGGCAACCAGAAATTCCGGGCAAAAACCCTTTTTGGTGATTAGGCCTGAAATACCTATTGTTTATCATGTGCTTTGTCATTTTTGTTTGCAATATACTGAAAAATAATTTAGAAATAGTATTAGTTAGAGCTATCGGTCTAGTGTCCTTTGGATGAGTTACTTCGGCTTTTTTTGGGATGAGGACAAAAATCGCTTCGCCAAATGTCGCTGGTATTTGTTGTCCTAGCCAGATCTTATTAAATATGTTTAAGAGATGTTTACGGACTGAAGCACATTTTTTGTACACAATATAGGGGATGCCATCAGGGCCTAGTGCAGATTTAGATGTTTTCTTCCTGATAGTATTGTTTATTTCCTCTATGGTGGGTGGAATACTTTGAAAGTTTGCTAGAGGATTGTTAGGCCTTAGTGTATGAGGATCTGAATATAGCCTCCCCTGTTTTGGTACCTCATATGTGCTTTTAAAGTGGTCGTAAATCTGCTCATTGGTTAGGACAAGTTTTCCCTTTTTTTCCTTGAAAATGCTTTTTGAGTACTCAAAGGGGTTTTTATCAAAATTAACTTCGTGTTTAGCCCTGTATAAGTTATCGCGGCTTTCTGATATTTGAAGAGATATTCCTTGAATGAGTTTAAGGATTGATCGTAAAGCTCTGGACAGTTGATGACTAAGATGGTTGTCGCCCATAGACTTTGCTTTACGAAGCTTCTTTATTAACTCCCTTTTCTTCCTCCGCATTCTCAATTTAAACGTGTTTTCCTTAGGTTTTTGAGCATAACAAGTCGGTGGTGGGTAGTATTCCGAAAAGTACGCTATACCCTTACATTATCAATAGGAGCACTATAATCTAAACCTACACCCCACATGAGTAGATAATAAAAGAACAGGCTAAATAAAAGGTGTAAAACACTGGTCATCATCATCATCATTATCAGCCTATTAAAGGCCCACTACAGGGCCAGGCCTCCCTCCTTATAGGAGAGCGTAGGCCCACCACGCTACTCCTGTGCGGATTGGCAGGCTTAGGGTGGTAATGTTTCATTTATTATCGATCACTATCAGATGTTGATGGCTTTGCCGGGACCCTTAAGGTGCTTTCCGAGGCACAGGGGTGTGACGCTACCAACTTCCTGGCTCCGGGTTTAGTATGAACTGATAATTTTACAATAAAATAAAAAATGTGTGCGTGTACTAGCGTACACTCGTAAGAAGTGAAACTGTTTTATGACGTTATTTTTCAAAAAATAATTTACTACACGCAATTTTACAGAAATTGGTTAAATAAAGTTAAATTAGATAAAGTTTTATAAAAGGCTTTTATTATCATATACATAAATACAAATTCTACAATTATTTCATTTTAGCTTATTACTACAACGATTATTATTGAATTTCATTAATTGTAATAGAATTATTACTATCATTGATGTCGTAATTACTTACTTTTTTTAGAAATTCACTGGAATTAGAATTAAAATAAACCTTTTGATTGTGCTGATCACTTCAATATAACATATATATATATATATATATATATATAGAGTCATTCGGGGTAACCGAGCGCAGTGGGTAAGTGAGCGCACTGCTTCTATCTCCAGGAAGGGGCACTGGAGGTGAGGAGTTTGTTTTGGTCAATCAGGGGCACCGGTAAGGTGAATTAGTTTCGACATGCCCAAACGCCTTACTACGTGCACTCTGTTAGTAATTGTCAAAAAAGTATTTTTGTCGATTTAATTTCAACTTTTTAGCGTGTTGGAAAACACGGATACTTCTAAAATTGTTATGTGAAGACGGTAAGCGACGTTTTAGTTTATGAAATGCATATTCTCCTGTCTTTTTTAAATCATTATTTAAGATTAAGTTGAGTGTTTGCAAGTCGGCGGCCATTTGTTTGATATTAGGCATTCTGGGTAAAGTGTGCGCGGATAAGTGTGCGCATGCGCTCACTTACCCGCGCGCTTAAACTATGAAAAAACCTTTTAAAGTTAGACTTAGCCCAATATTATTCACGTTACCTATGTCAAGATAAATATGTTGACCAACAGAAGAATGGATTCAATGCGTAAATAATAAGGATTGATGGCATGAATTGTGTGTTTCTCAGGAAGGTGATAATAGTATATTTGTTTGTGATTATTCTGCCAATTTGATTTAAAATTCTTCAAATTTTTGAACATGATATTGTCATTCATATCAACAGGTTTAATGTTAAAATACTTTGTTTGTAGTGTTGATTGTTTTATTTGTGTACTAGAGATAAGAATATTCATGAAGATTTAATAACAGATAGATCTCCATTGCAAGACTTAATGTTAGATTTTAAGATACTTTTGCCTGTTTTTAAATGAAAACTAAATATTACGTTAAGATGGCTTTATATTTTTTGTTTGGTGATCTAAGTTTCATTTCAATTTATTTGTTATATATTGATTAATTATCGAATGCGCTCACTTACCCGATTGCGTCTACTTACCCCACAGGGCTGCGTACACTTACCCGCAATACGGGTCAAGTGTCCGCATTCCGACTTTTGACAAAAATTTTGATTTTTTTTGTTAACTATGGAACAGGATGTTTTATTTTCTATTTCAATTTGTAGGCTAATAAACATTCTTTTCGAAACATTTTTTTTAATTTTCAATTTCTTCTTTAGTTCTGCTCTGTGAGACTGAAAACAGTAAAGTGCGCGCACTTGACCCGAATGACTCTATATATATATATCACGTCACTTCCATAAGTCAAAGATGGCGCGTAACGGAAAAATGTGACGCGTAACGAAAAAATGTTACACTAAATTTTTTTCCAACCCCGATAAAGAAGTTTCACTTCAAAAATGAAAAACATCAGAATTATTGCGTGACCCGACCCAGGACTATGTGATAATACCTACATACTCGTAGGCTTAACTAGAACAACGAGACAGTCGCAGGTCTAGTGGTTAGCTCATTCCAAACAACAATTAAAAATACGTTAGACATTTGTTACGTAACAAATATACTATCACCATCGGATAGACTAACTAATGCTCGAAATTTATTTAGAGCACGTTTCCACAAAAGTCGAACTGAGATTGAGAGGAGTCGTTGAGAAACTGAACACGTATCATTTGTTATTTGAGATGCATCCACTGCATATTTATACGGTTTGCATGTGCCCAAACAATGGTTGGATTGTTCGATAAACGAACTTATCGGAGACGGTGGAAAAATACACCTGCTCTTCGATTATGTTACTATTCAACTTAGTTTATTTTCAATGCATATAAAAATGAAAACTCCGTTGAATGTATTATCTCAGAGATGAGTTCTATTATAAGCTATTTTGAAGAGTTATTTTTGAGGCTTGTATGAAAGGATTACTGAGAGTGGACGAAGCTAAGGAAGTATGCAAGGACCGTCGCAAATGGAAGAATGTAGTCTTTGCCTACCCCTATGGGTGAGGCGTGATGTTATGTATGTATGTATTTTTGAGAGTTTAATTCTTTCTATATGTTACTATTTATTAATGAATACCGCGTTGGTTATTTTTCGTAGGTTAAAAGTAGGTTCACTAATTTGCATTTTAAGATTTTTTTCACAAGCCATAACCTTTAATGAAAAGCTAATTTGTCACGAAACGTGTCGCGGCAACACGTTGCCTATTATTGTGTATATGAAAGTCGCCATTCTTTTTTTTTATTACAAGTTAGGTCTCTGCAATCACACCTAATGGTAAGTAATGATGCAGTCGAAGATGGAAGCGGACGAACTTGTTATGAGTAGGATGAAATTTGTACCGGAACGTTAATCTCTCGCTTAGCTTTACGTCTTAGTTCGATAAGATGGTAACTAGCTACGTCCGAAGCCTCCCACCAGCCAAACCTGGAAAATTTTAACTGGCCCAAATAAGAATCGAACCCAGAACTCCGTATTACAAATCCACTGTACATACTACTGCGGCATGCCAGATACGACGACGGGTGATGCAAGCGGCATCAATTGCACCGATACATCTCACCGCCGTTATACTATTGGAAACTGCTAGGACATGATGCTATCAGTGATAAATCATGAACAGGCACTTGTCGACAGAACACTTTCTCACAAACAATGTAAATTATAGGGGCCGGTGGGCACGGGCGCATCGGAACGGATCGATGTTATCTGTACACGATCTCTACCTCTTCCCGAACTTCGACAACGTTCGATAAGCCATCTTGTGCGTATAAATCATTTTTACAGCATCTATGGTTAGGGTTGCCACTTACAAATCATAATCCTTCCTAATGTTTATCGCATTTTTTTTTACTCCCGACGTATAAAGTGTTTTTGTATATATCTGTGTCTATGCGTATGTCTGTTGGAGATCCGATAAATCAAAACAAAATAATCTGCGTTTTTCTATTACGAAAGCAGTAAATTCAAACTAGTCGTTCTAGGTAAATTCATGTTTAAAAATGTTTTAATTTTGCTAGGCCCTAAGTGAATAGGACTCCGTGGCGTTTTTAAACTTGTGCTTCTCGTATTATATTGAATCCTCATCGATTACTGTCGATTACTGTCGTAAGTTCTTAACAGAGCTTTCGCAATATAAATGAAAACTTAAAATATGATACAAAATCACTATTTCTAACTTTAAAGCTCTTCTTGTTTATTATCATTTTAATAAGGCTTATATCTAAAAATTTAAGTGTCATGTTTCTTACTATCAAAACTCTACAATTACAAACTTCTGGAAACATTTCCGTAGCTCTACTAAATCGTTCGGAAAACATATTTCACCGGATCCCAATAAGTGCCTCACTGTAGATAGTCTATTTTATAGCAGGGGTGATAACCCTATCTATTCCTCTCTTGTCTATGCGACAACCTTTCACGGGACATGAATGGGGGCCTTTATACTATGCCGGCGATAGAAAGCATATGCTAACGATTTTCGACTTTCCTACATTTAGATTGAGTTGGATTTTCAATAAAAAGTTCTTAACAAAATCCCAGGTCGAGCGCTGGTTTTGGAAACGCCTAAATATAACCTATAAATATTGAATGCGTCGTACGATTATTTACCTTTTTGCGTAATACTGTGTTTTCTTTTAAGATTAAGGAACCTACTGCAATATGCAAGAGGTATTCCTTTAAGAATCGAAAATCTTTAATATAAGTATTGCTTTATTGATATCAAAATGACATTCCTTTTTATATTCAGCGTATATCTTTACATTCTGAGAGGACTTTAGTTTATAATATATATATAATATAAAAAAATATTTATATTATATATAAAAGATAAAACCAATATTATGGGAAATTAATCAAATTTTCTCTCGGCACTCTTAGAGAGAGAATATACACACCATGCTGCTTCAATAAAGGTTGGATGATTTATAGTTCTAATATTTGATTTTCGTTACGACCACTACAATCCTATTACTATTATAAAGGCGAAAGTTTGTATGGATGTATGGATGTATGGATGTATGGATGTTTGTTACTCTTTCACGTAAAAACTACTGAATGGATTTGAATGAAACTTTACCACAATATAGCTTATACATCAGAATAACACATAGGCTACATTTTATACCGAAATTCCCACGGGAACGAGAACTACGCGGGTGAAACCGCGGGCGTCCTCTAGTATTATAATAAAAACGCCTGGCACAGACATCATTACTTGCTCTCTGAGGCAAGAGGCTTAACACTACAAACTCCCCAACCTTTTGTACAGGTTTCAATTTAATTATCACTACTTATAATAAAATATAGCCCTCATTAGACAAGAAAGAAAGAAAAGAAAAAAAGAAAAAATATTTACTTCCGTAGATTATGGCACACGTTACATTGAATACAACAATATAAAATAGCGTTCGACGCCTCAGCCACATGAACTAGACTCTTGTCTAGAAGACAGGAGGTGCTGCATGCCCGAGCAATTGCTAGAACGCCCAGCGCTGAAATAAAACTATTAAAAAAAATCAAAACTGAAATCAGAACAAAGTATTACTAGGTAAGTAGTATATAGTAAAACTAGGCATTTAAATCTACATAATATAAATAAACTTAAAGTTAAAGGCGTTAACAAAATGGAATTACAAAAATAATATTAAAATGTAATTCACAATAATAGATATATAAAAGTAAAATAAAAATATAGGAACTACGTGCACAATTACAATATAAAAGCAGTGGAGAAACTAAATTGAAAACTAAACGAAATATTAAAACAGGCTATATACAAATGTCGCAAACAAATAGTAAAATAGTGAAATAATTTACCGAGGGGAACAAGCAACTATATAAATGAGAACTCCGCCACATCCTGGAATACCACCTGATGACTAAGTAAAAATTTCTTTAGATGTTTTTTAAAGCCAAATTTACTTTAAGACAAGACCTTTACAAGACATTTAAGGGTAGCGTGCTCTACTCATTTTCCCGTGTGAAATGTAAAATATATAGTATAAAATGTATATATTTTTTGGTGTTCTTAGAAGATTGAAGATAGGGGATGTCGCGGGCGTCTGCTACTTTCTAAATAAAACACATATTATGGATTTTATAAAGAATCACAAAGGGTCGGTTTAAGTACCAAAAGCCATGAATATGTTTGTAAATGAAATCGTTTGTTTGCCCTTATATTTGAAGACCGCTTCAGATCTCTTGTGTAATTTGGCTGCGTTTAGCTGCTAAGTCCTATAAACACAAAACGGTAGTAGGTTCGGCTTCAACCATCGAATGACACGTTGACGAGATCTCTTAACATTTTAATTGGCACAAAACGTTTTTTTAATACACAGCCGATCTATTTATTTATTTCACCTACTCTTTATTGATGTAACGTTCAAAACAACTCGAACAACTCTATCTTTTGGAAATTTTAAATCAAAGTAGACAGACACAGGTTTCTACATCCTTGTTATGGTTATAGATCCTATATTTTCGTTTATATTAAAAGTGTAATAAATTTAAATTAAGTTTTATTTCAACTTTTCGTACTTAACAATTAACTTACATATTACAAGTGATGTCGAATGGTTTTTGGGTAATTTAAATGTTGTTTCTGAGATTCATATAAATAACGTGTTATTTCATCGACAGTTTTTAAAAAAACATAGATTGAATCCCTTACATAAGATCAATTTCTAAGCTATGGTTTAGTATGATAATCTTTAACCTAACTTATGCTATTGAAGATAGAAATAAAAACTCAAAATGCGATTGAGATAATATGTAATTTCATCGGTGTTGCATTAAAAGTGCGGCTTCATTATTACGCTGTTCAAAGTAACCGCGTTACCCATTAATAATTCACAAACACTAGGAAATATTATCCGACCCAATGGTCCAGTACTTTGGCACATAGCTAACGAACAATTCCATCCCCCGAGGGAAAAACCGAGTTGCATTTGGCTTCAACAGTGGTTTAGCTTCACGTGGAAGCTCTCCACTGACACACAGTATATTTGCTTAGGATACATCCCTTAACATTTACATACGGAGTTAACAAGCGAAAACCAATTCTAATTATATCGTGCTTACGTCCAATTTCAATTGTACCAAATATTTGGCGGTGGGCAAAGTGCGGGTATGGAGTTTATTGACCTTGGCTTTTAGCCAGTTTTGGGAGCGGGCGAATTAGGCGGTTACGAAATAATCCTTGTTCACGTGTAATTCCGGTAACGCTGCTGATAAACAGCGCTTCTAGCCGCGGGTCTTGTTTGGGATCACTTCATTCGCTAAGCTGAGAGAAATGTTTCTTGACAAAATTTTCCGAATAATGATTTTCAAGTTAAACAACTTTTGATAGTTGATTAAAAATGTTATTTGCAAAAGGAAAGTCATATTTTTTGTCTCAGACAACAAACGTCTAGAGCATTTTTTCTGGAAGTAAGCAATATTTTTTCATAAAATGTATTCTTTATTACTTGGTATAATATGAAAAACCATGTTCACAGACGCCAAGCTATTAGCTTAGTGGCAACACCAACGATAATGGGTTGATTTCGGCTTTAAAAAATAACGTACGTCAGGCTACGTAGAGGTAGAGAAAAAAAAATCAGGGAAAAAAAACCAATCAAAATTGGTTTTGATTACGTAACCAAAAAGGTAAATTTTTTTTATTGAATCAAAACTGTGTTCACCAAACGTTTCAATAATGTACTTGGAGCTTTTCGCCATAGCTGAAGCATTGTCATATGCAGAAAGCATTAACAATAATAAAATTGTAATATTTACAGATTCGAAAAGCGCCCTTCAACATTTGTCTCGCTGTACCTCAACTTTTCGATAGCCTACACTATATTAAATTCATTGATCCGATGTAAATGTGAGTCTAGATCTATTATCTTACAATGGATTCCATCACATGTGGGTATTAAGGAACTGCTAATGGAATGTGCTCAGAATGAAGACGAGAGACGAATTATTAAAAAAATCTACTTCATAATAATGTTGATAACTATAATTGTATATTGTCACAGCCACACTCAAAGAAGGCACTACAAATTCTGCGAATAGTTGGAACAGCACTCGAGAAAAGATAATCTCTTTGCTTGTTCTCAACTGCAGCCCCAACTAAATTCATAGTAGGTACCTAAGGAATACAAAACAGTTTGCATCGATACAGAAAGGCATATTCGCTTAGCGAAAAATCTCTCAAAATAAAGAAAAAAAAAAGCAATTTACGCTTATAATTACGATTAAATAAAATCTTCTTCGAAAGTACCTACATTAATAAATTAAACAGCGCCAAAAAAAAGTGTAAACATTTACAATAACTTAAGCACGAATTTACACATCCATCAAAGCTGTGTAAATTAAAATTAACACTTGCATCTTGCGATACCTTCGATATTACATTTTTTTATCGTTATAAAATTCGCACATCAAAGAAGAGCCGTGCATAATTTGTTAAGGGCTCTGCAGACGGGAAAATTTAAGTTGACATTCGCCAAAAATGCGGATAAAATATTTTAACTAAAGGTTCATTATTGAAAAACAAGAAACTTATCTTAACTACTATTCAAATCATGTACACGTGCAGTGGCAGCGAGAATACTGGCTGCATTTCCGCGTTGGACAGCCAGACTCCTGGTCGGATCTATCTAAGGTCCTAAAGGCTTTTTGGTTTGCAGCCCAGAGACCCTAGATACGAAATACCCCAAGTATCCATTGAAATGATGATTAGTGCATTCTAAGCCAGAGACAAAGTCTACGTTCTGAGAGATGGTGAATAACTATATAAGTATCTATTATAAAATTTCTATAATTTTTGTGATATTAATGTTTTTCACATGTTTAATGATTTGAGTAATTAAGTAGGCCCTTAAGTAGGTAGCCCAGAGCCCCACAAATTCACGGTCCGCCCCTGACCAGACTTATATTTTACGAAAAAATTCAACATAGGCCTCGCGTTTGGAGCCAGAACAAGCGTAACACACGAAAGTAGATCCTAAAACAATGAATTAGGAGGCCGGACTTTATGCCGAAAGGGCCTGGGTGCGATTCTTGCTCGCAGGGCTATTGTCGTGCTCATTCCTTATAATCAATTTTATTGTTATAGAACAGGAAAATAGAATACTGATCAAGTTTAAACTACTTCCCTAATTATATTAAAATAAATCACTAGGTGTTCAGGTGTCAGGTGTGCAATGGCCCTTACAGTTTACGCCAAAACAACGGATCGTTGTCTGCCGCACGAAAATGCAATTTAAAATTCATGCCTGTAAAAACAGCTTTCATCTTCTTAATATAATCTGTCGGTTGTACTGGAGATAACTTAGTAACCACCCCAGGAGAACTGTTCACATTGTACTGTGACGTTTTACTACACACCATTTGTTTGCTATCAAAGCGAAACTTTGTATATTTAATTAAAAGGATTTTATGCGTGTGTTCTTTACTAAACCTCTTAAAATAAACAAAGTAGCTAAAATACACAGTATATAGGTACTTCTCGTATCTTTTAAGAGAGATATCAATCAGCTACCTTTCTAATTTACAATTAATTGCATACAAAATTGATTTGTATAAATAAATGTAAAATTAATGACATAATAAAGTATGCGCAGGCGTCAGAGTTAACTACAAATCTGCAATTGTTTTTAACCGTTGTTATTTATTTTTCGGCTCAATCGAAAAATATTAAACGAACTGATCATGTATCCATATAAAAAGTACTAAATTCAAGGTACAGAATAAGAACTATTAAACGATCGTTGATTTTAAACTAATTTGTAAAATCTACATTAACGCAAGCAAAAACTGAATAAATCCATAAAATAAATACAAATCTTAAAACAATGAATATTTGATTGATTTTTCTATTTCTTTACAAAATAATCTTCTAAGGATCTTAACAATTTTCGGATTGAGACTATTGTAGAAGGCTTTTTGCTGAATATGTAGGTATTCTGTACTTTGAGAGAATAACAAATTCATAAGTAACATCTACTTCATTATTCAAATTCAAAATATACAATATTCCAAATCTTAACAGCATATTTACATATCGTCGTAGTATAATGGAGTCGCGCACATCAAGTGGGTACATAACAAACAACGTGGCCGGTTAATAATAAATTGTCAATCTAGCCGCGCTCAATTAGTGCCCTTGTGCTTAATAAATCATAGTGAAAGCCATGGAAAATTTCATGACGTCCGGAGCAGTGGAGCCACACTCTCATGGCTTTACGAAATTACCTTATTTGCCGACTACGAAAAAGGAGGTTGTATATCCCATATTTTTTATTTCAGTGTTATTAAGCTATTGTATAGCTTTTATCGCAGGCCTTGAGCGTGGAGACCGAATACAGAAATTCCGTAACGAAAAAACCTAACATCAAAAACTGTACCAAAAACATAATATCAAAAGCACAATTTCAGGAAGAACGTCATCGGAGAACGTGGCCTAGCGGTAAGGCGCTCTAAGTGTCCGGATTGCCAGAGAGACGCAGGTTCGAATCCCGTCTGTTCCGCAATTTTTTTTTAAGCGTGATATTGCAAAAAGGCTTTATTCTTTTTATCTGTATTTTTTTACTATTTTTGTGTCTATTTTTTTTTTATGTACTATTTCTATTATGTCTATGTCCTTCTGTATATAAACCGAAGTAATAAAATAACGGACACTCCGCAACCAAAATTCAAGCCTTTTTTCTATCAACGTACCTGTAACTTTCATCTTAGAGAACCCGCCTATCTGGTTCTCATGTGTCGGTTTAAATAACCGACAATTACTATTATTTATTCTTATTTCAGTGTAGGGAAGTACTAGGTACCCCTCGTTCTTTGGAGAGCACGTTGAGAATCGACCTGCTCTCCGACGACCATCAACTGTTTTTGGTATTTATCATAACATCTGATGATCAGATACCATTATGATCTGATATATTAAGCTCGCTTAACATGGTGGGTTTATGCTCAAACCTCTTAAAAGAATGGCAGTCTGGCTCATAGTGGGCCGTTAAAATAACGGTGTAGTTCGTATGTCTACTACAGTTTTACCTCATACGTATGTCCAAAGTTTATGACGTACAAAAATAATTAGAAGGCTGTTTGTTTTTCTTATCTTTAAATATAAATCTTTGTAAAAGAGTCTCTCCTTTTAAAAAAAGTGTTTAATCTACAATTAGATTTTCGGTCCATGTAATTAAACGTATGTTGTTTATGTATATTTAAATTTTTATGTGTAGTGTATCTATGTGTGTATATTTAAATTATTATACCTCACACCAATTAACTTAAGACAAACATTATCAGCAGATCCTATTGGAGCTAGTTTACATGTAGAAGAGCTGAGTATTTGCATCACAAAGTACAAAATTACCTCCACGCATTGGCCTTTGAGACTCAGTCGCGGTCCTCTCAAACACTAATGACATCTCTTATCTTGTGCTTAACAACTTTTCCTTTCAATATGCCGATTCCTATCCCCTAATTAAAGTGTTTCATCGGGGAGTGTCTCTTCTAGTTTTAGTTCCAATTTTACCCCTAATTACGGTTATTGATTTCCGTCGGCAACAGTAAAACCAATTTTGATAATTTGAGATTAAACTTACAAAACCACAAAAGAAACAACGCTTGGTGGCTCTACCTTCTTCATTTCGTTAATGAAACAAAAACCTTCGGATCATGATTATTACATACGTTTGATCGAATAGCTAATAGTTCATTTCTATTATTTATTTTGGTAAAATAAATGAACGCACCGAATCGTGCGAAATTGGTTATTCGTTGACAATAGCATAATAATTATTTCACCCGCGCAGTTCTTGTTCCCGTAGGAATTTCGGGATAAAATGTGACTTATGTGTTATTCTGATATATAAGATATATTATTGTAAAGTTTCACTAAAATCCATTCAGTAGTTATTGCGTGAAAGCCTATAATTCGATCTCCGTCTCTTGGAATATTGTACATGCAACTATAAAATATCACCTAATATTGTTAATAACCATTATTTAAATTAGTATGATTTAAACTAAGTAATTTCATTTCCAGTAATTTCTAAGTAAACTCGAGAACAGTTCCACTGTGCGGTTTCATTTGGAATCAAGTGTTCATAACATTGAGCACAAAAGAATCAGATAAGGGGAACTCGATACAATATCCTTAGTTAGATATAACAATTTCTCCATCGCCGGAGTTCGTGCAATTTCCCGAGGAAGCAATGCTGCGCTGCTTTCATTTCGTAAGATTTTCCAGCTGTGTATTTAAATACTCCAAAGTGTTAGAGAAAACATTTTCGGAGGGAAAATGTTAGTCAGCTTTGAATATTCCTCTCCTTTTTGGCAATGAAACATTTATTTTAGGTTCAGTAAAATTTAAGTTGTAAGACTTAATAATTTTGCTTCTATTTTTTTCCAATTAACAGAACAGTTAATAAACCAGCAAGTTTGAGCTACTTAATTTATAAATGGGAAAAGAATTAACCTTCCTTTAAAGGAAAAGGAAGCAATTGACTCTGTTTTTTTCTTCATAGTTACATAAACTGTAAATTATTAATTGTAACATTTATTTAATAAAAACAGCATGTTAGCGGATGTTCTAAGTCGAAAATAAAATAAAATCTATATTTTCCAAACGGGTTATGGAGTTTCTAACTTCAATAGACTAGTATTTTGACGTTTCAAAATTGCTTGTATAAACAATCTAATGGAATCAACACGTAATCGGATTGTATCGGAATATTAATGTGGTAAGGTGTTAACCAGCTACGGCCGAAGCCATCCACCAGCCAGACCAGGACCAATAGACCTTGTCCTGCCGGAAATCGAACCCAGGACATTTATGTTATAAATCCACCATACATACTAATGCGCTACGAAAGCCGTCAAGTGCGAGTGCAATCGTAAGATGTCTCTGCCACTATGACGTAAGATACAGTAATACGAAACCAGCGCAAGAACCACTGCATTGCATCAACGCATAAATATTATAAAGAGTGCTTCAATCAACAAGTGTTATGCACAAATTCATCAAACGTCATTCAATACTAATAGTCCAGGAACTGGTGAATATTTTTACAACTGTAACAATCAAGCTAATTCTCTATGAGCAGCTTAAATTTTGAAATGATAACTTATTATGGGAGGATAAACAGCTTAGTTATGTAAGAAATTAAGACGCCAGTCTGTCTGGCTTTCTTTTCCCTCACACACAGCAGCGGTAGGATGACTCTTCCTCTCTCACTCTAACCCACAACAGATATATTTGAGCTATCACTTCTGTCGGGCGTCTCGAGACGCGCATGTTTTTAACCGATGAAAAAAAACGGAGGCGGTTCTCCATTCGACGCGTATATTTTGTTTTATTTTTTTTTTTGTATGACCATAACTTTTTACGGAGTTGTCCGATTTTAATAATTCTTTTTTATTAGAAAGGGCACACTTCCAAGGTGGTCCCATTGTCATCATGTTAGGATCTGATAATGATATCCTGGGAAAATTGAAGGAACTCTTCAAATGTTATAGGCACACTTGCAGCGATTTCGGTTTTGGTCTAAGTATCGGTAGCTTTTTGGCTACAAGTGCCATATAATATACTATGACAGTATAGTACGAGTACGTAACGTGACGATAAATCACTAAAAAGTAAGAAATAAAAACTTTTAACAAAAGATAGAACCGACCTTAAACTTGCTGGCAGCGACTTCATATATATGCTCAAATAAATTAAAGCAACTAAATGACACAGTTATTTTTTTCTTTTTAGTGCATTTTGAGTCGGTTTTATTTTTTGTTAAAAATTTTTTATTGACAAAATCTTTCGTTTATGCTAACAACAAATGGGAATACAAATTTCTGAGCATAGAAGCAGGATAGCGTTCCACGCAATTTTTGGAAAAATGTGGCTATTAACATTATGTGTATAAGTATTGATTAAACAATCATAAACAAAGATGTTTAGTTATAGTTTGATGACCATGTTATCAATTTAAGTTGGGAGATGAGAAGAACATCAAAAATCAGTTTCAGTGAGCTCCCAGATCGATTTTTTTTTGTAAATAAAATGTTCGTCATCAAAACGAATTTACTCATGGAAAAATAACTTGATAGTAATCAATAGTAAAAACGTTCCCCGGATCCTGGACTACAACGTTCGAGTCAAGCTATTTCAAAACACCGGCACCGTAGCCACAATTATTATAATTGAATCAGGAAACTGTTCCCCTCGAGAGTAAGTGTATAAATAAATCAAAGGCCACTCATCGTGCCGGAGCCCGGAGCGTATTTATTTAGTCCACACCCGATAAAAAACCCAAAGCGAATGCTACGTTTCGATGTGTGGACGTGAAAGACCTATTCGTAAGTTAGGGGTACTTAACGCACACATACATAATCCCTGCACCTGGTTCAGGGACCGAAGATCGTTACACGGTCTCGAGTTATAACACTCCCGTGTAATAGAAATTACGAAACTTCCACAAAATTTGTAACGCCACAGGCTGTTTAAAAATGTAGCGTTAGCTGTTTATTTTTGGCTAAAAATATTTCAAAAATAGTAGCGTAAAACCTGTTATGAAAATGAAATAAGAATACGAGTCGTTAAGCTTGTTGAAAATAACATGGGCAAGAAATCTGAAACTAGAGTAAACAAGTATTTTTATAAACTCGTATAAAAGTAAAAATAGAAATTATACAAGACTAGAGAGCCGAAAATAAGTATTTAAAATATAAAGAAAAAGTTGATAAAAAAAATTTAATAAAAAGACAAAAAATTAAGATAATTCCATTTTTATTTTAGTACATCGGTTATAAGATAGACACACTGTTCCAATGCCGATTAGCGGTAGGGTGAGAATGATGGACTCTGTAACAATTACCATCTGTCCCGGGACATCGGTCGCGTAAATTGTAGTGTTTCTTGTCGTTGTCTCTTTTTTTTTAATGACTTTGTTGGCCCTTGACTGCTATCACACCTGA
This sequence comes from Mycalesis mineus, assembly GCA_034621355.1. Taxonomy (NCBI): domain Eukaryota; kingdom Metazoa; phylum Arthropoda; class Insecta; order Lepidoptera; family Nymphalidae; genus Mycalesis; species Mycalesis mineus. The sequence goes on along the minus strand of CM067891.1, from coordinate 13,840,602 downwards.
TGTTAAGTGATGATGCAATCTGAGATGGAAGCGGGCTCATTTGTTAGGAGTAGGATGAAAATCCACACCCCTATCGATTTTTACACGAAATGTCGAATAAACTCGACAACAGACCGCTATGATTTCACATAGCCTTACCATTGACAAATATAGCAGTTCAATACCCATAGCAGGTATAATAAAAAAATCCAAGCGTCGCGAGGAAACGGCGGGAAAGTTGAACGTTTGGTTGAACGGGTGGGTGGTGCGTCCGGTCACATTTTCTCCCCGGCGAATAAATGGAAAGCTTGCAAATAATAACTCGATACGAGTTCAACAGAGCTAATAGTTAGATGTGGCTGAGGTGTAATTACAAATATTAGCATTTATAGTGGTGGGCTTTATACTTGTTGAGTAATTGTGCGATTTGGAATAAAAAATTACCTACTGGCATGCGTAGTTTTCATTGCGAAATATTTACAACTGAAAACCAACGTAAATTATTAGACATTCAATTTTACAATGTTTGTAGTAAATATTAAAAATTATAGGTATTTCTTATAGCAAAGAGATAATAGATAGTAATGTTTCGCGACTGATATAATCAGGATTAAAAACATTTTTTTTTATAAAAAAAAGAATTATCAAAATCGGAATACTCCGGAAAAAGTTATGCGCGGTCATACATAAAAAAAATATATGTCACCTCCAGAACCTCGGTTAAAAAACAAATTATAAATAGCGAAAAATGATTGATTTCAAAAATGTATAACAATGTAATAAGCTGTACAACAACTAATTTTGAAAAATAATAAAAAATTCGGTATACAGTGTTTAATCTGATAGTGTTTAAGGTACATTGAACATATTGTTGTATTCAATCAAAAGTAACAAATCAATTTTCTATGATGGATCGCTATTTCAGACCCAAATGTTGTTTTCTAGTTCAGTTTTTCAAACTGTGTATGTGTAAAACCTGCCCATTACCATTTCAGCTAAGCGATCTATGTAATTTCTGATATACATAAAGCAACTGACTATTTCCCAAAGAAGAAATAACAAGGACTTTATTTTACCTACACAGGAAAAACATTATTTTCAAAACGACATTAATATGAAAGCATGAAGACGTAATAATATATTTAGCGTTATTATTTGATTGCAATCTCGGACATTAAAAATCGCCGTAGCAATTACAATAACATAAAGAGCTCCATAAAACGAGTAGCCGATTTGTTTTTAAGGCTATCTCTGATCTGTGGCTTATTCACAATAAATACCAGTCAGATTATCAACATCTTTAAAGGCTTACTTGTTAAGATCAACAGGGTGCTTTTAATGGAAGTAGGTTTCATTTTAATTTATATTTTTTTTAATAAAACATCTGCTGAGACATTCACTAACACTAGTGACCTTCGGAGGATAAAGTTAACTGAGTAATTATAGCGGTGCCAAAAAACAAAATTATATAGATTAAAACGGTCTACGGCTTCGACTAATACAGGCAATACATATTTGGCTAGTAACCGTCTTCACTTTGCTCAGTAGATGAGTGTGATATACTTATTTTTGGGTTATGAAGTTGGATTAATTTTAAAATAATACATGTAAACGTTGAAAGTTTTTCATCCTATGCTGTCTATCATATATACATAAATAAATACGGTTGTCTACCATGCCAAGATCTTAGTGACTTTAAATGAATGGTGTCTAACGAAGGGTTGTTATGTAGCTTTATGTGTTGCTTCTTCAGGTCATGATTTTCTTACACTATTCCAAAAAAAAAATACGCTTCATATTTGATAGATTGAGGGTCTGAACCTACGTAACCTAACACAGTTGCTTTTTTAGTGAAACGACGAAGCTCTGGCCACTACAGGCTCTGAGACCATTGGGCTGCCCACCCACGCTAGGCAATCGGTGACCGATTATTTGTAAGAGAAAAAAAAAGACACACTTATTGCAATAGTTTAACGAACACGCCGTACAAAAAGTCGGTCTTAAATTAGGTGCCGGAGAAATAGTCGATCCGATTTTTATTGCTCTGAAAAGTCTGACGTGGGCGGGCACACTAACGCAGAAAATTCAAATGAACAAATGAGTTGGATCGCGTGAAGTTATGCGCGATGCGATCTGCTTCATAATTTCCACGAAGCTTATCACCGAGCGGACTGGCGTCGATGCAATGTTTACGACCACTTTATGACATACAATAATTCTTACATTTATCATCATTCCTGCTACTTGCTCTCTTGGTATAACGAGCTCGCTTAGTTGAGCTCTGTGAGCTACTCATGTTATTCAAATTTTTAGGGTGAACATGATTAGTAGTAAACCGTCATCTCCAATATTATCAGCCCATTAGCGGCCAAGCCTTTCTCCCCGTAGGAGAGGGAATATAGAGCTTAGACCCACCAAGCTTTTCCAGTGTGGGTTGGCTATGTTAGGGTGATAATAAATTCATTAACGATCAGTATGAGAAGTTGATGATCGCCTACCGGATCGACAGCTTAATGTACTCTGAGGCACGGGGATACCCCCCGTGCCTCAGAGTACAGATATAAATAGCAATTTCCTGACTCCAGGCTTACAATTTAGGAAGAAATTCTTACATACATACATCAAGCCTTATTCCCGTAGGGGCAGGCAGAGACCACATTGCATTCTTGCATTCTTCCTTAGCCTTCCCCTCTTATTAATCCTTTCATACAAGTTCGACGGTTTAAAGTACTCTTGACCTGGCCATTATTTAAAATGTCCTGAATTTGGTCCAGGAACATTCGCCTAGGCCTTCCCCTTCCAAAATTTCCATTCAACCTCGCCTTTGAAATTCTCATAAAAAGGAAAAACTCATAATTATTTCACAATCACAACCTAACCTAGGATTCGAATCCAGAACCTCGAGATCGTAGCCACATATTGTAACCATTACCAACGGTGTAGCACTTTATGAGACAATATTTCTTACATTTATCATCATTCCTACTAGTTGCTCTTAACATACCATAACGAGCTCGTTTAATTGAGCTGCTCATGTTATTCAAATTTTGAGGCCAGACATGATTAGTGATTAGTAGGATGATCGGATTCAATAAATAGGGTTACAAGGTCGAACACGTGAACGTCTGACCACAATCTCACATTACATGAGGTGGTCTAAGATGGAACACTTGTCTGCCTATCAGTATTACTAAAAAAATTTTTAACAAAAAATAGAACCGACTCAAAACGCACTAAAGTGAAAAATAACTGTCATTTAGTTGCTTTAATTTACTTAAGCATATTTATGAAGTCGGTGCCAGCAAGTTTAAGGAACATTTTCAATTTTTTCAACGTAGTTTGTGGGTTCTAGGTAATGTCCTTAAAGAAGAAACTTTGGCTGGCACCGACTCCTAGATATGCTTAAGTAAATTAAAGCAACTAAATGACACAGTTATTTTTTACTTTTTAGTGCGTTTTGAGTCGGTTCCATTTTTTGTTAATAAATTTTATTTCTTACTTTTTAGTGATTTATCGCCACGTAACGTACTCGTACTATACTGTCATAGTATAGTATGCGGCACATGTAGTCAAAAAGCTACCGATACTTACACAAAAACCGAAATCGCTGCAAGTGTGCCTACAACATTTGGAGAGTTCCTTAAATGTTCCCAGCATAACATCATCAGATCCTAACATGATGACAATCCTAACATGAAAACTTCCAAGGTGGTCCCTTGGAAGTATGCCCTTTCTTATAAAAAAAAATTATCAAAATCGGACAACTCTGTAAAAAGTTATGCGTGGTCATACATAAAAAAAAATATATATATACGTGTCGAATTGAGAACCTCCTCTGTTTTTTTCGTCGGTTAAAAATTGGGTTAAGGGTTCTTCAGGAGTTTCTCTTGACATATCTGTTTACATTTTTTATTTTTACCAATTTTTTCTATAGGTACATAAAATAAACGATAATATACTTGACCACAATCTCATCTAATCGAATTGGTGTGGGCCATGCTTACCTGAAAGATGCCTATGACAATGTTAGTAAATATTTGTTTCAAATTTTTTTCACCGATCAGTAGACATAGGTAAGTGCGGTGTTAATTCCGCTTTTTGTGTACCTAATACAATTTTAAAGTCGGTCGAACATTTTTTGTTTACGTATGTAAATATTTTTTGATATATTGGCAAGTACTACCAAAAACTAAAATAAACCCTATTAAAATATTAACAAAGCATCAAAGCGTGGAGCTTGAAAACCCTAGCAACTGATGGTTAGGACTCCAAATTTGAAACGGCGCGTATTTTCACACATTTCGCGCCATCTCACGGTTTACGGTTTTCTGTATCCAGATACTTATAATTATGTACCAAATTTTATTAAAACGTATGAAAATTCTAAACCAAATCACCGAAATCGGAATATAAGTTACCTAGTAAGTAAATCAATACATTTCAAGGACAGGCATCGCATAAATTGGCAACAGCTCGATACAGTGATTTAGTGATAGCGAAAATTCGCATTGGAAAGTCAACTTTCGCTAACGAATATGGCAGGGCGGGTTGCGACAGGCTCTGTTCTGATCGGAGCCGTATCGTGTTGCTCAACACCTTTTAATTGAAACGAGGTAATTATGAGGGTGATGTGACTTGATTGCGCCTCGATACCTGAAAGGTTCAGAGGTTTAACATTCCACTTTAAAATTTATTTAACTAATTGTTTTTTTTATTGTTTAAGTTGACGGATCATATAATAGAAAGTCATATAATAGAAAGTCCACTTAATGGTAAATGCAAAGCCATTTCCTAAGGGCCCTAAATAAACAAAGTATAAGTTCACATGGCATTTTTGTAAGAAGTGCCACAGTTTTGTTTTATCCAATAACCTATGGCATACGTGTTAAGCCCCACGTGCCTGAAAGTGCTTCAGCAATCTTATACTGGAAGGTTGCTGTTTGTTGGCAGAAATAAGCATGGCTATAGCACTGATGGGCATTTGTCACAAAAGCTCTAATAGCTTTCGTTTGTTTAACGGCTAGGATTGTATGTTCTGCAAGCATACCACCTATCAGCGATAGTAATACAGTAGTATTACCACCAGCCATCTGGTGATATACTTTCAGATGCCCACCCGCTTGTTTCCTTCAATCATGATAATGTATAAAAACAATGAGCTTGTTAAACACGGATTTAAATTATGAATTGCCAAGTGAATTCAATTCATTTATATTTTTGTCATAAGTACATGAAGGTAAGTTTTTAAATTCACATTACACAAAAAGCCCCCAGGTGTGATCTTTAACTTGAAACTATAAAAGCCGCCCGTAATTCATTTTCAGGGTTCAGTATGCAGTTTTGAGAACGTTATAGATATTTTAGCTATGTTATTGATGGTATGGTCATATTATTAATGGGTACCTTTTTGACTTGGTTTCAGAAAACAATTTACCTTTGTGACTAGTTTGAAGAATAAATTCGTTCGTAATTTAATATCTATCTCTCTCTATTATAATCTATTTACAATCATGTTGAGGTTCTTGCCAGCTCTTGTCAGAAGAACTCACTACCAGTATTCTAGACTATTCTAGACGTATTTGAATTCGTATTTAAGTTGCAACACAAATGAAATAAGCTATTGAATATAATCAAGTGTTATTTTGCGGAAGTTGACTTTGTTTCTTGGATTCTTAGACTTGTCGCAGAAAATAGCAAAATAAATAAGTTATTAACCAACCTATGGAACTGCTTACCTGTGGCAGCAGGTCCAGCCTTAACCTGATTTTCGGATTTATATAAATAATATTGACGTTTCGCAAAATAATTCCTCTGAAGCCTCGTTTTAATTATTCGATGCATGTCCGATATGAACTACTTTCTGTATTTCCAGATTGAACGTACTGATGGAGATATTATCAAGGTTCTGTTGCAGACGTTTTTTCACAATTACAACTGTAAGGTGTTATATAAGTATAAAATATAATTATCTGTTTGTCCATCGCCCATATGCGAATACAGGTCAGTTCGACCTGTATTCTGTTCGATCTTTGATGTAGTTAGAGGATATTCGGCTTCCCTTATTATAAAGAAAGTTGGTGGAGTCACACTATCGTGTTTAAAAAAGCAATATAAACTGATGGTTCTACTCATTATATATTTATAACACCTGGTAGTGATTATGCGGCCATTGAGTCACCATCTATATAAGAGAAACGTGGTGAGTTTAAACAAAATCATCTTATACAAGTAATTAGCTGCTCGGCTTTTTTAAATGTCGTTGTAAATCAATAATCGTTTGACGTAGTATACATAAAATACTATAAAAGACCGGCAGTTAAATTAAAAGTGCAAAATAATTAGGAGCCCGCGGTTACTACTGAATTTCCCAAAGCAATAAAATCGTATCATTGAACCCAATTAAAGCAGTTATTTTTGCGTCGCGATTGATTTCAAACAAGTTTAGTATGCAACAATAAATGGTAGTTCATTTGACTTCAATTAACTCTCTTAACAGTACCATCACTTTGTTGTAAGTTTTAGATAGATTAGTAGCTAGGTGGTAGAAGGCATACGTGCGTCTCCTGCCACATTTGTAGACACCATTGAGTGCACCGACGAGCGCGTTGGGATGTCAAAGTGCTTCTTTCCGCGATCCTTTGACGTTCCAAGTAGGACACAGGCGGCTCCACTGGGTTTTAGTGAGTACACTGGATGCTTCTTAGCCAGTAAGTTCCACATAATTAGATGTACTAGTAATATGTTGCGCAGCCTCATCCGACTTAAAACATGTATGTTTGTTTGTATGTTCGCGATTATCTCAAAATCACAGAAACTATCTTAATGATTATTACAGAAATAAACGTAAGCTTAGGGAAGGAGTTAAGCTACTTATTCAGTCATTTTAACCCATGGGAGAACGGCAGAATATCTTGTGGACGGAGACGCGAGCGTCTGCTAGTAAATTATATATTTTGTCATACGATGTAGCTCGCATGACGTCATACTGTCTTATGTAACACAAAGACGTATTATTTCACTGTACTAGCAATAACAGTGCAATAAAAATCAAGGCAAGTTCAAGAGTTCATTGTTCTTTTTTATTAGTAAAGCTATTTGCAGACTGCTGAAAAACCGGACGAAAAATAATTAATTTTCGCGACAAAAATCTAGATTGAGGCAAACACCAAGACTCTGCTCAGGTAATTCTGATGCTAATATACACATTTTTAAATTCTCCTTGATACGGTTACATGTATGTTGAATAATAATTTACTCAAAAAAAAATGAGTTATGAGCACAGCTTCGATCGTAACCAGTAAATTCAGGCAAATCGCCCGGAAAAATACGACTACATAAAAAGTAATGAAACCTTAAATCGATTATAATACTAATTATATTTTGTCGATTCAAAATATTTTATAAGATTTCACTGAATAAAAATATTTTGACTTTGACTTTGAATCTAATGACTCTTCATAATGTTTAAAACCGATAACAATAAGGCTTGGGCTGTTGAATATACCAAATAATAAAAGCTTTACGAGATAAACACATAGGTAGGCTGTCACATATAATAATCTTGAAAATCATAAGTCCTTCTTCAACAGTCATAAACTAAAAGTTCTCACCAAACATTATTCTCATTCATTTTGCGGTTCTACAGACAGTGTGCGATCAACTAATCCACACACAATATATGACGTACACGAACGTAATGTACCCACTAGACAAGTTTATAAACCCACGCCCGTCCATTACGCGCAACCATAAATCTACTTCACCGGGAATCGAACCGCCTTCGACGACTCAATTACACTTATTAGCTGCATGAGGCTCTGTCCCACGCGGAACTTATTATTGTGAGGCTATATCATTAACTACTTTTATGTTCCTGCCTTCACATTAATGTTATAAATGCGAAAGTTTGTTAAGTGTATTTTACTTTTCGCGCATTAACGACTCAACCGGTCGATATAAAATACAAAATGGATACTGGTTATACACTAGAGTAGATGTGCCCGTGGATCCCGTTCCCATGAGAGTATTGAGAAATGCATTCTAAGTGATCGTCAACATCGGAATCTACTTCTACACGACATCGTACCGGAACGCTGGATAACTTAACGGTACGTCTTTGGCGGTAGGGCGGTAACTAGCCCCGACCAAAGCCTCCAATCGGGTGTAGCTGTATAGTTTTCGAGATCTCATGATAGGTCAATAAATCAGTAGTATTTCGCAGATATCATTCCTCAAAATTAAGACAAACCTAATGATGAAAGACATCATACTGACATGCTTATATGACCACAATTTTAATTCAAAATCCAAAACTGATAATTAACACTGTTTAAAACCAAATCCTGAATAATTTACAAAAGATAACATCCTATTTTGTGTTGGGATTTCAAATCCGACTTGGGAATCAAACCCATGATTTCTCAATTGAAAGCCTTAGAGGCCTAACCCAACCAAAGGCTACGTACACAACATATTCTACATTTTATTAGATGTATAAAAACTTTTATTAGCCTGGGAGTTTTCCTTTAATTAGCTACTTTAATTAGTTTGCTTAGCAAATAGCCTAGTTTTACAGGAGTTCCCTTTCACACTGATAGAATGGAAGGTCAGGGCGCGGATCGGACCGATCAATTAGTTAGGAAAATTAGAAAAGTTGCGCCAATAAACCCGACAGTTTTACGTTTCAGTTTATTTTAGCTCAACAGACGTTGTACTGCCTAAAGTTATACACATTAATTTACAAATAAGAACAATTTATGATTTTCTTTTTTATATAGAGCGCGGAAAAACGATGCTATAATTGTAAAAAAATATAAAATATGCCCCGATAAAAGAATATTTTCTACAAAGACGTACCGCCAAGTGATTTAGCGTTCCGGTACGATGTCGTGTAGAAACCGAAAGGGGTGTGGATTTTCGTCCCACACCTAATAAGTTAGCCCGCTTCCATCTTAGACTGCATCATCACTTAACATCAGGTGTGATAGCAGTCAAGGGCCAACTTGTAGTCGATAAAAAAAAGAGTCTCCATACAAATTATAACTACGAAGATTTCCTCGTTCTTTTCTTCACAACTTATATCACCTTAAAATTTACTATGCTTAGTTATTAATATGAGGTAAAGCCAAATAAAAAAATTAAAAACATTTCAGCCGTTTTCAATATATAAATGGTGTTAGTAACCGAACCTTGTTTATGTATAATAGACATAACAAGGCAGACCGCCGGTGTATGCAATAAGCAATTTAGTATAATAAAGTACCGACGTTTTTATTATGCCGTATAAGAGTCATTGAGCTTGCTCCAACCTTTTCCATGTTTTAAGTTTAACTTTTAGTTTATGCATCCTTTCATAAAGGGTACATTAAAAGTGTATTTTAGGTTTAAATTTTTATATTAAAAAATATTGATTTAATAAAATCACAACTACCAGAAGCAACTTTGTTTTGGAATTGTATCCAGGATAGTTTCCTGACAGAAGATAAAATAACTATTATTGCCAGTAAGTCGAAACATAAACATTCTTGATCTGCGGTTGAATAAAATATATGCCAAAGTAACAAGAGTTTTACATTTCTCTATACCAAAAAAGATATTAGAATAAAATGTAAACTTAATCTTTCAAAAGCAAATGCATTTGTCCTTTGTAATTCTATAAGCATGAGCTATTTCTTAGCGCGTTTGTAATGGCATCATCATCATCATTATCATTATCAGCCAATGACGTCCACTGCTGGACATAGGCCTTTTTTAGGGACTTCCAAACACAACGATCCTCAGCCGCATGTGCCCAGCGGCTCCCTGCGACCCGTTTGATGTCATCAGTCCACTTGGTGGGGAGTCGACCAACACTGCACTTTCCGGTGCGGGGTCGCCATTCTAGCACCTTCGGCCCCCAACGTCCATCAGCTGTTCGAGCCACGTGCCCCGCCCATTGCCACTTCAGTTCTGCGACTCGCTGAGCTATGTCGGTTATTTTGGTTCTTTTGCGGATCTCTTCATTTCTGATTCGATTACGCAGAGATACTCCGAGCATTGCACTTTCCATCGCCCGCTGAGTGACTCTGTGCCTTCTTATGTAATGGCATACCAGCGACATTTTAGATGGTTCAATCCTTACTAATATTATGAAGGCGAATGTTTGGATTGGAATTGGATGGATGTTTTTTACTCTTTCACGCAAAAACTACTATTATTACTATATTTTATACCAAAATTTCCACGGGAACGACAACCACGCGGGTGAAACCACGGGCGGGCCATAGTTGTAATATATAGAAAAACATCTTTCTACTGATACTAGGTACCAACAACGGAAGTACAATATTTTTCTGTACAAGTGTATTACAATAAAGTGTAGGCCAGCCAATCTGTTCAAATATATTCGCAGCTCCGTTGTAATTCTAAACGGTCGGGAGTGCGGATGGCTCGATAACTGAAAGACATTGTCTCAACGTTGGTATACCGTTGCACAACTTTGCATGTCAGTAGGAACGACCTCGATTAGTTCTCGAACAGCTGTATCGCTATTTTCACTGGCAACAAAGGGCTGTTGTTCGGCTACTATGGCACTTTTATTGGCACTTTCACGTTGAACGCCAGCGCGTCCAATTTTACTATCGCGAAGTTTAGTTTACAAAACCACATGGATGATTTGGTAACTTCTCCTATTTAAGTTTAATTGTCGATGTTCTCAATCTCGGAGGTGTGTGTGTGTGTGTGATTACTTCACTGTTGTTCTTTATAATTTATCTGTGTTGTTGTTTTATTTATAACTAGCTGATGCCAGCGACATTGTCCGCGTGGATTTGAAATAAATAAGACAACGAAAATATAAATAAACAACTACGACATACGTTACTCCTAATAACTTATTATATTACATCAGCCCTCAAAGATGAAATTTTCCATTGATGCTTCGCATCTGTTGGTTAAAACGTGATGTTATATAGCTTAAAGTCTGCCTGGATGGAAACTGGACTATCCAACACAAAATACTTTTTCAATTAAAACCAGTAGTTCCTGAGAATAGCGCGTTAAAACAAATAATATTTTTATAATATTAGTGTAGATTAATTACATTGAGACATTTTAGAGATTGCAGATTGGTGGGCAGGGGCCTTAGAAATTCTCAATAATTGTCTCTATTCCAATGTAGGCGCATTTATCCCATACAATTTAGAACGATGTACTCCTAGAGAGAATAGTGTAAAAGCAAGCAATTGCAGTAGTTGAATAGGATTAGGGAAGCCGTATTTAGGTTGAGTTGTTGTGTATTTAGCTCTCACGCGATGTTGTTTGTTTTAAGTTACTCTCTTTTAACAAAAAATACTTATATTTAAGTGGCATTCGTGATACCTGTTGACATAACGACTTGCTTATTATCGCACATTCAATCCACTATCGACCTTTCAATATTCTTAAAAGTGACACTTTTTTCAAGAATCGTCATACAGGACTCGCACACGGGACTTCGCGATTCGGTAACTACTGGACTAACAAAGAAGTTCCTATAATATGAGAAGAATATCTTCCATGGACTCACCGTGCGGGTGCCGGGCTCATCGCGTGGCTGAGAGAAAATCTCTAAACAGAGCTCGAGACTTGTGACACGAGTGTAAGTTTAAAAGGGATCCGTTAGTGACGCGCGTCAACAGTCACCTCTTCTGTTCATGTTATTCTTCCTGCCCAGACAAATTTAGAATTATCCTATTAGAGCAACTTTGGATACTCATTCTAATACGGATCTTGCTGCATTTCTAATAAGGCCAAGGTCTTTTAACAGGTCATCGTGTGATTTTGCTGGTATACCTCTCGCATCACTTCTACTGCGTATAAACTAACCACACAACCAGTTTTAGTTAGTTCATACGTAAGTATACCTATATAGTTTGAACATGGTATTTAGGGACTGCCTCGTTGGTCTAGTGGTTAGCCTATGTGGCTTCGATCACGAGGTCCTGGGTTCGATTCCTGGGTCGGGTCATGGAATCATTCTGAGCTTTTTCTTCTGTGAAATGTTCAGTACATTCCAGGCCCTGAGTTTGGAAGTTCGTGGTGTTACTTGCCCGTGCCTCGGAAGGCACGTTAAGCTGTCGGTCGCGGTCACTATCATCAATATCTGATAGTGATCGTTAATAAATGAAATATTATCACCCTAAGCCCGCCAACCCGCATTGAAGCAGCGTGGTGGGTGTACGCTCCATATCCCCTCTTCTATAAGGAGGGAGGCCTGGCCCTGTAGTGGGACGCTACTAGGCTGATAATGATGATGATGATGATGATGATGATGATATTTGTTACCCAATGCCTTGTAAGCTCAACACGTATACTATACGTTTGATTTCTTTAGAAAAAGAAAAATGTCCGGTCTACATATCGATATAGATAAGTATTCTGAGATTTTATATGAAATAATCAATTACGTAAATTCCTATCTAAGCACAGGCGGCAACTTTCACCGCCCGTATTTAAAACCCCGTGAAACGATACTATACGTAGGTATAAGGTTAGTTTAATCTAATTTCTCGATTCAATGTAAAACTGATATCGATTTTCTCGCTACCGCTCACCCTGTCATATCTGAGTTAATCCAATAATTAATGCATTTCATCGATATTATGCTGCATATTAAACATTTGATAGCATTTCCATTACTATTCCATCTACATTTCATTTTATATACCTACCTAATTGAAAGATAACATTTATTGATACCTACTACATAAATAGATTTCTGGCATCATCATCAATAGAGGTTTGGCGACCAAGACGCACCACCAAGCGATTAAGCGTTCAGGTATGAAGTCGTTGTAGAAACCGAAAACAGTTGAGAGTAAGAATTTAGCCAACTCTTAACAAGTTAGTCCGTTTCCATCTTGGATTGCATTACCACAAGAAAAAAGAAAAATAAATAAAAATAGAACCGACTCAAAACGCACTAAAAAGTAAGAAATAACTGTGTCATTTAGTTATTTAAATTTAGTTAAGCATATCTATGAAGTCGGTGCCAGCCCAGTTTAAGGAACCTTTATTTTACGTAGTAAAGCAGTTTGTGGGTTCTAGGTAACGTCCTTAAAGTAGAAAAATTGGCTAGCACCGACTCCTATTTTTATTTCTTACTTTAGTGATTTATCGCCATGTATCGTACTCGTACTATACTGTCATAGTATAATTTACGGCACTAATAGCCAAAAAGCTACCGAATTCGAGACAAAAACCGAAATCGTTGTAAGCGTGCCTCCAAAATTTGAAGAGTTCCTTCAATTTCCCCAGGATATCATCATCAGATCCTAATATGATGACAATGGGACCACCTTGAAAGTATGCCCTTTTTAATAAAAAAAGAATATCGGACAACTCTATAAAAAGTTATGCGTGGTCATACATAAAAAAAAATATATATATACGTGTCCAATTGAGAACCTCCTCCGTTTTTTTTCGTCAGTTAAAAAGTACTTATGATAACTGTGAAAAATTTATATGAATAAACTTTTATTACTATTTTTACAATATTTTAACAAAAATAAATTCTAGACAAACTACCAAAAATAATTTAAAGTTGTAAAAGTAAACAATGGACCCTTTAAGGATAACTTAATTACTCCAGAGAATTACCCAAAGCTCAGAGTAATTACAAAATGTTATCATTTAATTTTCTAAAACGCAACGTTAATAGCTAGAAACAGTTTTATAGAGCCGTTAATATTTTCAAGTGCGAGAGCAGCTGTGCTTGGAAAACATTCTAATTAAGCTAGTTCTATAAATATCTCATAAATACGACGGAGCTGATTTTACAGTACCGTCGGCATCACAACTGGAAATGTAAACACTAAGAGCAGTGAAACTACTGTAAGTAGGGTCTACTTACAGTGCTTTTTATACTAGATTTTCGGAAAATGGTTGGTCTCAGATTATAGAAATGAAAGCATTGAGAAGACGTATGAGTACAGTAAAACTGAAAAGAAAAAAGATGAAGTGATTAAAAACGAGAAAGGTAACCTGAGATGGTTTGGTCACGTAGAGAGAATGAATGAACGAGAGAGACTTACGAAAGGGCGGGAGGGAATGTTGGAAGGGGAAGACCAAGGCGAACGTTTCCGGACTAAATCAAGGACATTCTGGTTAATGTCAATAATCCACGGGTAATGTCAATCAGGGATTAATTTTTCTGTGAAAAGTAGAAAGACAATTTATATGTTTAGGTCAGGGTATATAATGGGAAAATAAAATGTTTACTTCTTTCCCGTGCTAGCCTTAAAGGATTGTTTTTAAGTGACATTGCTCAGTTCTTATTTAATTTTGAAAGAAATTATTATTAGAGGCACTTGAGCTTTCACAGCCCTAGAATTTGACACAGAGATAGTTAATAATCTGCAATTATACATTAGGAAGTACAATCCCACGGAAATGGGATTTACGTGAGTGAAACGACATAATACAGTTAGTTCGAAATAAATATGAGGAATGTTTCACAACAATCAGTTCAATGAAATCGGAGTTATGATCGAGGTTATCCTCGGTGAACTGTCAACTAAGACATTTTACTTTATCATATTACCGATTAATCAGAAATATGCGGCTGTATAATGCAATGACAGGGGCTCTATTTCAAGTCAACGACATTCACAACGCTAATTTCACTGCTATTTTTTTTATAATTACATCTTTATATTTGGAAACTACAAAACCAGAAAACAATTAATAAAACAAGTGGCCTGTATCGCTTCCTTAAAAAAATAGTATTTGTAAACAGCATATTTACTGCCTGTAGTAGGTACTATGATATATAAACAGGTTGCTATACTTATATATTAAATATAGGTACTATTATAAAGCGGTGCGTTTGTTTCAACGGGCTTATCTCTAAAACTACCAGACGGATTGCGTTTTTTTTTCTTTATTACAAGTTAGCCCTTGAATGCAATCACACCTGATGGTAGATGATCATACAGTCTAAGAAGGAAACGGCCTAACTTGTTAGATGTAGGATGATGTGTAGTACACAAAGTAACTAGAGATGTTACAAAACATATTCCAGACTGTATTATTTTTGCAACAAATTGCCCACATTCATAATCTCTCTAATCATGTTTACTGCTCACTGCCTAGTTTTATCTTCTTTACATTCTTGTTTACATGACCAGTTAAAAGTAGGCGATAACTGCTAATTAACATTATAAACAAGTATTAATTAATAAAAAACTGTATCTACAGAGGTTATTATTTTGCAATAGTATTTAATATTTTAGTACTAAATACTACATATACTCATCAAGACCAATCAAACGAGCCCAAACTTGATAGGGCTTTGCCGTTTTATTCTCAAATTCCTAAGCCTACCTATGGTTACCTTGCTGCTCCAGCATCAGATCAGCCATGTCTTTATAATATTACATTGTCACGCGACATATATATGCATGCAGAGATTCAGCTCAATCGAATATCGGGATGTGGATCAAATACTTGCAAGATTGCAAATGCGATTGGGGCAGATTAAATTAAATAATTTTGGCGGCCTTCGTGGCTCATTGGTATGAGCAGTGGATTTATATTACGGATATCCTGGGTTCGATTTCCGATGGGGTCGTTTGAGATTTTCTTAATTGGTCCAGGTCTAGATGGTGGGATTTTTTAGCCGTGTCTAGGTACGATGTCATGTAGAAACCGAAAGGGGTGTGGATTTCGTCTTATTTCTAACAATTAAGTTTGGTTCCATCTTGACGACCTCCGTGGCGCAGTGGTATGCGCGGTGGATTTATAAGACGGAGGTCCTGGGTTCGATTCCCGGCGGGGCAGATTAAGATTTTTCTTAATTTGTCTTGGTCTGGCTGGTGGGAGGCTTTCGCCGTGGCTAGTTACCACCCTACCGACAAAGCCGTACCGCCAAGCGATTTAGCGTTCCGGTACGATGTCGTGTAGAAGCCGGAAGGGGTGTGAATTTTCGTCCCACTCCTAACAAGTTAGCCCGCTTCCATCTTAGACTGCATCGTCACTTAACATCAGGTGTGATAGCAGTCAAGGGCCAACTTGTAGCTGATAAAAAAAATCTTAGATTGCATCATCACTTACCATCAGGTGAGATTACAGTCAAGAGCTAACTTACAGTAAATAAAAAATGTAAAAAAGCAAGTACGTATAAACGCGCACCATTGTACCCACTTCCAGTTATTTCGCCAATCCTCCCTCAAGTGTACTCCAATCTTTAGTCTGGTGTAATTGATATTAAAATTAAGGGAAAGCGGTAGGTGGAGTGCATAATAAGGATTTTTAATAATCGCCCGGCGTGCCGTACTCAACAGACATGAACGGGCTAATAACCGCGCTAACTTGGGAAAGTTGCGAATTAGTTCGAATAGGGCGCTTGTGCTCTCACTATTGATTTGCAAACTATATTGTGTGCGAGTGTACAATATCAGATACGAGTATAACAATATCTCTCACATTGTTATGAGAACAACTTTGTGCTAACTAGTTAGGGAATAAACGGATATTGCTATCTCTAATCAGTATTAGTATATCGATTTAGAAATTTAGAAAAGAGTAAGGAAAGCTACTGCTATAGAAGAGTAGTATAGAATCCTACTTAGATACACTTACTGATGAATGCACCGGATGACGTATAGAAGTAGAACACGGAAGTAAATGGTAGATAGGTAGAGAGAGCAACGTAAACATCGAATTATGGGCTTAATTATATTCTTGATCACGTGATCCTAGTTGTAGAAGAGGGGATATGGAGCTCAGACCCACCACGCTGCTCCAACGGGAAACTCAGAATACCTGTCCCGACCCAGAATTGAACCCAGGACCTCATGATCAAAACCACATACCACCACCAGACCAACGAGAGGCAGTCAAACTATTGAACGTATAAGTTAACATAAAATAACAAATGACGATCGAAAACAATAAATATTATTAATAACCTTAGCTATTAACATTGTAATTAAGCGAGCTATTAACACGATAATAACTAAAGAAATGCAAATAAGCAACACTCCGTAATGATTTATCTCCGGGATGCTGACACAGAATTATTGTTGACACGATCTTTAATCATAAGTAATTGGTTTAATACTAAGAGAAAGTGGCAGTTAGATTTTACGATGGGAAAAAATTTAATAACAACCCTGGAAATGTATATAAGGGCGTAACAAGCTTGCCAACTTCTAAATATTAACTTAAAAGAGTATAAATAGCCGTTTTTTAGAGATTAATGTTAACACTTTTAATGTGAGATTCGTCATCGTCAACTTAAGCCTTAACGGCCTAATAAACAGTCAGGAAAATCCTCCATTTCACAAACCAAAACCTTTGTTTCTAGCTTAGATCCTCGCAATCACTAAGTAGTTATTTTTAAATGGCAGGTGTATGTGCAGTTCTATCCCCCTTAACCTTGTAATAATTCTTCCGTTATGTTTTTATGTTTGCTTTAATTTCTTTTTTATATCATCATCATCATCATTATCAGCCTATTAACGGCCCACTACAGGGAGCGTACACCCACCACGCTGCTCCAATGCGGGTTGGCGGGGTTAGGGTGATAATGTTTCATTTATTAACGATCACTATCAGATGTTGATGATAGTGACCGGGACCGACGGCTTAACGTGCTCTCCGAGGCACGGGGGTGTAACACTAACTTCTAGACTCCGGACTTGGAATGTACTGAACATTTCATAGAAGAATGAAAAAGCTCAGAATTATTCCATGACCCGACCCATGGATCGAACCCAGGACCTCGTGATCGAAGCCACATAGGCTAACCACTAGACCAACGAGGCAGCAGGCAACTTTTATACATATTACATGTTAATTACATAGTTTACTTGAATATCACAATTT
This sequence comes from Mycalesis mineus, assembly GCA_034621355.1. NCBI lineage: Eukaryota > Metazoa > Arthropoda > Insecta > Lepidoptera > Nymphalidae > Mycalesis > Mycalesis mineus. Next base: position 13,822,776 of record CM067891.1, on the reverse strand, counting down.
TAACCGAAAATTGTGAATTTCTTAGAAGAACGAAAATCAAAGTGCTCGATAAAAACATTCGCGAAAGAGCGTCAAAACCGAATTATAGATTTACCAACACCGAAAGCACCTCAATAAAACCACGAAGCGAAGTTAAAGAGCAAATAAAAATTTATTACAAATATCAACTTCAAAATGGATTCCGAGTCGGCTCCGGAAAATCTAATAACCGAAACGGAATCGCCGCAATTATTCCTTTTAAGGACATTACTGCGAGCAAACCCAGAGGAAATGTTAACTGCTTCTACATAACGAGACTGGGTTATATTAAAATCGATATAGACTAAATAAGTCTGATTTTTCGTTACGAAGTAAGTACATAGTCTAAAAAATATCATTACCTGTTTTCGTGTAATACGTTTTACTTGTTCAAAATCTTTCAGAACATTCAAAGATTAAACGGATCAAAAATATTAAGATTACGATATGTTGTCAAGATTTTGAAATATTTTTTCACATGTTTTCGTTATTTAAATAATTTTCTTAAGCATTTCAAAATAAGCAAAAACTTAGGTTACTAACTAACTAACAAGTGAGTATGTCGTCTGGAGATGCAACGCAGATCCTTTGAGCTTAGACAAACTGTACTTATAAAGAAAGAAAATAAATGTATGTGACACGAACATTCACGAAATAGATACACAAAAGCGTGTGTGTGGTATCGTAATCGACTTTACTTAACCTGCGGTAAATCTACTGGCGCAGCGCTGGTCTTCCATGGAGCCAGGTAGTAACAGAATACTAAAAAGAAGAATGAAAGCCATAAGAGCCAAATTGTGTAGTAATTTAATAATTAGATATACAACCTCGATCTTTTTTAGTCGTCTCATGTAACTTGGTAGGTACGTGATTCTACAATCAAAAATTTTTTGCACCCTCCCAATAAGCTTTTAAAACAGGACTACCTAAAACTCCCTACTCAGTCAAACACCGCGGGATAGGAAAACACTCGAAAATCCCAACAAAGCTGTCAAAATAGACATAAAAACTAACATTTCCTGGCTCCGAAATTCGCGCCCTCGACACATGTGCGTAATGATACGACATGTCAGCTCTCAGACGAACAAAATGAGCGCACTTCAAACGACTCTCACTCTGTACCAGCCAAACACCTAAGGGTAACCAAACATGTTACCTTTTTCAGGATATTTATCATCATCCATATAGCGTGTATTAAAAATCCACTACAGGGGCAGGCCTTCCTCCTTATAGAAAGGGAATATGGAGCTCAGACACACCACTCTGCTCCAATGTTGGCGAACTTGGGTTGATAATGTTTGACTATCTGTTATTACTGAAGACCGGGACCGAAGGCTAAACATGCTCTCCGAGCCATGGGCATGTAAAACTTCCAATTACCAAACTCCGCCCTAAAAATTATTACTGACACTTTCAGCAAGGTGCCTATAATTTCACCGCCAACTTACATTTAAGACGGAACAGAGCTATGCTGCTTGGCATCAGAAATAAGCATTAGGGGACTATTAATGCAGTCAATGATAATGATGTCAACCATATAATGTATGTCAATATTATAATAATCTCCCTAAGCTTGCCAACCAGCAGCTTAGTGTGTTGGTCTTAACACTTCAAATTACCTTTTCGTATGTAAACAAACCACGCTAAATACGAATTTTTATTAAAAGAGGACCTTTCCTAGAAATAAAAAAAAATATGGGCACCATACCACACCCTCAATGCATTTAGTTGCAGGTGCCTACTATTTTTCTTCACCGACAAATTCGAATGGAGTGGCTCCATCTTTCGTCTTTGTGTTAAAGCGGGGGACACCGTTCGTGTGGAACGTTTTAATGCACGCAGTTTTCGGCCCTTTTGATATAGAGCCGCCATTTTCTTGAATGACTCAATTTTCCCCCGCTCAGGCTTGCGGCGGTCTTACAATCTCTTAATGAGTATATAATGTGACTAGTTTTTGTCCACAGCTTTATAGGTATGGATCTGAGTTTTTTCTTAGAAGAAAGAAAACACACGTTTCAGATGGAATTGGATAGTTTTATCATATCGACAATACAAAAATACATATTTTCTGTCTGATAATTATATAAAAATAGACTCAACAGTCTATCTAAAAAATACAAAACACTGGTAAAACGAGTGTCTTTATATTGTCGATCATAAAATTGTAAGGGAATAGAACATAATTAATAACATGCATATATCTGCATGTTCACACTAATATACAAAAATGTTGAAAGTTTGTTATGGGTTTCATGTTATGAAGCCAGGCTTAGCTCGGAAGATTCATTATGAAAGGAATTGAGAATTTATGGTAAAGGTTGATATAACATTTTGGACCTTATAGACCAATCGCTTTAAAATTCGTGTAAATCAGGCAAGTAACAGAACTCAGACATTAATTAACATAATAAATACATCTGTAGACGGCGGCCAACGCCACAACTTCGTCTCGAGTGCTCAAACCACTATTCACGTCGAGTTTCGGTCTTATTCATAAAATATGGTAATTTACATTTGGTGAATCTCTTAACCCTGCAATATCTTGAAATTGAATTAAAAGTGAGTGATGGAAGCCTCCACGGGACAACAGCGAGGGCCGAATTATGTCAAAGGGATGTAGTTTCGAGATCTCTTTGGGATAATTGTCAAACTCCCTTCTAGTTACGAGTAGGTACCTAAAAGAGGAAACTTTAATTGTACTTTGTAGGATGTTAAGTTGTAGGGGAAAGACGAATAATTACACGCAGTTATTTCGATTTTCTCTGTGTAATATTGGGCTTTTATTTTTTACAAGAAAAAAAACAGTAAACTATGTAATCCGGGAGTTGAAAATTAGTGGTGTGACATCCTCGTGCCTTAAAAAGCATGTTAAGCCAGTCCAAGCCATTATATTTAATATCAGACAGTGGTCAGTACAATACTAGCATCCTAAACTCGCCAACTGGCATTGAAACAGTGTGGTGGGTCTGTGTTCCATTTATCTCCTCCCTAAGATGGTAAAATGATACGACAACTGAAGATCGCTGTACACATCCCGTGCTTATCAAAAAAAAGGCCTTACCAAGATGGGCATTCCATCAAAGAGAAAAAAACTAAAGATACCGGCCAAGATAATCAACGAGTCTAGACAGCATCATCAAGTCTCAATCAAGTCATTTTAACAAAAAGTATAGAATAAAATGTATGGTATAATAAGATTTTTATTACAGAAAAAGCAGCTACGCATTTTTTAAATTAGCGCATAAAAATTTAAAAATAATAGCTCCTCATATTAAACCTCTCCCATTTTTGTAGTCTCATGAAAAATTGAGGTTAAAATAAAACTCGGCGCTAGCAGAAATGAGTAGCGCAGGCTAATTACGCAATTGTCACTGGAGGTCTATCTAGACATGCGAGAGTCAGGGCTACTAGGCCTGACTTAGTAACATTACTAAGTCTGTAAATGACAGGGATATATAGAGCAAAGTAGTTTGTTCTTAAAAAAATACTATTAGCAAGTAAAAATTAAATTGAGTTGAACGTAGGACCTGACCTTGATAGGTCTGTCAGTATTATGTCCGGGCAAATTTATCAAGTAAAATAAAAGTTGGGTCAATCTTACTACTAGAGTCTGTTAATTCTTAGCCAGGGATAAAGTAATTAATTATCTTTAGATCTAATGATGAGAAAATTATTTAATTATTTAATTTTACAAAATTCGGATTTATAGGCCATTCTGTTTAGCGATTGAGTGCTACAATTCCAAGTGACATACGAATTGGCAAATAAGGACATGATTTGTCATGTTGTCTCGAGTATTACAGTTTATAGTTTGGGTTACACTTTTGTTATGTTACTCGTACCTCCCAAAGCCACTATTGAACTCCTTGTCTACTGTACTTACAAGTATTTAATACCTAATATCACGGTGCTAATAAACTTTCAGTTTAAAAAAAATTACGAAGGCCGTCCACAGGCTCAATTAGGCCTAAATCAATTTTTTGTTTGTATGGTCCGGACTTCGTTTTCCCTGACTCTGCTATGTGCAAAGATAGCTTTATAATAGCTATACAACAGTCATACGTAGATGCGTTTCGAGTCAAACAGAAGGGTGGGTGCTTACCTCCCTTGTGGTTGTGAAAAGCGTCTCTCGTCATTAAGTTTTGTCATAAAAATGTTACGGGGGAAGCGCTGCATGATAGGCATTGTTCTTCAAACTGTTGACATACGACGTTGTGCGTTATTTTGATTTTGTGTTTACACGTAGAATTAACTTTCTGTGTACGCTACAGTCAAGTTGTGTAACACATTGTATACAAGTCATTTTGGATGACGCTTTGTAGGACGCACCCCTTCTACAACACGTCAGAATGAGAAGTAGCCAAATTACAAAGCATCTGATTTTTAAATCGGCTCATCTTTTGGTAATATGGAGTTTTACGATATTTCTGCGAAATATAATACCTACCTACATAGTTCAATATATATAGGTATATAATATTATAAATTAAGAACAGTCGCTTAGCTCGCTTAGTCGATTAAATTAGTCATGTCTTTTAAAACCTCAATAATTTATTCTGAATTGATAGTAGAGTCACTATACACTAATTAACTTGACAGCAAAGTGTAGGGATTTCATGGCTTTTTGGATACGCGAAGCAATTGAGGCTAGATAAAGGTTAAATAAATAAATATTTAGCACTAACGTGCAGCGATCGCGACTGTTTTCACGACAAATGTCGACGCGCCCTTATTCCCATAGCACACGGTACGCGTATCCAGTCAACAATATTATCTGTGGCTGTACGTCAAACGTCGCACTTGTCAGAAAGCCGATAAGATGAGGAACTCTAACTCAAACAACCGTATTCGTGGAGCGAGTGTTATGATAAAGGGTCGTTGGTCTGCGTAGAAAGTCTAAGGTTTAATTGTCTTAGTCTGGAAGACTGTTGTTTGTATAATATACTGTACAATAAATACACCTGGTTCGTTCGCGCTTGAGGTCAAAACATGAGATCGAGTCTGACTAATATTACTAGAGTTCGGTAGATGCTGATTGAGGTGCCTTGAAGTGATACTTTGAAGTGAGTCTTATAAATTTCAAAAACTGAAAAAGATCGATTAAAAGCATATTTCCCAAAATTCGCAACTCTGCGTTGGAATAGTATTATGTGTGTGTACAAACTTCAGAACCTTTCTCCCGTTGTCGTTAAAGAAGACATTGATAATCTAATAATGATAAATGAAATAGAATTTTCGTAAAAAGATTGAAGATGTAAAATTCTTTACCAAGGAGTGAAGAATTTACTGTATGAAAACTTTATGTATCTTTAAAAGTTCTACAAAAAAGTCCGCGATATCTATCTTTTATATATTGTCAGATATAGAATTTGAACAGAATAGCTTATGTTTACATCATTATTTATACAACTAAACTTAAATCCTTATCAAAATAAATTATCTAAAAATCACAAAGATATTATAGAGAAAGTGATAAGATTTGCCTTTTACAGTATGTTAATTAGTTACACAGTTTAGGAGATAATACAAAATTTGTAAAAAGCGCAACTGCCGCTATCAAGTCCAAATCAAGTTGAAGTCTAGGTACGTACGAGTACGTGAAAAGGCGTCAGCATTTTGGTAAGTACCAGATTGCTGTTTCTTAGAAACGATAATACGGTAACGAGGTTTAGAATTCGATCTTTGTTCTATTTATTTGCCATAAAAGACCATATCTATACTATTAATATAAAGCGGAAGAGTTTGTTCGTTTGTTTAACGTTCGTGTTCGTTTGTAAAATTATTTTTGTTTATTTTGAAAGCTAGACTCTAAGAGTGTAATAGACTATTTAATATTGAGCAACACATATCAGCTTGCCATAAATATAATATGTATATTGTTAATGTTAATATCGTACAATGTTGAACAAAAATGTAGAGTAGAAGCAATATCCTCCTTCCCGTCCCGTGTTAGTACAGGATATTGTTTCACGGAAAACTATAAAAAATTAAATTGAGAGGAGGAGCGGCGAATGAGCATTTTTTATATGAAAGTCTGTCTTTAAAATTAGAAGGGTACCTAAGAGGTTTTGGCGCGGACGAAGTCGCGGGCGACTGCTAGTAGAATATAATACGATACCAAGTTAAATTTTTTATCAAATCATCTTTGATTATACCGATGACCAAATCCTATCAAAATGAAGCGACAATATTACTTAACCGTAAAAAGAAACAAAGTGGTAAGTTCTTTGACATAAACCTTATATAGCCTTACTACTTTGTAAGCTGCAGAAGCGCATATCAATATCGGCTTCTTCATTAATTTTATTTTCATAACAACATATTTGTATTGTACTTAAATACATAATAGTGCCAATAAGGCCAGTGATTCTTGTATCTAAAGCATGTCGGCCGAATGAGCAGCATTGGCGCCATGTTGGCGCGTTTGACAGGTGACAGCTGTCAGATCTCCCTCGCATTGTACACGTGATTAAGTACAACTTTTTCACATCATTTTTCATCATTACAAATTTATCTGACAACATTATACTTTGTTATACATATAATAATTTAATAACTTTTTGAACAGATCATTATGTGATTCGGGATATGTCGTAACATAATAACGAGGAAAGTGAGCAAATGTGTATATCTTTTACGCCTACTTACTTATTTTATTGATGATTTGTCGCCAAAGTAAAGAGTAGTCTTTCTTTCTAAAAAAAAGCAATTTCAAACAATTGCAAAGGATTAACCTGTGTGTCAAACGCGGCAATGCAACCAGAAGTCTTGCCAGCACTCCATTGTGTGGTAAATAGGCTGATAATACTGATGATGATGATTGTGTGGTTTGTATAGTTATGAGAATAAGTTCTTTTTTATTGTATTCATTCTAAATAAAAAATAACGATTCTCTATAATATTAATTGTATATTTTTTGTACATAGTCTTCTTTACTTATGGCCAAACTTAAGCGTTATTACAAGCTAAAAGAATTATTTCTATATTTTGGATAAGTCGACTGACAATATTATAATTAATCAATATATTTAATTAAAAAAAGAACACTCAATTACCATAGAACAAGGCAACGTAATTAACTTCCAAATAACTCCCATCAAGGCTCCAGCTATCGGTATACGTACGTCACAATGCAAACATTTAGCATCCGCTCCGTAATCGAGTACATCAAAAGACTAAAAGGGGGCGCCGGAGGGTTGGGAAACGGCCATAAAGGAACCTCATATATCACCCCAATATACGTGTATATCATGAGACTATCCGTGGCAACTACGCCTCGTAAACTTCAACTTAGTGGATTATCGACTTTTGCCGCCACGTAGGCTCGCGTATCCACGGACTCGCTTTTACTTTTACTAACTTTTATTCACGAAAGAACTAGTTTCTCTAGACTTTTGGAAGGAATAAATTAGTTTATCTCTCGAATCAGTCATATTCAGAATAAGTTAAGCTTCAATTATAAGAATCAGAAAACTTTAACTAAACTTTCTGTATACACAATTCTTATATATCTCTTTCTAGATTTAGGGATCGATATTTACTGGCTATATTTTTTCATTTTCGTTCTATTTTACATTAGATTTCATACTACTTACATTATAATTGAACTAGAGGATGCCCGCGGTTTCACCCGCATAGTTTTCGCTCTCGTGGAAATTTCGGAATTAAATGTGGCCTTTGTGTTATTCTAATGTGTAAGCTATATTATTGTAAAATTTCATCAAAATCCATTCAGGTGAAATACACAAAAGCGTATAGGTTAGAATACGCTCGGCTTGCTAAATACACACGTTCTGAAATTGTAATATTAATATATAATTAGCTTTTGAATTTATTAAAATTATGACGCGTACACTTGCTAAACACACAATAATGAAGAGATTATAATGCGTATGACTTGTGTTGGGGAGGGATTTAATAATAATCCTCCGTCGATCTAGTGGACTGTATTTTTCAATAATCACTATTTACAATGATTGCGTTGAGGTTCAGGGGTTCGGGGTTCTTGAGGTTCTTCAGGGTTCAGTGTTCTTCTTGGTACTTGACGCTAGAGTTCTTGAGATCTTGAGTTCTTGAGGTTCGTAGCGCAAGTTCAGGGGTTCGGGGTTCTTGCGGGTTCAGGATCTTGTTACTTCACGGGAGTTCTAACGGAAGTAATTTGCGGTAGCTCGGGAGCCGGTATTTATGCAATTCCCCCGCCCGGCACTGAGATCGAGTGAGCTGAGCGGGAGAGGGGCGATCGCGGGGGCTGAGGGGCGTGCGGGGAGCGGAGGGCGTCAGCGGGCGACCAATCAGAATTAGTCATCGCTGACGCCGCGCAGGGTTCGTAGCTTCTGTCCGCAACATCTCTCCCCTCAGCGAAGCTTCCGCGCAGCTTCCTCTTCCTGGGGTAGGACAGCAAGCTTCTTAGTTCGATGACACATTCATTCGGGATCCCCTTCTTTGGGATCCTTGGGAATGGGACGCGCTTGTGTGCGCCGCGAGTTCGTGCGGTGGCGGTTCATTGTGGTTCGTTGGAGTTCGAGTACCATATACTCACATACCATCCAGTGACGCCAAATTCGTTGAGCGTACAACACAACTTTATTGCGTTGTCGATCGTTGCGTTGCTGGAGCGATCCTCGGCTCTTTAGAATGAGCCATTTGCAAGGCATTCTTTTCTTTGTCGCTTGCGGGTTCATCAACCGAATGACTATGTTGAAGAGCTTCTTTCGACAGCTCACTCTCTCTTCGTTCGAATTTTGAACACGAATGAGCAACTTGCTCTTCGGAACTGGTTCAGTCCGCTTCTTGTTCTTCAACTTCATTGCGTAGCTGTCCATAAGTACTACGCCGCCATATAGGTTCTGGCGTAGATTAAATACTCTGCCTTGGTTCACATAGCCACGCCGTGGTACAGTTACTAAAGGTTCTAGGAGCTTATCCAAAGGCGCTTCCTTCGTGTTGTAGTATGGACGTTGCATACTATCCGGTATTTTGGTCGTTCTAGTTTTAGCTCCCCTCGTAAAGAAAAGACGAGGAGGCTGACAACGTCCAAGCTGCCAGGTTCGTATGTCAGGTTTCGGTCCAAATAAGTCAATCGTAACCACACTCAGATCTTTCTTCTTAGTTGCAGCTTGGTTCTCGTTGTCCATCTGTTTCGAGACTTGATCAGTCGAAGCAATTGCTGCGGTGTGAATGCACAGGAGTTCTGCCGTCTTCATTGGCTTATGCGGTTCAGTTCCCACATGCTTTGGATCATCTTGTTCTTCATTTTGTGAAGAAGCCTGCGAGTTGTTAGAATTCTGATACCATGAAATCAACTCTGCTTGCTCGTGCAGGGGCTCACTTTGATCAGAGGATCGAAAAATGGTTCTAACACCGTAAGACGGTTCAGCGTCGAGCGCAGGAGATACTCTGGTGGATCGTTTCTCAACTGCAGGTTCTGCGTAACTTAAACGAGCCGCTTCGCGTAAACTTGTGTTTTGCAACTCTGTAGAGCTTCGTGAGTTCCTTTGGGGATCCGAGAGCGCAATCTCTAATTCAATTTTCTTTTGCAGCAGCTCAGCTACCAACTGGATCCGCTGCTTCTTGATAGCGGCGAGGCGAACTGCCGCCTCGTATTCCACTTGTTTTCTGCGCGTCGCCGTGCTCGCCGTGGATCTTTGCGAGCGCGTTGATCGCGCCGGCGACAGTGGACGTGCCTGAAGCGCTTGATCCACATCCGAGCTTCGTCCTCCAGCTTCTTCCCGAGGTGGTATGGCACTAGTAGAGCCAAGAGGCTCCACAAACCGAATCTGCCCAGAACGAGCAAGGTTCAGCGCGGGAGGGATCGGTTCTTGCAGCGCAGCTTCGTCCTGTTCACCTTCGATCTGCGAATCTTGGCTCCTAGTTCGCACCATCTTGACGTGTTGGGGAGTCTTGAACTGGATGTGTTCGGTTCTTGATCCAGAGATCCGGCTCGAAGGACCAAAGATGTTGGGGAGGGATTTAATAATAATCCTCCGTCGATCTAGTGGACTGTATTTTTCAATAATCACTATTTACAATGATTGCGTTGAGGTTCAGGGGTTCGGGGTTCTTGAGGTTCTTCAGGGTTCAGTGTTCTTCTTGGTACTTGACGCTAGAGTTCTTGAGATCTTGAGTTCTTGAGGTTCGTAGCGCAAGTTCAGGGGTTCGGGGTTCTTGCGGGTTCAGGATCTTGTTACTTCACGGGAGTTCTAACGGAAGTAATTTGCGGTAGCTCGGGAGCCGGTATTTATGCAATTCCCCCGCCCGGCACTGAGATCGAGTGAGCTGAGCGGGAGAGGGGCGATCGCGGGGGCTGAGGGGCGTGCGGGGAGCGGAGGGCGTCAGCGGGCGACCAATCAGAATTAGTCATCGCTGACGCCGCGCAGGGTTCGTAGCTTCTGTCCGCAACATCTCTCCCCTCAGCGAAGCTTCCGCGCAGCTTCCTCTTCCTGGGGTAGGACAGCAAGCTTCTTAGTTCGATGACACATTCATTCGGGATCCCCTTCTTTGGGATCCTTGGGAATGGGACGCGCTTGTGTGCGCCGCGAGTTCGTGCGGTGGCGGTTCATTGTGGTTCGTTGGAGTTCGAGTACCATATACTCACATACCATCCAGTGACGCCAAGTTCGTTGAGCGTACAACACAACTTTATTGCGTTGTCGATCGTTGCGTTGCTGGAGCGATCCTCGGCTCTTTAGAATGAGCCATTTGCAAGGCATTCTTTTCTTTGTCGCTTGCGGGTTCATCAACCGAATGACTATGTTGAAGAGCTTCTTTCGACAGCTCACTCTCTCTTCGTTCGAATTTTGAACACGAATGAGCAACTTGCTCTTCGGAACTGGTTCAGTCCGCTTCTTGTTCTTCAACTTCATTGCGTAGCTGTCCATAAGTACTACGCCGCCATATAGGTTCTGGCGTAGATTAAATACTCTGCCTTGGTTCACATAGCCACGCCGTGGTACAGTTACTAAAGGTTCTAGGAGCTTATCCAAAGGCGCTTCCTTCGTGTTGTAGTATGGACGTTGCATACTATCCGGTATTTTGGTCGTTCTAGTTTTAGCTCCCCTCGTAAAGAAAAGACGAGGAGGCTGACAACGTCCAAGCTGCCAGGTTCGTATGTCAGGTTTCGGTCCAAATAAGTCAATCGTAACCACACTCAGATCTTTCTTCTTAGTTGCAGCTTGGTTCTCGTTGTCCATCTGTTTCGAGACTTGATCAGTCGAAGCAATTGCTGCGGTGTGAATGCACAGGAGTTCTGCCGTCTTCATTGGCTTATGCGGTTCAGTTCCCACATGCTTTGGATCATCTTGTTCTTCATTTTGTGAAGAAGCCTGCGAGTTGTTAGAATTCTGATACCATGAAATCAACTCTGCTTGCTCGTGCAGGGGCTCACTTTGATCAGAGGATCGAAAAATGGTTCTAACACCGTAAGACGGTTCAGCGTCGAGCGCAGGAGATACTCTGGTGGATCGTTTCTCAACTGCAGGTTCTGCGTAACTTAAACGAGCCGCTTCGCGTAAACTTGTGTTTTGCAACTCTGTAGAGCTTCGTGAGTTCCTTTGGGGATCCGAGAGCGCAATCTCTAATTCAATTTTCTTTTGCAGCAGCTCAGCTACCAACTGGATCCGCTGCTTCTTGATAGCGGCGAGGCGAACTGCCGCCTCGTATTCCACTTGTTTTCTGCGCGTCGCCGTGCTCGCCGTGGATCTTTGCGAGCGCGTTGATCGCGCCGGCGACAGTGGACGTGCCTGAAGCGCTTGATCCACATCCGAGCTTCGTCCTCCAGCTTCTTCCCGAGGTGGTATGGCACTAGTAGAGCCAAGAGGCTCCACAAACCGAATCTGCCCAGAACGAGCAAGGTTCAGCGCGGGAGGGATCGGTTCTTGCAGCGCAGCTTCGTCCTGTTCACCTTCGATCTGCGAATCTTGGCTCCTAGTTCGCACCATCTTGACGTGTTGGGGAGTCTTGAACTGGATGTGTTCGGTTCTTGATCCAGAGATCCGGCTCGAAGGACCAAAGATGTTGGGGAGGGATTTAATAATAATCCTCCGTCGATCTAGTGGACTGTATTTTTCAATAATCACTATTTACAATGATTGCGTTGAGGTTCAGGGGTTCGGGGTTCTTGAGGTTCTTCAGGGTTCAGTGTTCTTTTTGGTACTTGACGCTAGAGTTCTTGAGATCTTGAGTTCTTGAGGTTCGTAGCGCAAGTTCAGGGGTTCGGGGTTCTTGCGGGTTCAGGATCTTGTTACTTCACGGGAGTTCTAACGGAAGTAATTTGCGGTAGCTCGGGAGCCGGTATTTATGCAATTCCCCCGCCCGGCACTGAGATCGAGTGAGCCGAGCGGGAGAGGGGCGATCGCGGGGGCTGAGGGGCGTGCGGGGAGCGGAGGGCGTCAGCGGGCGACCAATCAGAATTAGTCATCGCTGACGCCGCGCAGGGTTCGTAGCTTCTGTCCGCAACAACTTGGTTAGCATACTAATAAAGAGAGGTTATAATGCGCACTTGAAACGTACGTCTTTGATGTTTGTCTTCCCGCGGTGTGTGTTTGGGTGTCCTGTGTCTCCACAGGCGACGACGACAGCACAGAGCAGCACCGCAACGCAGGTGGCTTTTCCTTCCCAAGTAATACAATACCTTACCGCAAAGATTTTTTCCGTCTAGCCCCCTTTCAAACTTTCGCCATTAATATTTCCACCATTTATATTACTTCCTTTCTATTTCAAATTAGATCCCGCAATCTTCTATCCGGTCTAATTCATCAAGCAATGCCACTTAACCCTAAGAAACTAGTTCTAATAATTTATTGTACTAAGTTAACTCTTAGTAATGGCAAAGTAATTTTTCAATCCTGCATTGGATTAGACTGTATCTCGCTTCCCTTTTTGACATTTGAAATTAAAGTGAGAAGTGAAACGGGAGATCGAGGTCCGAAGTTAGGAACCGGATCCCTATTTACATTTTCTAAACGTTTCTATGGTCTTGTTGGTCATAACTCATTGTGGATTGTGTGAAATGGTGCGAGCAACTATTTCTATGTGAATTGTGGACAGTTATCATAGGCTTGTTCTAATTCAACACTTTCTAGCCCCTGTCTACATGGGAAATAAATCATATATTATACTTTTACTATACATTGTATGTCAGATAGCATTATCTGTATTAAATCATTGTAAAATATTCGTAAAAGATTTTCACTGGACACACATACGCACTGGGGACTACAATTTCTTTAATCTGATTTATAGGTGTAGTTTAAATCTTGCAACAAAATTTTTCTCCCAATCGATTGTACACATTTATTTTCGATAACAATGCTTGGTCATCCGTAGTAGTAGTAGTCTCTTCTACTACTACTATGGATGACCATGCATTGTTCTACTTCTCTAAGTAGAATGTATGACGTCACGTTAAAGCCAAAATGGCCAATAGCCTGCAAATTAAAAACTCCTAATCTAAACATGGTAAGGCATCTAGAAAAACTCCAACTGAGGCATTTGTAAGATTACTTGAACCCACCGAGATTAAATTCTTGGTAACATTTTTTTTATATTCGCTTATTAGCTATTAATTTAGCAGCTAAATTGAAGTATTAGGTCGTATCATGAGTATACTCGTAACATCGCGGAACACAGTTGACAACGTTGTGAGAATGTCAGTCAAGTGACATTTATTAGCACCGCAGATTAACTGCGCGTAATAAGGACAAGTCACAATGGACGCACTAAAGATCGTATCAATTTAGTATTAGTTTCATTAATCCAATAAATACGGATCAGGGACAATACGAGTACGTCTTATGTCTTATCAGTGTTCTATTAATGTTTAATTTATTATCTGTTGGTACTTACTTTGATGAAGCGGGTTTAATTAAGCCGTATTAAACATGAACCATATTCAACAAATCACCTTCATTTTCGTTCTCTCATTTATTTTTTACAATTATTATAAAAATTTTTGACAATACTTATAAAATTATAAAAAAAAATAGAAATTAGCCTTCCATTCACTCAAAGAAACTATAACACACAAAGGACTTCCAAACACCCTTTAGCCGCCACCATCAAGCAGCTCCCTGTACACGTTATGATGATCACTTGTCACGTAGTTGAGGTCAACAAAAAATGCGCTTTCCGGTGTGAGGTCGCCATTCCTGCATTTTTTTGTTTACTACAAATTAGTCTTTGCTGCTGTCATACAAGATGGAGATTGATGAAAATCCCTTTCGGTATCTGCACGACATCGTATCGGAATGCTTAATCGTTTGACGGTACTTCTTTGCAAGCAGGCAAAGCAGCCATACCAGGACCTATACATAAAATCTCAATCACCCCGCCGGGAAACAAACTTAAAACCTAAAGTCTTACAAATCCACCGCGCATACCACTGCGCCACGGAAGCCGTCTTAGACCTACGTACTTACACAATTTTATGACATTCAAATTAATTTAAGATAAATTAATATAAAAACAATCTGGCAAGTCTTCGAAAAATCACCTAAGAGAAACGAAAGGTGGCACATATAAGTGATATAAATAAATTGAGTGCTCGAAAGTGCTTTTCGATTTTTTTTCACTCTTTGATAAGGGTGTGTAACCATAATAAAATAATCAGGGCTGGCGAAAAGGGTCTGAGGGAATTTAAGCTATTTGGAAATCGATTCACATGCGTACTGCGTACCGGGTTATTTTACCCGAGGTTCGATTGAAATTGTTTTCATGATTATAAAAAAAATACCTGGCTGAGTTTGTTCTGGGTTTCTTATAAGGCTAGACCCGTTTGGAACCCTCGTAATTTTAACTTTAATTTACCAGTAGGTATGCTTACTGTATTGTGATCTAACAACTACACCAACACCAAATGTACTGAAGATTTTTAATAAACGTTCTTGTTCTTATTGTTTAAATTGACAGAATGAATGACGTTTATTTTGTACTTTACCAGAATTAATGAAAATTTTCAAAAGCCTGACGAAACGTTAATGTGAGGATTATTTAGTTTTTTCTGTATTATGCCTAATATTTTTAGTGATTATTTGAAATTTTTATAATCATTTTATATTATTCATCAAAAAATCTAAAACCTTAATGCATTAAGAGTGACAAGAATTTTAAAGATTTCTTTATATTTTAACTGTAGTTATGTTGTAATTTAAATTGTAGAGCGAACTCCTAATACCCTAATAAGGAATCGAGACAATAAATTGTGCAAATCAAATAAAATGTATTTGAAACAATGATAAATAAGGATAAAATATAGAAAGAAATATATAACAGAGTCGAATTTCAACAATCGAGTAGCGTGTAGTGAATAAAACGCGTGTTCTCTCGCCTCGCGCTGTAAATTGGCTATTTGCAGCGGTCAAGATCCCGATAGCGGTGACTCCCAATTAATTGTACATACAGCCCCCCGCCCCCGACGCGCCGCGGCTCCCGCGGGAATAAGCAATGCGCCGCACGCTATTATTGTTAATGGGAGAAAGGTTATGACTGAGAATTATTATTGTATTTGTTATTTATTAAAATCAATCAATCCAATTCTTGTTGCGTTTCATATTGAGCCACAAAAGCGGAAGTCAACACTGCCGAATCATCCATCCAAATTCCTACTGTCATTTTACGATATCAAATCACAGTAAGTAGTTTGGATGGACGCTCGTGATTCTTCTCCGAAAATAATTATTGTGATTGGACTAACATTCAGCATATAGCAAATCCCGCATATTTGGATTCGGCTTTTGTATAGCTTACTGTGTCGATGCCCCTTGAGGAGTTTACGTTTTTGATGTGAAGTGTTTTCATTCTTCGTACCTTAAATTCGCAATGAGAATTATTAAGTTAAGTTCTTTCTCCGTCTTCCCAACCGTCTACCACGCACAGTGTAGACGGTCTTCAAGTCAAAACCGAATTCGTTCCACCTTCCTTCTTCGCTTACCAACAGACGTGATTGAAACCAAGTGGCCTATACGGCAGTCTAGATATTATCGTACATATGATCGACTGATTTACTTTTACAAGCAACGTTGAAGGGAAAGCGGTGAAGCGAGTGGCAGGGACGGCAATTTCCCTAAATTTGCACTCTGTAATCGGGGTGTACTTGTTGTTTGTAACAAAACTATCGGCATTCATCATTACATTAATCGTAGTGGTTTTTGTTGTGACAACCCTGACACTGGCGACATTTATTCAATAAGAAAGGACTCCTAATAGGTGATTCTCATCCTATACAATGTAAATCAAAAGTAAAATCATAACCCATCCTTCGCATTAGTGGAGTAATAAAACACAGTACAAAGTAGAGAGGCAACACTCAACAGCTCATTTGGTTTGTATCACCGCGATCAGGCGCGAGATATTTTATAGTCACTCGCGACGCCGTAAATAATAATGAAAGTGATCCGAACGCCTGACTCTGATAGAAAAGGTTTCTATACGATCTCGCCTCGTAAACGTGGTAAAGAACCTCTTCATAATGTCGCTGCTTGGTAAGCATACAGTTGGGACAAATTAACTAGTTACATGGTGCGGAAGGACGAAAGATGAAAATTGTATTATTAATTTTATTTAACTTGAGCGGTCCTTCCCTCTAAAATGCTTTTCAAAATCCAATTAGAATTCGGTTGTTTAAAGTACCGATGTATGTGTATTGAACTGTCAAGTAATTTGTAGTGAATTGAGTTCAAATTCCACTATGAGAAGCCGACAAGAAACTAAGTTTCTTGTTGGCTCTTCTAATATAATTTCTATTTTATATCATTCCTACATAAATCAGAGTTTTGTACACAGTAACAAATATGTATTAAGACAAAATTTTAAGTAAAAAAGATAATAGGTAACAGATACGCCTAAATTTATCATTCGTAATAATGAGACAAAAGTGATATTTTATACATTTCTATTGAGACAAGTCTATTGAGTATTGAAACATTGTAGCTTCCTAATATTGGTTCGTTCGAAACCTAAGGCTAGTTCGAATATTAGAAAGAGCAAGTAACAAAATATACCCAACTGAACGGTACTGTTGCTGAACTGTGAAAATAGTTTGTCTTGGGTCGCGACCCTGACAAAGGCGACAAAGATCGTTGTCAATTTTCTTCATCGCACGTCGAGGCGAATAATGCAGCTCTATTAGTCGGTATTAGCGCCTATTGACATTCCGACGTTTTCCAACATATTCATATACGCTTATGAAGTTATGGTGCCAATTGTGTATTTAAAAAGGTTTTATGTTTCACACATCATTTTGTTGCTCAAAATATGCAAATGAAACTTATTTATGCTCTATTAAATAATAAATTTAGTTATGAATACTTTTAAAATTATCAGACCCGTTAAACCTATAAACGAAGGTAGACGGAGCAAAAGCCATAACTAGTTACCATTCTACCGACAAAGACGTACAAACGATTTAACGTTCCAATACGATGTTGTGTGGAAATCGATTTCATCCTAAAATTTGCATTATCGCATACCATCCAGGTATTGCACCATTGCACTCACTAACTAACTAAAATAATCTCAAACATATATATTCCAGGCGGGATGTTACCGCTAACAAATGTAAAAAGTTCCAGGGCCGAGTGAGACGGTCAGATATAATGATGTACCGCATAATACCTTATTATCTCAGACGATTGTATAAACCATGAAAGAGATGGTTCGTACCTTAAACGGAGGCAGGCTTCCGTGTTCGTTCAATAGCATTGTAAGAAGCAGTGTACATAGAAGACAAATCGTTGCATTGGATAAAGTTGTTACAACTCTACTACTATACTTGTTACAACAGACACGAATACTGAACAGTAGAATTATTTTGTTACGATATTTTAAACAAATTACTCCATATATTTCGCTAGCACTATAGATAGAAAGTAATAAAGATGAAACAAAACTAACTCTACCTATCTACCGACTCATGAAAAAAACTGTATCTTTAGACTCAAAGTCACAGTATTTTAAAATGGCGTGGCAGGTCTGACGAATTCAAATTCAAATTCATTTATTTAGCGTTCATGTCAAATTATTGTACTAACATGCTTTACATGACATGGACCCTGGCAGGGCGTTGCTAACATAATATAAACTTACGTAATTAATACAAAAATATCATTACGGATGTCTTAGATGTGCACAGACACTAATAAAATCGTGCTAAGTCACCTTGTCGAAAAAATCGTGCTAAATTCAGCAAGTTGCCACTGTGACTGACATAATGTGAGCGTGCGCTATTCAGTGAGAGCGCAGAAGGCATAACTTCTGAATATGGGTTGGTGCTGGGGTTTATTACCTTACGATTCTATCTCTTTTCGTCTAATACCAAACTGTATTTAGAGATAGAGACGATTCCTAAACTTACAATGTCGACTTGCAAAGACATCTTTACGGATGTCTTAGGTGTACACAGACACTAATAAAATCGTGCTAAGTTCAGCAAGTTGCCACTGCGACCGCAGAATGTGAGCGCACCGTATTCAGTGCGACCGCAGAAGGAATGACTTCCCAATACGGGCTGGTGCCGGGGTTTTTATTATCTTACGAGTAATACGAGTTTTTGTCACACCAAACTAAATGTACACGTATGGGTGATGAAGTTATTAAAATAATCTATCTACATGTTTGAGAAAAAAATAGAACCGACTCAAAACGCACTAAAAAGTGAAAAATAACTCATTTAGTTGCTTTAATTTACTTAAGCATATCTATGAAGTCGGTGCCAGCCAAGTTTAAGGAACATTTATTTTATGTAGTAAAGCAGTTTGTGGGTTGTAGGTAACGTCCTTAAAGTAGAAACCTTGGCTGGCACCAACTCCTAGATATGCTTAAGTAAATTAGTGTAGTAGTGTAGTAGTGTGTAGTAACTTTTTAGTGCGTTTTGAGTCGGTTCTATTTTTTGTTAAAAAATTTTATTTCTTACTTTTTGTAACGTACTCGTACTATACTCTCATAGTATATTATACGACACTAGTAGCCAAACCACCTTGGAAGTGGGCCCATTCTAATAAAAAAAGAATTATCAAAATTGGACAACTCTGTAAAAAGTTATGCGTGGTCATACATAAAAAAAAATATATCTACGTGTCGAATTCAGAACCTCCTCCGTCTTTTTTCGTCGGTTAAAAAATATTTTGCTATACGACTTAGTGACTTATCACGAAATATCAAAAAATTGTACACTCGATTGATTTGAAATCAAGAATAATTATTGATTTTGCAATATACATTATACGCGGACGACGTCTTGCAGATAATGAAATGAAATTATGAAATTTCAATAGGTAGATTGACAACATCGCTTTTCATTTCAGTTTAACCAGTAGCTAACTAATACATAAAGCGTTAATTAACTCAGACATTAATGTATTTATCTGTGAGTATGAACCAACTAAGATCATCATCAGTGGTAATAACCGTGAAATCAAAGGAAATTAACTATTACCTCCCCTCCCCTTTAAGAACTAGTTGAACAAGGGTTCAACTAGTTCTTAGAGACATCATAAACTGTGGAAAACTAACCAGTTATAGGATTATGTTATCATTAATGTTTATATGCAATAGTGTTTTAAGTATCTACGAGTATAAGTAGCAGATAGCTCACATATGCGACTGTAAGGGCGCAATCCTACTACGTCGTGACGATTAATTATTTACCGTTAAAGAACAGTCGTCTCCGTCGCATTATAACGACGATTTTTCGTACATTGTGACGTCGTTGAAATTTATATCATTGAACGACAAATAGATACGACACGATTTGCCGTTTTGAATAATTATAACGATCTATGATCGACTTGGAATGTCGTGCTAACTCATCACAAACGAAACTAAAGCAAAAATGTCGTGGACGACAGTTATTCGTGCCGTCCTATAAGTGAACGCCTCTATACAATAAGTCACAAATTCAAATTGCAGTACAAACTGTCGTCATGACATTGTAAGAACGCACCCTAATAGGAATATTCAATGCATCGCCGCAATGGATTATGAGAGCATTCGTGTCCAGTCCTAGGCCGAGCTATAAAAATATTGAGTTTTATTTTTTATAATACAATCTAACTAGTAAACCGAAGTTAGGAAGATAAAGGTATCTTCGTACTTGCACCAAGTTCTGCTTTGCTTTCTTCCAAGACATTTTATGCAGTAGCCCGGAGTCAGTGGAATAACATTTTCGATGCATATGTCGTCATCCTCGGTCATAATCATGAACATCATCATTGACTTGAGTGGTTTACACTCCAAGTCTTCACCTATTAATGGAAAGTACAGCCCTGTAAATTACGAACCATTAAACATAGTATTACCTACCTTCACTACATAACAGCTGGTCAAAGCACAAATGCATCGACTAAAAAAAGACATTCAAATTAAAACAAGGGCCGTAGAAAACGTAAAAAAGACATCCAATCATCCAATCAGTATCAGAAATCAGAAAAATGTTTACGTAAAGACATTCACAGTTGTTTTCGGACATAAAGATTGGAGATCTCATTATGCATGATCCACTTTGTATGAAACCCGTTCACCTACTTATATTTCACTTACTGCCTCACAGCCGCCAGATAAAATGTTGTTTACCTGAGAACAGAAATAATGGTAATCGAAAAAAAGAGAATAATGTATGAAAAGTGCTTCGCTTCGCTCAGTTTTAATGTACCACAGTTATTAAAGGTAGGTATATTTTGTACTGTGGACAATGGGAAGTTGGTACCAGATGTACGGAACCTACCTCGGAAAGCATGTTAAGCCGTCTGTCTATATCATTATCATTAAAAGCTGATAGTGATCATCACGCAATGACTTTATAAACAATAATTGTTTATAAGGCAATCTGCTTTACATATTTCTGGACATAAGACAGGATAACTTGGATAATCATTAATTAAGTAAAGGCGGAAGCTTGTATGTTTCTTAC
This sequence comes from Mycalesis mineus, assembly GCA_034621355.1. Classification (NCBI taxonomy): domain Eukaryota; kingdom Metazoa; phylum Arthropoda; class Insecta; order Lepidoptera; family Nymphalidae; genus Mycalesis; species Mycalesis mineus. The sequence continues at coordinate 13,801,859 of CM067891.1, read as the reverse complement.
ACTTTCACGCAAAACCTACAGAATGGATTTAGGTGAAACTTCACAATAATACAGCTAACATATCAGAATAACACATAGGCCAATTTTATCCTGAAATTCCCACGACAATAACAACTACGCGGGTGAAACCACGGGCGTCCCTGTAGTAAACTATAAGGATATACGCGTTGAATTAGGATCCCTAAAAGGTCGTCTAAAAAGTGCTTGCAGCTTAACGTTAATGAATTTGAGTGCAATGGTGCAGCGTTATGAGTGTTAGCTCCATATCCCTTCCCACAAGACCTTACCCTATAGTGAACCATTAAAATAGGCTGATAATAGTGCTGATGATTAACTTTTGTAAATTCCAAAAATCTGCGAACAGTCAGTGATCATAATCTGTATCAGTAATTTCAAAGAAACCGGTTACATTTCATTCCTTAAAGAAAATCCCTAAAGGCGCAAGAACGTTGTTCCCGGAGCACTTTCGAGATATTCCGAGATGAAATTCCGAAATTAAAGCTCGCCAGCTGCACGGGTGGAGCAAATATTCGAAAATTTCAACAAGATTAATATTTTTGCACGTAGAGGCAGAGCGGTGCCAAATTGATATTAATTAAATGACTTTAAAATTTATTAGCGGAGGGTTTTCTTTCAATTCTTAACGAGAATGCTAAATAAGGGTTACAAATCTTCCATGCTTCGAAATATTTAGTGATTTTGTATTATTGTCACAATTTTCAATAACGTTGGAACAAAAACTTTTTTTTAATTCCGGTCTTCGAAACGTCCAAGTGCAGATTTTATAAATATGAATGATTAAACGATAAATTTTCTTAATAAAGTCTACTCCTGATTATTATTATCTACCTCTGTGCCAAATTTTTCCGCTATTCTGCAGTCACGTGTAAATTGTCAAATGTGGTATTAGACTAAGCTTTTTTAAAATATGAATTTTCAAAAAAAGCTAATAAAGACATACTTTCACTATTGAATGACAATCAATAATAATCAAAAAGTTATTTGAATTTTTAATATTAAACGCATCATAATCGCTCAAGCACGTAAACAAATTGATTTCTTATAATGCCTTCAATGAATACCACATTACAGTTTCCCTTTCACTATTCTATGATCTATTCAGTCATGATTTGAATAGAAAATTTAAGAGTTAGTATTATTTTGCCAGTATTCAAAATATCCAGTGGACACTTATCGGACGTTTACAGCTCAATTATTTTGAATAGAACATTGAAGCGGGTCGTCGTTGACAGCGTGGAAGAGTGTGAACGTTGGCAATGCAAATTACTTGTACATTTTTTCTTATACTTTTTCCTACTCATTGACCAGCTTGACTGCGATCTTACATGCTGTTAATGACATTGGTCTAGCGGTCTAGCTACAGATAATTAGATCTAGGGTTCTGGTTCCAAGTAAAACTAGTTATACAATTACATTTTTCTTTTTAGAAAAATCTCTAACAGTCTGAAGTTAGAAGTTGAAGTGTTTCGGTGCACGCACGCTTACACGTCTTTAAGAGCAAGTAAAGCCTACGATCATGCATCTTTCTCTTGTATACCAAAACACGAAAGATATGTGGTGTAGAAAAAGACATCCGGTTGCAATAACGCGCAATCAAAAATAACACTACATTCCAATTTTGCCTATATTTATTTGGGGCGACGACATAATTTCTCTTACATTTCTCATTTCTTCGTGCTCATCTTAGGCATATTGATGTAAGTGTCTTTCACATCAGACTGTGAATGGTAGGACTAGTGAATTCAACTAAGTTTGCGTACATAGTTTTCGTAGATAGCTAGTTTTAGATGATCGCGATGACCCAAGTTTATATCACAATGCATTGGAATATAATGTTCAAAAGACTTTAGATCGTGTTAAACTCAATAGTTCCAATAAGTAACAGACCGTACACCATTCGTGATGAGATAGGAAAAGTTTAACCAAACTATCATACCGCAGGGGCGATGACTGGTCCTTTTCTACAAAACTTCCTTTATGTTTTCTTATTAGCTACTTGCAGTGAGGTCCCATATAAATTGGCAATGTTTTTTAAACTAGTTAGAACACATATTTTCTATAAATAAATTGTCCGAGATTCCGGTGAATAAGGTATGTTAAGGCTAGATCTAGTTTACATAGCACTGAAAGGTATACTTTAAAAATGATTTCCAATTCCACTATACGGGGTAATTCAAGAAAGTCATCCTCCAAAGCGTTACCCCGCGATCCGTTGCCGGTCAAGGCGGAAGAGGCAGCCGCATGCCGCTTTAACGTAGATATCAGTCACACCTGCGCCTAGAGTGAGTAACCTGATTTATAAGTTATACTAATTTATTTTAAGCGTAATTGGTCTATTATTTCTTAAATCAGAGGTTGCTTGGAAGAAATCGCTATTAAGCGACCTTTTGTGCCAGCTCTAATTATTGTATTACTTTCGTCGCTGTTCTATGTGTTTCTTCTTTCTGGCGTACAAATAAAGAATAAATAAATAAATATTATTCTTTATCTTACACAAACATACACAGTCTACATAGAAACAGAATAATGCATACCGGTAACAGTACCACGTCCCCTAACGAGCACCAAGCACTGTTAATGCTAAAAAAAGCCTATCTAAACGGCTTCCCCCTTTTCAGCTGCTTAATGCGCAGCATTTCATAACTTCTCTTATATCATAATCATGAAGCATCATTATCATATCAATGGTACTGCACATCATTCTAGGAGTTGGTATTTTATTTCCGATAAAATAAATCATTCATCTCAACTTTCACAAGCAATACAATATATTATTATTTGCTTCGGAATAATGTGAAACTGACGTATGTACGCTTATTCTTCTTAGATTGAGAGCAAGCAGGAGCCAGAGCTTCGTCATTACGTAAAAGCTGAAATATATGGTATGGTTTTTAGGGTACACACTCCTATCTATTCAAGGGATTTTATAGAGAAGTTCGCTAGTTGCCAAACAGCTTAGTAGATTAATGGCTAAACTAACCAGATATCATTATTAAGTATAATCTCTAACGCAGTTTTTTGAAGGATTGTTCGAAGCTAAGTTAATTTAAGTATGCCGAAAAATAATTTAAAAAAAGATGCTAACTTGGACTATCTGGGCCATTGAAACCTTTTTTTAACGATCACAAGTTGGCCCTGGACTGCTATCACACCTGATGTTAAGTGATGATGCAATCCAAGATGGAAGCGGACTAACTTGTTAGGAGTCGGATGACATCCACACCCCTTTCGGTTTCTATACTTTCCAACGCCACCACCGACTATACTTAGCTATGATAAGAGTATGACAGGATATCCTGAGTACGCACGAATACGACGCGACGACCGCGATCAAAACAACGTCAGTAGGGACGGGACGTAATTGGCACCTGTGTCATTTCGCGTAGCATTGCGTCGCGTTTGTCGTTCACGCAGAACACACTCAAAGCGTTCAACTTTTATACAATGACAAAGGTCTGCCATCCACTCCCTCTTAGTCCAGAAACATAGTTCGTGTATTTTATTCACTAATAAATTAAGCAAAGAAAATATATATTGGATTGGAGCCAGAAAAGGAGAAAATCGATGGCCGCTCAACGCAGCGCTTGGCTTACGCGGTGCTTTTGTTACTTATAACAAATAGGTTTTTGCTCTCCCGGCTCTGTGTGTTACAATGACCTCAATACATTAGGATTTGTCTGCGGAGATCGGACGTTTGTAAAGTAATCTTTCTGCTTTATCACAGTATCACAGTGAGTGATAACATTTTTTACGTTACATAAATGATGATCGCACGTCTCTATGTAGTTAGGTATTATATTTTTAGTGATTTTTTTGAGAAATCTTAAAATTTATGAAATGATTTTTAAATATAAATAATTATCATTTAAATTGTGTGTGACCAGTATAGACAATGTTAGAAGTGAGTACGAAAATATTCCAACAGGCAGGCCTCGAATCCACGACCTCTTGGTGCAGAGTCCGGCTTATTTACCGTACAGCTATAATTTACGATTAATATTATGTATTTCTGCATATACTAAACTCATTTGCACATTAACCTAAAAAAAGAGGATATTTATTCGACCCTTATTCGTACGTATGTATGCTCGTGTATTTTAACTTTAAAATTTTAACATGGACGTGTACTTTAAATAACTTTTCTTAATCTCAAGGTCTGAAATTAAGAAATAGTTAAATACTACGAGTATTTTGCTAAGATTTTGTTAAGATTTCAAAGAGAAAGGAGTTTTTCGGCAAAATTAAGTTCCTACGGAACGTTGGATATGTGATAGTTCAACTCGCACTTGCCCTGTTTTTATTCTCAGGCGTAGGTGTCGAAGCGCAGTAAACGTAGTGGGTGTTGTGAACACTTGGCAGTCGGCGACTGAAAGCCGCAATGCGATAGTCACATTCAACTTTGTTCAACAGACTTATATTGTCTCGCTTTGACTTCCATTTACCATACTTCTTTTTTCCTAATGTCACGACTACCTTGTTTGTGTAGTGGTTAGCCTATGTGGCTTCGATTATGAGGTCCCGACTTCGAATCCTGGGTCGCGTTGTGGAATAATGTTTAAGTTTTTCATTTTATTCTAAGAAATATTCAGTACACTTTAAGCTCGTACTTCGAAGTTTGTACTGATATACCCCTGCCTTGTACTGATAGTCCCAATCACTGTCATCAATACCTGACAGTGATCGTTAGTGAATTAAACATTATCATCCTAAGCTCGCCAGCCCGCATAGGAGCAATGTGATGGATCTACACTACATCACCTCTACTACAAGGTGGGAGACCTAACCATGTAGTAAGCCGTTAATCGGCTGCAGGTATAGCTATATGTAATAGTCTAGGTAATTAAAACAAACGATCCTTTAACTATGACTCAGTCGAGAATACAACCTAGAACTTACGAAATCAACAATCGCTTCACTATCGAGGTTACAAACTCCTACGTGTCGAAGATCTACGAGGGTTCATTGAACTTTGAACACTTAATACCATCTTAATACCGATCACTTGTAAGTCTGCTTACGCGATTAACTTAACTTCTTATATAAATACTTGCTGGCTTCTTAAAACTAACTGAAGTCTATATCGCCTACTCAATATTATGGCTAAATTTATAAATATGCAAAAATACGCTAAACGACTTAAATTAAGGAAAAGAAAATCGTTATTACTTTATTTAATTGTATGCTCGGTGGATTCATAAAACGGAGGTTTAGGTTCGATGCCCGTTTAGGACAATTGAGATTATCTTAATTAGCCAACTTTCATCTTAGATTGCATCATCACTCACCATCTAGTGTGATTGCAGTCAAGGGCTGACCTAACTATTACTTACCAGGCACGATTATAGTCAAGCACAAGCCGTTAAAGTTTCACCTTCAACTAGTGGACGCCCGGAAAGACAGACAGTTACATAAACAAAATAAAGCAAGACAAATAAAATCGTGTAAAAGATTAATATTTTTTTAAAACGGGTTATCTTTTAAAAAAAATCTCCCCCTTTTGCTATAAATTTCAATAAAGCAGGCACTGGTACGAGCAGATAAACGATAGAGACCGCCTTACGGGGTCATCAGCCCCCGTATATCACGCGAGATGAAAAATACAGCCTTTAAAAGCGACAGTGTTCCCATCTCTTGCACTGTGACCAATCTGTGCATTCATTACTCTGTGGGTTTCCTTTTTTTGTTTCAGCATGCACAAGGAAGATGTTGAAAAACATGCAAGATGTGTATTAACAGTTCAATATGTAGTTATAAGGTTAATCTGTACAAACACATACAATTGAAGTGTCTGTTTATAATTTTTACTGAAAAGAGAAAAACAAGAATCACTATATCTATATAAAATTCTAAATACTTTATGGAGGCGGAGACAAACGTAGTTTTGGTAGATGTTTCTTTCGCCGCAGAAAATAAAGTATTTTGTCCCCGCTTACATCTCCATAAAGTATTTAGAATTTTATATAGATATAGTGATCCTTGTATTTCTCTTCTCAGTTCATAACTTCTATGCTGTCGGGTTTTTTGTTTTTATAATAATAATTTTATAAATTTAGTGCTCTTCTTTAATGCATAACTATGAAGGTATATACAATACTTACATCAAAAAATTAAATTAGATTATTTCTGTGTGTCCGTCTGTTTGTTCTGGATAATCTCTAAAACTACTCGTCGGATCGTACTAAATTATTTTTGTATATTAGCTAGAGTCATGACGAGTGATATAGGCTAATTTGTGGTTTACTATAAAAAGGCATTTGAGTGAAGTGCTGTAAGATGCTGGGTGTTTAGCTCTGTAGTTTTTAAATAATAAGATGATGATATTAAAAAACAATTACCTGGCTGAGTTTGGGTGGGCTCTTCTCTAATCAAGGCGCGTTTGATTTTTCGACCTTAATAATTACCATTAGTTTTACATAATCTAAAAATTACACATTGACGATTCAAAATAAGCGTAAAGATTTCACTGTATAAAGATATTTTGACTTTTTGTATCCCAATATTCTCGCGGGATCAGGCACTACGCGAGTGAAATCGCAGTCATCCGATAGAGTTAATATATTCTAAAATTCTCATGATAATTTGATCAGGTTAATTGCTGGCTCTTTGACATCGTCAGAATTAACAATCAATATATTTCAATAACAAATTCCAATAGATCTAATAAATACTAGACACAGCGTCAGATATTCGACGCGCCAACTGTACGGGTTGAACCTAACCCGTAAATCAAACGGCAGATGATAAATATTGCCTTTTGAACGAAGGTGAACCGAACACTTGCATATTGAACGCTGTGACTAATCCGAGCATTCATTACACTCTGTTGCTTGTCTTTGCCTATTTGTCTTGCGGGTGGGAAGATGAGAAACGTAAAGCTATCTTTTATACTTAGAGTAGTTAGAGCTTAGTGTTATGTACAGCTCTCATTACGAACTAACTAATAAATCTCCTAGTATGAGGTTAGGTAATCTTGATTTACATTTAATGCTGAGTTAAATTTAATAAGGCTAACATTCATGTTAGTAACAATTAACTAATTAATTATAATATTTGTACTTTACTTTCTAAATCTAGCTATTATTTGCCGCCAGATTGGCACAGGGGGTAGGTAGTGACCCTGCTGTTGCGTCCTAGGCTGTGGGTTCGATTCCTACATCTGAAAAATGTTTGTGTGATGAGCATAGATTCATCAGTTATCATATTACCCATAACACAAGCTACCTACGCTTACTGTAGAGCTATATAGCGATATGTGTATTGTCCTATAACTTTTTTTTTCTATCGACTATTCTCCAACTTCAATAAAAGCTCATTGTATATTGCACTTAAACTATTAACTATTCCCGTCGATTCAACAATTTTCTATATTGTCTAATTTTCTAGAATTTAAATAAGATGAACAGAACAAAATAAAGATTCTTAAGAAATATAAGTACACAGACTTTCTAATTGCGTATACTTTTTCACTGCCTTTGCTAGAGAGTTTTGAGGTAAAAAAATGCTTCCAGAAAAGTTCGAAAAAAAAACCCCAACTAAGACAACAGCGGCATGCAAAGGATTGTACGAAGAATGAGTCGGATCCGCGTAACGTGCAAAAGAAATGCAAATACTTAAGCCCCAGGGTTGGCTGCAGCTCCGGCTTGCATACAAAAACTTTCTCTTTAAAAGAAAAATGCTGGCGCTCCTTATACGGCAACCCGTCTCGGATGATACTGTGAACTTGTCCGGGGTTTCGCCAAACGTAATAAAGTATCGTAATTTATCCGGCACTCTTTATGCCTTTAGTATAAATAATTATTGATTCGATTCAATACAAACGTAATGAAAGGTAATGTTTTATTTATTTATTTATTTACAATGGGTATGCTTCTTCGGTCTTTCTTTATTGTTAGTAGGTTATCATTATTGTCAGCATATTTACGCCCTACTATAATGCTAGACCTCCCTCCTTACAGGAGAGTAGCTAGTTATCGTTAAAGAATTATGATGTTTGAATATTTAACAACAACTAGCTATCATAAATGTAGGCAACACCGCTACCTTCCCATCCCCGTGATTAGAATTATTACTCAAAACGTATTGCTTACATCGTACGAATACTTACGTTTTGCTTTATACTCGCACAAGCAGTCGCCCGCGACTTCGTCCGTGTGAAAACCTCTTAAGTACCTTTCTAATTTTAAAAACAGGCTTTCATATAAAAATGCTCATTCCCCGCTCCCCCTCTCAATTTAATTTCTTTATAGTTTCCCATGAAGCAATATCCTCCGTCCAGCCCCGTGTACTAAAGAATTTTTGTTCGGCATTGTACGATATTAAAGTACATTAACATTAACAATATATATTTATGGCCAGCTGATATTATGTGTACCTTAATATTAAATAGTCTATTACACTCTTCAGTCTAGCTTTCAAAATAAACAAAAATAATTTTACAATCCGACACGCAGATCTAGAGTTAGCCCGTTTAAACAAACGAACAAACTTCCGCTTTATATTAATAGTATAGATATACTCGTATAGCTAAGGCAGCACACGCGCACGCGCGTCATAAAGTGTGATAACTCGGCTAATATATATAATACAAATATAAAATATAGCCTATGACGCTCCCCGATAGTGTAGCATTCTACTGATGAAAGAATTTTTAAAATCGGATCAGTAGTTCCGAAGATTAGCCCTAATAGATGCCCCATTTACAAACTTACAAACTTTAACTCTTTATCATATTAGTTTAGATATAGATGAAGGTTTGCGGAGATTTGGATTAAATAAAGATATACATTAAATAATTGTTATTTTTTAAATACCTTTTAAAGTAAAGTAAATCAATGCTCAGTGATTCAATTCAAATATTATTTAAATTAATACAAAAAGCCTCAAAACAAGAACGTTCGACAAAAGTGCACAACTATAAAGAAATAGTAAAGATAAAAAGCTAGTAAAAGCTACGCGTTTTATTTTTGCTAGTTCTTTATATTTTCCCCTCATATTTGAACTAATCTAAAGAAATAGTCGTCATAAAAGTCCTGTTTTTCATCTCACCTCAAGTAACATATCTTTAATACAATTCGTCTTTAAGCCGACAGTAAACACACTCTTGAACATATAACATATATAAATTTATCACAGTTGGTAAAGTTTGTATCTTTCCTCAAAGGCATTCCTAGTTCTCACCAAGTCGTCTTGTCGGAACCTCAGGGAAACAAAATGCTCACGTTACACAGGCGAGCATTTGTCTCAAGTCCCCCCAAGTGCGAAAGAGGTGCGCCGCGCTACGTCGCTACGTCGTGCCCTGACAAGTGTTGAGATGTTCCCCCGTCTCCCTCGCCGTATTGCATGCAATTTGTCACAACACCCAATGTCAAACGAAATGCAACAACCCAGTTTGACAATTCATCATTAGGTCTACATTATAATATAAATAAAAAAAACCGGCCAAGTGTGAGTCGGACTCGCGCACCGAGGGTTGCGTAAATTTTAAGGTTTTCGGAATTATTTTTAAACATTGCTTCATACGAAATTTCATGATTCTAGGACTAGCTGCGAGTAGTAGCGAGTTAAATATGTGGAACATATTTAACTCGCTCGAGTACATAGAAACTGAAACTTCTATGTCATCACAATCAAAACATATAGCAGCTTTTGTTACAGCTCAAAGGTATTATAGAGCCAAGTATTTGATATGAATTTCGTTCATGAGAAAAAGGGGTAAGTGTAAATTATTAAAAATATTATTATTACATGATGTAACTAAAAATTTAAAGATTTCGTAATTTTTCCATTATCTTTGCTATATGACGTTGCTTCGTACCAAATTTCAAGATTCTAAGTTTACGGGAATTACCCGTTAGGTTTTGATTTACTTGACTGTGTCGAAAATTGGGGAAATTTTTGGCATAAACGGCTGTAACGTTTGATTGATTTGATCTAAGGGACAGCAGACTTGAGTATATAATGTAAATTTCAACTTGATACTTCTACGCGTTCCTGAGAAAAAGGGTCCTGACAGACAGACGGACGGGCAACGAAGTGATTCCAATATTTCCTTTTTAGGTACGGAACCCTAAAAAATTGCTTTTATTTTAATTTTAACTGCGAAATTTGGAAGCTTAAAAATTAGTACCTGATGTAGTTCGACTAGGTACCTAGATTAAAATTAAATATATCGACTTACTTTTCGGCGATAGTAAAATAACTTGGTATCACTTCTTATATATATTATGTGGCATCACGAATAATTGTAATATATTAATAATTTATAAAAAAAAGCTTTGATTATAAAACTAGAGGAAGTAAAGTAAGTTGCTTCTATTATTACTTTAGTAGCGTCTGTTTATAACAATAGCAATTTATGCTTCTGTTTCTGAATTCTGGGTGAAAAACCTACATAAAAATAGCGTGATAATATACTATATCGTCACTTACCATCAGCTGAAATCGCATTTCTCTATCTTGTCATCGAATATACGAATACGAACGTTAGATTTTCTAATGATGATGTCTCTAACTATTTAGTTGGTCGCACATTCATCAGACCTTGACTCTACATGACAAGTAGACGTGGTTGGCGACGTTATTTTTTTGTGCATGTCAGGTTTGCGCTTAACGACTATCACGCCTGAGGGCAAACACTGATGAGGTGTAGGCTGGAGAGCTCCCTCCTTGAAGGCACCTACTCAAATTATATGCGGCGGGAAAACAAAGAAAAAACGTGGTCTCATTTATTTGTTGTATAAAAGATGATGAGATGTTGACAACAATTTATTGTATTTTGCTAATAATATATCTATACGAATTAGAACTTTAAGCTTATCACAAAATAAATGATTGTACGAGTATACCGAACGTTTTTATAGAATACGTAAATCCTTAATTTTAAACTATTAACTCCAACAACGGACTCTACAGTTTTCAATTACGGACGGAGGATAACTTTATTGGTAAGTCTAGCAATTTGTTCAGCCTAAGTCCGTAGTCTTGATTTTTTTATTTTTTTATTTACTACAAGTTAGCCATTGACTGCAATCGGCGATTGACGACGACGATAAGTGATGATGCAATATAAGATGGGAGTCAAAGTGATGATTCCCGATTCTTTGACGTCCAAACAAGGGTGCTGGCGGCTCGGCTGGGTTTTAGTGGGTATTCTGACTATTACAGCAAGCGAGTCCCACACACCCGGACGGAGACTGCGCAGCTCTGCATGCGCAGCCTCCGACCGGGATGCGTAAATTCATTTCCCAGCGTCAAAAAAAAGGATAATATCCACGTAGTAAGTAGGCTAATATCTTCGGATTCTAAACGTACCGGAACGCTAATTCGCTTAGCTGTACGTCATCGTCGGTAGGCTGGTAACTTGCCGCGACCGTAGCCTCCCACCTGTCAGACGCGGACCAATTCAGAAAATCTCAATGGGCCCTGCCTGGAATCGAACTCAGGACCCTTGTCTTAAAAATCCACCATGCATACAACTGCGCCACGGCGGTCGTCGAAATTAAATCTTTGGATTATAGAACAGAAAAGCCCTAGCTAGAGTTTTATTTCTGTGCTATAAATGGTTTGGATATTGGACAAGGAAATTTTCTATGATTAAAACGATAAAATGTAAAAACATGCTTATACAAAAAAACACAGCTATCCTTCCTACCGATGCCGATTTCTTATTGGACTGGACTGCGCGAGATTTTAGTACATTGAAACTTTTCAATTATTTGGAAGGTTCCATTCGAGTGGGGTCAATAGCTTTCGGGCGCCGACAAATCCAATAAAGTACCTTGCCTCGAAAAAATTTATGTTATTGACCGGATTATATTTACTGATGTGCGAGAGCTTGGAACTTATGCTAGGCCAGAATAGAGTGAGCTGCGGATTTCAAAGGAAGCCGTTTCTATTGGCCTTTGCGATGCTGGCGGAGAGGGGAGAGAAAGGTCAAGGAAAGTGGGACGGTTATTGATTGTTCCACCGAACACCTTTTCCGATGCGTCAGCGATCAGTACCCTTATAGGGGTTCTGTTCTACATATTACGCGTTAAACGGTTCCGAATGCCTGTCATCGTCCTTATGATTTATGCCGTGTACTCCACACGTGGAGCGAACGAGATCGCACCGTCAATATTTGTACGAATCCCGTTACGATGAATTTATGTGTTTTGTAAACATGATAAAATGTGTCATTGTATTTATTTATGTACCTACTAAAATACTTGTTCGCTTATACAGTAGCTAAGCTTTGCGACAACGAAACAAACTATATTGGATACTCACACTGAATTGGGCTATGAAATAATTACCAGTTCTTTTCATATGAAATTAATAATTCTCAATAGTAGATTTGGAGATTTTGGAGTTTAACTCCGGGGTCCAGGTGAGTAGAGAAAGAGATAGTAAACTGCCGCTCCCGATCATTATCAATTCGCGAGCCGAGATATTTCTTTATTAATATTTCTTACAATTGTTATTTACAATTCAATTCATTTAAATTCAACTTAAGATGAGAAAGAATTTATGGTTTCGACATCTGATAATATACGACATACCCAAATAAATACGCATCTTGAAGTAAAAGTTAAAAGCGCTCAAACCCATACAGTAAACAACACAATATGCACAATTGATCACCAAGCAATAAAGAAAAGCAAGTGTCAGTTACACATTCATATAGACATAACACAGAAATAAAACGACTCATAAATTGCAGCTGTCTGTCTGTTTGGCGATCGCGCTCGGGACATTTTTGCTTCGGACAATGCTGGATCCATTTTTAATTAAATGCCACGGGTATAGATGAAATGGCAGTTGTCATTTTTTTCTTTTTTGATGTAACTACCTTCTGATAGTTTGCTGTTAATTGCTTTTTTTCTTATTTTATTTTAGTTCATATATTTGGTCTAATAAAGGTCTAATGTACGTTATCATCATTATCAGTCTTAGTAAGATTACAGGGCCCACTATGTCCCCAATTATTGTTCCTTCCAGATTAAGGAATATAGATCTCCGACTTTACAAACGTAATTCCTGATGGACTGGATTTATTACAATATAATCATTAATTAGTTGGATAACTTTTTACCGACGAAAAAGCGGAGGAGATTCTCAAGTCGACCGAAGATTCAAAAAATATATACGAGTATTTTTTTAAAATAATAAGCATCATTTTTGACGGCCTCCGCTGGCCAGTGGTATACATGTATATTATAATTAAGATAGTTCAACGAGATTAAAATATGATTATATGATGCCGTGCTTTCAGTTGTAAAAATCCCATTCCTGTGAGATAATAAGAAAATAATTAGTTTGTGTACTGGGCTACAATTATAATTATCTTTGTGCATAATTTCATCCTTATACATTTAGCCATTCTATAGTCGTAAAAGATGTAACTAACCCGACTTTATAACATCTGATCTCTGTACTCGACTCGGAGAAACTTAAGTTTCACCCAGATGAAACATGATCTAGGAAAATCTGCACTAAATTAACTTTACGAGCAATGAAATTATTACTTCTCGGGCAGCTACCGAGATTAGAAACAGTATTACGCAGGCTAGTGGGAACGGGTTCAACGTTAATTGATGTCAACAGACGAACCGACTTGGCGCCAACCATCCCGACAAAACATGGCATAAGCTTGCAATAAACGTACCAATCTGATTCGCCAACATTCACATAATTGAAATCCGACATTGGTAGGACAATTTCAATGAATTATTTGGTCGGATGATCGGATTCATTAGCTCCCTCTCAATTAACGTGATTTTAAGAGTTTAATCCGTAATGATTTTCATATATTATGTACGAATATATCTCTGAGGACATGGGAATATAACGTATATTAAATTAAGTTTTACATTTATCCTGCGCAACTATAATAAGAATGTCAATTTTTATGAAATGCATTTCAACGAATATATGAATATGTTTGAATAAATCATGATTACAGTATTTAAAAGGAGAAGTTATTAATTTTCCTTCAACTTGTCCCTCCTTATTGAGTGAGTAATCATTCTCGAGTTAAAGAACCATTCGTAAAAACACTAATATTGAATCTAATTAAGTTTAAAATAGTGTTTAGCATAGCGGCTATCACTTACACTATTGAACTAGATACATTATGTGCCAAAACATCGATTAATAAATACAAGGTTCCCTGTTGCTGAACGTGTAATTCCAACTATGTCGGATAGTATAACAACAGTCAAACATTTTTAATTTTATAACCACTAAAAAATAGATGTAAATGTCTCACACGATTTGCGTTTCCTTTCATCAAAGCGGACGGTTCCGGGCGTGTGGTTTATAGTTTGTACGCAAAGCCGGTGTAAATCACACCGTCCCTTTGATCGCCTCCCCAAAGCTCATATCCCCTAAGGGCCAGCCTTTTCTACTTTCACGCATTTGAAGTTTCGGAAGGTATGCCCGAAATGTTTTGTCCGAATTTGCGCCCAGATTTCGAATAACATTTATTTTGAGGTAAATGTATACGTACATATATGGATCTGTGGTTACGTACGTAGCTTCGGCAAATTTTTAACCAACTTCAACAATTGTAATGTTTTAAAATGTCAATGTCATTATGTAATTGTGTATATATTTTTATTTCATAATATTTGAAACTATTTAGGCATCCATTTAAAACATATTTAACATACTCGTATCTGCTCATATGACCTTACTAGTGTACGCCGCGGTCTCAGCCGCGAAGTTCTCGTTCCCGTGGGAATTTTGGGATAAAATGTGGCATATGTGTTATTCTGATATATAAGCTATATTATTGTAAAGTTTCATCAAAATCTATTCAGTTGTTTTTGTCCATCCATCCATACATATAAACTTTCGCCTTTATAATATTTGTGACAATGCCCTCGATCATTTGGTTTACTGATTTTATACAAATAAAATGTATATGTAGCATCGTGCATTTCAGGAACATAAAATATTTTATATCAGATATTGACCAAATACAAGATCGCTTTAAATATAATCAGATAGATTAGCTCAAAAATTCGAAATGTATTCCTTTCAAGGAGGCGTAATTTAGAAACATTTTACAAACGTCTTGTGTAAGACAAACCACAACCCTGATTACGTGGCAGAATAGAACAGAATCACACTTCTAATATTATAAAAGCGAATGTTTGTGAGTGTCCATGTTTGTTACTTCTTCAAGGTGCAACTATAAACCTCATCTGGCTGAAATTTAGAAGGGAGATAGATTATACCCTAGATTAAAGGATAGGCTAACTTTTATTCGGGAATTACGCGGGTGAAACCGCAGGCTTAAGCTAGTGTTGAGATCTAGGAATCGAAATCTATAAAGCAATGGTGTTTCAATTTACCAACATCGGAAAGGTCATTGTAGGTGTTGCGCTATTACCGCCATTGGTATTCCGTTCGGGCTGTGATGATTATTCCAATGAGCTGAT
Organism: Mycalesis mineus; assembly: GCA_034621355.1. Classification (NCBI taxonomy): domain Eukaryota; kingdom Metazoa; phylum Arthropoda; class Insecta; order Lepidoptera; family Nymphalidae; genus Mycalesis; species Mycalesis mineus. The sequence goes on along the minus strand of CM067891.1, from coordinate 13,786,413 downwards.
AAATTGGCCGTATTATGGTCCAGTTGACGCAACGTACACTATCACGACCACTATTAGACCCTAAATGGTACATTGTTATCATTATCAATATTAAAATAATTTGACTCGGCTCCGGGCGATGGTTTAACTGTGTTACTGATCACGTACTATGTGAATTGACGAATTTCGACATGAGATGCTATAATTTGCACATTGATTGTATGAACTCATGGGTGTGTCTCTCTTTAATATACTTTAAGATGTTCAATGCAAGTTTTGAGACGCAATTCATATTACAATATCAACCTAAGTCCACCAATTTGAACAACGCGCTTCATATCCCCACTCCTACTAGGAGAGAGACTAGGCCCTTTAGTTAGACGTAGGCCGTTAATAAAAATTGCAAATAATTATTGTATTCCAAGGAGGCTTTAAGGATTGAAGCAGCAGCCAGAAGCCGCTTTCACGTATGCTCTATGAGTGATTAAGTAGTTTCTATTATAATAAGCCCAGGAAACAAGCTCTACATTTACTATTGCAACTAATATCTAATCTCTACTATTATAAGTAACATACTTGAATTAAACAGAAGGAAATGTTTATTTATCTACAGCTATGAAAAACTAATTATGACCAATAGAATCTTCGAGAAGAACCAAAACAGCAGTAGAAACATTAAAGTTACTAAAAACTGATTAAAAATCTCACAACTCAATATCGCCATAATACAAAAATATTATATATGCACTCATGTATTATATTTTAATACTTATCGCCCAACTTACTATCAAAACACTACTTTCAAGCATAGTACGATAGCAATACAATAACAAACATGGTTAGACGAAACAGAAGGAAAGGTAAATCTGAAGTTATCGCAAACAATCGCTAACTACAAGTAGTGGAAGCTCTAGCAGGAATCACTGCATTGTCTGCAAATCATTCGCCGTGGGGAACTTGCAACGGACATCATACCAGCTGCCATATTATTCTGTGATCTCACAACGTTGCTTACTACGTTGAAATCGCAACTAGCGAAATGTGAGGATTTTAACATGGCACATTTAATATATAAGCGAAAAAACGTCTTGGTACTTGAATTTTTCATGTCCTGTCATCTTGATCATTTTTATTTTTGAGATTTGAGAGATACTCTTTTTATATATATTTTTTATAAAAATACAGCATTAGTTATTAGATTGTATCATGTTCTGATGTTGAAATACTTAATGACGTAACCACAATCTAAGTTTGAGGAACAATCTTTGAATTGAAAACTTAACTTAGTTGATAGTTTATCGATGACAGTTTATGGAATATCATTACCCAAACTAGTGATTGAGATCTCATTTAGTAGATCCAGGAGGCTCATTAATAACTTTTAAGCTATTTATTGACATCAAAGTCATATCTAACTTAGATTATTTAACCCGCTACTTGTGTCTATTATTAAGTCAATTCAGTCTCTATATTTTTAAATCAAATCTTATATTTTTTCTGACTGGTCTTATTTAGCTGTTCATTGATGAACACAACGTTGTACATAATAGCCGATTTTATCGATATGACAGCAGGGTCGCTTGGTTGCTAAACATCGTTGTCGGCGGCACCATACTGAGTCGTTTTATCGTGTACCGTGAATTGTTTAAGGGATACGAAATAACTTATACAATTGAGAAGGTCAATGTTACTACCGGTAATGTTAAAGATTAAATGGATAACACTTAGAAAGTTGTCTTATGAATCGTCGAATAACATGGCATGTCAACAGTTGCAAATTATATACATTTTGTTTATAGTATACAGCATTTTGCAAAGATTCCATGTGATTACAGTGAGTTAAGTGATTACAGTGAGTACTGTTTTCAATTTCAATCAAGAGGTAGATACTGGGATCGATGATTAGGCTGTAAAGAATGGGTATCTTACGTTGCTCCAAAAAATTCCATTTGGTGAAGAATGCTAAGCCTAAGTCATCGGTCTAAGTTATATTATTATCGACATCTGATAGTGATCATAACATAATCCAACATGGTCATCCTAAGCAGCAAACTGCATTGAAGTAGCATAGTCATAGTAACATAAGAAACAAGAAATGTTTATTAATAAATTCTCGGTTACTTGTACAGTGTTTCCCTGACATTACACTAAGTAGGCCAGTATGTTAAGGGCCAGTGACTTTACAAAGGTAAATAGTTTGATACAATTAAAAAGAAAACAAATGAAAACTTATAAAAAGAAAATAATTGTTGCAAATCCCTTATAGAATAAGGAGGAATACCGCAGCGATCCATCAAAATAGGCTCATGATGATGTTGTTTCTTTTATCTTAATCTGTTATATTTCACTTGAGTTATTTACCTGCGTACGTGAGGTGAAGCATGTCACCCAGTCTCCAGTAACAATTCGGAAGACAGATTTAGATCAGCATTTCACGCGACACGCCCTTTCAATAGAGCGTTGATAAGCATTTTATTGTATCGATTTTGATTACACTTATCAGTTGTTATCGTAATGTACGCTACTGGATCTACGTGCGATTTCAATAGTATTTTCGTTTTATATTATTTTAGTACTTTTATCAAACTAAGTATTATTTTATGTCTACGATTCTTTGTTTATCAGATATTACTTGTAGGTCGTCTATTATCATTATTTCAATATACTACTATATCGATATTTCTACCAATACATACATACATGCATAACATCACGTCTCATACCCATAGGGCTAGGCGGAGCTACATCCTTCCTTTTGCCACGGTCCTTGCAAACTTCCTTACCACTCTCATTTATCTTTTCATACAAGCTCGTCGGTTTAGTGCACTCTTGTCCTGGCCATTCTTTAAAATGTTATGAATTTTCTACCAATAAATTAACCTATATTACTTTACATACTCTGTTTAATGTTTATGAACAAAGTAAAGTAAGAAGTAAGTACTATGTATATAACAGGTATAAGAAAGCGCCTTTTTTGTTCTACCACACACATATTAGGTAGATAGATTTTTGACCCTAGTCTAGTCTCTCTTAAGATTTTTGACTCTAGTCTTAAATTCAAATTCGTTTATTTTTAGTACCTTGTACCATTAACTAGCAGCTTTGAAATGACAAGTTGGCAGTGACTAGAGGTCGAAAGGTAGATTCTTCTGAAAAGAGTTGACAAGAAATTCTTTTACTATTTAGTAAAGTAGGTACACATTAAATGTTTTGTTTTTAAAATAACAATGGTACAATGTTAGTCACTTTCATCAATAACTTTTCTTTACAATGGTAGTGGTTTAATATTTAGACCCAAGTCTAGCACAAGATGCTAATACATTGCTTCAGTCAACACAATTAAAAACCTCGGATAAGTTTGAAAACAAATTCAAGTGAGATCAACCAACTACCTACTCAGCTCAGTATAATAGTTTTTTATTTCCTTATATAAAGTCTGCGAGCAAGCTTATGTACTTATGAAATTTGGAGTAGATGTAAGAGGTGGAGGTATTGCGGATTTTCCGCAAGGCTCTGAAAGGTGGCGGAGGAAATAAGAGGCTTACACTCACTCACTTATAGCGGATTCCGCTGATGGGGGCCAAATCTTCGCGGATCCTATTCGAGGCAGGCAGAATTGTGAAATAACATCTTTTATTTAGTTAAGTATTTACATTACCTGCTGGCTGCTAGCTACCTTAGCCCGGCCTGGCTCTCGATGGCTTAACGTAATTATTATTTCTTTTTAGAAGATAATGTCGAACTAAAAAATAATTTCTGAAGGCAATATTTTCTTAAGTCTTATATATATACTAAACAAGAGAAGGCGGTAGAATAATATGGAACCTACTAATTACTACTTACTAGTAGTTATTAGTACTTAGATAATTTGAAATAAATATTATTTTAAAAAAAGATTTAATCTTGAATTGGACCCAGGAATCAGAATTAATGGACCGTTAAAACCCGATATCGATACAAAGTAGTTGTGAAAAGGAAAAACATTAAACAAATCTACTCCATTTTACTCACCGCAAAGATAAGATCTCCTCTTAAAACTATTGATAACAATTTGTTTTAAAATAGGTTCCCGTTTCCCAGATAGATACTAATGTCACGTAAAATGTTTTAACACGCTCTCGAAAACAAGTATATCGGTAGACAATTTAAAATAATTATCATTAAGAAAAATCTGGTATTAGAACCACAAGACATCAAGACAAAGAGGTATTCAAAATCGTGAAACGTACCTGCTCTATTTTATTCGCGAAGATAAGATCTGTTAAAAAAGTTGATAACAATTTCTTTTATAATAGGTTCCCGTTTTTTAGATAGTTACTAATGACACGTAATATATTCTAACACGCTTTCTAAAACAAGAGTCACAGTAGACAAGTAGACAATTAAAAAAATCCCTTTAAAACATCTATTAATAGAGCCACAGGCCATTCTGCTAAATGCAGAGCATCGAGCCAAGAGGTACTTCGAGAGGGAAATTGTTAAACAACCCTATTCTATTTTAATCGCATAAATAAGATCTCTTCTTAAAAATATTGATAACAATTTGTTTTATAATAGGTTTCCGTTTCTTAGATACTAATGACACGTAATATATTCTAATACGCTCTTTAAAACAAGAGTCACAGTAGACAAGTTGACAATTTAAAAAAAATCCTTAAAAAACCTATCAATAGAACCACAGGCTATCTGCTAAAGGCACACACCGAGGTACTTCAAGAGGAAAATCGTTAAACAAACCTGCTCTATTTTATTCGCAAAGATAAGATCTCCTCTTAAAAATATTGATAACAATTTGTTTTATAATAGGTTCCCGTTTCCCAGATAGTTACTAATGACACGTAATATATTCTAACACGCTCTCTAAAACAAGTAGCAGAACTATTTAGATACTAGAACAACATTTCAGTGCTGCACCGCCGCCCGGCCAGGGATTTTAATTATCACCATAAATCAAACTGACCTAGGGTCACAGATAAATGTTTTGTACGTATTGATTGTGTAGATTCTAATACACGTTATCATATTTCATTACAGTTTAGACCACATGTTCAGTTTGTATCTTATCTGTGTAAAATATTATTTAGTTTTCAATTTGAATAAATTATTGCATTGTAACTAAGTAGTAGGTACTCGGTTTGACAGGTTTGATAAATGTGTGATTTTGATACGTGTTAACTGTTAACATAGCGGAATAGATAAAATCTAAGATCTAGAAGAAATACGTTAAAATCTTTGTCTGTACTAATTGATTTAATCAATTTTAAGATTAACTATTTTTTTGTAGCTTTAATGTTTGTTATTTGAAATACCAAAAGCACAAGCATTGCAAACAATTATTTTAACAAATCAGACATGTAAGAATATATTTAATAAATTTCTATATGAAATAAGTTTTTGCATATTACTAAGATCTTGAGTTTATTATAAACTCTACAACGCAAACGGTTTGCTTCGTTTAAAGCTTCCTTTAGCTAATAATTATTAATAAGTTTATATAAATATAACAATTAACAACTGACAGCACAAAAGCACCAGTTATATATTTACAAATTGCTGTTGTAAAAGAAAGTACGAATATAACAGGACAAAACGGACTGACTTTACTGCCGCGAAAGTTGCCAGTAAGTGCTGTACAACAAATAGCTCGATTAGGTTCACCGTAATTAATTTAAAATAACGAGTATCCACTACATCGCACCAGTGTGGCTCTCGTTTAAAATCTTTAGGATGCCTTTCTAATGCTAGAAGACGACCTAAGGCAAAGTCGATTAGAAATAAATCCAATGATTTAGATGTTATTAAATTTTTACGATCTTTCTTTATGAATTCTTCTGCAATTACCTTATTAACAGTAAGTATGAAATTATTTTATATTACATTAGTAGCAGCTGTAGGTATATATTTTAAGCCAACAAGCACATTTTTTGATTTCTGTTTTTTCAACCTATTAATTTGTAGATAAATGGACGCCTTATAGTCGAAGGATAAACCTATACTTCAATAAGTATAGGTTTATCCTTCGACTATAAGGCGTCAATAAGAGGCGGCTCATATTGTCGCGATAAATATGATACGAGATACTCTTTTCATAGTTTGAAAGATTGTTCTTATTTTCAAATTAATTAGTGACTGGATGAAAATATATTTTAGGAATTGCAATCAATGTCAATCTTGATTTATTAACGGCACCTTAAATACAACTAACTTTCTAATACCATAGTACAAGATCTTAAAGTAAAACAATGAACTACTCTAGCTAGTACCGTAAAAGGCGTTCTTCATGAAACAGAATTGCGAAAAATTAAGAAATATCGCAGAGACAAAGTCAATTTAAATTAACATAATCACCGAGAAAATTACAAAATCCACTTGCTTAGCAATTACCTTTTAATAAGCGAGTAATTAAGAATTTGTAAGTACTACATTTTTGAGTAAAAAAAATATGCAAAATATAATATCAAAGTGGGTATGCCGAAACTTTTTAAAATAATCTCGTTCAAGAAAACGTGTTCGTGTACGAAATATATTCAGAAGTCATTTTTGAATCCAGTTCTTTTAAGCTTATATGGTGTTAGGCTTTAGTTTTTTGTTACAACGTCAAGAAAAAACGCGCAACCATATAAGTTCTAAGAGGACGTAATCACATATTTGATGATTATTAGAACAGAAGTCAAATTTGTAAATTTGAGACCCAACATTTTGTACATAATATACAAATTGGCAGACTCGCCAAATAAACACTCGAACAAAAATATTGTTCTATCACATTCAACAACGAGGCACAAATTAACCGCAATGCAGTCAACAACGTAGCTCTAGCTCAGATTATGCGGAACATTTACACCGACAAGATATTTCGTAAATACATTAAAGAAGTAAACGTAGGGTACAAGTATGAAAGTAACGCCTAACGATGTACGCCATCCCGGTGAAAGCGTGGCGGCGCGCTGCAAATCGCAAATTATCCTTGCTTCTCCCTGTGACGCCAGTTTGGCGCAAACGCTGAGTGTACGCAATCGTCGATTATAAGTTTTTAGCCATTTCTTTCAAAAACATTTTCATATAAAGTAAAGCAACAGATCTAATGAAAATTCTTGCTTTTTATTCTACATGCGCTTATATATAAGAGTTAACGTTAGCTCTATCATAGCTTATAATAGCTTTGTACGCAAACCTTTACAACTATTACACCCTAGCCAAGATAGGGCAATTCTTCAACTGTTAGAAAGACTAGACTACAACACCTTTTATTTTTATTTATCTGATATTGTATCGCTGTGATTGTTGTCTTTATAGAAGAATTTTAGAAATAGTAGAGACACGAAGACAAACCAACTTGAGGTTACAAAGTATCTGTAAACTAACCCTATACATTTGAATAAAATTTAAATTAAGAACATTTATTATACAAGATAGGAAACAAAACCAATATAAAATACAAATTAAAACTAAATTAAATTAAATCTAAAACCTCCTCGACTCCACTGCAATGAGGCATAGTACCCAGGGTACTGGCAGCATTTCCCCTTTGGATGGCCAAACTAATCCGTTGACCAAGGTAGCTGCCAGCTCTTTGGTCACCCGTAGACTCGACAACTCTTTTTGAGATTTCGTCAAAAAGAGCACGAGCCTCTGGTCCCCACGGCCCCAAAGTCTCTACACCAAAAGGCACAAACACGAAATTACCTTTAATATTTTCGTATTTGCGCATCTTGGCCTGTTCAGCGTTCTTCGCCACAGCACCCGCCATAGAAGAGGTAGCCTCAATATGGGATGTAGCTAGAATATCAACGCAAGTCGCATCCTATACTAATGACTTTCCTAACTTCCATGGAACGAGGGTCATACCATCCGGTCTCTTACCCTCGCTGCGTGCCAAACCGATGGGTTCTAATACAGCTGGCTCGTGAGCAGTAGCAAGAGACCGGCGGATTATGTCGTTCAGGGTGCTGTGGCGAGAGAAGCGACCTGCGCTTCTCAAACAGGAAAGTCCATGGTGGCCAAGGGGATCAACGCTGTCACCACAGTGGCATCGGTGAGGCTGGGTTAAATAGCGCCAAGCCTAAGACCAATCGCCAACGAAAGGGTAGTGTGGTCTAACATAATCCCCAGGTTTCCAGAAGGGAGAGCATGGAGCCAATAACCGGACTCTTTCACAGAAACAGCGAGAAGACGAGCACGGTCAATTTTGGTATTAGCATTATCTAAAAGGGAGTTGAATGATTGTTTGCTTAAAATGTCATCCCACTGTCTTTGTGAGGAGAGAGAAGCCAACAGCGTATTTGGACTAGCCAAATCCCATTCATTTCTAGCCTCTGCTAAATATGACACCTCTGAGGCTCCTAAAGAATTATATAAAATTTTATTAAATAGAGTATGTGTACTATAAGCAGAGGAAAGAAATGCTGGTAAGAAAATACTGGAAGTTTTGCGATTACCCAGACCTCCATAACGGACAGGAAGAGAAACCTGAGTCCAAGCCTATTTGATATAGGACAATTTAAGATGTTAATGAGAATATTTTTAACTAAAGAATCTATGGTTTCCAATGAAGAAAGATATTTCCACAGCGGTGCACATCTTAAATCTAATAATAGTAGGAGCCATGTGAGGGTTAATTTCGAAAAGACGATAGGAGGTGTTATTAAATGACACGGGGCCCAGCTGAAAATCAGTGTTACATGTTTTTTTTTAAGAGCATGCAGCTATATGCTGAGCTGGGTCCTTTTTCTGGATTGTGCCACACATCGCAAGATATTGTCCTGGCGACTCATAAACAAGTTGCATAATGCATAATTGCATTAATAAAGATGTTTCTTTCTTATTTCTTTCTTAAATTTGGAAATTGTATCTTTGATAAAATTTGGAATTGAAGCCTCCAAAACTGGAGATCCTAGTAAACGAAGTGACTCGTTATTTAAAATTTTGATACCTGGAACTAAATTATTGAATTTGTTAAAAATTTGCGATTTTGATTAATCTGAAAATGAATTTGGGATATTTATTTCGCATTTGTCAAAATTTAGTTCTAGGCCAATATTTTTAAATTTAATTCGCTTAATCAGCCATTGAATTTTGAATTTAGGGTCGAAATGATGGGGTGGATGGCTAAAGCAAAGATTGCGGGTCCAAGAGGATCTCCTTGCTGGCAACCAACAGCTGAGTTCAGAACATTATTTTTATATAGTAGTTTAGAAGGGTATTGATAGCACTGCGATCCTTTTTTCAGAAATTTTTGAAACTAAACGGCGTAGTTTGTCCCTACTGCTATTGGCCGAATACCGCCATCATTTTTTTTAGTGCGCATAGATTTTCTCCAAAAAGAGTTTGGCATATCGCTTGAGGTACTCGACCAGATAGCATCAGGTTCACAAGTGTGTATGGCTTTCAGGAGACCACCGCTTGGGTCGAAATGTATACCACAAACCAAGTCCTTCAAGTGCTGTGGTGATAGACCATCAAGATCAGCGGCTGACACTTACCTGAAACCCATCTGAGTCCCTATTACGTCATTTGGAGACGCCTGAAAAGGTTGACAATCTGTATTACTAAAATTTGAAGGTAATGAACAAGATGGAGATGGATGTTTAGACCGCAGTGCTTCCAAAGTTTCAGCAGTCTCCGGGGCAAGAGTGTCACTGGAGAACAAAAGTCAAGCTGCTCCCTTGATGTCACCATCATTTATCTTATTTTCTGTAAGTCTTAATAAATTATGGCATTGTTTAAAATTATTAAGAGTCTGTATTATATTGTGTATCTTTATCAGTAAAGGAATTATCGTTGAATGAACAGTTATTTTTTATTTTTTGTGTAAGAAATGCTTCGACTTTTGTCTGCGTGCAGCGTTCGGTATGCAAACGTGAGTAGGAGTCCCCAGCTACGTACAGTATTGTGGAGTAAAATATTTTCTACTGTTTTTTGGAGGGATAATGATACAGCATGACGCGATTCCCGTGAGATGCGTCTTATTATTGGAGTAGAGTTCTTAATGTTACTCAGAGTTTCCCATAGGGGGATAACAGATGTTGAGCTCGAGTCGTATGTAGCTCCAATAATTGTCGTTGTGCTTGCTTGCTTATGGTTTTTACCTTTGTGGATATTGAGGCCGGCTTTATTCTTGAAATAACGGAGATGAGGACATAACTCACAACGCACGCAGTCCTGTGACATATTACCTAGAGTAGAGCTTTAACCTGGGAAATGTGGCTTGGCGTGAAATTATAAATAAAATTAAATATACATAACATAACTATTAAAAAAATATTAAATTATACGTACAGATATTTTAAAAATTAAAATTAAAAATAGCAAAAATTATATTAAAAAATACTTTCAAAACTGTAATATCTGCACTATTTAAATTTTTTCGCATTCAATTCGCAACAGCAACATTCGCAAAGCACATTTGTCCACACAATAGAATTTACCCTATACATTAAATAAATATTTTAAATTTGTCTAAATCATTTTGCTTGTAACTTAGACCCCAGACATAACGTAGGCCAAAGGAAATACGTGCTTGTAAAAAATATATCATTATGTCACATGCAATCGGTCTAAGCTGCCAGTGACAGCTCGATAGTGTGTCGGGCGGAGCCGAGCCGAGTAACTAGTGTCATGGCGTATTACAATTATGTGGCAAGACACGCAAATACATTGCTATTGAGTTAGGAAAGTTGCCTTGATTGTGGCTCTTAGTGTTACATGGGCTGTATAGACTAGCTGTAAGATGCCACCTTTAAATGATATCTAATGGGTATCTACCCTCTAATACACATAATAATGCTGTCAAGTACCGTAAAGTTGTCTTAAGTCAAAACTACTTGGGAAAGCTCATCCACTTATTGCGTGTGTGTGCCTTAGTAGGAAACCTATCACGTAGAATACTATGACAGAGTTAGAACGTGTTAGCATGTAGAGTTAGGAGTTAATTAGCTCTCCATGTGGAAAAAGCTCTAGGAACGCAGTGGTGGCTTTTTTGCAGTGCATTCGTATTGGCGTTACTTTAGAAGACTTGCAGTGAGTTTTATTTCGCGAATAAATTTAGATGCGATAACACAATTGTAAGCGATGTAGACAAAAGTAATACAGCAATCTATTCATCCTATCGGTACTTCCTATTTATTTGACCCTAAATAATGTTATGAAAATAAAAAAAAGACGTGTGGCACTCGGAGACTGCCGCGGTAAAGCTATTGCATAGCATTTTTTATCAACTTATGTTTACCTACTGATGTCATCGGGACCGTGGCCTAGCGGTAAGGCGCTCTAAGTGCCCGGATTGCAAGAGAGACGCGGGTCGAATCCCATCGGTTCCGCAATATTTTTTTTTAAGCGTGATATTGCAAAAAGTCATTAATTTAAAAAAAATACTTTTTGAAATATCACGCTTAAAAAAAAAATATTCGGAACCGACGGGATTCGAACCCGTGTCTCTCTGGCAATCCGGGAACTTAGAGCGCCTTACCAATAAGCCACGTTCCCCGATGACGTTGTTGCCGAAATTGTGCTTTTGATAATATGTTTTTGATACTCAGGGGGTATTAAATTTTTTCGTTGCGGAATTTCTGTATTCAGTCTCCACGCTCAAGGCCGATACGCGATAAAAGCTATGCAATAGCTTAAAAATATCCGTTATCAAAAAATGTTTTCAGGGAATTATACAAAAAAATCATACGGGTAGAATAGGGATAGGGTACCTTTGTAAAGTGAAAGCTTTTTCTGTAGAAGGATAAAAAATATCTTTAGAACGACAGCGTAACCCTGACAAAAGCTATTCCTATTTTATGCAATATAAAATCCGTAATATCAACACAATTCATAAGAATGGAAGCCATCCAAACAACGGTATATTGATATAACGCCGCATTAACACATAATTGTGAATGAGATAAGCTGAAACACGATAGATTTATTTCTTCGCGCCGACGTTTATTCAAATACCCACCTATTCAACTATTCAATAAATATAATGGGAATGTACCTAACACCTTCATTGTTTATAACTGTATCCCATTATACTGCTTACTGCTTATCTGATAAGATTAATGCGCTTACTAGCTCTTAGTGTTTGGTGTTGCTAGAACAAATAAATCATTTTTATCGTTTTTTATCGATTTGTCCTATTTCTAAGAAGATCTTAATCTACTATCTTAAATAATCCACTTATTCAAAGTCACATAAATTAAAATAATTTCTGAATTCCATGGGTAGAGGGCCAGGCTAAAACAAACAGGTCCTTAGTTTAATTTTAACTGGTAGGACTAATATCGTCCGTACTTAATTGAACAAGCTTAATTGGAAAGGACAATATTGGACGTGTGAGTCATTTTTTTTAATGACTACAAGTTGACCCTTGACTGCTATCACACCTGATGTTAAGTTATAATGCAATCTGAGATGGAATCGGGCTAACTTGTTAGGAGTAGGATGAAAATCGACACCCCTTTCGGTTTCTACACGACATCGTACCGGAACGCTAAATTGCTTGGCGGTACGTCTTTGTCGGTAGGATGGTAACTAGCCACGGCGAAAGCCTCCCACTAGCCAGACCAAGGCAAATCAAGAAAAATCTCAATGTGCCCCGCCGGGAATCGAACCCAGGACCTCCACCTTATATATCCACCGCGCATACCACTGCGACACGGAGGCGTCAATAGTAAACATGTAAGTCAGTTTAGCTGATATTGATAGTTGAGTGATATACATACGAGTATAATTATCTTCCCTTTATTAGATAGACATTTATTAGCATGATCTCATTCCACGGATTTTCCGTGCTATTGCCGGGTTCTGAGAGAATAACTACAAACACAGCCCGATTCTTAGGACACGGATGCAGGATTGAAAGTGCTTCTTTTTGACTCCAGCACTAACTTTCTCAGCTCGAGTTGTTCTCCCTGACTAGCAAAACTACTAGAGCAACTTTGGATACTCTAACTCCGGATGCTCTAAATTATAGGTACACTAAATGAGAATGAAATTATTTAGAATATTTACGTACCTAGATTTATTTATGACTATTGAATTTTAGCGTATTAAGTATTTATTTTATTTAAATTATTTTACTGTATATAATAATTACAGTAAACATTTTTTTGTTTATATTGAAAGTACATGTTTCAGAGCAGTATTGACGTCACATAAGCGGAGGCTTCGACTTGGTTTCGAAAAAGCATTCCAAAAATTATTAACTCGACCCGGAGTGAACCTTCAACTCGTTTACGGAAGGGGAATTCATATTAATATCAAACGAAGCCTAACAAATAATCCACTCCCTCTGGTAATAAAAGAATTCACTTTGACGGAAAAAAGCGTTTCATACGTTTCAATATTAAATTCAGGGAGGATTGTTCATAAGTTTCCAGTTTCCGAATTCCAATCTCCGGCAGGGGAAAATCAACTTTACGCCACGAAATAAGTAAGTTTAAATTGCTTCGGAGAATATGTGGTTAAAAAGACTTTTCGTTTTTGGTACTGCACGGAATAAAGGGATCAATTACGTACGTACCTACTAGTCGCCTGTTGAGTGATACGGGTTTATTTACGCGTCGGTCCGATAGAGCAAAATGCATTACATGCCGTGTACATTCGGGCACTTAGGAGCGCAGACTATAGACAAACAAAAAATGTCGTCGTTGTTTCATCCGATGGACATCCGTTGTTCTTATTTATTGTACACAGTATGTTGAGTTAGATTAAGACATCTGCTACTATAGCACTGAGAATTTCAAAATCACTTCAGTCTAAAAGCTACAATATGTATACGATTCCTTTGTAAGTATTTTTATCTTTAAAATACCAGCGCCCCAATCTTTAAATCACAAAATCAGCTAAGTCTAAACAACGTGAATGACGATGATTATTAATATGACACTTTCACTTCACCAACAGAACAACAACAGCAGAGTGCAACATTTACCTATATAGTAATTAAAAGCTTTTGTAATCTTTCAGTTCAATTTTGAAGTAGATACCTTCAACTGATTTAGCTGAAATTTTGTATACATGTTCACTTTGGATGACAATGCATGATATAGTATGTGACGTCAATCTTAATCCAATATGGCGGACCATACAAGATGGCAGAATAGATATTTTTAATGCATTTCGACAATCTAATACTAAAATTATGAAGAAGTAAAGATTGTTGATTGTTACTTTGTATGTTTGTAAGTTTGTATGTTTGTAAATGAATCTGTTGGAAAAAATATGTTTCGCCAGTAGAAAGTTGCATTATTGGGAAGTGTTATAAGCTCTATTTTGTATTAGTAACGAAAACAATTTTTTCTGAGTATTCTAGAAAATCTGCAAAGCTTAGATAATTAATTAACTAGATATAAATGAAATCGAATTATTAATTTTCTGTGGTGCTTAATTATAGTTATCCACGTTGTTATCGTTGAAGTCAGCTAATCCTGTTATAATCCCATTATTTTAGCCACTTATATTGACATAGAAGACAGTCTGTCGGTAAGCCGGGACAGCAGTGCGTGAGAACACAAAGGAACAAGTTTAATGCGACTCCGCGACCCTTGTTGAGGCTAACAAGTACTTCGACACACAAACGCACACTTCCGACAACACACTTCAATGACATTCACAACGGGATCAAAAATACAATGCTTACTTAATGCTTTACTTGACGGAACAAGTTAAGAAAAAAATTGATAAAGAATAAAACCGACTTCCAAAGGCTCTAAAAAGTAATTAGCTGCATTATTGTTACTTTTTACATATCTCATGGACGCACTTACTAACTTTACAAGCCCTTAAACTTATAATTAACGTAGATTAAATCTTAAAGTATTTCTTAAAAATTCTTTTCTCATAAGTAAGACTCTTTATTTATTTAACAAAGGTCTGTACGGATAAATAATATAATTAATCCTTAAGTTCTCTACAAATCCAATATGTCAAAAAGGATGGCTTGAATCAAATTAAACAAAATCAAAATATCCTGCACAAACACACAAACTACACACACTTCTTCCTTCCCTTCTTTTGTACAACTTCTTCGGTTTTTCACCTGAATGTTGTTAGCACGAGGCAACTTATTAAAGCCCTACCTATACCGTACCGGCGCGAGTTTCACAAAAGTTCCTTTGTTAAGTAAAAGACGGTAGTCTCGGTTAAAAATTTAAAGTCTCTAGCATTCGTTTTTCACCGCGTCCCAGCATAGATTTTTTTCTTCCAACAATGAACTTTACTTTAAGACTGAAACTTATAAAGCTTATTCTTAAAAACGGGAAGTCTTCCGTCGGACTTTTGAAACTTATATTGTTGTTGAACTACCTGCAATTTTTAATCTAATTTTTGAAATGTTGGAGGTAACTTTTTAGTAACGTTATATAACCTCTGAGTTATGTTTCAATTTGTTCTTTTTGGAAATTAAATCCGAAATATTACACCGCGACTAATTGTCTCGTCTGGTGACAGAAGAGATTGCTTAAAGTATCGGCCTGGCTGTGAAATGCACCCATCTTGCCAGAATTCTACGTGGACATGATTTGTATATTACTAATAAGACAATTCGTTAGCTTAAGTTTCTAACTGAATAAAAAGAAATAAAACAGATTTAAATACAAAAACTGCCGCATGCTATAGAAAAAAATTGTAGATGGCGCTGTCTGAATTTGTCTATTTAGCTTTTCTAGATTTACGAGTTTCGATTTAGAAAACGAACGGGTATTGCTTCCTACCTTCCCATCTGGACCCTGTAACAAATTCTCATACAGTCAACGGAAAAAGTCTTAATTAATACATGTTTACAATTTCTACGAGTACTTTACAGTTTACATAGGAAATCTATTTGAATAATGTTGTAACAACTAAAAAAAATTTAAAAACTCAACTGAGTAAAAATTAGGAAACAAAAAATAGCAATCTTTGACTTTATATTTTGATTTATTTTATTATTTTCGTGTGGATATAGACAGATTAAGCTTTGCCTTTTTGGTTCAACACAATTAATTTACAAGGTTTATTTACGTTTGATACAATATTAGCAAGTTATCCTTCCCAAAGATTCATTGTAATAAGATCAACAAATAATTAACATACATTCGAATTTACTAGAGCTAGAAACGACTTTTACGTCAAAAGCTTTTAATGTACAAAAACGCTTATATGTTGGATAACTTCCATCGTATACGCATCAAATTCCGTACATTCCTTTAGAAGCAACGATGACACAGACAGGCACGTCAAAACTCTAACACTCATCTTCAATAGATGATTTATCAAACGTAAAAAAAAAACAAAATAGAGATTAGCGCACAAGCAAACAGTCTTACTATATTAGTAAATATTTAAAGTATGCAATGCATCGTAAACAGGAAGCTACAAAGTGTTGTACATTAAACAATTTGGTCGATGATGACGGTGTAAACCCAAACGCGAGAGCTGCTCGCTTGTCCCACGATTTGTCCGCCGCCTGACCCTACGTCCGGTGCAACAATTGACGCATTTATCACCCTGACCACTGTGGATCCCTATCACTTTCTACTTGTTAAAGGCAAACATGCAAAGATCCGAATAGGTGAGTTCTGTTTTTTATTATTTTCAAAATGCGGACGCCCCTTTTTGACTATTTTGAAATCCTAAACCTACGAAGTATACGACATTCTTTATAAATTTCTCTAGAGGAAACTTTCTTCTTTACAAATACCACTCTATCCACTCTATCTATCTATGATGAAATTGCATAAACTTTAAAATCTGTAGCATATTTAAGAGGCGTAGAAACTGTGGAAAGTATCTTTAATTTATATTATGTTAAGGCACAGAATAGAAGATAGTTATGGTAAGAAGATTATTCAAATGTTTTCATGGTTTTTGTCGGCGAGTGTACCGTGACAAAGTGTGGTGTTCCGCGGAGGAACCACGCTATCAGTCTTTCATGTCTTTGTCGCCATCATATCCGACTACGTCGCCAATTCGGGTTATTGCAGATCGTAGTTTGACGGATTGAAGTTATAGTGTTGTCCATTTGCTATGGTCACTCTTAAAAAGAGTGAAACTATTTTAAAATATTTCGGTTTGTTTATGTGCAAATTAGTCGTCGTAGTTATATTAATTTTTTAAAAATTATTTTTTGAGAGTAACGTATAGACTAAAAACCTAGAGGTAATCTATTCTGGTTCTACGGTGGTTGGAATGCTGTCGAGCTCAATCCTAACTTAGGCATTTTGTGTAGTTGGAGAGTATAAGGATATATTAGTCTTATTAAAAAACAATATTAATGTTTTATCAGAAATATTTATTTATTTAACTTAATAGTGATAAACTTAATGTCTTTTGTAGGTATAATAAATATTTTATCTATACATCTATCGTGAAATGAACATTTACTGGTCAATAAAACGTCAAATTAGCACATCATTCAAATACTGAAAAAGTAATTTCATGGGTAGCTATTTCTCTACTCCTTATTGTCATCCTAAATGTCAACCGACGTCTTTAAAGCTAAGTACTTGTTCTGAAGTAAAATGCTTCAGACCGAAACGCCTGACAAAGGGAAAAACGTCGCTTATTCTAGACAATGTTGAAACAGATTTTAGTCGACCCTGTTTTTGCCCCGCCAATCAATTGTCTGCGAAAATATCTCGTTAACAATTCACCGTTTTTGCTTAGCCGTCTTATTCTGTAAACGGCTGTAACAAGCCGAGTATTTAACGCTGCCGCAGCGATGAACTAAAACTTTTGACAGTTAGACATGAGGTTTAGGCAGATGGTTGTGAATTTCTGATTAAAAGCAGTTGCTGAAGTCAATAAAGAACAAAACTTATTTTGCTGCTAGCCTTTAGCCCTCGCTTTCTTTTCATTTCAGTCGACTAGTATATAGCCTATGTTGTCACTCTTTATTGGTGTACTCGTTGTTTTAAAAATTATAGTTTAAAAAAACACACACTTTTTAATTAAAGTAAGTGGTGACAGCCAAGGTTTCTACTTTAAGGACGTTATCTAGAACGCACAAACTGCTTTACTACGTTAAATAAATGTTCCTTAAACTCGGCTGGCACCGACTTCATAGATATGCTTAAGAAATTTAAAGCAATTAAATGACGCAGTTATGTTTTACTTTTTAGTGCGTTTTGAGTCGGTTCGATGTTTTGTTAAAAAGTTTATTTCTTACTTTTTAGTGATTTATCGGCACGTAACGTACTCGTACTATACTCTCATATTATATTATACGGCACTAGTAGCCAAAAAGCTACCGATACTTACACAAAAACCGAAATCGCTGCAAGTGTGCCTATAAAATTTGAAGAGTTCCTTCAATTTTCCCAGGATAACATCATCAGATCCTAACATGATGACTATGGGACCATCTTGGACCCTTTTTATTAAAAAAATACTTATCAAAACCGGATAATTCTATAAAAAGTTATGCGTTAAGTATAAAAAGTTATACATAAAAAAAATATTAAGAAATTAAAATATTGAGAACCTCCTCTGTTTTTTTTCGTCGGTTAAAAAATAGACAATGCTTTGCAAATGTCCACTTCAATATTGTAAGTCTTATTTTTTAATATTTATTCGACGTTGAGTCAACGCTGTACTCACTGTTGACTAATAAATAATAGAGCATAAAATCTGCAACATTAATGTAATAGTTTTTAGTGTATAGTTTTTGTAAAGATCTAACGATTTTACGCCCCACTGCTCTATTTTCAAAAGCAAACGGTTATAAATTGTTAGAACATTACTAAAGGAGATTTCCTGGTCGCAGTTTGTTCCGGTTTTTCGGTATTGGTCATACTAACCTGAAACAAAAAGAAAAGAAAATTTAAATCTTAAATCATAGACTATCTTAACATTGTTATAAAGTTACTTGATTCAGATATACTGAAACTGCAAATCATTTTGATATAAAGCCTTCTTAGCCTTCGTCCCATAAGTCCACCATTCTTCTCAATATAGATAATGCATAGGTACGTAGCATAGATTATCTAAAAACCTATGATGTATCGCTGCAATTTATAGACTTTTATAATTTTTCAAATAAATTAAAAATTAAAAGTTGGACATTTAAATGAAAGTAAAGCACCAAAACGGGTACTAACATCTAGAAAAATCGGTTTAAAAAATTAAAAACATGCGCAAAAAATTTCCTATAGGTTCCTAGTAACCTTCTTTTTCATAGTCAGTAAAAACGTAAAGTGGTTTTTAACATAATAGTATCATCGGTTATAAGCCATCACAATCTCTCCTAAAATCTAGAAAAATCAGTTTAACAAATTAAAAACATCTTCTTCTAGTGCCATCTCCTATAGGAGGCTATCATTGTGGCTATTTTTACTTTATTGGCAGCTGCTCGAAACAGTGATCTAGAGCTCATATTAAACCACTGGCGTAGGTCCTTGAGCCAGGATATGACCGGGTCTTCGTTTACCATTTATGCCCTGGATAATAAGCTGAAGTATATCATATTTCGAGTTTCGCATTATATGGCCTAAGTATTCGAACTTTATTTTTTGTATGCACTGCAGAATCTCTTTGGGCTTTCCCATTCTCTGCAGCACTATGGTATTTATTGCGAATGCGATCCTTCCATTAAAACATACGCGATAAAATTTGTATCGGTTCCTAGTTTCCTTCTTTTTTATAGTCGGTAAAAACTTAGAGTGGTTTACCAATAACTGTACATAGATCAACTCTAAAGATAACTTGTTTAAGTTTCATAGGGACGAATAAAAAATAAACTATCATCGTGCCGTCATCAGGATATCAATTTCACGATATTCTTATTATGATTTTATTTCGTAATCAAAACTAATTTCCAAGTATCAGAAAACCACACTGTCGGGTAATATGAGACGTTTTATAATTTCTGTTAAATTTATTTGACAGGTCATTAATATCAACACTTTAATATTAATTATTATTATTTTTATCTATTCATAATGGTATGGTCAATGTTAATACAGGAAGTCGATAGTTTTTATATTCCACCTATCTATAATGATAATCTTTAATAAAATACAAATTAATAGGTACTTAGTTATTTTATTATATTTTATTAATAAAAAATAAAAATAAGATAAAAAAAAAAGATAAAAATTCATGGCTGTTAGCAAGTCATATTTGATTTCATTATCTATTTAGATAATCTTTTTAGAGATGGAAATTTGAATAAACGTAAAAATAATTAAAAAATGAAGGACTCTCATACACTCTTAATCCCCTATTTCGCTAGTTATATGTAACAAAACAGTCTAATAAGCTCAATAGACAGACATAGAGATAAGAGTGACGTACTTTTTAAATTAATGTCACAATTAAAATTGTAGGTACATGATCGTCATAAAAAGTAGGTACATAATTGATTTAAAGATCAAAGTTGGACTCACTCTAAGATATTGCGGCACATTCACAGGCCGATAGAGTCAATAATGTAAAAGTAAGCAAAGACGTCATGTTTAGTTTTTATTACAGTGGTACTAGAGCGTTTTGTTATTTCGTTCGTTTTGTTCAGTAACCTTAAACCTAGACAGAAACAACAAAGTAGTTTATCGGTAACATTTCGCCAACATTTCGGTAACGGATAAATTTTGCCGTTTAATTGGTTTCCCGTGTAGTGCGGCGTGGGTACACGTCCGAACATGATAGCGCTCGTTCCGGTGCCTTGCAAATGTCAATGTTACGCTCGTCAGCCTCTCCTGTCGTGTTACTGAGGAGAAAACCAGAACATCTGGATGTAAAGGTCATGTCGGGCCTTACCAGTTTTTGTATAGTGCGGCCATATAGTTCAAAGTCTTGATACTAGAAATGTTACAAACACTTTTTTAATATTAAGTATACGAATAATAATAAAACGAAAGAAGTAAATATCCAAGGTGCCTAGAACTTCATTTCGCAGAGCACAGCATTATCAGCCTATTTTAAAGGTCCCTTACAAATCCAAGCATTCTTTCAGAAATTGTCAGAAGGAAGACTTAGTCCAAAATTGAATAGTACTTAAGTGGTGTTACAGCTCTGTGTATCGGAGAGTCTTCGGAGAGCACCTTAAGCCAGACCAGGGCATATACACCAGATAAACATTTTGGAAGTATTTAACATTATTACACTAGATCTTCCAATCCGGATTAGAATATTGTAGTAGGTCTTTGTTCCATATATCATCTACTTTTTATTTAGGTTAGTCAACATAAAATTTATACTATTTGATGTTTAAGTTAACATTAAGTTAGCTGACTCTGTGACTGCCTCGTTGATCTAGTGGTTAGCCTATTTGGCTTCGATCACGACCTGGGTTCAAATCCCGGAATAATTTCGAGTCGAGGCACGGAATAATTCTGACTTTTCATTCTAATTATTAAAATATAACGGCTAAAGTCATCATCAACATCTAATAGTGATCGTTAACAAATGAAACATTATCGCCCTAAGCCCGCTAACCCGCATTGGAGCGGCGTGGTGGTTCTACGCTCCATATCCCCTCTGCTATAAGAAGGGAGGCTTGGCCCTGTAGTGAGCCCGTTAATAGGCTGATACTGATGAAGTTAGCTACCATAACGATTTGGCCTTGTAACTTTTTAGATATTTATCACAGTTAAAAGCAGACGAATCACATGCAAGAAAAAAAAATAGGAAAAAAAAGCCTAGTGTCGCGCGCCACCATAAAAAATTCAACATACGTACGTTTTGGTAAGTGTATCTACTTTTGAGCTTGAGCCGTACTGTTGTTTTGTTTCATTGTAATATTGTAGATGAAAGAGGTCTTGTTTTCAATGGGAAGTGTGCGATTAAGTTTTTTTTTAATTATAAATCCTGGGAGTCTTTTGTTGCAAATTTAATTTGCGCTTAAACGTAACGTGTAATTAAGACGCGGGATGGAATACAATGTATTTTGTCAGAGTATACGATGTTAGACTATTATTTACCTAGACAATGGTTAAGACAAGTAAAACACACGAATCAGAAACAAATAGTATGTCCAGAGATCATATAATGAATAATCTTTAAAGAGGAATATTATTGCTAGAATATATATGAGCCTTAACGCATTACCATAGTCATGGTCAAAAACTAAGGTCCTTATAAAAAAAGTAGAGTCAGTAAAAGGTCTATAAAGCGGGCAATGTTTCATAAGATTTAAAATATCTTTGTCAGATTGAATAAGAAAAGAGAAGATCCGTAAAAAAGCAAAGCTCAACCAAATTTAAAATGAGGGGTGCATCCCAGTAGTACCCCCTAATTTTAGTTCTATAGAACTGTTGACACACCAAATTAGAATTTAGTGTCTCATTAGTTCTATATATATAGAACTAATGGGACAAAATTAAAGAAATGTCGACATCTTGTTTGTACGTTACATATAAATTACCTAGTTTTTATAAGTTTAATATGAAATCTCTTTTGATTGCAATAATAAATGTCCACTTAAATTTGATAGTATCTACATAAACTGAAATGCATTATGGTGAAGTATCTAAACATACTATATCGAATACAGCTTTGCTTAAATTGCACAAAACGACAGCAACAATTTATTTGTTTAATTGCTGAAGATTACTTTGGGAATGACAAAAGATTAAAATAAGCTTTAAAAAAGCTTTTGGCGACATGCTAAATATAATAAAAATGATATTGAGATTTCTAATATCATTTTTTTCTAAGCTGAATAGTTTGCGCGAAAGATACTTCCAAAGTGGTAAAATGCCCCCCCCCTGTATCTTCTAAAATAAGAGAATATTTTTTAGACACGACAACTACTTGGTTTTAAAAACTTACCTTTTGTCGCAAGGGACATTTTTTTTTTCAAAAACAAAATGAAATATCAATTAAAATAATATAAAGTTATTTCTTATAGCATATAAGTTATACTTATATGCTATAAGTAAAGTCAAGAGCAAAAACTATGCTACAGTTCTATAAAGAAGTATTGGGATATAATTTGACAGCCCGGAAAGTATCCCAACAGTTCTATAGAACTACGGTATGGGGTACTACTGGGATGCACCCGAAATGAGCGGGGCACATAGTTCGAATAGCCTGTGGTCGTTGCGGCATCAAGGTTCTATAATGGCAACTCGGAAAGCGTACGAATGATAGCATCATACGAGTTGCAGGGAGGCGCTATTTGCAGGCAGCTCCAGACTGTAGTATTTTGAAATCCTTACAGGAAGCCTCAGCAGTGTACACGAATCGGCTGATATATAATAACGATGAAGAAGATGCGAACATTAAATGAATACTATTATAAAAAGTGGCTCCCTGAGTAGGTATCGAAAGCATTATGCAAAATATAACGTTTCCAAACTATTGGCAACTTTTTAATCCCGATTCCCAACATCTGCCAAAGTCAACTCCAAGTTGAACCAAAGTTAATAACATTCGCAGAACACCGACCACAGGAAACTTCGGACGGCCCGACCGTACTCACTGAATAGTTTCCCGAACTACCCTCATTTAACTAAATAAAGGGAACGTTGAAATAAATCGAATTGCTTGAATGGATGTCAAGTTACATAAATTCTCGCCTTTAGTGGGTGTCACTGTAATTTTGCCGGGTTGTAAAGCGAATCAACAGCCAATTAATGTCGCAGTGCAGGGCAAAGGTGACGGTTTATTAATGAAAAGGGAATCCGTTTAGAAGGAAGCTTTAATCAGGGCTCCTTTGATAATGTATCCCAAAAAAATTTTTGCTAAATATTTTTTTGTGTATTTTTTTAATTACACATAAATGTCTTATCTTTGGCAAGTATACAATTTTGTTATGACGTCTATATTGTGTGTATATTTAAGTAGGTCACGTGCTCTAGTATAGACTCGTATCAAGAGATGCGTAACAGTTATCGATGTTTTATTGGGCGTTAATTGACGAATGCGGGCGATGGGTGGAAAATGTGTCATGGCTGACAACGGACTAATAACCGATTATGTAATCGCGGGCCTTTCATCTCACTTCTGAGTTGTTCTAGATTTGAATTCCTGCCAACGATAAATTATAATAATCGCGAGACTTTCGTCTCACTTCTTACTAATTCTTTTAAATTTGAATTCTTACTATAAATTACAACATTTCATACATTTCCAAGAGTTATATCTGCTTATAATTGTTTTATGTAAATTGTTTTAACACGACGCATCAACACATTCGGTTTACATTTTTTAATTTATGTAACGGCCTGGAATCAAGTCCTTTACGTCATTTAAGTGTTAACGGCCCAATCACTCATATGACAGATTGCAGAGGCACTATACTGTGCCAGACAACTATACTGTGTACAGAGAAAAAAAATTATTGTCTAGAGGGTCTAGAGGCTTGTAACTACGAGATCAAATACAAATATGGAACAAAATTGCTTTAGGTTAAAGTTAAACCATCAGTGTAACCTAGTCTAAAAGCCATGATTGAATCATATGACGCAATTTTACACATTTTTAAACTCGGTTCACACACATAAAACTATCCCATGTTTAATTCAGCTCACATCTGGGCAGCGCTCAGAGCGCCGGCGCCCGCGAATGCTAACACCGTTTTGGTGGAGCTCTCTTGATGATGTGAAGGGCCGCCCCGCGGGTTGAATACGAATGCATCAATTTAAACTATTTCTTTGATTACTTTGTCGGTAACTGTTGTTAGCTTTCAATTTTATTGATTTTGTTGATACGTTCACCTAGGTACATACCTAGTCTCTACATCATATACCTACCTATGTACATAATTGGTTTACTTGAATACAAAAAATATATACCATAGTTATACATGTGGTCCATTGTGTGTACATGTGGGAATAATCTCATCACTAAAATACGAGTGTTTATACTTTTAAGAATTTAATGAAATGGATGATGGATGATTATGGAGATGGGGCAATGAAAAATATAAAAGTTAGGCAAAGTATAACATACTAATTTGATATTGATTATCTGTCTGTACGCTTTACCCAATCTCTGGAACATCGAATTATCATGCGAGTCTCATGTTTAATTGAAAGTATGGCAAATACAAAAGTTCATTTGAATAAACAGAATTTCATGTCACAAGCACCAGTTAGTACCTTTATGATATAAGTATAAATTGTTGTTCTTTTGTCGATAAACACAAATTTTGTCGATAAACGAAAAAGTCGCCTTTTAGCTAAATTATCAGTTGATATTAATAATTATTCATTACTTTCTGACGCCTCCGCGTTTACTTCGAAACGAATATTTACCTAACCTATATTATGAGTGAATTAATCGTTTTGCACTTTTCATAATAAGTGCTGAGTTAGATTACAGTGAATAAAAACTAAACTATTTCATTAAAAGTAGGTAAGTTTCTAGTTGCTAACTACAATGTAGATATTGTACCAACATTCCTACTTAGGTACATTATTCTTAGGTACTTATTTCCAAAGATTGCAAAGTGACAAACTCTTATTACGATAGCTCAATAACGAATTTCTCGGTATGTATTTTCAGATCAAATTTCATTACAGGCAGCGCATTTAGCACTTTCCATTGGTGACGAGAACAAGTAATATCTGCTTAAATATTATAATGCATACATGTGCGCCCAAAGACTTTTATATGGAACAAAAAACTTAAGAGGACTAGATCTCACCATAGACATCTAGGAACTCAAAAGGAATGTTTATACTTATACTTATTAGTAAAAGTAACAATAGTCCGCTGACAGAACAAGCGGATGGCTTAGCAAATAATTTTTTTTATTCTCCACGGGTTAGCCCTTGATTGCAATCAGACATTATAGTATATCTAAGATGGAAGCAGGCTAATTTGTTAGGAGTAGCATGACATTCACGATATCGTACCGAAATCCCAAATCGCTTGGCGGTATGTCTTTGTCGGTAACTTAACTTCCCACCAGCCAGACCTGGACCATTTTAGAAATTCTCACTCGAGACCCAGCCGGGAATCAAACCTAGAACCTACGTCAATAAATCCACCGCGCAAACCGTTGCGCCACGGTGACCGTCAAAATGTTAAATGAAAAAACCCCGCCTATAAAGACTAACTTTGCAGGCCACCAAATACTTTTTACAGTGTGTCGTTTGCGCCCATAAAAGTGAAGTGATAATCTCAAGTGCCTTTAATTACAGCACAGCCTTTCAGATCAGAAGACAGCAGAAATTAAATAGTACATTCAAACATGAGCTCTATCACAAAAAGCTCTACTATTAAAAATCAAACTTAAGATAGGTACTTATTAGGTAAATTATGCGACAGTAATGTAAAGAAAGAAATCGTTTTATTTTACTTGCTTGCTTTAATTCGAATTTGTAATAGAATTTTATTTAAAACAAAGATTAAGAACAATTTATTACGAGCAAGATATTATAAACTACAGAGGCCTAGGACGTGGACTGAATAGAAATCCGGCCTGAGTGGTTACCTGGCTAGATCTTAGCATCTCTTGTTTACCCGGCTCCTTTTATGTAAATGCGTAATACGCAGACTGTTTGCATTGTAATCTATATGCAACTTACTGAGATTAACGCAAATAATATGTTCCGTGGAAACTTATTTAAATTGTAGAGAAGACGTGCGTAAGAACCGGTAAACATAACTTACCAAGTTAAAACGAAACGGCAATACCACACATTTTAATTTAGGCATAGATTTTGTAGAGAACCTAAGATCATTATTCACGTAGAACACTATGCGCTATGATAGAGTTAGGGAGTGTTGTGTAGCACGAAGTAATGCCAGACGGTACCGAGCTGACCAAGGAAGTAGGTTCTCTAACATCCCGCGAAATAAATATGAGAGTGATGTGTAAAGATTTTCTCTTAACAACCATAATTCCTTTTTACAGTGCATGCTGCATTTGCTTAGGCATTACGAAAAAAAAAATGGTAATTTATGGTGGGATTCCAATTTTTACGTACGCAAGAACTGCTAAACAACAGTGACCAAGTTATATGATCGAATGGGTAAACGATAGGAACTAAAGACTACTCTACAAGAAGCCAGCACTGCCAGTCTCACTCTCAGCCTGCTTGTTTGGAATTTGCCTCGTACAAACAGTTTTTTAAGCCAAACCAGCGCTGGCCGCCAACCGTGGTGGGAATCGAGCGTCCGCCTATTTTTCAATCCAGTTAAAATGTAAAACTGGCGCCAGCTACCTGGCTTCGAAACCATAATTTAGTTAATTGCATCTTCGAGGAGCTAATAAGTATTACATAGTAATACTTGTTACTACTTGTTGGTACTTGTATGAATGTCAGGAATAGATATTTTATCTTTTATTAAATGAAAAACGTGGTCGTAACATAAGTTAGGTCGTCGTTACGTAAATAATGGAGTCATACGTTAAATTATTTCCTCTAACCTACATTAAAGACACAAATTATATTCTTTTTTTAATTCGATGTACATTATTATCCCAATATTTGAGCTTTTTATCAAATCAACCTTAGAATTCAACAACATTTCTAAACGTACTTACTCTCCAAAGAATCATCGGTGTAAAACCGACAGATAAGCAACAATACTGCAATGTTGGTAATTTCGTCTGAGTCATCAAGTCATCAAGTTATTCGAAACAGTTGCACAATGAACGTTCAAATTCAAAGACAAACAAATGTAACACTTTTTGACAGATAGCCGTGTCAAGAAGCCGCTCTCCGCAAGGTCACTCGGAACCGTGTCAAGACCCCACCTTTGTTTATGATTCCTAACCCAGGTGACCTACAACCGTTTATATACTAAAATAATTCACACGAATCTTCTCACTAATTATACGTGTTCTTTGGAATTGAAATTCCAGAAACTTTTGGTCCAATTTAGAGTAACGAAATTTTTAATTGATGAAATGGGAGGTTTTGTTTTGACCGTATTTATGCATATCAACATTTTTTTTTAAATGGTAAAACTTGCCCTAAAAATAAATCAACATTCAATTTTTAGAGCAAGTCTTAATTTATCTAGTTTGGTCATTGGTTCAGCCTTGAATAATATTAAGTAAACAGCACAATTTTCAGCCCACATTTGTTTGTCATGGGCTCTCAACAGAAACTCATAATACCCATGAAAAACCTTTTTTTTTTTAAATCACATCACACCACAGAGATCTACACTGTTACGTAGTCTATATGCCTTGGAGTCGTACTAAATGGTTTAGTTCTTCATTCCTCATACACACTTCCAGTCTTCGTCTTCCCTACTACCTACAATATGGATCAATTAAAACAAGTGCATTATTAATATACCTACACCTAGAACTCGCAGCAAAGAGGACACAGTCGGAAAAAAACTGCAAATCTGTCAACCTCACGCATTCATAGAAAATCTATAATCCAACCTTCACAAAAGTTCGAACCTAATGCTACCTCAAGTATAACATACTCGAACTTTACATATAGTAAAACACTAAAAGAATTCGTTAAGCAAACACGCTATAACATATGAGTAAATGTTTACTCAGCAGCATTTTTAGAATTAGCGAAATGAAATTATATATTCAGTATTTAAATTTATGAAAAGAAGCCCGAGAATAAGGTTCTCATCATACTTTGCCCGCGGACGCAGATTACTGAGACGACTAGCAGAACCAGACGGTCCAGCGTCTACATTAACGAGAAATTAAAACTAAAAATACAGTTCAAATGCAGCTGCAAGTTCATTAACACGGCGTCTGTTTTTACGGAGACGGCTACCTTTTAGGGTCGCCATGTTCAATGTTTTTTTTATACCCTGAAGCATTTGTTTTATATACTCGTATTTTTTGTGAATTAGCGATTTGTTTTCTACAAATATGGGTAATATGTTCCTTTTAATTTTAATCATTAATAGCCAATGGATGTCCACAGCTGGACATAGGCCTTTTTAGGGACTTCCAAACATAACGATCCTGTACCGCCTGAGGGCAGCGTCTCCCTGCGACGTCAGTCCAGTTTCATTACATGGATTCAAAAATGGTCACCATTCTAATACCTTGGGATTGGGACGCCAACGTCCATCAGCTGTTCGAGCCACGAGCTCCGCCCATTGCCACACCCATGTCCTTTTTCATCATCATCATCATTATCAGCCTATTAACAGCCCACGACAGGGCCAGGTCTCCCTCCTTATAGGAGAGGGGATATGGAGCGTAGACCCACCAAGCTGCTCCAATGCGGATTGGCGGGCTTAGGGTGATAATGTTTCATTTATTAATGATCACTATCTAGTGTTGATGATAGTGACCGGGACCCAGGAATCGAACCCAGGACCTCGTGATCGAAGCCACATAGGCTAACAACTAGACCAACGATGGCCCTTTTACGTACAATTAATTAGTAACGAGTGTACCAGAAATTATATCATTAAGAAGATATTTAATTTAAGAAAAAGAAAGTGAAAACACAGTAAAAGGATAAATTCAGTCAAATCTGTAGGTAATTTATTCATAAATTAATCAAATCTGAAACATATCATACTCATCATCATATATGTTTCGAAAACTGTAACATAATTCTAAAAAAGGTTTTTTTGATAAATTTTAATTTTTATTTGTTGAAACCTTAATCACCAACTGACAGACCTAGTTTCATGTGGTACTTAAGTATGTTAATTAGTCTAAAATCTTCTACTTTTAAATGACACGGTTCGTTTTCTTTCAAAATAAAATAATTTTGTTTTCATAAAATTTAATTTAGATTATGGAGAAAATCAATATTATCCCGGAAACACAGCTAACTTGGCGTTCCTACAGCCTTACGTCGAAACACCTTCCGTACAAACATAAAAGAAATGGTCGTAAATTCGTCGAGCGCAAGGAGGCATGGCGTCAAATTGTGAAAAATAACGTAAAATATCTCCGTTTTTCGTGAGACGGCCTCACGTGACGACACTCACAATGATATCACGGGGCTGGCGAAACAATATGATGGTGAAACAACACGCACCATTTGAATTACTTGCTTTGCATATTATATTACGTTTGAAGAATTTTTTGTTATTATTTCGGAAGTTCCTCACTCTATAGGTACGGAAGAAAGATCCTTAACCATACTAAAATGCGTTAATCGATCAATGGCCCCGTGGTTAGCCTATGTTGTTTTAAATCATGATGACCTAGGTTCCAATTCTGGGTCGGATTGATAATATTGAGTTTATCTTTCTTCTTATAAGATGTTGCCAGTAAAATTCTCTAAGCTCAGAATCGGGGTACTTCGGAGAGAACGTCAAGCCCTCGGTCCTGTACGTCTTCTTACGTCCGTTCAACGTACGATTCTTGAAAAAGTACATCGTACGAACATCTCACTTACATCACGTCGATCATACCACCTTAAGTTCGACTGTTATATGGTCCAATATGGTAAAATGTCATTGGAAAATACCGATTTCTGTTACGTACACTTTGCAACCGTTGTACATCGGCTCTCAAACTGACGTACTGGTCTCTATGATCAACATCTGATAGTGATCGTTCATAAATTAAACATTATCACCTTAAACCCGCTAACCAGCATTGGAGCAACGTGGTGGGCCTGTAATGGGCCGTTATGATAGGTTGATAATAATGATTTTTTTTTACCGACTACAAGTCTATCTTGGCCCTTGACTGCTATCACACCTGATGTTAAGTGATGATGCAGTCTAAGATGGAAGCGGGCTAACTTGTTAGGAGTGGGACGAAAATTCACACCCCTTTCGGTTTCTACACGACATTGTACCGGAACGCTAAATCGCTTAGCGATACGTCTTTGTCGGTAGGGTGGTAACTAGCCACGGCGAAAGCCTCCCACCAGCCAGACCAAGACATATTAAGAAAAATCTCAATCTGCCCCACCGGGAATCGAAC
Source organism: Mycalesis mineus (assembly GCA_034621355.1). Classification (NCBI taxonomy): domain Eukaryota; kingdom Metazoa; phylum Arthropoda; class Insecta; order Lepidoptera; family Nymphalidae; genus Mycalesis; species Mycalesis mineus. The sequence continues at coordinate 13,755,689 of CM067891.1, read as the reverse complement.
CCAGGACCTCCGTCTTATAAATCCACCGCGCATACCACTGCGCCAAGGAGGTCGGTAAATTATGACGATGATGATGATGATGATAGGTTGAGCAACCCACGACTAATTTCTACAAACAATGGCTTAAAGGAAAGAAGGGTTTTTCCGCTAGAAAGAAAACTAGTCATAGTGGAAATAATGTGTATCTAAACCAAGAAATGTAAAGTGACAAATAGGTACACCATTGGTACTGTGAGATCACTGACAACACGTTTACTTTTTAAATACATACATTATTGTATCCGATGATATCTCATTAAAGTACTAAGTTTTAAAATAAATAAAGTTTTAGAATAATTTTAAATATTTTGGGACCCTAACCGTTTCTATAAGACGTTTTATTCTCAATCAATACACCGTTCAATCTTGATATTGTCTTTTGGACAGTATCAAGATGAAACCCAAACAGGAACGGTAATGGAATGCAAACATCATTATACGGAGACAAAACAATGAAGGTACCTACAGTTGAACGTTCCCATATTATTGTTATGTCCAATGTGTCCATGTCCATTTACAACGATAACCAGCATTATGGTAGAGAAGTCGAGGAAGTGTTAATAGTTGATACAGACGATTGTAATTTAGCAGGAGTATTTAATAAAATACTCCGCATTTTAGGGGTTTATGCAAGAAAAATGAAATGTGAAAAGTGATGTTTCCTTAATATTCCACCACATGGCCATGCTTCTATTTATGGGTTATTTTTCTCTTACCATGAGGTGCGTCAAAATCCGTAGATTATATTACTGTGTGAAAAGTTTACCACGAGAAGATATAATTGTACGCCACGATCGAATTAAGCGATTGTATAACCCTAACAATAAATGTGTGTTCCTTAACTGTAATGTGTACCTTTATGTAAATTGGTACTTTATTTTTAAGTACACAAGCACGACTTAACAACCTGCAACAAAGTTGCTGTTAACAGCGATCGAATTTTAGACCGTTACTGTAACCAGCTTGTACCGATGGTTTGCTGTGGTTCCGACGCCATGTTGTAGTTAATCTATTTCTGGAACTCCTTTTAGCTTTTTTTATTACAAGTTAACTTTAGGAGTAGGATGAAATCCAGACCTGTCTTTGGATATAATTTTAAGTCGACAGCACTATCGGCTTCATGTGTGTAAATAAAGAAACGTCGGCACAACAGAAACGCTATAAAAATCATTTACAGTTAGGCGTGTAACAGCAAGGCCTGCTAACCAAAAAATCATTTTATACACCAATTAAAGGCAGATGAGTATTTGCTGAATTTCATACACAAAAATCAGACTCCTATTTTACACTTTACTAAGTATTACAACCAAATCCAAACCGTCTGCTGTAAGCAGAAAGTCTGTACCTTAAAGTATTCGCATCTTATTTTTAAGTACAGTTACAAAGTAGCTCTAACACGGATCGGATCTGGGACCGTGACCGCTGCGAACCTGCGTCGAAGCTTTGCCGCGTCGACGCCATTTTGGGCGACACCGGCCCCCTTCCCAGAACGACGGCTTGCGGAAAACGGGAACGAGCTATTCGCTTTTTGTCCAACTTTCTGCAGTTTTATGGGCAGGAATTCAAAGGCTTGTTCATCTATCGCGTAGAATTTTAATCGTTTTCTTAGGGCGGCCCGATTCGACATGGTTTACGATTTCTCGGGAGTTGGGCATTTTAAGGCGCTCGCCGGTCGTTCTAGTACATTCTCGTTTGTGCAGAAATTCTTTTGCTGACGTGCCGCCTAACTTTTATGACTTTAATATTACGTTGATGCGTTAAAAATATATTCTATTGTTTTCTTCTAAATTCTTAAGCACAGAAATATTGGAAAAGATTGGCCATGTCTTTAAAATTATTTTTAAAGATTTATCTTTGCCCTTAAACTAAGCGAAAAACCTATGCTTGATATTGGGTTGACAAGAGTTCAACGGGTAGGGATCGGACCCTAGAGCTCTCGTATTTGGGAACTTCACAATTATTGTGGCGTCTGATTTAAAATAACTAAACTGTGCCACAATTGCTTAATTGAAAAATGGCTTACAATATTAAGTGATTGTAACGCTGATATAATAGAATGCTGGCAACTGCAAATAGCCTAAAGACTCCGAAATCTATAAAATTAAAGCTAAAAAGCCAAATAATATAATTCCAAAGATAAGTAGCTGTAAAACAATTTTTATAATAATTCATTGATGCCTTAAACCACGTTAAATAAACATAGGAGTTACCACAACTAAACTATAAAGTGAAGTTTACCAACAGGCTAGACTCTGGCCGCTAGACGACCATTTTGGAATACCGTCTGAAATAGAAGTCTTGGGCAAGCAATCAATTAAGCTTAAACTTCGTAACCGCGAAGATAAACTTAACACTATCAATCCTTCCTGCAATTATCTACAAGGTGTAACCACCTCTGAAGGCAGGACACTCATCTATCGACTTATCGAGCGTCGACGCGATATACTATCGACATCGACATCGGCTGACGGGCTGTTGGATGGACTTCACCGATAACTACGTGCAACATTAATTAGATGCGCCGGTGCCTCAACAGGGTTTGAATTTATCGACAACTGTTCAAGTGTTGTTAAAAGAACGCCTGAGCTTAAGTTAAATTTAAATTTATTAAGAACTCAACTGACGGAATAAGACGATGGATTGTTGATTAGGCTCTTCATTAATACCTAAGTCCGTGCGCTGGTGCCTCAACATGGTTTTTATTTATTGACAACTGTTAGATTGTTGCAAAAGGAACGTCTGAATTATTGTTGTATAACAACTAAAGTTAGTTACCTAATAACCCGTATGTCCGCTCTTAATAAATCGAATCTGAAATGCTGTTATATGATCAGAGAAGGGTTTGCACCCAAGTTTTACAAGCAGGTTTAATTAAAGAAGCGATATAAATTGAGGAAGATTTTCATCGAATAAAAAATCAGCGGAGTCTGTATCTATTATATATCTGTTAATAATTGCTCCATGGTTAAAAAAAACTGGGATCAATTTCTTCAAGGACGTTGAGTTTTGGACTATTCTTTAACCATCACAAATATTTCGCGTCGATGGATGGAAAAGGCAAATACAAATAAAGTTCAAAATATATGACTAATATTTTCGCGGATATACCCGCTCGCTTGTGGAAAGTAGTGCTAACTTAATTAGGTCTGAAATTCATAATATTATAGAAGTTAGGCAGCAGACCCCAATGCGAGATATAATGCATGTAGGGGCGAGCCAATAAGCGACTCTCTTCTTGACCGGATTAAATTACCGTCTGCAATGTTTGCTAGAGTTGCCCAATACCGAACTTTAGATAGTACCACTAGATACAATCGATGTCTGATGAAATCTGCTTTGTGCAATAAAAATCGTTGCCGCTAATGTAATACTTACTTTAAGAATTGTTAAGTTTACTTTACCCAGATGTGGCGGAGTACATTTATATCGAAATCAAAGATCAACGCTTGTGTAATGCGATATCTTGGAGTTATCTGTATTACCTATTTATATTCATCTAAACTTTTTATAAATACCTATATTTAGAATTTTAAAAGGTTCAGTTCCAAAATTCTTTAGCGAAATTGAATTCTTCTCCAAAAGGAACTAAGATAAATTACCTAAACCACAGGCTCTGTGGCGCAGTTATATGCGTAGTGGATAATGCGCAGTTATAATGTGAAGGTTCTGTGTTCGATTCCCGGCGGAGCTCATTAAGATTTTTCTAAATTGGTTCAAGTCTGACTGGTCGGGAGGCTTGGGTCGTGGCTAGTTATCACCATTCCAACTCGTAATGAATAAAAAAAACTTTATCTATATACTGTAACTACTATATTAGTAACTTTTCCCGTCGTTTTTGTCGTAGCCACTCCTAGAAAAAGATGATGTAGTTTTCAAGTGACGACATCACCAAAAGAAATAGAGATCACTTTTTAAATAACCGAACTTAACCAGTTCGGTGGACATCACTAATAAGTACTCCAGTCTTCCCCTGTGTTATATAGCCCCAAGCCATGAAGACCTGTCGCAGACCATTTCCGTTCTCAATCCACTCCGCTCAGCCGTCCCTTTGTTTATGATGTATTTCGGCTCTCCCGTTTTCGGCAAATGTTTATACGGTACGCGGTTTTATATTATATCCGTTGTGATTTTACGAAAGAAAATCTCCTAGGGCGTTGAGCAGAAATCGTGAAATATTGCGTTATAAATTTTTATTTCAAAGAGACATTTTTGACTCTCTAAATCAAAAACAATGTAATACGAGTAGGTAGATAGGTTAGAAGATAAGAAGATGATCTGAACATTATAGTGAGATAACTTTGGCAGAGAAATGTCCATGTATGTAAGGTCTTGGAGGAGGTCTATGCTGAGCAAGACAATTTACAACTGTCATAGCATACTACGTATAGTTAAAGAAATGTAAACTGTAATTTACCTATGTAAATAAAGTATATTATAATATATATTGTTATACATCCACGAGTTAACGCTGGTGTTAAGCAACGGTAAAGTCATCAGAAGACTTGTAAAAGACTGTTTACAGCAATAAGGCCGCCATTCCAATTATTTTTTCTTCTCATCTCATTCATAATGAATCAAAAAAAAAATATGTTACCGTGTGGCATTAACATTGTGGCTTCGATCACGAGAAATTCTTTAGTTTTTTCATTCTTCTATGTAATTTTCAAACACTCCAAGGCCGGAGTTGGAAATTGGTGGTGGTACACCCCCGTGCCGTGAAAGCACGTTATGCCGTCGGTCCCGGTCACTATCATCAACATCTGATAGTCATCGTTAATAAACGAAACATTATCACCCTAAGCCGCCTACTGGCATTGGAGCAGCGTGGTAAGTCTACGCTCCCCTCACTTTTAAAGGAGTGAGGCTTGGCCCTGTAGGAGGTCGTTATAGTCTGATGATGATGGAATTAACGCCAGAAGTTAACTTAGATTCCAAACTTAAAATAATTAAATTAAACCACGCGTAATTTTTACGAAAGTTTACAACGTACAATGAATAACACTAAAACCTTTCTCGCAGAAAACACCACGCTCTTAACAAACTCAACCAGCGCTCTTGTAAAATTTAATGAGTTTACAACTTTATAAGATCCTACCTACGGGTACGTCGGCACACAAAAGAGTACCGCCCGTAGTTTACATAAACGCGCTATTTGAATTCATCTACTCACAAACACGGTTCATTTAAAACGAATATCAGAAAATGAACTGAAAATAACTTGATCAACGCAACTTAATGAGTGTTTTCCGAATTCTAGTGTTTCCCGGAGTCCATTTATCGAGATTTTATTGGTTGGCTGCGATTTCATCCGCCTGGAAATCGGTTCATTTTAATCTCAATTAATCAAAGCTTGTTTGTTGTTCCAAGATTATTTTAATCTCAGTGAGAAAATGTCATTAAAGCAACTCAAGGTCATTACAGTGATTTTGTTATAAGCGAAAAATAATTATAGGAGTCATTTATGTTTCTAAGTTGATTCGTTTTAAAGTTATTTTGGCATAACTATGTATTTACCACCATTGACCTACCTAGTCCTATGTATGGTTTCAAATTTTAAAAACACACACAAAGTTCACAGTGGTTTATTTTCAGTAGCCTTTTACATTTCCGTTATCAAGAACTTTTGAAATGTCAAGTATATTTTTTATAAAAACTCTACATAAACTCTATCTGATATTTGACGGCCGAGTGGCGCAGTGGGTGGGTGACTTCTGCGTCCTAGGCTGTATGTTCGATTCCCATATCTGGAAAAATGTTTGTGCGATGAATATTGATATTTTTCAGCGTCCTGGGTGTTTATTAAAAATATTCACCAGTTATCATAGTACCCATAACCGTAAACCCATAACACAAGCTACCTACGCCTACTTTGGGGCTATATCACAATGTGTGTATTATTCTATAATATTTATCTAGTAAATGTGTCGCGCTGGTGGGAAGCTTTTGGCTGGTGGGAGGCTTTCGCCGTGGCTAGTTACCACCCTACCGACAAAGACGTTTCGCCAAGCGATTTAGCGTTCCGGTACGATGTCGTATAGAAACCGAAAGGGGTGTGGATTTTCATCCTACTCCTAACAAGTTAGCCCGCTTCCGTCACCGTTTAGCATCAGGTGTGATAGCAGTCAAGGGCCAACTAGAAGTTGATAAAAAAAGTTCTACCTATCTAGCACGTTTAATTCTGCAGTTTCTCTCATAAAACACAATAGGAACGTACCCGTAGTCCCTACATACTTATATGATTTTAAAACAGTTTCTGTTTAAATTTTTATACGTAGAAGAAATCCTAATAAAACTCGGAAGCTACTAAAGTTGTCAAAGATAGCTCGGAAGAATTCCATCGCGTCACAACGCCGCCGGCCGCGCCGTCGCTCCGGTATTCACAAAAGTCACAAAGGCCTTATAACTTCGCCAAAGCTACGCTATGTCGCTTTTGTTTCAGCACTTTTCCTATGAAAATATCATTCAATAAACTTTCATTGGAATCGTCGGCCTTTTGTGTGTAGTCTATGCTCGGTCTCGTGTCTGGGATAGGATTTTTATTAATACTACGAATAGTAGCTTTCATTTAAAGAGAGAAAAAAAGAGAACATAAAAAATACAAACGTAGAAATATATCAATAGAATAACGACTTTTATAATTTTTTTACGGCGGTTTTCTAATCAAATGGGACTATTTATCAGCTTTCAAGCAAAAAACATCACAATCTGTTCTTTCGTTTAGATGCTTTAATGTCATTGACACATACATGAAACGCGCTCACGATCACTATACGACCAGACCTCCCAGCTTGTAGAAAAGGGGATATGGAGTGTAGACCCACCACGCTACTCCAATGCGGGTTGGCGGGCTTAAGATGATAATGTTTTATTCTTTAGCGCTTACTATTAGTGTTAATGAAAGTGACCGAGACCGACGGTTTAACGTTCTACATACATACATACATAAACATCACGCCTTGTTCCCATAGGGGTAGGCAGAGACCACATCCCTCCATTTGCCACGGTCCTTGCATACCTCCTTAGCTTCTTCCACTCTCATTAATCCTTTCATACAAGTTCGTCGGTTTAGGGTACTCTTGACCTGGCCATTATTTAAAATGTCCTGAATTTGGTCCAGGAACATTCGCCTAGGCCTTCCCCTTCCCACATTTCCATTCACCCTCGCCTCATAAATCTCTTTTGTTAATCTTCTTTCATCCATTCTCTCTAAATGTCCAAACCATCTAAGCATCCCTTTCTCAATTTAACGTTCTCTCAGAACTATTCCGCAACCCAACCTAGGATTCGAACCCAGGACCTCGTGATCAAAGACTAACCAAGAGATCAAAAAGGCAGCCTTTAATCCTACACCTGAAACAGATCTAATTTCTGTATACATATCAACTTCCAACAATAACCGGGCACTGTCAACATAAACAATCCGTGTATTTAGCTAAGCTTTTCGCCAAAGCTAACATCACCGGGTGGCATCACTGGCATGGGAAACACAAATATGCTAATTCGTGTGCAAACATCGACTGGAGCATATTGTGTTTTTATAGTTTTAAACGGACAGATAAACACTCTTATATAATGTCTGCTGAAATATCAGCTCTAATATTAAGACAATGAATTGTTCAGTCTTGCCAAAACTAGACGGAAGTGCAAGGACACAACATTAAACATTAAAAAAAAAATTGGTTGTCTGTAAAGTCGGTTTACTGACGATAGTTGAACGTGACAATGTCTGAAGAAAATACTGATGGAATGGTAGTTAATTGGTTATTAAAATTTTTAATTTAAATATATTTTTATCAATATTAATTTAAATTAATAAAATAATTGATTTTGATTTTATAAATTTATATTTTAAATTTATAATAAATATATTAATTTTTAATTTAAAATTAATATATTTAATAATTATATTTAATAGACGGATGTCGAACGCTGCCGAACGCAAAGGCCGAATGTGCTTCTTTATCGCTCGTTCCGCGCTCTCGCTTGCACTTCAAGCCTTACATGGAACGCCTCAAAGCGAGATAACGGCGCATGAGTCATGTTTTTTCGTGTGTGCAGCCGGCTCTATCGAATTATAAGACGTTGTCACGTCAAAACCTCTCCTCTCTCTCACCTCTATAAAAATCGATCGTCGACCCTCGATCATCTATCGTTGACCTCTTACTCATAGTATTAAGTTACATTCTTCTGTTTCCTCTCTCGTTTCTTTGTTTGTTTGACTGTTTTCATGTTCTTCGTGCACATAACACTCACCAAGAGTGTTATGTGCACTAGTCATTGATATACGTATAAGTCAACGTGAGCATTTTATTAATTTTATTTATGTGTATTGTCTCTATATGTATATTTTCACTGCACTTAAATAAATAAATAAAAGTTTGCGTTGGCTCGAAGTGGTCCACTTTTGATAATAGAATACCATCACCTGTAACATACTACTGTACCCGGTACTACAAAATGTGACCCGGTACTAATAAACCAGGCAAGTTAATTCTCAGCTGCTTTTTTTTTCGTGGGGGAACCCTCATGGATAACCTCTCGCCACGGGAAAGCGACGAGGTTATGTCGGACTCTTACCGACTACAGCCCTTTGAGCTCCTTGTCTCAACACAACACCTGATAATTGGACCAGGGAAACGAAAATCCTCTTCCGAGATAAAAACCGATAAACTAGCAGTTTTGGTTGTCACCAATTCGATTTTTTTAATTTTAATTTATGTTTATAAACTGTCGGTTATGAACATCGGTGCACCTACTGAAGTTAATAATCAAGTATCCGACAATCCAAACTACACCAGCCGAATAGCAAGCATAGCTTATACTCAGGTGCCTATATACAATATAGCACCAAACATACACGGCATCAGTAAGTACATCCTCGGACAGGCATTGTTTCAAAGAGGTCTACCACTATGAGATAAGACTTACTATATTATGCTCAGTAGGTAACACAATTTGCAACCCCCGGCCCATGATCACATCTATGCCCCTGATATATAATTCACGAGGAGCCCCGTTTCGCTGGGAGCGGTTATATTTCGCAAACCACCTGTCACGGCCCCGTGCGCCGCGTTGAGTGCAAATTGACGGATGAAGCACCTGAGGTGCGCTGATGTTGTACGTCATGCCGACGTGTAACGATATTTTGGATTGCATAAACAGACAAGTACAAGGGAGCTAAGCGTTTGGTGATTTTCTGGTACTTAATACTTTAAGGTTTTGGTTAAATTTTACTACATTGTGTGATGGATAATTATAGAACTATAGTGGACTAGAGGACGCCCGCGGTTTCACCCGCGTAGTTTTCGTTACCGTGGGAATTTGGGGATAAAATGTGGCCTATATGTTATTCTGATATGTAAACTATATTATAGTGAAGTTTCATGAAAATCCATTCAGTAGTTGTTGCGTGAATGAGCAACAAACACCCATCCATCCATACTTACAAACTTGCGCCGTTATAATATTTGTAAGGATGTACACTGCAACAAAATTATTCTAAAGCGATTCAATACATACATACATACACATAGTGCATTGTGAGACTAGTTAGATTCAGTTACCCACCTTAAGAGTTAGTATTCAAATGGGACCTTTACAAGTAAAGGTTTAATACATAAAGAAAAATATACGCTCGGAATAGAGACCCTCCTCCGATTTTTCGTCGAATATAAAGATACGAGTACATAAATGTTTAAAAATCACATGTAGTTGTAAAATTAATTGAAATGTTTTATGAACACAACAATAAACTCGAATAACAGACAATAATACAAGTTCGTTAAATAATTTCTCTCACTTTACTGACTACTGTATTGAGTAGCGCCAGTAAAGCCTCGCCTCTGAAGCGCACAGAACATATTAAGTAAACAGAAATCGTAATGAAATTCAGTTTGTTCAATCGCAGGCTGCAGTTCATTTCAACTGAAATGATTTTTATTGGAAGGTTGGTAATATCCTCTGATTTTTATGCGCTCTCTCTACGGGAAATTGGATTTCAGATAGTTACAATAAAAATGTATTGCACATAAGAGCTAACAAAGCACATTATGTACTCGTACCCATCATTATCAGATCATTAATAGCTCACTGCAGGGGGAGGTCTCCCTCCTTGTAGGAGATGGGATTTAGAGCGTAGACTCACCACGCTGCTCCAGGGGTGGGTCATGGATGAATATGAACAATCACTGTCAGATGTTGATGATAGTGACCAAGACCGACATTAATGTAACGGCTTAAGGTGTGTGCTTATGTACTCGTTCATATACTTTACGGTTAATACATATTTTAAAACCCTTTTATTTTTCATTTATATCTAGGTAATAGGTACCTTTTACTTTTATAATAGGTACCTAACACACTTTTCAAAAAATAACAGACACATTTTGAGAGAATATTTTTAAAAAGACAGCAGTCCCTTAAGTTATTTCATTAAAACCTGAAAAATATGAACTATATAAAGTAAACTCTAACAGAATTGGATAAACTTTTCCACATAATCGAAGACATCAAGCCTGAATAGCTCTAAAGTTAAGATTCTGGACTCGACGCCATGAGGCCACAGATTCGAAACCCCGCGGGTTGGTCTGGTACTATCGTTCCACTACTAACACAGTCTTCACGAACTTAACTGAAAGGGAATATTGGTCATATAAAAGATATAGCAAAAATTACAACCAATCAATTTAAGAAAAAATCAAATAAAGTTCCAAAACTCAACGCAACAAAAAAATATGGCAGCTAGGTATTATTCGGCAAAATAAAAAAGGCCGCAAACACACACACCTAATTGTTACATAAAACTCCAGATCCAAATCATCCATCCGACCGCAAAAAGTAAACAAAAGGGGTAGTTAGGTGCAGGTTGTATTGATTAAACCGTTCGATTCGCAAGCCCCCGTAAAGTCCCGGAAAAAACCGCCCCGGGACGTACAACTTCCAATCCAATTACTGGCCTGAAACTCTGAAAATTCTAAACCGATTATAGAGAATTGAAAACATTAAGTACTTTACAGATTCTCGATGACCGTACAAAGGAAAACATACCTTAATAAGCTTGCCATTGAGTTGATTTTGTCATTGCGTGCGCGCTCGATTATGTAGTCAAATTATAGAATTTAGATGGGAATTTATTTTCGTAGCCTTATTTTGCACGGCTCGCAAAGAAGTCGGTGATTGCGAAAGTTTGCTCGAACCACATTCTTGGACAAACAACGTTTTCACGTGAACACGCGCTTAGATTGCATTTTGTCGGTCTTTGCAGTTTGTGTGTTTTTTTAGTTTAAAATTTTTTAATACTACTAGGTGCATTGGTGACATCGATCTATTTATGTTTTTACAGCTATAATTGAAGTTATTATATAGATTGCCCACCTGATGTTAAGTGGAAAACTATCGCCTACAAACAGAGTACACTACTACAAAACGCCCTAAGTCCATCAACCTGAGGTGTAGATGTTATATCGTTATTAAAAAAGCATATTATTGTATTTAAATACTCAAACAAACCATACTATTGTAACCAAACCATATTCAATCAAGCAAACCATATTATTTTATTTAAATACTGTCAAGTTAGGCGCGTAAAAATTAAATAAATCAATAGGTATTTTTTATTTATTTATTTTTTATTTAATTTAAGTTAATTATACTTAGTCCTACAATCTACAATAGTACAACAACAAACTTGTTATAAAATAAACTATAAGTTAATTTGTAGACTAAGTACACTAAAGGTCAACGCATAAGGAACTAAAATAATTGCAATTGAATATAGAGAAATATGGATAACTTATCAGCGTTTATATCTACGCCAATTAGGTTTCTAGAGCTAATATCATTAATTTATAGTATCTAGAATGTGCATATCTGTTCATTAAGTTTTAAAAAGCTTTTTTTACTTCCCTGTTTGCTGTATGTATGTGTATATTAAATCTAGGAAGCTAAATTAGATCATCTCTTCCTAAAGACCTCTTGGACTCTTTGGTAGGTATACCGTATTACATAATAATTATTATTAAGTAAATTATTATGATATAATCGTCATCAGCTTATTTTAATAATCTACTGCATTAACAGGCCTCCCTTCTTACGCAGGAGATTTAGAGCTTTGGCCCACCATGCTATTGCAATACGACTTAGGGTGATAGTAATACTGGACTCTGTAACCACGTTCAATATCAGATAATTATGATATCGACGGCATAACGTGCTTTTCGAGAATTCCAGCTTCCAAACTTAAGACAACTAATAAGAATTTCTTAAAAGTAAGAACAGCTCAATATTTCAAAACCCAACCTAGGTTCTCATGACCCGTAGTCGCATAAGTTTACCACTGGCCCTGGTATATACAAATAACTAAAGGAGGCCCGCGGTTTTGCCCGCGTAGTTCTCTTTACCGGAATTTCGGGATTAAAAGTAACCTATGTGCTAATCCAGGGTGTCAGCTAACTCCATATCAAATTTTATTAAAATCGTTCCATCCGTTTAGTCGTGATCAAGTGACAAACATACACACTCACAAACGTTTTCCTTTATAATAGTACGAGTACCTACCTAGTATGATTACAGTATTAACATTTTTTTGCATTAACAGGATACTTCTGCACTTTTATCGACGGCTATCCTTGAGAGTTGTCACTTTCAAGTCGTGAGTCACGAGCAAAACAAAGCCTTTGTTGATCTGCCAGGGTCATTTTGCTGTCATAAATCGCAAATCGTTAGCATTTAATGGCCTTATGACCATGTGGTTAAGGAATATAATCGCTCGACATGCGTAGAGCGTAATGTATGCAAGTACAATATAATTTACGATGACATTATGATAAACGTTTTCTATTGGGAGTCTCAGGACACTCGCTCTAGATATGGACAGCTTAATATTAGATGAAAGTCATTTTTGTTCTTCGGAAATACCAATTTCATGCCTCATTGATAAGTGGTTAACATCTGCGGTTAAGTAGCATGAGGTCCTAGATGCAAATCCGAGGTTGTGTTGTAAAAATTATATTGTTAAAAAAAATTGTCATATCTTTAAATATGACCCAGTCCTAAACGAGACGAATATCTTATAGCATTCCATGGATTCACCGTGTGGGTTCCGGGCCCATCGTGTGACATAGAGAAAAACGCCGAACAGAGACCGAGACTCGCGGCGCGGATGTACTTGTATGCTTAAGGCCTGTGTGCACCAAGATTTCGGTTATCATAACCAACGGTTAACATGAGCTAAACGTAAAATTTACTGTTCACGACAACCCGTACGCAGGTTAAGGACGTAAGCTCGGTTAAGCTAACCACCCGGTTTACGCCCTAAACCGGCGTACGAGTTGTCGTGAACAGTAAATTTATGGTAAACTTATGTTAACCGTTGGTTATGATAACCGAAATCTTGGTGCACACAGGCCTAAGAGTACTCTTTGTGACCGGTTAACGCTCGCCTTCCCAACCAAATCTAGTAAATCCTGCAAGAGCAGCTTTAAACACTAGAACTAGTGTAGAGCTTACTGCAGTACTACAAATTAGACAGAACTGTGTTTGAAATTAATACGTATTTACCTTTATTTCAGTCTCCTTTACCGTGGATATAGCTACAACGTCTTGTAATTAAAGAAAAACCCATCATTCCATAGCTGGAAACAGGACCACATAATCCGAAGCTGTATAGCCTAGCCACGGAACCAGCAAAGCAGTTAGTTACCATGACTGGGATAAGAAAGGGTTTTCAATTAAGTGTTCGAAAACAAAGTTTGAAAAACATCACCAAGTGATCCAAACGGATTTTGTCCCCAAATAATCTATACTTTAAACGAAAACTCGAGGGTTTATTAGAAAAATCTGGATGGCACTTGTAATATAGGGATAAGAGTCGACGACCCTCGTGCGTCCCGTCTCACACTTGACCTGATTTTAAAGTACTGAGGCCCTCAAAGAATTGTTATGGCGAAAAAATGCGTAGCTGTCATGTCGCTTCGAGCAACGTATTTAGAGCATTAAGGATTTGGAAGTTTGAAGAATTTATGAATATTTTTTTGGTGAATATAGTCCTGTATATACACTTCCGCAGTTCAACTTTTCAACCGTTGTTAGGAGAACAGAGAAGAAAATATTTATCTAGGGACAAAAATCTCTATTACGCACGAGCAAAATAGCATACGTCCATAACCACCAGAGGAATCTTATTACTTCCAACCCTACGAAGTACTGCTATCTCATCTGTTGTTATGTGACGATGCAATCTAAGATGGTAGGAGGCTGTAATATTAATTGTAAGGCATTCATTTAAGAGATTCGGAACAACAAGGCTAACTTAGACGGTAGGGTGTGAACTAACTACGCCGAAGCCAGACCAAACGTAACGCAAAGTAAAAAATATAAACTCAAATTGACCCAGGCAGTTAGTAATGTCTTGTAAGCCAAGACTGCTGCGCTAGGGAGCTCGTCGTATGTATCTAAATTCGCCATGTGGTCACGATGATCAGCGCCAATAGTCCGCTATTCGTAACTCGTAACTCGATTACGGTACAATGCATCGTAATGACGTAACGTTACGGCCATTGACAGTGAGGTGAGGGCGTGTTGATCGATAACGACGTCACTTAGTAGTGCAGTGTTCATACAGTGCGAGCCCACACGCCGCGTGGTTCAAGATCACGACCTACCAGAAGTTCCTTAAGAAAAAAAAAATTCTATTAGTATGATCAGGATATTGACTGCTAGAAACATCAAAATATAACGGTAAGTAATAAGCAATGACAGCTCTGGTTTAAGAGTTTACACGCTGACGAAGTGAAAACCAAATGAGATACTCTTTAACATCATCATCACGTGGTTCCATCCTTTAAACGAAATTTCCTATTTTCGACAATTCTCTTTACGTTTCAGTTTATATTTATAAAATCAAGGCTAGTTACAAAACTACTCATTGAATTTCTTGATCACTTGAATTGTAAAAATTGAAATTAAATCCAACAACTATTAAACTTGCTCCATTACCTCCAGTAGGTATTAAAGTGAAATGTAAACGAAGCTACGGTTAATTTATAAACGTGTATTTTATTGATCGATTCATTGAAAAGCTAACCTGATCGGCAGGATTTCCTTAGCATTGTTTAACTGAACACTACTACAAGCAACAAACTTAAAGAGAAGAGATTACATTACCAATACATACCTCTTTAGCATTTAAGTATTCTATAGTTAGTTTAAAGCTGTAATAAAAATCATAAGAAGTTTTTTGTGTAAGTATAAGATACATAAATATTACCGTAGTTTTGAAATCAGGATTTTAAAACGCCTAAGTACGAGTAGCAGCTGACTCCATCTCCTAATAATGATAATGATTTTATAACATGTTTCTACTGGACTACTTTGTTACTGCAGTGAGCTTTTAAATAGACTGATAAAAATAACTGTCCCACATGACAATCTAGTAAAAGCCGAAAAGGAAAAGTATCAAAAAATACTTGGATCAGGAGAATAAAACGCCATGTAAAATGTTGAATCAACTGCTGTATTAACTAATTGTTTCAGTCAATGGTCTTATTGCGAAAAGTTTTATACACTTTAAAAGAAGCTTTTGATTGGGTGTCAAATCAAGATACAGCTACAAAAGGTAGTAATCCCTGAAACGGTGGGAATTGTTAGTAGGTTCCTCACTCTGGACTCTTGACCACCAGTTACATGAGCAGTCGAATGCTCCGGAGGAGCGATTATAAGTATTAGTAGTGGTTTTTATATTTTTATAACTAAAAGTTTTAAAATAAATAAATGAAATATATTGTAAATAAATAAATGAGAGTGTAAAAAGAAGTCTTAAGACATTTAAGACCCGATGGTCCTAAACAAAGCCAAAAAGGAGCATCGCCTCTACCTTCTCTTCAAAGTAGGGTCGGGTAAAGTAACTTTCTGCAGCATTGTTACACAGTAGCAAGATGGCTTTCCACTATTTCGACAACCTCGTGAGTCACGACCCGTGGTAAATCAAGCGGGAATGCTTATTTATTTGTCGAACATGACCACTTTGGAAAGTGAGGAATTGGAATCATAATTGGATTGGGTTGCTCTTCCTTATGCATTATGCAGTGATGCGCTTGCGCAGCTTTATATTCATTATTATTTAGTTTAAATAATATTTTAAAATTTTTTGACAGTAAAAAACATGACATATTCAAGTATCATCATAACCATTTATACTTATAAACAAAATGATCCTAAGCTGCCTGTAGCCATCGGCTCCCTGCGACATGCATTTACCTAACGTTTACCTAATGTCTTAACAGTGCGCTTTTCGGTGCGGGGTCGCCATTTTTTTAGCACTTTAAACCCCCCTACGTGCATCAAATTCTAATAAAACTTAATCTGTTTTTATTTATAAAGTTTAAGTTTATATTCAAATGAAAATTAATAAAACATTAATTCCATTTTCAGTAATAAATACATTTTATAAGTCATCAGACTTGATTTGAGTACAAATTCAGTCTTCAAATTAACATAAAAGTAATATAAAATCTCAATATTTATTGAATAAGTAAATAACATGTGCAATTCTATAATTTGTTGGAGCCCGCTTGTTTTAGGTGAAAGGTTAGCACTAAAGAGCCATACAATTTGTAAAGGCGGATATAATATCCAAAATTAATTTGTTGGAATTGCGACTTTCACTTTAATAATCCCCTTCGTGTCTACGTGACACTGGCGGGGTTAGGGCTATGGCGGGGTTACGTACAATATGCGCGCAGTTGGCACACCTTGATCCGACAATTGATTTGTATTTTGTATTGCTTTGACCGGCTAATTTGATGGGCTCGTGATATACTAACTCAAAGGCCTGCAAACTGCCGTGGGATAGCAACACTGACTAGGTTCTTTTATAGATGCGATTTGTTATTAAGAATTGAATATTATTTTTTGTTGTATTAGTCGACAGAACAAGCGGATCTTGAAACACATTTTAAATGAAAAACACGTCGTTGAATGGACTGACTCTCAATCTAATGGGCCTGCCACACTATGCTCCTCGCGCTGCTCATCGCTATGCTACTTGCGCTGCCTAGACGTTGCCCTTTCTGCCCACACACTGTTCTGTCCACACAATTAATCGCGAACTCCGGAAGGCTTTCACCGTGGCTAGTTACCACCCTACCGACAAAGACGTATCGCCAAGCGATTTAGCGTTCCGGTACGATGTCGTGTAGAAACCGAAAGGGGTGTGGATTTCATCCTACTCCTAACAAGTCCATCATAGACTGCATAATCACTTAACATCAGGTGTGATAGCAGTCATGGGCCAACTTGTAGTTGATAAAAAAAAGAACTCCTTACTTCTCATTTGCCGGTCCTTTCACTCGTGCTCAAAAATGAACAAAATAGGGAGCAATGGACATGACGAGTAATGTTGCCACACTACGACTCTCTTCCTAGCTAGTACTCACGCCAGTCGTCCAATGTGTGGCTGGCTATGAGGCATAGACAGACATAGGTAGATGTTACATGTGCCTGTAATTGTAATAAATGTAATTAAACACACACAACCCAGCTTATCAGCATTAGACAGAGAGGTGGGCAGTGTGAGAGTGGTAGTGACTACTAAGATTTCTATTAGTATTTCTATTCACCTAAAGAAAAAATAATGAAGTTCAATAAGATTTAATTCCACTTCCTTTTTTTATTAATGCTTAAAAGTACCTAATGATTAAATCTATAGTCGATTAAAAAATAATAAAGCGTGTAAACATAATTATACAGCAAATATTATCGTACAAATATGAGACATTAATCGTTAAATTCAAGGTAACATCGCCAATTATGCAACTATTAACTGAACAACTTGCAAACGCTATAACATGGAAACACCCGATGGCGACATAGAAGGCTTTGGGTGAAGGTCAAGAAGGCAGGAAGCGGTGTGACGTCACTTCCTGGGCCGATGAACGCGGCACTGTACTCGTAATCTCGAAGTGCTTATTTCTTTACACAGTTATTAGCAAACAGTATTACCGATAATTTCTTCATAAGACGGGGTATTATAACTTTATTACCTCAAACTCCTCAGAGACCTCAAAATTAAAGATGATACATTCTACACTATATTATACATTTGAATAGTAGATGAGGAAGGCGGAAATTATTGAGACGGCGCGTATTGTGAGGAGGACTCTGGAGCCCTGTCCACCGATTGCTTGAGCCCCCGAGTTCTACAGCAAGCGGATTTGATTTTTGTATACATTTTAATAGTGTTTTCTTTAAAACAGATATAAGCACTATTGAAAATTTTTAAACATGTAAATAAATAAATGATAGCCAAATATATGACGGACTTACATAGTCCACGTAACCAGTCGTTAAGCAGCAAACCATCGACTAAGTATAGAGCAACACATCACTGGAACTGCAAAGGACACGTCCTACACAGTGCTACCCTGTGTCCATCACCTGAGGCGAAGGTGTTAAGCCTTATGTACCTGTAATCACAACGACAACCTCACCCCTCAGACCGGAACAGCAAGTACTGTGACAAAAAGCTCTATTCAGGTTTTAATTATTTAACAAAAAGCCATCATAGTCGTTCAATAATGGACCATTAGGCCCCTTGTAGGCTCCCCATCGTCCTTTCTTCATCTTAATTTAATAAGCTAGAAATAATTATATTCATAATATTTTTTATGTTTATTTTTTATTTCATGTCAAGCGAAGTCGAAACTTACATAGTAGATATATATTCGGAAGAGAACTTGAATCGAGTCCTAGTGGCGATAAGATCACGGGACGGGACCCAGTTTGCATACAATTTCGGCAAATATTTACTTTGAAGTCCCATCTGATAAAAGATTTGCTACATTGTATTCGGACGCCAATAAATCAGTATTTGGCAGAACTGGGCAGCGTTTTCCAAGTAGTTTCACTAACTTATAGCTGATATAACATACCAGATGCCAAAATTATCTTAACAAATACCTTTTAAGTAAACTAAGTCAAAATTAACAACAAACACTGTTTCTTATTTAAATGCTAAAACAAAGGCAGATAGATTTTTTTGCAATTTAAAAAAGATTGCAATCACACCTGATGGTAACTGATGATGCAATCAAAATGGAAGCGAGATAGCTTGTTAGGAGTAGGATAATTTCCACACTCCTTCGATTTCAACACAACATCGGATCGGAACGCTAATTCGCTTGGTAATACGTTTTTATCGATAGGGTGGTAACTAGCCACGGCCACACCACCAGCCGAACCAGGACCAATTAAAAAAACCTCAATCAGGAATCGAATCCGGGACCTCCGTCTTATAAATCCACCGCGCATACCACTGCGCCACGGAGATCGTCAGAGGTAAATAATATTTTATTCTAAAGTAGACATTACGTAAAATAGACAAAATACAATGGAAACAATTATAAAAGAATCCAAAAGGAATCTTATTGTTACCTACAATCTCTAATGGTGCTATACCATTTTTTTATAGTTTCTATAAAACAAGTAGATCTACCAAATAATACTTAACACACTAATACTTTATATGATTGACTGAAACTCACGTCACGGTTGTCGGGAGTATGCCCGACTAGTTTCGAACCCACACGGGTTCCTTGGTCATGACGACCTGGTTTTGACGACCTCCATGGCACAGTGGGATGCGCGGTGGATTTATAAGACGGAGGTCCTGGGTTCGATTCCCGGCAGGGCAGATTGAAATTTTTCTTAATATGTCTTGGTCTGGCTGGTGGGAGACTTTCGCCGTGGCTAGTTACCACCCTACCGACAAAGACGTACCGCCTAGCGATTCAGCGTTCCGGTACGATGTCGTGTAGAAACCGAAAGGGGTGTGGATTTTCGTCCTACTCCTAACAAGTTAACCCACTTCCATCTCAGACTGCATCATCACCTAACATCAGGTGTGATAGTAGTCAAGGGCCAACTTGTAGTCAATAAAAAAAAAATAAAAAAAAATGAGCGCGCTTGTTCATTCAATGCGGCGTGAAGCAAACAGTGTGCTCTATATGCCGTTAATAGTTTGATAATATAGAAAATACTCGCGATAGTTTACATTCTAATACACAAATTTTTTAATAATAAATCTCATTTACTGCACATTTTATAAAGTAAAATACAGTATAAAGGTCCATTAACAATTTTCACGAGGCAAAAGAATTACTTCATTCGCCAAATTGTCTATACGGAGCGGTATTACCAACAAACGAATGGCCAATTGAAATGCAAACAACATCTTCCGAAGCTTTGGTCGGTGCAGTTCAAATTTATGAACATGTAAATAAATACGAGCGGAATAAAATGTACAAATGCTGCAGCCGGGGGCTCTCTCGCCAATTCTTTTGATTTGGAATCGATACGAGTATGTTGCTTCTATTGTTCGAATATTGCTACTTCTTGCTAACTAAATCTAATTATTTACATTCTTTTTTTTTATCGAATACAAGACAAACCCATGACTGCTATCATACCTGATGTTAGATATAAAAACGTTAACTGATTGATTGCATTAAAATGGAGAAAACTCTCCCGAACCCCGGAGATCCTGTTTCCAATTTCACTGCATGCAGGAATTCTAAATTGAATATTCATTGCTTATTGCCATGAGAGAAATTTTCTAAGGTAAAGTACCCATACAATTTATCTGTCTGCTCGACGTTAAATCTAAATTTAATAGATTTCAGATCTATAAGAAAAATTAGATCATTGAATTTGATGGAGGTCTGGAATAATTATATTCGTAGCCTGCCAAAGTCAGTAGATTATTTATCAAACAAGCGTTGATTATTGATATAATACTCTAAAAAATTCAAAATTTGAAAATACAGCTACTCAACTTTGAGAATACTCGAAAAAATGCAGAAAGTATACAAAAGCCAAACTCAATTGACAATGCTTGTCAACAAACAAATTTAAAATTAAGGTAGAAATCACTAGTCATTTTACATCTATTTTTAACCGACGAAAAAAAACGGAGGAGGTTCTCAATTCGACACGTATATATTTTTTTTTTTTTTTTTCTTTTATGTATGACCACGCATAACTTTTTACAGAGTTGTCCGATTTTGATAATTCTTTTTTTATTAGAAAGGGCACACTTCCAAGGTGGTCCCATTGTCATCATGTTAGGATCTGATGATGATATCCTGGGGAAATTGAAGGAACTCTTCAAACTTTGGAGGCACGCGACAGCGATTTCGGTTTTTGTCTCGGTATCGGTAGCTTTTTGGCTACTAGTGCCGTATAATATACTAAGACAGTATTTACGAGTACGTTACGTGACGATAAATTACTAAAAAGTAAGAAATAAAAATTTTTAAATAAAAATAGAACCGACTCAAAACTAAAAAGTAAAAAATAACTGTGTCATTTAGTTGCTTTAATTTACTTAAGCATATCTAGGAGTCGGTGCCAGCCAAGGTTTCTACGTTACCTAGAACCCACAAACTGCTTTAGTACGTAAAATAAATGTTCCTTAAACTTGGCTGGCACCGACTTCATAGATATGCTTTAGTAAATTAAAGCAACTAAATGACACAGTTATTTTTTACTTTTTAGTTTTGAGTCGGTTCTATTTTTATTTAAAAATTTTTTTTAAATTAACTAGTTAATGACAAATTCATGACAATAAAGTAGGTTAGTAAGCTTAAAACTAATTAATATATCCAATATCTTTTAAATATGATTTTTTAAAATAACAAACCATAATTTTAAATTTATTAGGCATAAAATGTGTTGCATTCTCTACGTTCATTTTTAATTTGTTTGTTGACAAGCATTCTCAATCGAGTTAGGCTTTAGTATAGGTATATGTGTGAATATTAGCTATTCGGAAAACCATTTCTTGTTGTTTTGGTATTTTGAATGAAAAGCAATGAAGCCTTTTTATGCAGATTTTAAACCTTTATGTTGTTCATTTAAATTAAAGACTAATAAGTAACGGTTTATATCTTCACAAAAATTCATAATAATTATACTCTCACCGGGTATAACGTGAAAATACAAAACAAATAACACCATTTTTAGGGTTCCGTACTTAAAAAGGAAAAAACGGAACCCTTATAGGATCACTTTGTTGCCCGTCTGTCTGTCTGTCAAGACGTTTTTTTACGGTAAACTTTATTAAGCAAACCAAAATTCATAAATCAAATTATTCCCTAGCTATAATATTTCAAATATATTGCAAACTGTACAAATATTTCAGCGAAGTCTAGGCTCCAATTTCTCTAAATAACGTTCCATCAATAACAGCATTCAATAGAATAGCGTTGGTATTGCAACCAAGAATTCAGGTTTGAATATTCATTGCCAATAGGTCATCAAGTATTTGTAGGCTATCTCATGACTCGTATTTTAGTCGTCCCCAAGACAACTTTATGGAGTACAGATGTAGGTGCGAATCTCATAGTAAATAATAGAAATTTATTACGTACTCAGTGCTACGATAGAATTAAGTTATATAGTTAAACTGAATGAAACAATGTTGTCATGGCCTAACGTTGATTAACGAACGTCGTTTGTAAAGTTTTATTTTTAAAAATATGTATTAGTGGATTGGTGAGAAATAATATATTCTATACCGAAAAGACGGTCATGTCCGAGTCGGACTCGCCACCAAGGGTTCCATACAAAGAAAATCCTTCAAGGTTTCACAGCAGTGCTGTCACACTAAAAGTAGCTTAGCATAACAAAGTCTATCAATTTCAGAAACAAAATTCTCGGAAAGTTTCTGCATTTTTAAACTTCGATATCAAAAATCATTATTCCACAGCTTTATCGGACCGTAGACTTGAATGATTTTAATTTCGATACCTCCACGCGTTGATACCTAAATTACTTAAGGTTCTGATTTTTCCTTCTAGGTACGGAACCCAACCATACAAACAATAGTGTAAAGTTCTAGGAATCTTCCACAAAGCTACCTCTCGGTTCCTATTAAATCCTATAGTAGATAATATTATTAGTAGGCATGTTAAAATAAAAATTAAATTATGTATCACCAATCCACAAAATGTCGAACCAACCAATATTGTACATGAATGAAACAAAAAATAATTTAGCTGATATCTCAAGCATCCAATCTCAACCCCAAACGAGCCTTCAATACTGTAAAGCTCAGAGACACCGTATCAAGAGTGCTTCAGATAAATGGATCACGTTACTTGATTAACCGGTTCGCATCCCTACCCCTTATCCCTACCCCTGGGAATATTTAAATGGGGCCTGAATATATCACAGAGCAAACGAGCGTACATACTCGTACAGTACGAGTATACTCTCTACCTCCCGTCTCTTACCTGTTTTAGATTAAAGATGGAAATTACGGTATCTTTATTAACGTTGGCCAAATAAAAAGCTACGCTTTGATAATGTCGCGTCGTCACATACTGGAGATAAATTACAATTTTTAGTTGATTTTTCTTGCTACGTTATTAAGGTAATAATATTTTGAAATACTATTACCTCTGCTGCCTGCCTCGTTGATATATTGGTTAGCCTATATGGCTTCGATCACGAGGTCTTGTGTTCAAATCCAGCGTGGGGTTGTAGAATTATTCTGAGCTTTCCTTCTTTCTAAGAAATTTGCAGTAAATTCTGAGTGAAAGTAAGTGTTTCCGTTCATTAGTAGGATATATAATTTTTATATCCCTGAAGTTGAATAATGGTATATAAACTTTCCTCCCTTCTTTCATTCCCTAACAGTTTTATTTTTGCGATAAATAAGAACACCTTCAGCAAACTCCCTTCTGTCTTACTTAAACTCACCAATATTCAGAAGTGAAATCAAGCCAAAATGTTCTGAGTTACTTTCGCATTAATATCATTAGTAATAAGTTTATAGTTATTACATCGATCCTGATTTCTACCATTTTTACTGGGAACCCAACCTCAAAGTAAGTAAGTAAGTATGTAATTCACAAAGTAAGATAAGAACAGTTTCAACTTTATTCAGTCGTCAGTCACAGAGTATAAAAACGGTAGGAAATAGTTAAAGAAAAATAAAAAAAAACATATAAACACTGAAAATGGAAACGTCACTGGCGGGGAAGAATTATAAAAATATTCCATAAATTTCACAGACTATAAAAAATAGTAACAAACGTATAACCGTCACGTGCAATTTAGAGCGACAATTTGTAACAGACGTGCGATCTCAATCAAAATGGCAATCACGCTCGGCGCCACCATATTCAGTGCTAATGTGCTATTGAAAATCAGAATTCACAACACCAAGCAACGAGTTACACCCAGTGTTTCTCACGGAAACATTTTCAAAGCTGAAAGTATATAGGTAATCGGCATCTCGATTTTTATTAGTGCCCCAATAAAAGTTGAGATTCTGAGAAAATGTAACACAGTATGCTTAACTCAAAGTTGGTTTTACAATTTTAATATACTCTAATTTTTACTAAGTGTAAATTAAAATGTATAAAATTTATCAAATGTTGCGTTTTTTTATTTCAATTTAAACGTTGTTTTTATAAATGTGCATAATATATTAATGACATTTATCACGAGCTTCCTCATTGAAAAAGCAAATTAAGTCGACAATCGAACGTTTTTATAATCAAAGGCCAGCAGCTATAGATTTAAATTAAGTGTTTTTTGTGCGGCTATAAATCCTGCTTATAAAACACCATATTTGCGCCAAGGTCCATAAACTCATTCAAGAGATCAAGTGGCAAAAAAACTGGAGCAATGAACTGGGAGTCACGTAGACTGCTCATCGAGTCCCTAGACATGTAGCAGCATCTAAACTACCGCTCATTGTCAATATTGGAGTATTCCGAACCACTGGAAAATCATTAGAGGTATTATCCGACTTACTATATTAGATGTTCGAGTACGGACGCTTGAAATCGTTAATGTTTAATCAACAGCAAACAAAAGCCTTCGGTCCAGAGAATACGGGATAATATTGGGGTTTCAATCATTCAGATTTGCTACAAGCGATCGGTTGCCAGTACCATGTAAATTAATCCTCAATGGATTTATCTTGATTAAACTTTAATAACATTGAATTCATTAACTCTATGGGTGAGTAAACAGTAAAATTGAATTCAAATTAATTCGTTTTAATCGCTAGCGAAATCGCTTTTATAAAACGGTGGAGCTTAACAGTTTATGCATAGCAGTTTTTTATCGGTATGCAGGATCGATAATGAATTAAGTCGACAACCTCGGTGGCTTGAGTAATGGTCGCGGGAATGAACAGTTGTGTTCAACACACGGTAAAGTGCAAGGCTACGAAGTGCATCGCCGATAAACCGGAGATGAAAGCGACTGTTTATTTGATTTTCTGCAGCTACGTGCAGGCATATTAACTAAGCGTCGACCATTGAACTCTGAAGAATGCCATCGACTTCAGACAAGTACAATTTCTATCCGTCTCTTGACAAAGAAACATCCTTTCAACTGTATTAATTATCGACAGCTGCGTTGAATGGTCCTCCCATTGTATGTATCCATATATACAAACATGTAACTAACAAAGCTTAACTAAAGCTTCAACTTTAATATTGTTTTTTTTATTCATCACAAGTTAACTCTTGACTGCAATTACACCTGATGATAAGTGATGATGCAATCTAAGGTGGAAGCGGGCTAGCTTGTTAGGAGTAGGATGAAATTCACACTCCTTTCGGTTTTTACACGATATCGTACCGGAACGCTAAATCGCTTAGAGGTACGTCTTTGTCGATAGGATGGTAACTAGCCACGGCCAAAGCCTACCACCAGCCAAAGAATATTTCGGGAATGTAATTTTTTATATTTTAGTAAGATAACGGTAGATAAAATATTACAACTTACAAACAAATTACAGTGGTACTAAAATTTTGATTACCAAAATTCCGCAAGGGAATTTGACGTTGTCTGGCTCATTAAAACTTATAATTAACTATTACGAGCAATAGTAAATTTGATATCTCGCTGAATATCAAACTTATCTTTAACGTCGCGGAATGATACTCGTTTGCATCAGCTGGCGCCGGTTATGCATCTTCATTCGGGCATGTTATTAAAACAAATAGGTGTACTGCGTTGTACCGTGTCACTCGCAATCATTAAACAATAAATCTTCCGTATGTCGCTGGTAATAACGACCTCCCAACGCGTTTTAGTATCATGAAAATTACTGGAGGATAATCTCTTGCATCTGGGTGATGTATGCACAACGAGCTGATGCGTCTTTCTATCAGCGCGCGAGGACGCATTAATCGGAGTGTGTTTGAATCTGATGAGGTTCGCTTTCAATTCATGGCTTAGCATTTATCTGAATAATACCTTCAAACTTGTACTAACAGTTCAGTTAATTACTGAGTGCCGAGTGTGAGTTTGTTACCGAGCGACTGCGTAAAAACGTAACGCAAATTTGTATGGAATTTTAGTAGCGCCATCTAGTTATAGCGAGAGTAAACGCTTTTTTTTGCTATATAATTTGACGTTATGAGTGAATACGTTTTTACGCAGTCGCTCGGTGAAAAACTCACACTTGCCCCAATTATGATTGTGTTGTAATCATCAATGTCTTGTAGATTGTTTAACAGGTTACTTACTGTTTAAAGAATTTTTATTGATCTGACTTATTAGCTTACAAAACATGTTATTAAAGTCTGACTTTTTTTATTGATTATTCACTGCTGATAGTAAGCGGTGAAGCAATCTAAGATGGATGCGGGCTAACTTGTTAAGAGTAGGAAACCACACCCCTTCGGTTTCTACACGACATCGTACTGGAACGCTAAATCACTTGACGGTACGTCTTTGTCAGTAAGATGGTAACAAGCCATGGCCGAACCTTCCACCAGCCTTCATCTCTCAAAGTTCACAATGCTTTACTGTGTAGATACGTCAAACATTGCCTCGCATTCTAAAATTGCTGATTTATCTCGCTACTGGAGTAGACTCTAGTAGATAGACAGCTTTATAATATTACTGCATTTCTACTGCGTCTCGTATTTCTGTGGTAGAATACATGTTAACCTTGGACGTTTGATAGTGACGCTGAATATCATTTACATATACAAATTCTTTGTCTCTATTTGTTACATTGCAGTCTATTCAATTTACCTAAATTTATTGAGCTTTATGGTAGATCCGACGACTAAAAGAATAAGCAACAATAATCATTGTTGGGAAAATGAAATCCTCCAATTCTTTTCGTTCGTGAGCCCATAGTCTGTTTCATAACACGTCTCGACTCAGCCCATCGAACATTGTCGGATTACGTTTATAGACCATTTGTATGGGATCTGCTACGCTTAATGATTTCGGCCGATCCTCACTCGGGTAACGCCATTTCGAGATGTGTGCAAGCAATAACATTTTATTGAGGCCCACTTATTGTTAGTTTAAATAAGAAACAAGTTTCTCCGTCACGGTTCCATTTTGTCAGCTATAAAACCTCCGTGAAAATACATGACTTACTTAATATAAAACCTTAAAAAAAAATTCTTAAAATTTAATTAATTTCTAATAGGAATAATACTCGTATAATTTATTAAATATGTACGGACATGTATTTGGTGATATCAGTGAACTGGACAACTTTGCCTGAGGTTATCAAATAACACATAAATTGAAAATGTTATCAGTTTTATTTGCTACGTTCTAAGTTCGATCTTTGATTGCATTACTACTTTTTTGCTTTTATCTCAAACCGCAACGGTCACTTTTTCACACGGGTTCTTATCTCTCGGTTTTAGTTACTTACCTTATCAGTTTTCAACGTGCGTTATTATTTGTTTTAATCTTATTTATATTATAATATTTAACCTACCGTTTATTTTCCTCATGTCGGCCCTAGACCTTCAATGCACCGCCAAAATCCAGCCCCCGTCGGTAGCGGCAACAACAAAACACACACACATACAACACTGTCATGTATTTCACTGCACACTCAGTCGAAGCATTCCGCAATCAGATCCAGGTCGTTGATAAAAAGCGGATCCAATGCATCTAGTAGTAGTGCAGATAGGGAAGAAAACAAGAATAGTTAATCACTTGAACGATCTACACCCACGCAACCATGTTGCGACGCGCGTCAACGCCGCGTGACTGCAGGCGTGCCGCCGGCTGACACGTTGGAGCTTCACGCGGTGGCGGCGGTGCGAACTACTGCATGCGCAGTGCTACCGATAGATGGCGCTGGTGGCAAACACCAGCCGTTTATGTTTACTATACAGTAATTATCGCAATAATTAGCTTTACTACAAAAGTAAAAACTATTTATAATAAAAAATTAAGCTAACTTTTTCTCAAACGTACACGAGAAACTTGCATACTATTACGTGAGTGATATAAACATTGTGCTGCTATTAAAAACACTTGGTAGGGCAATGAACCGCAACAGAATTTTTTTTGTACTTATTATACTACTTTTAGCGCAGAAATGTTATATTATAATATATATTATAAATATCAACGAAGTTAATAGTATTTAATTTTTTGTACAATAAAACTAAAATAAAATGAAATAATATAAATAGGTACATGAAGTTTTTAAACTCACCTCACACGTGACAGCGGTCAATGAAACTCGTTTCACAGGTTTTTACTTTTACCAGGGTGCAATAATAAAACAATTGCAGTATAGTCAATCGCGATTTCACTTACATACAGCATTTAACAATACAAAACGATACATCCGCTGCATTCAGCGTAAATTAGTGTCAAACGGACTGCCGGCTTTTCAACGAGGAAAAATATCACTCGAAAAACATCGCCCTGCTATTGAGCTTGTGGGTTTTCCACTAAGAAGTTCCACATAGCAGTTTCAGTTCAAGTTAACAGCACACGAAAAGCAACCGATAACACTATCCATCACCCCATTATCCAGGCGACTTGAAGTTAGCAACGAAAGCGCACGTCAAAATATACCATAAATAAAAACGTATGGGGGCGCTCCCCATCCCCTCGCCATTCGATCGGCGCCGTCAACGGGACCCGCAGCCGTGAATCGAAATTTTCAAAATTAAAAGATTAAAACCGGCCGGCTTTCGCCTGCGTTTACGGACGACTATCCAGTAACGTACTCGTAGTCTTTGAGTTGAGGTAAGACGGCCAAGATGTAGAGGCGTGGGGGCGTGTTCGTATAACTTGTATAGGCTGTATTACAATACGTTAAATCGCCTCCAGCCCTCGCCGACTGCAGTCGCTACGAGGAAATATACATTTTGAGTAGGTACATCACATTCCCATATAACTTAGGTGGCTAGATAATCATACGCCAATATTTTTGTAAAATGATGGTAATAACAAAAATGATTGAAATAATTTTCAAGAAACCATTTCAGAATTACTCAGACAGTCTGGAAATATGAAAATTATTGGTTAACGGAGTTCATCGACACATAATAGACAGTGATGTATTTCTAACCTATAATTTTCATTTCAAGTTACCCTCAGGCGAAAGGGATGAAAAGAAAACCTAGCAAGGGAAGTCTTTTAAAAGGGGCATAAGACGCGTAGAAAAAGGAGAGCGACAATTTTTCCGGTTCATATCCTTTTGTACATTTCATTGCTTCCGCCGTGTATGGCGGCTCGGGGAACTTCGGTGACGTTCGGCAGCTTTCGGACGACGTCGGACCGGACGAAAACTAATCGATAGACGTCGGGGAAGCTACCGCTACGCTAAACGTAGCTACTACGCGACTATCGTAGCTTACTCTGAGCTTACGCTACAATTATTAGCCGGCTGAATTGAAAAGTCGTCGAACTTGACTCTAGAAGCGGCGCAAACGTGCTATTTGCACTGTCTAGGCAGTCTGCGAATACAACAGGGTTAATTGTTTCAGTGTTCAGATGGAGACTTGATACAAAGATGGCAAATACAACTGGAAATTGAGTTCGTCTCGCTGGAACACTTCGCAATTAGATTGTGCTAACAATGTTTTAAGTTTGGGCGAATCCGAACTGTAATAATGGCGTAGCGTGCGTCTTAATTTTCGCAAATTAAACTGAACCTAATTGAATATTAAGTTAGAGAAATAGGAATAGGTGCTTTACGCTAGAATTTTTCGTATCTATAAACCATCATATTAAGTTATACCGTACATATGTTAAAATTTCAAGACAGATTATAATGAACTGAAAAGCTTTAATAAAAATCCATCCATATGCGTCGTTCACGTCTCCATGGATATGGGACGAAGCCTATGTAATATTCTTATATGTAAGCTATATAGTTGTAAAGTTCCATCAAAATCCATGCGGTAGTTATTGCTTTGCGTGTAACAAACATCCATCCATACATACAAACTCTCGCTTTTATAATACATATTAGTGAGGATTAAATAAAATGCAATAATTATACTTTAACGTTTATGCTTATCTAAATATTTCTGCGTACGTTTGAAATATATGCAAATGAGAATTTGGTAATACATAGTACTACGAGAAATTTTTAACAAAAAATAGAAGCGACTCAAAACGCACTAAAAAGTAAAAAATAACCGTGTCATTTAATTACTTTAATTTACTTAAGCATATCTATGAAGCCGGTGCCAGCCAAGTTTAAGGAACATTTATTTCACGTAGTAAAGCAGTTTGTGGGTGGTAGATAATGTCCTTAAAGTAGAAACCTTGGCTGGCACCGACTCCTAGATATGCTTCAGTAAATTAAAGCAACTAGGTAAATGACACAGTTATTTTTTACTTTTTAGTGATTTATCGCCACGTAACATACTCGTACAGCGTAGATACTATACTGTCATAGTACACATACATACGGTACTTGTAGCCAAAAAGCTACCGATACTTACACAAAAACCGAAATCGCTGCAAGTGTGCCTATAAAATTTGAAGAGTGCCTTCAATTTTCCCAGGATATAATCATCAGATCTTAAAGTGATGACTATAGGACTATGTTGGAAGTGTGCCCTTTCTAATAAAAAAAAATCGGACAACCCTGTAAAAAGTTATGCGTGGTCATACATAAAAAAAATATACGTGTCGAATTAAGAACCTGCTCCGTTTTTTTTCGTCGGTTAAAAAGTAAATAGTATGATTAAAAGACGATTTTGAAATCTTCCGCCGCAAACAGTTTATAACACAAGCCACTTCGCAGCGACTTTATGACGGCCTCCGTGGCGCAGTGGTATACGCAGTGGATTTATATGATGGAGGTCCTGGGTTCAATTCCTGGCCGGACCGATTAAGATTTTCTAAAATGGTCCAGGTCTAGACAGACCTGGAGCGAACCGAGCTGGACCGAAGTCTCGCACCAGACGGTGCGAGGGTTCGCTTGTAAATAGTTAACACCAATAAAGACGTACCGCCATGCGATTCGGTATAATGTCGTGTAGAATTAAATCCACACCGAATTTCACTCTACTCCTGCTGTCAAGTACATGTAATGAATAAAAATAATAAAAAATACATGATTTTATAGAAAAAATTATAAACTGATAAAATTCAGTCATCTTAGCACTTATATACCTCGTACCAATCATCAAGTCCCTTCTGAAGTTGTAACATGCTGAACTGCGCAGGATAATTGCAGTGCTGGTAACTATTTTGTACTATGAAACCAATTTGTATAAATCGCAGGCATACGCTTCATATTCAGAAATTACTTCATGATAACGTAGTACGAACTATAAAATAAATAAATAAAATATCTTTATTTCTCAATTTTTTTTAACAGTAAGTAATTTCCGATGGTCTCCAGACTATGTGACTTGGAGTCCATACAAGAATTCCTTAAGATTAAATGTTATTGAACTAGACTAGAACAATACCTTTGATTAGCAGAAGTATTAGGTATAACTAATCATTAATTACAAGAATGATAAAAAGGGAGGGAAGGAATATATATTTATAAAAATAAATAAATAAATTGTTTATTTATATAAAAAAAAAAAAAAACAAATATACGTGTCGAATTGAGAACCTCCTCCGTTTTTTTTCGTCGGTTAAAAATATAGGTAGAAATTATACTACTGCTTCTTGAGAATTATTTAATTTAAGGTTTTCGAAATACATGAATGTACAGAAGTCAACTGTCCCTAAGCTAGGTATCAACCTGTGTTTAGGTTTTAGTTTTAATGTTTACATATAATTAATAACTATTAGGACACAAAAGATAGTTAGAGAAAGTGTTAGTGTTGAGTATTTCTTCCGTAGGTATCCGTGTATGTTAAAGTTAATAGCCATTTTGTTTTTTTTTGTCGCGCCTGCTTTACAGAGATGTGGCCAAGACTACAAGATCTGCAAAATGTTGTATAATTTTGCGTCAACATAGTGCGAAAATCTTCGAGAGAAGGCAGTTTTTGCGACAGGATGGTTAACTTTTACCACTAATTTCTCGAAAACCTCGTCCACATTCAAAGATTGCAGTAAATGTGTGTACCTCTGTAACAACCGCTTTCAAGATAAATAAATTACTATGTACCTACCTGATATTATGTTTATAGATTAGGTAGGTTCCTATGCCTAAGTATGAATATAATTAAAAATAAAATTCATAGACTTTTCAACTTTACAGGATCTTTATTTTATACCTATTGTTGGTCTCTGAATTCTTTGAAATCCAAATCTAGAATGCAAGTTGTACTTGTAACCGACCGAAGACACTACAGGGTTGTATGTATATCTATGAAAAAAGTTACGTGGCGAGCGATAGTTTCTATCTTTTACCTACAGGATATTAGTAGTGTCGCTGCGACTCGTCTACTATAGTCGTTTGAGATCGGCTACCAACTCAGTTTGGTTCACGCCGAGCGAGTGAGCTCATGACTAAGGATCCTGTTTGGGTTCGAAACTAGTCGGGCATATTCCGACAATAGTGACATGAGCATTCATGAGATCAATGGGGACTTTTTGAAGTTTTCTTTCCAATGGTGAACCCAAGCTGTCCACGGAATTTATATCTAATTTATTTAGCCACTATTTTTATGTCTAAAATGACCGGACTCTTACAATTTGTAGCCTACATTTTATAAGTATCATTTACATAATTCTTATTGAGTTTTTTTTTATTATTTAAAGAAACGACAATGCAAGTAAACCTGCCATATTGGCTTTCGTTGTTCTGCCGAGCGCCTTTCACTTTAGCCATGCCTAATATTGTATTAAGCGTCCACACTCAGTAGCCGCCTGTAATGCAGCATAATACCTCATTTCTCAAAAATCAGTTCAGTAGTTTAGGCGCTACGGTAGACCGTGGAAACATGCTTACAATATATTATAGACTGTCAAAATCATTACCCTTCCTTCGCCTTGCTCGAGTAAAAAACAACAATCGGCCTTTTTTAACGATTCAGGTGTAGCAGTGATTGACCGTACTATTGGTTATAGATAGATATTATACTATAAAAAGATTGTAATCGATCTCAAAAAAGCCAGAGTTCTTATTAAAAAGAACAGAAATTCTGACAGCAGTCAACAGCCAATGACATATTGTCGAACGACTCAATGTCAAAAAACATTGACAAATGACAGTAAATTGAGATGAAATGTGAAATATTTGTTCGTAATTTATTGATTTTTAAATATCTTTTCTTTATATACAAAATTAAAGTCTTTATTCATGTAGTAGAAAAATGTGCCACTGAACAAATATGAGCAACAAAAAGATTCTATCGTAAGTAATATTAAAAAATATTACTACCCGAGAAACTCGAAATATGATGTTAGTTATGGTATATATTTTTTGATTGATTTTTATACACTAATTCTTTATAGGGGCTACGAAATAGTCGCCAAAGGAGCCACAAAAATAGAGGCCACCCTACCAGAGTTAGGCGTAAAAGATATTTCTCCAAATAAGAGTTGGCTCGAGGAAAAACAGATACAATCTGCTGTAGAGGCAAGAAAACATCTTATTGCAGTCGAACGTATAGACAAGAGGTAATTATTTTTTACATAGAATTGTTAAATAGAAGCCAACATGCCAAAATAGAAATTATGAATTTTGGAATTGAACATGGCAGAATGAACATTGCCTGAGAATGCTCTAGTTTTTAAGTGAATTATGTATTTTTAATGGGAATTTTACCTTAGAGGAAGTTCTGTTGTGGTCAAGAATAAACAGGGCAACAATGTAAATACATAAACAAAATGATGGAGAAAAAAGCCTAATATGTAGGAAGAATTTCCAATTGACAGAATACCCTTAAATTGAAGGCTGGGCACCCATAGTGATTATTGTTGCTGTGATTTTAAGTCACCTACTCAATGCAAAGAATATGTTAGAGTGTGTGCTATAGTGATTTGACCAGAGATGTGATTTATTTGAAATACTTCTATTTAAAATGCAAATACAAAATGCAAAATACCTATTTTGTATTTTGCATTTAAATGCTTTTTAACAAAAACATTTTGTATTTTAGTTGAAATACCTTTTGAGATGTATTTTGCATTTTTAAAATTCATTTCAAAATGCAAAATACTTTATGATTAAGTTTAGTCAACATTACCAGTCAAACGATATGAAATGAACAAATGACGCTTTTAATGCTGAATTTGACCGATAGTGGTGCCTGCTAGCCATGCGTGCCTATTTTTAACCGACGAAAAAAACAGAGGATGTTCTCAATTTGACACGTATATTTTTTTTTTATGTGTGACCACGCATAACTTTTTACAGAGTTGTCCGATTTAGATAATTCTTTTTTAATTAGAAAGGGCATACTTCCGAGGTGGTCCCATTGTCATCATGTTAGGATCTAATGATGATATTCTGGGGAAATTGAAGGAACTCTTCAAATTTTGGAGGCACGCTTATAGCGATTCGGTTTTTGTCGCGGTATCGGTGGCTTTTTGGCTACTAGTGCCGTATAATATACTATGACAGTATAGTACGAGTACGTTACGTGGCGATAAATCACTAAAAAGTAAGAAATAAAGTTTTTTAAATAAAAATAGAACAGACTTAAAACGCACTAAAAAGTAAAAAGTAACTGTGTCATTTAGTTGCTTTAATTTACTTAAGCATATCTAGGAGTCGGTGCCAGCCAAGGTTTCTACTTTAAGGACGTTACCTAGAACCCACAAACTGCTTTACTACGTAAAATAAATGTTCCTTAAACTTGGCTGGCACCGACTCCTAGATATACTTAAGTAAATTAAAGCAACTAAATGACACAGTTATTTTTTACTTTTTAGTGCGTTTTGAGTCGGTTCTAATTTTATTTAAAAAAAATTTCTTCTTTGGTCAGAGTGCGCGCCTTATGTCTGAGTCTGACTAGTGTTAATGTCAAAAAATTTTATTAAAAAAATGTTTGTCTGTCTCTCTGTCCGTCTGACTGTCTGTCTATACGGATTTTTGTCGGACACGATTCACGCTAAAACACTATGTATTAAAATGAAACTTGGCATGTTTGTAGTTCATATTTTGAGATATTGTATAGGCTAGTTTTCATCGCGAAAATAAAGTAGAAGGGGTTGAAAGTTTCTATGAAGTCTTTAATTTTTGAAGTTATGTTAATGAAATTTTGTATATGAACTACTGAATAAATAAATATATTATAATACTGAATAAATAATATAAGGGTTGAAAGTTTGTATGTAAAATTCCTTTTAAATGTTCTTGATTTAAATATTCAAATCAAATTATCTTTATAGAACTACTTATTATACTACACCAACAATCAATTTTTTGTCAATCTATTTGTTCCGGCTAATCTCTGAAACAACTGGTCCTATTTAGACGGGTCTTTCGACACTTATTTACTAATGTTATACCTAAGTAACTTAGGTTAATCTTATTTTAGTAATTTTATAAGTGACTATTCCAAAATAAATAAAAATATCATACGATTTGGTCAAAAACTATTTTATTTTAAAAAAGCATTTTGAAAATACCTATTTTGCATTTTGCATTTGAAATACAAAACTCAAAAGCATTTGGTATTTTGTATTTGAAATAGTAAATCTGAAAAGTATTTTGCATTTTGTATTTAAATGCTTTTATGGAACCATTTTGTACATCTCTGGATTTGACAATGTGGTGAAAAATAGTTTAGACTGGTGGCTCTACATGACTTGCCCAATGTGTGCATCGCTATGAGACTGGGCGATGTTACGTTATTTGACCAGTGATTGTGTTCTGTATTGAGTGAATGTTTGAAAAGAAATGTCCCAAAATGGGCTAAAATTATTCATTATTTAGAAAGTAACTGATTTGTATGTATAGAGAACACAAATTATTGTTTGGAAAATAATTTTTAGTGTTTTTGGAAATAATTAATAAAATATTTTTTGTTTCTCTCTTGTAAGTTATCCCCCTTGCCTAAAAATTAAACATAGATAATAAGAAAAAGTAAAGTTCAAATGTTCAATTTAATTTAGAATAAAGATTATAACATTTTCTTTTAGTAATTTCTCAGCGAACATGTTAATATAGGAACATGCTTGAAATCCATCTCAAACTTGCATAATCTTATTTTGTCAGCCAGTTACAGTTACTGTAGGCACTTTGATGGTGACCGAGGGTGACAGCAACAAAATGATAGAAAAATTATTATACAAAATGATATTTTATTATTTTTTTATAGTGGAGTTTTAAGTCACGCACAATGGAATGAAGGACTGATGTTGGCAGAAGTGACACAAAATGTAGGAAGCTGTTGGCAGTACTTTGGTCACAATGTTGGAAAGCAGTTGTATTTGAAACCTGAGGAGGCACTTTTTTTATTAGAATCTGTGAGTATTATATTATTATACTTATATATATATTATACTTACTGATGCATTTAGCACATTGTTTATGACAAAGTGACAAACCTAATGCAGTAAAATATCATGTCTCTAGTACATTACAATACATCCTTACATGTTATAAAACAATGTCCCCCACGTTTGACTGTCTGTTTGTGTAAAACTCTATATTGAATGGTCTGTCATACAGTTTTCACCAATAGATTAATTGGTTCTTGTAGAAGGTTTTAGTATATAATGTAAGCTATAGTATTGAAAAGTTTTATCAAAATCCATTTAGTTGTATTTGTGGGAAAGAGTAATAAAAATCCATCCATACATACAAACTTTTAACTTTTTAATATTAGTGAATATGTACTTTGTAATTTTGTAAAATGTTATTCAAAATTGCTCTAATTGCTTATTAATCTAATTTATTGTCACTATCTTTTTATTAACAAATTAATTATAACTATTGCTGTATTTGACTGGGTAGGGCAGAAGAACTTTAAATGGCACTGTTTGTATTTTTATGAATATTGTTGTCTGAAATAATGTTATTTGATTTTACTTTCCAGAACAATCTTTGTCTCAAACACAATGATGTGAAAGTTTCACTACAGCAGGCCTACAGCCTGTTACTCAGAGACAAATTTACACTTCTCCAATATAAAGTATATGCATCCCTGAGCCGCATAGGATATCGTGTTTATAGACATAGCACACCTGAAACCAGTAACAGTGAACAAATCATTAATAGCCAAAAAGATAAAAGTGAAGATAGTACTGAAAACACTGAAGAAATTTATGTGGAACCTTCAAATGATACCAGTGATGATGAAAATCATCAGCATAATGCAAAAAGACCCAAATTGGACCCTGTAGATATGGCACATGAAAATATAAAAATCAAACAACAAGTTATCGAAGATTCAACAAACAACATGCAAATAGAACAGAAAGAGCATGAAAAATACAAGAATCAAATAAAACCAAAAATAAATTGCAGCCTTAAAAAAGTGTGTGCATTAAACAAAAGGCAGTTAAAACCATGCAAAGTTGAAAAATTACACAAATATTTTGAAACCATACCAAATCTCTTAAACAAGAATATTGTTACTATTCCAACACCACATGATAAAATGTTACCCAATACTATTAATTTAACTAAATCCTCTTACACAATAAATCTTTCTAATATTCAAAATAAAGATAGCAATACTAGGCCGTCGTCAACAGACTCAAATAACCGGCCATCCTATTCGAGACCACAGTTACACAATTATCATAATTTCAGTACACTATTTCAAAGACCATTTTTACCCACCTGGTACTTTGTTCCCAATTTAAATTTTTACCCAACGACCGACCGGCGACCAAATATTTATAACAACAATAGAAACTACAATAAAAGGTACAATAGAAAAATGTCAAGAAAAGTTGGCAAGAAGCAACATTTAGATGAAATATTAAACCTAGCTGGTAGATTGAAGCACCTAATACGAAGTGGGAATACACATCCAGATAATATTCAGTCTTTTCAAAGTTTGATAAGTACTTATAATAGAAGATATGGAACTAAATTGCGACTCAATAATAGATTGGACATAGTAATTGATGAGACTATTGTTGATACCATAACACTAGATGATGACGACGAAGGACCTAGTTCTAAAAGGCGTAAATTTAATCCTACTTTTGAGGATAACTTGAATAAATTAAAAATGATAGTCTCGAAACTTAAAGGTCTTGAATATGAAGACAAATCATCAGGAAAACATAGAAGAATGTTTTCTAAACTTCTCAAGACATTCAATGAGTCATACAAAGAAGTATATTATTTGAATGAAGATTATGAGCTCGTGTGTCGAAATTTAATAGATCTTGATAGTT